>OW799211.2:11195000-11820000 GCA_941918905.2 Xestia sexstrigata | reverse complement strand
TCGAAATCTAGGTATATTGTATACATCTGCGTACCCCCTCGGAGCATACAGGCGTGATGTTACGTCAAGATGTTGTATTTGTTTGTTTGTTACTTCTTCACGCCTAACCCACTGGACCGATCATCCTGAAATTTGGCAAATATATTTTCAGGTGTACTGTAACGGTGGCGCTACATGTCTTACGAATCATGATTCAATTAAATTAATAGAAAAACTTTAGTAGTGTGATATGAGGTTTTTTATATTGAAAGTACCTTTTGTACCCCATTTTGTGAGTCTAGACCGGTTTCTCATCCTCCTAACTATAACATAGATAATCTAGATAAATAAACAAGAAACTGACTGACTGACTGACTCACATATAAAAAAAAAAATAAAAAAAAAATATTACCTTCAATAATTGTACAAGAAACACTTATTCTAAGTTTTAGGCAGCATTACAACTAGGGACAAGAGCGTTTACGATGAGCTCTGGCACCCAATGTAAGATTTAACTTGTGTTTAGGGTGCCAGAATATCGCTATCGCTGGGTCAACAAATTCCAAATTTGGCAAACTAGTAGGTTCCGGGGTCCGATCCGGGGGGGATAAGTGGTCTAGGGGTGCACTAAGAAAGAATTTTTCAAAATTCACCCCCTAAGGGGGTTAAACGGGGCTACAAAGTTTGTATGGGGAAACAAGATTAGTTAGACTATTTTATTCGAAACTTCACAGGAGTGCTTCTATTGATAAATGAGTAGAAACGGGTTTCAGGTTTTTTCAGAATTCAACGCCTAATATGGAGAAATGGGGTGACAAAGTCTGAAAATCAACTCATAGCCCAAACCGCTACGTCTAGAGATTCCAAATTTGGCACATTGATTCCTTAAGAGGTTTAGGGGTACACTAAGAAAGAATTTTTCAAAATTTACCCCCTAAGGTGTTGAAACGGGGCTCCAATGTTTACATGTGGGGAAATAAGATTAGTTTAGACTATTTTATTCGAAACTTAACAGGAGTACTTCTATCGATAAATGAGTAAACATTTGTGTTTCAAGTTTTTTCAGAATTCAACCCCTAATATGGAGAAATGCGGTGACAAAGTCTGAAAATCAAGTCCAAACCTCTAGGTCTAAAGATTCTAAATTAAGCACGTGTAGGTTTCTTATGAGGTCTAAGGGTGATTGTGATGATGATGATTGTGATAACGCCGATGATAATTGTGATAACGATGATGATGATTGTGATGATGATGATTGTGATAACGACGATGATGATTGTGATAACAATGATGATGATTGTGGTAACGATGATGATGATTGTGATAATGATGATGATGATTGTGATAATGATAATGATGATTGTGATTACGATGTTAATGATTGTGATAACGATGAAGGTGATTGAGATAGTGATTGTGATTGTTGTTCGGATAGTGATAGTGATTGTGATAGTGGTGGTGATTGTGATAGTGATAATGATAGTGGTGGTGATAGTGATTGTGATAGTGATGGTGATTGTGATAGCAGTGGTGATTGTAATAGTGATTAGTGGCGGTGATTGTGTGAGTGATTGTGATACTGATAGTGTTGGTGATAGTGATTGTGATAGTGAATGTGATTGTAATAGGTTTGTGTCCTGAAAAAATCCAATTAGTCCGTAAATTAGATTATCAAAAAATATTTGACACGTATTTTTTCTTTTGTTACGTAGACCAAAATTGACGAAGATACGACGCTTTTAAATAGTGTTGCCCAAATGCTAGACCAAGACGAGACCTTAGCCAGTCTTGGTCTTGGTCTTGCGTCAATACACCTGGTCTTGGTCTTGGTCTTGGTATTGCGCTCTCAGTCTTGGTCTTGGTCTTGGTCTTGCAGCAAGAGTCTCGCAAGTCTTGCGAGACTCTACTACTTAGACTAGACTACTTTCAAATACCTATTAGCCTATTGCTATATAATAAACACTTTAGTTTAGATCTTAGAACAACGTAACGTAGGTACATGTGGAGCTTAAATTGACACAGGCATAGTGTAGTAACCACCAAATTAATAAAATTAACTTGACAATAATTTTAAAAAATGACGCAATTTAGTACCTAAGCGTAATTACTAACTCTAAGGTACCTTTAATGATTTTCTGTACGTGTACTGGCTATTATTATCCCGCCCGCTGTAGTGTTCGGATTCGAGTGATTGTGAGAATGTATCTTCTATAACTCATTCAATTTATACCTACTGCTGCGACATCTTCAAGGTCATTTAATTTTATCCTCTTGTGCCAACCCTACCATAAAAATAGGTAACAATTTTGTGTGCTTCTGTCCATACTCTGTGGCGGCGAATGCGGCGCTCAAACAGTGTCAAATGCTGTGATACACTTGTTGCACAGTCTTTGATACACCGCGGCATTTTTGTCGGTAAATTATCAAATAAGTAGGTACGTAATGCACCGACCGACCAACGGTTTATTCGTTCAACGTCAAATTTTCCCAATCAACCATGAACCTTAATGATTTAGCGAAAAAGTTGAAAATATGTTAAAGAAATTTGGCAGATTGTAGTAACTTGATGTGCTGGCGTCTGTACCATAACACGGCTGGCTTAAAAACTGCTACTAGTACTAGATAATATAAACTTTGAAACATAAGTACCTACATAATGATTACCAACCTACTAACGTTAGATCTGCGCATTAGACTTATACAAGCATAACATAATACTATAGATATATACCTACAAGGTATGAACTTTGCTAGAAAGTTATGCTAGATACATTTTTATCACATGGGAACATATTTGTAAGTAACAGGCTACCTACTTAATAAATAGTCGAAATATATAATAATCAATACAATACCTTTTAGTGTTATGACAATACGGTTTTGAAACTGGGGAACGTCTATCAAAATCGGGATTGAAACCAAATACCTACTATAACGCCCAAATCTCAGTTTGACTAACTGCGAGACGCAAGAGTCTTGCAGGCTTAGTCTTGTTCTTGCTCAAGTCTTGCAGGGTTCAGTCTTGGTCTTGGTCTTGCTACAATAAGTAGGTCTTGGTCATGGTCTTGGTCTTGCAAAAATGCAAGAACAAGACCAAGACTGCAAGACCAAGACCGATTTTAGGCAACACTACTTTAAAATAACTTAATACGTCACGCCGGCCGTGCTATAATTTTTAGTGCGTTGTGACGTCACGAGCCCCTACTCCCGAGTTTTGATGCGTTTTATCTTTGTCAATATTCAAAAACAAAAAATACGTGTCCATTATTTTCCAATAATCTAATTGACGGACTATATTAGACTTGCAATTTATTGATGGTGGAAACTAGCCTAATGTGATAGTGATTGTGATAGTGGTGGTGATTGTGATAGTGATGGTGATTGTGATAATGATTTTGATCGTGATAGTGATGGTGATTGTGATAGTGATGGTGATTCTGATAGTGGTGGTGATTGTGATAACGATCGTGATTGTGATGATTATGAAATTTGGCACATAGATAGTTTATATCCTGGATTAACATATAGGATACTATTTATCCCTTTAGTATGATCTAATGGGACAGTTACCGAACTTCACGCGGGCGAAGGCGCGGGCAACAGCTAGTAAACAATAAACACCAAACAAATGCAGCAATGACGACAGATTTGCCGTCTATTTTTGAAGAGTTAGTTCCATTGTATATCTCCGAAGATCAGCATCAGATCTTCACCAAATTTAAATGGGACCACCTCATGAAGAATTTTGAGAATCGCTCCACAAATGGGGGAGAAACACACGAACATATAACCTCCTCCTTTTTTTAAGTCGGTTAAAAAGTTGCAGATATGACCCCTGCGGGTAGAGGCCCACAATTAAATTAACCAAAACGACTTCAACAGCAAATCTGACGAAGATAATATTGTAGTCTATAAAGTTGACGAATCTAACAAAAAAATTGTCATTTTCCTGTTGGTTCAGACCCCGTCGATGAGATGAAAATCAAGTTCCTGAACATAGCATATTTTTTTGTCCATTTTTTTAATCAGACTACCCAAGCCCCTGCACGATAGACTCTCATCTGAAATTCTTCAAATACGTATAGTTTCAGCGTTCTCTCATCATGCCACACCCGATTTCGAGCTGAGAAGTTCTGGGCTCCCCCTCCAGAAGGACGCGGACGCGCTGCTGAACAGAAAAGATTTTTATAACGGCGCAGTCGTTTAGTGTCCGGAAAGGTTCATCGGACAGGCATTCACAGTAACACGTAAATGATACTGATACAATCATCATATAATACCTATGTTGTCGATTATTATCTCTTGTACTTATTCATTATCATAAAATCTCCGACTATTATTAGATAATGCATTATTTTAAGGTACCTACGAGCCGGTTCTTTGCTTGCTTTTACCCTTTTATACTTTGCATCGTGATGAATACCCTGTCTATGAGAAAAGGTTGGTTATACCGGACTTCAAGACCCCACGGCTCCTGATACCATGAATCTAAAGATTGGGAACGCGGAGTACCTACACCCCTTGAGATTGTCCCCCTCGCGAAAAAGGGAAGAATCAATATATCTTGCGGTCTAATTGCTTCGAGTTGAGTTTGGGCCTGGTGACTAAGATAAAAGAAGCATCGATGGTGTGGACTTGGTACCTACACTCCAGCTAGTGGTGGCGGGTGGTAGTGGTACCTCAGTAGGTACGCAACTATTGAATACTCTCTCCATTTAGGCCACTGCAGTTTGAATCAGGTGGCAGTTGTTACTTAGGTTCCAAGAAGGCGAAATGTGGTGGGCTTCGCTGTGGACCATGAAATGAACTACATCTGAAAAGAGATCACCTGCCCCAAGTGCCGCGATGAGGTCACGGCATTACTAGGCCCAAGCCGAGCACTTCTCTACCGTATGCTGCTATGCCATGTCCTTGGGGCAGTCGACATAAAGATAGAAAACATGCAAATCGATGTCTTTGACTGTATTTATATAAGTACCAACACTACCCACCTAACAACCGTTAAAATTATGTGATTTCTTAATACCGTTCGACAAGTTCTAGATGCGGAACATAGCGGCGCGGGCGTCGGCGTTGCAGACCGTTCTGTTCTGTTCTGTTCTTAGTTCGTCAAAGATGATTGACAGTCGTTTAAATTTTTTGGTTGAGTCCTCGAGTCAAGGAATTTATAGCCTCGAGTCAAAGAGATCGTCATGCGATCACCCGACTGTCGCGTTCATGTTTTTCAAACTCGAACGCGTCGGTCGTTGCAACTTTCGATTTTCAACATAAATGGATGACACGAACGCAGTGATCGATCGCTTTGGTTATGACACAAAATTACAGTTTGGAACTTGGCCAGGTTCGGATTAGTTACCTACTTACCCAACACTAGAAATATAATCTTACGACTGTTTGATTTTCCCTGATAAATAATATTTAAAAATATTATTTAGGTTTATCTTAAAAATAATTATGTACCTAGTTGATAATTAAAAGATAATGGATAACAACATTCAATATATAAGACCGTAGTTTAGTTCTTCAGGCAGAGTACGAGCAGTTACTTGAACAATCATGCGTGCCGTCATCCTGTTAGCCCTTCTGGGGTCCGCACTCGGTGAGTTACCTTCCTTTCCTTTGCTTCTAAGTTGTACGTATAATAATCTGACAGCCTGTGTTTAACTCCTGGGCAGGCAAACCTATGAATTACTTCTAGATATTTAGGTCCAGGACGGGCCCAGGTGTTAGTTTGTTATGTCCAGCTCCGTAGAAAAAAAATATCCCGAAATTTAGTCATGTTAAAGAGCATTTTATTTGTCAGTTTTAAACCCTTATGGCCATAAGCATAATCAGCCTATATCCAACATTCGCACTTCTGGGACACAGGCCTCCTCTATGTACGCTGTAATCCTCCACGCGGGATGTGGGTGAGATGCCACAGACTTCGAAAATTTAGATCTGGCCATGCCGGTTTCCTCAAGATTTTATTTTTAGATTTTTTTTTATTTTGAATAAGTGATGTATAACTTAAACAAGTGTACCACAGTGTTTTTATGCGATACAAGGCATTTTTCATAAATAGAGTTTATCTACACCCATGCTATAAATCCTTTAGAAAAGTATCTGAAACAGTTAGCTTATGGCCAACATTAAAACAGCCAGTGTCATAATAATCTAACTAACTTTCATTTTGCAACTCGTTTTAAAAAAAGAACATTGTCTAGCACGTGCGATTCACTACCACAGCGCCGTAATTAAAAAAAAACATAAAGGTTAATTCGAATTCAAGTCGAATGACGAATCCCGCCATTTTTGTTCGATATTAGTATTGCATTACTTATTTTGTTGTTTACAAAAATGAGTGATATAAGCTTTGTGTATTTTAATAATTGTACAATCCAAAATGTAAATAATTATATTATTACCATGTATACATGGTTTGTTTGTATTAAATACTCAGCAATTCAACTTTCCATGAATTTACATAGACTTCTTACAACACTACAACAACCTATGGTTTCAGAATTTTTTAGGAGGATTCATATCATGGATGTAGATAAAGTATTGTATGCAACTGTACATATTTAGGTATTAAAACACTCATGTGATACTATTAGTAGGTATCTCATGCATATTCCCTATTATAAAATCAATGATAGACCATTTCTGACACTATTGTAATAGCAAACTTGAGGCCCAGGTCAATACATGCATTTTATCATAACGTTTGCCCATTTCAGCGGTGCCCAAGAGCATCAACCGTATCGTCGGTGGCTCCCCCACCACCGTGGACCAGTACCCGTACATGTCCAACATGCAGTACGGTCTGTGGGGCATCTGGTGGTACCAGGCATGCGGCGGCTCTCTGCTCACCACCACCTCTGTACTCTCTGCGGCTCACTGTTACTTGTAAGTACCGACTTCAATCAAAATAATTATCAGAGATTGCGAATTATAGCTGAATCATTTAGTGTCTATCAATTTAAAAGATATAGGTTCTTATAAAAGTAACTACGTAAGTCGCGATATTTAAATTTTCTTACATTTTTTGCAATTCGCAGGTCAATGTCAGGTTGTATGTTGATTACTGCCGTAACAAATATGGCTTTACAGACTTATCATAATTATAATCATCAATCCATTGAATGAATTTTTTATGAAATATTCATTCAATGGGATATTATGAACTTACCTAGAGGGTTGTTCAGAGTTGCGCTTTACGGCCGCAAATCATATTTTGTATAACATACAGGCTGACACTGACCGGAAAATCGCAAAAAACATAAGAAAATTTGAATTTCGCTGGCTACCCTGGCTTTAGAGCGAATTTCTGCAATAAAACTAAACAAAGTGAACGTATTCAACAACAATTTCATTTCGCAGCGGTGACGTCCCAAATGAGTGGCGTGTGCTCCTGGGTACCTCCTTCGCGTCTAGCGGCGGCTCTTTGCACACTGTCTCCCAACTGGTCCTGCACTCGGGCTACAGCCCCGCCACCCTGGACCATGACGTCGCCGTCATCCGCCTGGCCCAGCCCGCTGTCTACTCGAACGTCATCCAGCCCGCTAGCATCCCCGGCAGCAACTACCAACTTGCTGACGGCGCTGAACTTACCACCATCGGTTGGGGATCACTCACGGTAGTAATTTTCTTTTTTGCCATAATTATAAATTTTCTGTTATATTCATAGTAACGTTAACACTTACTTAAAATCTATTTTTAAAATAATAGTGGAAAACAATTATCTACCTACGGTAGGTAATTTAGGAACATCGAACAGACGCATGTGTAGGTTTATACCAGTATCACTAAAATCGGCTCAAGTTTAAGGAATATCCTTAATCAATAGCGCTGAAAACACAGCCAAACGTGACAAAAACAACAATCGCTAATTCGCTATCTTTTTTTTTTTAATTAACTTTTATTTATATTTATTTACAGTCCGGAGGCTCATACCCTGAACAATTGCAACACGTCAACATCAACCTCATCAATCAAGATCTGTGTGCTGAGCGATATGCTTTCCTGAAGACTCAGCCCGGTTACCAGAACTGGCCTGACATCACCGACAACATGCTGTGCGCCGGTATCCAGGATGTCGGCGGCAAGGACGCTTGCCAGGGAGACTCCGGTGGTCCCCTCGCTCACAACCAGAACATCATCGTCGGTGTTGTCTCTTGGGGCTTCCAGTGCGCTGATGCTTTCTACCCTGGCGTCAACGCACGCGTGTCTAGGTACACTGACTGGATCAGCTCCAATGCGTAAAGGAATTGTAACTCGTCAAATAATCTCTGGTTTAGTGAGTTCCTAATCAAATAAACTGCTGTATTATATTTGTATATCAGGATGAGAAGATTAAATAAGTTCTAAGTTAAATCGTGATTTTAATAAAAAACTACGTTTGCGAAAACCCCAAATATATCTATAATGAAAATGGATCTTCCTATTAATCTAGTGACGAAACTGTATGCAGAAGAGTCGTCCGGTGCACCCTAAACAATTTTCCGTTACCAGGCTGATATGGATGAGGAAGGTGAAAATCATTATAAAAACGGGTAACATGGTAAATATTCCGTTTCTCAGGGGCGGATCTACGTGCAGCCCAGGGCCCCGTGGATATAAAGGTTTTTCTGCCTCTGGATTGGTACTCATAGTGGATTTACGCATGATCGACCGGTATAGACAGAGGCTGAAATAGTTTAGTAGTCCTTGCTTTAATATTAATAGGCAATTATGTGGCATACATACACAGGTTGCAAAATATAGAGCATGTGGACATTTTGATTTCAAGATCTCTCTCTTCTGAGTATAGATATAAAAATTTTCGAGCTCGCTTCGCTCGCTTACAGACTAATTGCTCTAGACTTTGTCTAAAAAAAATTCGAACTCACTACGCTCGCTCAAGCAACCAAGTTTCTCTTCAATCTTAACTTTGTAAGTCGACCAAGTAACTCCCATATGAAGGGTGAAACAATTTTAAAATTTTCGAGCTGGCTTCGCTCGTCTTGGAGCCTCGTTTCCTTTTTTTTCTTAAAATTGTCTCCCTATCCAATCTGAGGTCACCGAGGTGCTATCAGTTTTGAAGTGGTTATTGCATTTTAGATTCTTAGAAGCACTTCAGCTGCAAATAGTCACAAATCAAAGTCAGTGTCTTCAGTTACAAATCGGTTTTTACTTGCACCTTTCTGCCCCCCCCCCCCACCCTGCCCTGGCCCAAAAGCTGGCGACGCCCTTGGGCAGGCCCCCAAGTAGTATTATGTTGAAAATCTTAAAGAAACCTTTATCCGTCCAGTGGACACAAAAGGTTAATTGGTAAAAGGTTGGTTTTTAAATTGGCATCAGGTCCTGGATTCAACCGGGCAAAGTAATCTTAGGTTCTTCCGTCAGAGTAGCAGCCACGGAGTTTTTCTGAATCTTGAGATTTGTGCACAGTCAATGGGAATAGGGTCGCCCCCTTTTACATGGGACTGTTTAGGATTGGTCATTGAAGAGACCTTCAATGAAACCAGTGGACTGTATAAACTAGTATAATAAAGTAGGTTAATTCTACATCGGTCGGTAACATAGACTTATAATAATTATTGTCCGCTCGCTTGTGTTGCTTGTGTTGTCTAACGGTTACTGCCGGTGGCGGGCGGGCGATGGCGCGAGAGCGCGCCGCGTCCCGTCCCGCGCGCCTCCCTCTCCCCGCTGTCGTCTGCCGCGGTTCGGATGCGTTCGTGCGTGACCATGCTCCCCGGGTTAAAGCATTCTTCAAAATAGTGGTAGCGGGCAGATGTTGAAGGCCCGTCGGATTGTCCCTTTCTTCGTCTTCAACTAGGCTACCCTCACGACGCCGTCGGAGCCCAGGTATACTTGCAGGACGCGACCCAGCAGCCAGCAGAGAGGTGGAAGCGCCTTATCCTTGACCTGGACGAGGCTCCCCCCCTTGATGTCGTCCGATGTTGCAGACCACTGGTTTTTTGCTGCAGCAGAGATATATACTCGGTATTAAATCTTCTCCAAAAGTGCTGCTTGATATATTCCACCCTCTCCAATTAAAAAGTGAGAAAGAGTTAGGGCACAGAAATCAAGTGGATCAGGAGAGCAAAGAGTAAGAGGTCGGGAATTGAGAATGGCCTCTATTTGAATTAAGCACGTGGCCATTTCTTCGTATGTGAAGTGCGTTAGTTTAAGCAGCCTCTTTAAGTGATGTTTCGTGGAGCGCACAGTGGCGTCAGCAACGCCATTGAAGTGAGGGGAGTAGGCAGGCGCAAATTTAAATTTAATCCCTTCCTGAGCGACATCATGTTCAATATTTGAGGTCTGCAAAAAAAGACGTAATTAATTACAAGAACCGACAAAAGTTGTTGTGGAAGGGAAGAGTCCCTTCCGGTCAGCGATCAGTATTGGGCGATCAGTATAGTCAACACTTGAATTTAAGAATAGGAATTCTACATTACTCTGTGACTTTGGAAGTTGTCCCATTATTGGTTGTACATTTTGAGCCTTATGCCTAAAAACACACTACACATTTTTGAACAGTGAGTCTAGATAAATTTCTGCCCCCGAGGGCCAATGGTTTTGACTAATGTTTGCCAAGAGCAACTGAGGTCCCAGTTTCCTGTGAACAGTTTGAAACATGATTTTACTTAAATGATGCTTACTGCACATGAGTATGAGGTGTTTCACGTTGTGAAGGGGAGGGACGTGTGTAAGGGGAATTATTTAGCCGGCGTCCGACACGAATAATGCCGTCAGAATCTAAAAAAGGAGATAAAAATATGAGGCGATTTTTATGAGGCAAGGGTTTTCCGAATTTTAAAATGGAATATTCATCCGGAAAAAAATCTAATTTTGCATTTCGTAAAATACATTTGAATGAAGATTGAATTTCCTGATTAGACAGCCACCCTACCAACTTATTATTTTTATTCATTAAATTGTAAATATACCTTTTTAATGTAGGCGGTTAAAATCTGAATATTTATGAATTAATTTTTGTATTAGGTACTTACTGTTTGATTGACTGGAATGTGGCTATTGTTGGACTGATTTACAAAATAAGTTAGTTCAGGCAGCTCTTGTTTTGCAACGTCGTTCGGTGGTTTTGGCCACAAGCATTCATCCTGCGACAAAAATGAAGGACCTGCCCACCACAAACTAGAGTCGCTGATATGATCAGCCTTCACCCCTCGAGAAACTAGATCCGTGGGATTGTCTCGTGTTGGCACATAGTACCCTGCTGATCAAAGGGTGGTTTCCTGTATCTCATTAACACGATGCCTGACAAAAGGCTTAAGTTGTGTTGAGGGTGCAGATAACCGGACTTAAACATATCTGGCTAAATGTTGGTACTTTATGGTAGGTATATAGATAGGTAGGTACACCTCTGTCTAATCCTTCGAAGATTACAAACGTGCTGTTATGTCATTTATAGCCAAATAGTGAGTTAATTATGTTTTTTCCTGGATCCATTTATTGACTTAGGTTGTTACCGAAGGTTAAATAAGTTACGGAGTACTGCGAATTTCGAACTATTAGCGCCATCTGGTTTAATCATGACGAACTACTGTTTCATGATCGTCTGAAGTATAATCCTGTCACAGATATTTTACTTCCGCTCTTACACCGCTGTCAAAATCACAGTTATCTTCAAGCTAGCTAAAAGAGAAGTTAGCTTTTAGTGAGCTTAAATAGAAGCCTGTCACAATTATAGTGTCTTATTCCATCTTTATTTCCATGGTAATAAGGCTGTCACAGACCTTCATCTGTTAGCGAAGTAGACACAATAGCCCGCCACACTGTTCCCAAACCACTGTAACTTCTGAAAGCCAGAATCAACAGTGGCGACCACCAGAAAAGCGCCGAGACAATGAAGCTCGACGAAGTCCCAGAGAATGAATTTAACTGTCTTGGATCCCGCAACGAAATTAATCAGAAAAGTATAGTGGAGGAGTAGGAAAAAACCGTAATTTCCACTTCCCTCCATTTCAGCAGGAGGCAGAACGAAACAAGGCCAATAGGCACAAAGGGACGTTTACAACTGGGATAGGCCCAGTTGCCTAGCACCACGGATAAATGTTAACATTAATGGGTCCTAAGTTGTGAGCTGTTATATTTGATTCCAATAATAGGTATGGCAAAAACGCTTGAACGCACGGAAATTTGTTCTAGTTTCCACAAGGTCTGTATAGTAAATAACTCCGGATGTAACCTGTACACTATCCAACATAATGTTGCGTTCATTCTGCCAAAGACTGCACTCCCATAAAATGTGATGTGCGGATTGTTCATATTCGTCAGATGTGGAACATTGACAAAAAGGCGAGTCAACAAGCTTGAAGGAAAATAATTTACTCTTAAAGTTACCATGACCGGTGAGAAATTGGGCAACACAGTGATCAACCTCCAACCATGTCCTGGCCAGCCGTTCACGAACGGATGGAAAGAACTGGTGGAGGTGTCGGCCCTTGATGGAATTATCCCACCTACCTTGCCATTCAGACAAAAGTTCCTCCCAGACGTCGGTTTGTGGTTTGAATAATCTAGCAATCTTAACACGGTCACGTAGGGTTAAAAAGTCTGCAAAAAAACAAAGTACATTGCAGCCCGTCGCTGCACTTCAAGATCAACTGGAAGTACACCTGCAAGTATCGGTAAGGCTTCAGTACTAACTGTCCTATACGCTTTGCATAAGAATATCAAAGCCAAACGCTGGCTTAGAAGCAATTTACGTCGTGCCGCTCCTATGGTGGTCCTATCGGCCCAAACAGGTGCCCCGTAGCACATACACCCTAAGTAAGTAGCCCCATAAATGGTCTTTAAAGTTATAAATGACAGACCCCACGTAGATTTTGATATTCTCGTTAAGGCATAAAAGTTCTTTTTAGATTTTTCACCGGCAGTTTTTATATGATCTATGAATGAAAAATTTCTCTCTAAGACCAAACCAAGGTAGCACACGGATTGGTTTCTTTTCACGGGAACGTTATTAAATTTAATACTAGGCCACGATTTAAGATTACCTTTTAAAATTAGTTGATAAGTTTTTTGCGGTGCAAAGGTCAGACGGTTTTCGATCGCCCCACTGAGATATTAATTGTAGGCAAGTGCCAGCTAAATTCTCGAGACCAGCCCGAGTACTCGACTGAATGAGCAGCAGGCCGTCGTCCGCATAACCGGTTAATGAACAGCCGGGAGGAAGGGGAATCGCGAGAAAATCATCAAAACCTAAATTCCATACATACGGAGCGATTACCGACCCGAGGACATCCCATGGTAAGGGGCTTTGACATAGAATAATGACCGAGTTTGAGTTTCGCGGAACCATTTAAAAAGTATGAATAAACAAGATTATAAATGTTTTTATAGCAGCCACGATTCTTCAGTTTAAGTATGTAGTAGCATCGGCCACCATGCGTTATCAAAGGCCCCGGAAATATCTAAAAGATTCCAACCACGTACTTGTGTTCCGAGTTATTAACAATTTTTCTAACAGAAAGTGCCGCGTCTACGGTAGATTTTCCCACGGTGAGACCGAATTGGTTGTTATGAAACTTTGGCCCGTCTGGCAGCAAACGTGGAACGATAAGGCGCTCCAGGAGTTTTCCCAAAGATGGCAGTAGGGTTATGGGCCTGTACGACTTAGGGTCGTACGGTGGCTTATCACCACTTTTTGGAATTATTCGTATAAAGCCACGTCGCCATACGCGAGGGAAAAGGCCGTCCGCAATACATCGGTTGAAAACAGATAGAATGGCGTCGCCCGCTGTTTTACACGCTTCTATTATCATCCGATTAGATATTTTATCTTCACCTGATGATTTGTTAAGAGGCAGTTTCCTGACAAGATTAATGAATTCGTCAATCGATGGAAGGTCTGACGCTGGTGATTCAGGTGGCACAGCAGCCCACGCTCTGATCTGTTGATAGTAGTGGTAGTCATTGTTTTTGATAGTTGTCATTTACCGGCAAATCATCAGGTATCAGACTATTTAATAGAACTTCGGTTGTTTCCTTAATACCGGTGGTGTGTTTATTGTTTACTTTAATGTTCTGGACAAACGCCAGGTCGACTGATCGATTAGCTTTGAACTCGTGATACAAAGGAGACCACGGACCTTCTTTATCTAATTTTTCGCAGTAAATTACCCTTGGATTTTTTCACCGATGCTCTGTAGCGGGACTTGGCAACTCTAAACGCATTTAAAGCAAAGTTGAGTGGGTCTCGGGTGACCTTTTGTTTTTTAAGCTTGTTTAAATGTCTACGCGCTCGGCGATAGCTTTTACGTTGTTCAATTAAGTAGTCACACCACCAATCACATCTATGGATGTTGGTCATAGAGGCGCGACCAATGGCGATGTCAGCACAGTAAGTGAAGGTGTCTGACATAATTTCAGCACTTTCTTCAGCTGACAGCCCATCACGAGTGAAGTCTTTGGCGTGACACGCAAAAAGCGAGCTAAAGAATTCCCAATTCGCGCCTTTACTTTTATATCTAAAATTACCAGTGATATGAGATGGACCTTGAGAAGACATCGGAACAAATTCGTACACGATCAGGCGATGATCACTACAAGACGCATCTGGTAGGACACCTATCCAAGCGTACGTCTGCACAAGAAAATGTGACGTCAATACAAGATTCGCCCATTGGGCTGCAAAAAGTAGGTGGTGCATCTGGGGTATTATGAATTGATAGGTTCATTTCAGCTATAAAATCTTCAACAGCACAACGTCGGTCGAAATCCGTAGACCTAACCTTGACATACCACAGAGACGATGACGCGTTAACATCAGCGCCAACGATAACTTTACAGCCCGCGAGTGACTGTAAGACATGACGGAGGTTATGTATATGTGGAGCAACAGGGTCTGACTATTGAAAGTAACAGCTCACAACGTAAAAAGAAGCTGATGAGACTTCCGCAACTGCACAGTGGGGCGTCATGAGGTTACGCAAAGACGTTACTGTAAAGTTAGAAGAACGCCCCACGTAAATTCCGGCTCGTGCTTTGCTGTCCAGCTGAACTACTTTGTGACGTAAGCGAGCGTTCTGGTATTGTTCTTGAACAAGTACTATGTCTAAGTTATAATCGATAATTAATTTGTCTAATTCAGAGGTCGCCACCCTATCGTTGTGGAGATTTAATTGTCCTATAGTTAAACTATCCATTATCTTAGTAGTTGGTGTTGAGGATTAACTGTTCGAGCTTAAGTTTGTACGTGGTACACACGGGAGACCCGCAACGATGGTCAAAAGCATTGTCTTCCATTGAGGATGGGACGTCCTTAACTAATATACGAGGCTTCGGCCTTTCGGTTTTTCAAGTCTTAAGCCGGCGGACCTAATAGCATCGACCGATTGCAACTTTTTTATTTGGTTGTCATTAGCGACACGTAATACAACGCCAGATTTCGCGGTTTTCTTAACGCCTACTATTTGAAATCCGTCATCACTGGGCTTAATCGCTTTTATAAGCGCTTGTTTAGTCGCGGACGATGACGAGTAATCGGCTAACCGCTAGGGTAGCGGTAGGGTAGGCGACGACGCACGGAAGGGGGGCGCGCGACTCAACAGCTGGCCCAACTTTAGGCAGACGAAGTTTCAAAGAATCCGCATACGAAGATTTGTTATAATCACTAGTATTGACGTTAGTATTAGGATTTAATTTAATTTTATCCAATTCGCGTTTCGCATTGGCTAATTTGGTTTCGTTGGATTGATTTTATGGCTAAAAAAGAAACAATGGCCGTTACGCGCTGAGTCATGTCCATGATGGCTGATTTATTTGCGACATTAATGCGGGACCCTTGATCATTAACAAGGTCGTTAATTTTTGAAAGATATGCAGACGCCGATGAAACTAAATCGCAATAGTTGTCATTGCTCGCAGTACTGACGTTTAATATTGGCGAAGGCTTCTCAATTGAGTTGGATGTGTGTAGCCGTTTTGACCTATCCTCGGGCGAGATGTACGAACGAGACATTTCGCGAAACAAACGTTTTGTTGAGTTAGCGGAGGTCGTCGGCGACCCGGGAGTATGGAATGCATCTCTGCCACGGCCAGGCGGGTCATCATTAATGGACAACATATTATAAATTATGAAATTCAAACAAACTATTGTATATTGTATTGTATAACGGGCTGGTGTCCGCAACTCCACGTCAAAGCGCGTATTTTGCGTGCGGGTGGGAAACTATTCTATCCGAAATTCAATTCAAAAAATTCAAACAAACTATTAGAACGTAAGCAAAGTAACAGAATTAACGGACGATAAAATTATTTAGAGGTACCCACACACCAAAGAAAGTAAATGTACTCACCGAAAGTAAACGAAATTAACTAAAATACCAGTAAAACCGACGTAAAAACACTAAAAAACTTACGATACCAGCACTTAGCACAATAGCACACAACTAGTAACAACTCACGAGCCGGGAATCGATCACGGAACACGAAAATCGTAATTAAAAACAACAGCGAAATAGATCGCATCCAACCCGAGCGAGTACGCGGAGGGAAGTCAAGTAAGTCAAGAAGTAGACACAATAAACCGCTTGTTAAGGGTTGTTATTTTATTAAACTGAAAAATGCTATTTTACTAATCAGATCAGAAGTGGGATACATAATACATTCTTACGTGCCCTGATTGTTTTGCACCCTGATGTGAGGCAAAATTGGCTATTCGAATTTGAAAAAGGAACAACTGACTGTTTCTTACTTTGTAATTAGGTAGGGTCGAGTGTCTCACATTGAACCAGGCAGCCACATTTAACCACGGCTATATTTCCAAAATGCGACGTTGCCGATCTATGCTAATGTGAGTAAAAGAGAGGCATATAGGTGTCCTGTTTGCTCACTAGTTTGCGCGGTGATCTCGCGGAAGGTGGTCATTGGTCAAGTGCGGAGCATTTTTGTGAAAAGTGTACAAAAAAGTAAGTTTTTAATGCATGTTTCTTTTATTTTTAAAGTTTTTCCTGTGTTAAATATCGATCTCTTCATATTTACATTGAATACTAGGGTAATTTGGCTTTCCAATGCACCACGATTTGTTTCGTTATGCTTTTGCTTTATCATTAAAATTTTGAGGTTAGTTATAAAAACGTGGTGTGTCTCAGATTGAGCCACCTTTCAGAGGTACACTATTAACCATGGTTCAATGTGTCCACCTACGATTTTTTGACAGTACACATATAACCACTGCTTAGTGCTTTTTTGAAATAAAACAAGTTATACTTACCTTATTGATATAATTACGCCTAAGTACTTTCTCAATAGGGGCTAGGCAGAGTAAATAAACCCGTTTAGGTTTTTAAAGCATGAAATATAATATTTAATAATTAATGCTAAAATACGTAGGTAACAGGTTTTCAGTTCATTGCTTGACAATTCTATGGCCTTATGTAGGTAGGTACCTATCCTTCCATCACTTTTTACGACATCTACGGGAAAACATACTTAATAACTGTTGGGATTTGTTTCAGAATGGCACGGAAAAAAGTTTTAGAGAGGAAAAGAGGCGGACATTCAGCTTCCAATATGCTTAAAGCGTTAAAGATGCACAGGGCAGGTGAAAGCATCCGAAAAGCTGCTAAAACTTTCAACATTGCCTATCCCACCTTACGCCGTTATGTAGTGCAAAATTTGATATTGTTATTTGATAATAATTGTGATAAAGATTATTAAGCTCGCAATAAACACTAAGTGATTATGAAAATGACATTTTATTATTTTAATAAGTCATTTGCTAAAAAGTTGATCATTAATGTATACTAAATAAGAGGTGGTTCAATGTGAAATAAGGTGGTTCAATGTGAAAAATACCCTGGTTCATTGTGCACGACCTAGAGTACACATTGAACCAAATCTCATTTTTCACAAAATCTTTTATTATTCTGAAAGTAACACGAAACTTGAAAATTCATAATTGCACATTTTTAGGTAAATAAATTCCCCAGCTGCACACAAAATCTTGAACGCTTCGAAGCGTAAACAGTGATGCTATGAGCTTCCGAAATTTACCTGGTTCAATGTGGGACAACTTACCCTACATGAAGTTTTTTTTTCTGCTATTATCATGATTACTGCGGGTAATTGTGTTACATAATAACGTATTGTTGAAAAATCTGGTGAGTACGTTCCAATTTGTTTAGTGCATTGTATAAAAGATGACGGTAGTGCCTATAAGATTACATTTCACTTTTTAAAGAACGTTGCCCTGTAGCTTGTTGCTCGTTTTGTAACTTTGTTTGCTAGATTCAGCCTAGTAAAGTTAATTAGCTATCCCTATTAGTGTTTTACTTAGTAAATAAGCTATTAAAGTACTTCGCACTACGCTTACGCGTTAGTAGCAGTGTAAATATGCCTAATAATAGCCGTAAGAGCAGAAGTCGTTCTAAGAATCGTGGTTTGAAATCTAGAAATCGTGATTCGAGTTCTTGTCATCGGAACTCGCGCTCTAGTCAAACTCGAAAACGACGTAGGTCACCTAACAATGTAGGTACTAACAGAACACATGCAACAAATCCTAGATCGGCTGACAACATTGGAGGAGCAGAGTCGCACGCCTCCGCCGCGAGTACGAGAGAATGAAGATGATGATGTTAGTTCTGGCCTGATGTTACTTCGGGACATTTATGATTTTTTCCGTTTGAGAATAATCAACGTTAAGGAGCAATCGAGTGACAGTTTGTTTGCATTTTTGCTTAGTTAGGGGATAAATTGTCAGTGCCTGATTAATTTTATTATATATGCCATATATATATCACCTAAAAATGTGAAAAACCTCTGCGAGAATTGAGTACGGCAGGCTTTGGACTCGCAAACTGTATGTTTCCTACGTTTATGTAGGAGAGCAATAGGATCAAGACGACCATGCATTTTGATGATGGTGTAAAGTATGAAAAGTTGCCTTAACAGTGAGGCAACTTTTACTTGGACTTCACAGGTTTGGTAAAGGGTGATAGTGGGATGATAGAACGGAAGAAAAGCACTAACTTTAAGTAACGCTCTCTGGGCATGCTCAAGTTTCAGCATTACAGTTTTACACGCCCCACCCCAAGACGTTATACAATAAACTAAAAGAGATTGGCATAAAGCGAAGTAGATTGTTTTTAAGACTTTCGAGTTTGCTATATGTCTGAGATTTTTAAAAATATATATTAATTTACGAACTCTAGATGAAACAAGGTCGATTTGGGGTGCAAAATTTAGCCTGTTATCAAGTAGTATGCCAAGGTATTTTATTGTGTTAGTTTGCTGAAGTGGAGGACAGTTACAAGGTGATAGGCAACTACACATGTGCGAGTGTGCGATAATTTGTGCGTTAACCAGGAGCGTCTGTGGGATAATCCGGAGAGAAAAAGTTAGAAATTTGGTTTTGTCGACATTTAGGGTTGGGAGATTGGTTCTCAGCCAACGGTTAACAATGTTAAAGCCACGCTGTGCGTGCTGAAACGCTTTGTCCCACTCTGAAAATGAGGGCCATGTCATCTGCAAAGGCAACAATCTTCCCATTTAGAAGTTTAAGGTCACAGAGATCATTGATATAAATGAGAAACAAGGTGGACCCGAGGATGCTTCCTTGAGGTACTCCGTAGGAAATGGGAAGATCGCCACTTATCCACTCACCAACTCTCACACACTGAGACCTGTCGCTGAGATAATCCTTGAACAGTTCAAGTGGTAAATCCCTGATTCCCAGTCTCTCAAGCTTAACTATTAGTCTGGGGACAGAGACCGTGTCAAATGCCTTAGCTAAATCAAGAAATATTGCTAAGACTTTATTTTTGTCATCGATATTGTTTACAATAATGTCCGTAACGTCATGAACTGCATCACTAGTAGCTTTATTGCATCTAAAACCAGGTTTTAAACTATTGGAATGATAATGAGTGTTTGTCTCGAATTGGAAATTGCTTAAAAGGCGACGCTGGGACTTGGCTTAATGAGTGGGTCACTAATGACCGTAGTTGGAGCAATTTTAAGAAAGAGTTTAAACCTTTGTGCCCTAGGAAGCCGGATATTACAAATATTTTATATTATACCTAATGTTTCGTCCTCGAATTAGCATAACACATGTAGTCCCGCGCAACAGGCTGCCATTCCAACACTATTTGAGAACCCACAATTTCTCACTTTTTTTTTTTTTTTTTTTTTTTATTGTGGGTAGATTTTTCTTCGTTCGCTCTGCTCCTTCAATAAACTTCATTCGCGTTTTAGTGCGACGCCGTTCAACACTATCGTCAGTTTCTTTCAGCAAAAAGTTATTAAATCGTAAGAATAATGCCCAAAAGGAAGCGTAATAGTGATACTTACGATTACATTAGCAGGAAGATTAAAAAATTGGAGCGAAAGTTAATGCGTCATGCTAACAAAGGAAGGAGTTCATCATCACGGAGTTCTACGCCACAGCGGTCAGAACATGAAGGTACGAATTTCGGATTATTTATTAACGTGGACAAAATAGTGATGCGGACAGCACAATGGGGCTGTTCCTTTACGAACTATACAATATTAGGTTTTGTTTTGCGGATAGCACAATGGGGTTATTCCATAACAATATAATAAACTGCACCGTTTAAAAAAAAAAAAAAAAAAAAACAAGTTCTGTTTTGCGGATAGCACGATGGGGCTATTCCTTAACAAACAAAAAACAAGGCAGGAGTCCATAACAAATAAATTACCACGTTGTTATATCAAATTGTGTTTTGCGGATAGCACGATGGGGCTATTCCTTAACAACAAGAAACAAGGCAGGGGTCCGTAACAAATAAATTACCACGTTGTTATATCAAATTGTGTTTTGCGGATAGCACGATGGGGCTATTCCTTAACAATCATTCCATATATTTACATTAAAGGCGGACAGTACATTGGGACTGTCTCCTGCAATCAGTAATGCGGTCAGCACAGTGGGGCTGTTCCCTTACATAAAGTATTTAAGTTTACCAGTATGTAGAATACCTACATTTCGATGTGCAGTAGCACGAACACCACATTGGCTGTTCTTTTACTAATTAGTAATACCGTAGGGTTTATGTGAAGCTATACACCTACGAGTACCTACTAAGTAGCTGCTATACAACATCACTTTTGGTGATTACAGATAGCGAAACAATGGAACCCGGAATATTCATATCCGATGACGAATATAATACTCAAGTACCCGAAGTTATCACGGAAAACAGTCCTCCCAGTGTACCTAATAATGATCAGAGATCCATCACAGAGGAACCTCAAGCCTCCACATCTACCGCTCAGGAGCCTCAATTAGCAGCTGTGACCGAGGTCACTGACCTTGATAATAATGAACTAGATAGCTCCACTTTAGCCTTACTTGGCGAAGATCCCACCTCAAATGAGGTTTATGGTAAAGGTATACAAAAGGATTTGGCGCTTCGGTTTGAGCACTGGGCGACCGTTGGCTTGTCTAAGGACCTTCGAGACCAGTTAACGAATAGGTATCTTACACCTAATAACTGTACATTGATAGATCCGCCGATTTTAAACGCCGAAATCAAAGCTGCTGTGTCAGATGTGGTTTCCAAACGTGACAAAGCCATCGAAATGAAACAAAAGCAACTGTCTGTTGCCTTATCCGGTATTGGGGAAGTTATAACCCAGCTTCTGTTGTCCAAAGAAAAAGATGATTCAATGGTAAAAACACTGATGGATGTTGGGCGAATTGTGTGTGACAGCCAACATAAGGATACAATGACTAGAAAGAATTTCATTCTATGTACCCTCAAGAAAGATATTAGGGATCAATTACAAAATACAAAAATTGATAAGTTTCTTTTTAGTGAAAATTTGTCAGAAACCCTGAAATCAGCTAAAGCTATTAATAGATCTTGTGCAGACCTCAAGAATAACCCAACACCTCGTCCAAGACCTCAGGGTCAGAAGGTGAATACATCCACACCAAGAAATTTAAACTGGAGGGGAGCTCCTGCGCCGCGCAGGCAGCCGACAGCAGGAGCTCCAAGAACGAAGACATCAGCGCCGGCACCAATGAAACATCGACAGCAGAACTCGTCACGAGCCTCACACAATCAGCCGAATCGCAGTCGCCGCTAAATATGGTAAATTACGCAGGTAGATTATCATTATTTTATAACCAATGGTCAGCAATAACCAATGACCCTGTTGTATTATCTTATATACAAGGATATGAAATACCTTTTTCTAGGCCGGTCACTCAATATTGCGCACCCTGTGCTCAAATATATGTTGAACCAGAAAGAACTTTGTGTTGCGATGCCTTCAATAATCTTCTTTCTATTGGAGCAGTTTCAATATGTGAACCATGCGATGGTCAATTTATATCTAAGTTTTTTCTAATTCCTAAACCTAATGGTAAAACTAGGTTTATACTGAACTTAAAATCATTAAACAAATTTATAGATACTCAACATTTCAAACTGGAAGACTTAAGAACTGCAATTAAATTGATTTCACACAATTGCTACATGAGCACTCTAGATTTAAAAGATGCTTATCTTTTGGTGAAAATAAAGCCAAGTTTTAGAAAATATTTACGCTTCCAATGGGAAGAGAATTTGTATCAATTTAATGTTTTACCTTTTGGACTAAACACAGCTCCATTCGTCTTCACCAAATTGATGAAACCTGTTGTAAAATTACTACGTTCCAGAGGTTATTTATCGACTATTTATTTAGACGATTTTTTACTCATAGGAAATACGTTTAAACAATGCTATGAGAATGTGTTAGAAACTAAAACACTTCTATCATCTTTGGGTTTTTTAATAAACGAGGACAAAAGTACTTTAGTGCCCCATTTGTCATGTAAATTTCTAGGCTTCATTATAGACTCAAAAGCTTTTGAGATTGGTCTTCCATTACAAAAAATTCAAAGAGTCCAATCGGAGATTGAAAAATACCTTAATAAAAGTAAATGTAAATTGAGAGACTTTGCTAGTTTCATAGGTCTCTTAGTATCAGTGTGCCCAGCTATCGAATATTCTTGGCTCTATACCAAGTTTTTCGAAAGACATAAGTACCTTCAACTCAAGGCTGATGATAATTATGATAAATATATAAACATACCCAAAGAATTATTACCTGATTTAGAATGGTGGTCAAGATCCATTAAGAATCCTAGTTATAAAATCAAAGAGGATATATACAGCCTAGAAATATATTCAGATGCCTCAACAAAGGGATGGGGGGTATCCTGTGGAGGTAATACGGCTAGTGGTCTATGGAGTCAGGAGGAGAATACATTTCACATAAATTATTTAGAAATATTAGCTGCTTATTTTGGTCTTAAAGTATTTGCGAAAGACTATACAAATTGCCAAATACTTTTACGAATAGATAACACTACTGCTATCTCATACATAAACCGCATGGGCGGTATTCAGTATCCACATTTAACGTCACTAACTAGACAGTTATGGCAATGGTGTGAAGAACGTCAATTACACGTTTATGCATCATATATTCGTTCTTCAGAGAACGTCATAGCAGATGCGGAGTCACGCCGAGTCCACCCAGACATTGAGTGGGAGCTGGGGGACTATGCTTTCAATAGAATTATAGTAGAATTTGGCACTCCTAATATTGATTTATTTGCTAGTAGAGTTAATAAAAAGTGTGATCGATACGTATCCTGGCACCGAGACCCAGATGCCTTTACTGTAAATTGTTTTACAATATCATGGTCAAAATTCTATTTTTATGCCTTTCCCCCTTTTAGTATGATACTAAAAACATTAAGAAAAATTTGTACCGACCAAGCAAGAGGAATTGTGGTTGTACCATTATGGCCTACCCAGCCCTGGTATCCACTATTTAAAAGTCTTTTAATTTCAGAGTTAATTACTTTTAAACCTAGCAAAAATCTAATTTTAAATCATTATTCCAGCAACCGAAACCTCCATTCATCCATTACCCTGGTGGCAGGAGTATTATCGAAACAGCCATGATGAAGAAAAATATATCGCAATCTGCAATACCCATCATGTTATCTTCATTATCAGACAATTCATTTAAACAGTACAATTGCTGTTATAAGAAATGGTTTGATTACTGTTCCAAAAATAATGTAGACATGTTTAATAGTTCAATCACTAGCATAATTGATTTTTTTACTTTAATGTTTAATAATGGTGCTCAATTTGGCACGTTGAATACATATAGATCGGCTTTAAACATAATTTTAGGAGATAATGTATGTAATAATTATCGAATCAAAAGATTTTTAAAGGGAATATATCGATTAAGACCACCTTTGCCTAAATATAACGTAACTTGGGATACATCTATTGTATTAAATTTTCTATCAACATGGTATCCAAACGAAACCTTACCTAGGGATAAACTTACAAAAAAGTTAGTTACGTTGCTTGCTCTAATTACAGCCCACAGAGTTCAAACTCTTGCTAAAATTAAAGTTTCGAACATTGAAATATTGTCATCAGAAATTGTTATAAAAATACCAGAAGCTATTAAAACGTCACGACCAGGATCAGTTCAACCTATTTTGATTATTCCATTCTTTACAGAAAAACCGGAAATATGTCCGGCTCGTACATTAGTACATTATATAAATAATTCACATTCAGTGCGTAATGATAACAACAATTTATTTATTAGTTTCAGAAAACCCTTTCAGTCCGTCTGTTCTCAAACTATAAGCAAATGGATAAGAGATACATTGCGTCTAAGTGGTATAGACGTATCCATTTTCAGTGCCCACTCCACACGGCACGCAGCTACTTCAGCTGCTCGCAAATTAGGAGTAAGTTTGGATGAGATCAGACGAACTGCGGGTTGGAGTGAAAGCTCTAGCACATTTGCCAAATTTTATAATAGATCCTGTGTGACTAGTAATGATTCACTCGCTAGGACTATTTTAAGTAATTCAGTCTCTTAAGTGCCTACTAATTATATTTACTGGTATTGAATAATAAAACAAATAATGATTTCCAATCGTTTATTTTATCTTGAATATTTCACGAAGGCTCTAAAAGTCTACATGTGTTATGCTAATTCGAGGACGAAACATTAGGTATAATTAATGATTAAACGAACTTACCTGTATGTGAAGTTCTATCATAATTATACTGGATGTTTCGTCCGAAGAATTAGCATCCCTCCCTCCCTTGAACTCTCACACAGTGGTGTTCCTATCCCAGATACCATCGGATCGTGAAATATTTTCAGTTTAACTGTAGCATCTCTCAACTAAATGAAGTTTATTGAAGGAGCAGAGCGAACGAAGAAAAATCTACCCACAATAAAAAAAAAAAAAAAAAAAAAAAGTGAGAAATTGTGGGTTCTCAAATAGTGTTGGAATGGCAGCCTGTTGCGCGGGACTACATGTGTTATGCTAATTCTTCGGACGAAACATCCAGTATAATTATGATAGAACTTCACATACAGGTAAGTTCGTTTAATCATTAATAATATGAGGTTATGAACACTAATTCTGATAAATACCCGACATACGCTGATTATGCTCGCCGGTCCCTACTACGATTGCGCATAGTTAAAGGGTTGAGTGAAGAGTTAATTTCAGCAATAGTGATATGAGGCATTACGGATCCGCAAATTCGGGCTTCGGCTACTAATGCGAAACTAACGCCGTATGAATTAGTAGAATTCTTTTCGATTTATATTAAATCAGGTGTGCCAGACCATAGTAATAAGAACTCTAACGATACGTCGCGTGACGATAAATTTTCAGAATCGGTAAGTACACATACACGTAAACGGCGATTTGATGAGTGCAAATGTTTTTTGTATGGCCAACGTGGCCATAAACAATCTAGCTGTAATAAGAAAATTATAACTAGTGATGACGATGGTCAAAAAAATAATTCGGCCATTCTCCGGTTGCAAGTTTTTACTTGTCCGGGCTTACGTAATCCGTAATATTAACAAATTCAATCATGTTTTTTTTTAATATGTTAGTTAGCATCTATATCTAGCTGTAAACAAAATATTGTGTTCTGTTTTTAATTAGTTAAGAGTAAATTAATTTAACCTCTGTTCAAAGAACCTCTATTCTCTAATTACCGTGGCGTGTCCGCACACCAACTTAATGTCAAAACTTGCTTGTAATTTCTAAAACGCACAGATTTACTTTGATCCATTCAACGTTTTAAACGATATTAAGCAACGTGTATCGCATAACAAAATATCGACTCAATAGAACCAGTCTGTAAATAATTATCATTAAATAACCGCATGTCCGATCGAAAGTTCTAATTGCCGTGACATTTTCTGTTCTCGGGTGCACATCCCTAAATAATGGTATTTGGCACATCACTACCGCACGCGTCGGATCTCCTCAGTGTGTGCCGCGGCCCATCAACAGTTGCACGTCTCTTACGTTAGTGTACCGCCAACGAAGCACGTGAGTATATAATTACCGTAGCCTTGGTTAAAAACTTTTCTAATTACCGTTGTACTTATTTAAATACTTAATTTTTTATGGTAGACCCTAGTTGATAATGTAAATGGAACAGTCGTTTGGCCTCCGTACGTTGTGATAAGCCAGTATTTGCATACTGTGTTGGTTTTCGAAATTTTGAAGAAAGTCTATCGTTTTCTAATTACCGTATACTAATTACCATGTGTTAATAATTACCGTTGTATGAAAAATTAATATTTGTTCAGTAACTGTAGCCGCGACGTCGTATTAATAGAAAGTTTTCGTAGAATACGTTTAAATTATGCTGACCATTGAATTTAATCAAGTTATTTAATTTGTAGGATGGGAAAACCCAAAAAGACCAAAGAGGAAGTTAAAGAAAAGAGAAGGCTAGCCGCACGACAACGCCGAGAACGAATTAAAAATGACCCTGTTTTGTATAACCAATCAAAAGAAAAAGAGAAAGAAAGGTACAATAAAAGAAAAAGAGATAAAAAAATACTTCCTATCTGCGAAATGTCCCCAAAAAACCGGAAGAAAACTCAAAAAAGGAATAGGGAAAATTTCAGAGCTTACTATAAAAGACAAAAGGAAAAGGGAAAATTGGAAACAATTGAGGAAGAAGTAGTCGTAGATCTAGATGTGCTTGATAACAGTATAACAGATCCTCTTGAAACTCTGTCAACACCATTACATCTCAATGATTCGTCATACTCGCTGCGCTCAAGAAAATACTCTAAAACTGTATCTTTACAAACATTTTCTGAAAATACCAACTCAAAAATAGAAGTTAATCAGCAAAAAGAGATTTGTCTACAGTCGACTTCTTTAAAAAAAAAAGAAGTTCCCTTGAAGAAGATACCAAATTCCATACCTACCTTAATCACATCAACTCCGCGTCCATCTAGTGCTCTGTCATCGTCTTCTACTGATACTTTGTTATTATTAGGCAATATTGAGCAATTGACAGAAAATAAAGATACAAGTATGGAACGAGCGTCTTCCTTGTGTTCAACACCGACTTCACTATCTTCGAAAAGAACTGTCGAGAAACCGAAACGTAAAAAAATCTCACCCTTGTTGTTATTAAGAAGACATGTATATAAAACAAATAAAGAAATGTTATATATGCGGAAAAAAATTGAGGAGTTAAAAAGAGCAAAAGAAAAGTACAGGAAACAAGCATTAAGGCTGAAATATAAAAACACGCTACATGCAAAACCAAAACAAAGTCACGAGAAGGAAAACGAACCAAAGTATTTAGATAATAATAATAAGGAGACTAATATAGAGAAAATTAAACAAGACGTCCAAATTTTTCTAGAACAAGACGAGAATAGTCGCATTTGTCCTGGCAAGAGAGAATACATTTCAAGAAAAACAATAAAAAAGCAAAAACGTTTCTTGACAGATACTTTATTAAATCTTCACACAAAATTTCTTGATTTACACACCTATAAAATCAGCTACTCGACATTTTGCAAGATGCGACCATTTTGGGTCGTGATTCCTGATTCACGAGCAAGAGAGACTTGCATGTGTAAGACCCACACTAATATGGACTTGATTATAGCGTCACTCAAAAGATTTGACATTATAGACCAAAGTTCCGCTCACAAAGTTCTGTCATCATTATGCTGTATTTCAGAAAGTATTGAGTGTCTTTCAAGAAAATGTATAGATTGCGCGAATAAGAATATTCATTATAAAGAATTTGATAATGCAAAGCAGATTTTTTACTACCATTGGATAACAAAACGGGTAACTTACACTAAAGATGGAAAAGAGAAAACTTCAAATCAAACGCTCAAGGAGAAAATTACAGCTAACCCTAAAGAAGTCGTCAAGAAGTTTGAACAGTTGCTGCTACCATACATGAACCATTGTGCTAATAAAGTTTCTCAAAATAATTACATTAAACATTTAAAACAAAATTTATCTGAAAATGACTGTTTAATCCAAGTTGATTTTAGTGAGAACTATAATACAAAATACACAGATGAAATCCAATCATTCCATTTTGGTGGCAGCAGGAAGCAAATTACACTGCACACGTCTGTTATTTATTTCAAGAAAAGTGGAGTATCGCAGACTCAGTCGTTTTGCACGTTGAGTCCTTCACTCAGACATGACGCAGTTGCAGTTTGGAGTCATCTCATACCTATCTTAAATTTCATTGAAAATGAAGCTCCTCATGTAAATGTCATCCATTTTATATCAGATTCTCCGACTGGCCAATATCGAAATAAAAAAATGTTTTATGTCATCTCTCAACTTCAGTGGCACTTTCCTAATCTAAGAGTGGTTGGCTGGAACTATACAGAGAGTGGTCATGGCAAAAGCTCAGCAGATGGCGTAGGCGCAACGATAAAAAGAACTGCAGATAGAATCGTGGCTCAGGGATGCGATATTGTCAATATCGAAACTCTTTCTGAAAAATTGAGAGCCAATGTCAAAGGAGTCATTACAGATATAGTAGAAGAAGCAGATATTCTTCAAAAGGATCTTCTGATCCCTAAAGAGATACGGGAGTATAAGGGCACAATGAAAGTCCATCAAGTCGTTTGGAGTTCATCAAAACCGAACCTCCTTGCAATGCGAAAGTTAAGCTGTAATACGCAACAATGTATGTATGAAGCAATTGAATGTAAACATGGTAGACATCATGGATTTTACTCTTTGAATCTAGAAAAGGCAGAAGAGCCTGAACTCTCCCCGCCTACCAGATTAATTTTGTCTGCACCTTACGAAGACAAATATAGTTGCGATACATCACGGTCTATTGGTGCTAAGAAATCTTCAGACAAACCAAAAATTTTATCTAATCGGCTAGTGAAGCCCGCTTATGTATTTCCTGGGTCTTCGAAGTCTCTTATTTCCAAACACGATATGGTTAAGAGAGAGAATTTCGAAAAAGCTGAAAGTAGCATAAATTTATCTGACACAGACAGTTTTTGGGCTCCTGTCTCTCCTGTAGACTTTAGTCTTACAATGCCTTCCTTCAAAACAATGACAAATGTGCCAAATAATAGTATTAAGGATAAGAAGACTAGAGTTTCATTTTTCGATGTATCTGATTCTGATGAAACTATTTTTTAAATATCGTAGATTACTGGTTATTTTGAAATAGAAAATTACTATAAAACAAGACTGATTTAACTGTATGATATACCAGTCGGTATAATTATGATGATTAATATAAAGTAAGTTCTCAGTGATACTAATATACGCAAATTTTAAAAGAGCTGTGAGTAGCTTTAAGCTAGATCTATCCTTATTATCCAGGATAATTAAGAACATTAGTCTTATAAGTTCCATCCTACTTACCTTTAAAAGATTACCAATTAAGACATAATATTTTTTTAGTTTGTTTTTAGCGGATTTTCATTGAAAGTGTCTAATTTTTAATAAACGATTGCAATGATAGTGTTTTTTTTTACGATTGGATATGAGGTACATTGTTAATTCTAATGCTATAAATTTATTATGATTGTGTGACAAATGATTAATGCATGTTGAATGAGTGATATTATCATTTTTAATATTTTACATGGACTTGATGATATTTTCTAATTACCGTTGCATCAAATATTCAACTTGTCTAATTACCATACACATAAAAATTTTACGTCTCATTATCTAGAAAACCACCATTAATAGTTAAATGCCACATTAACTATTGAATTCGTATCTTTAATGTGTTTCATATTCTAATGTGTTTAATGTCAAATCAGTGAAAAAAAAAAAGGGTACGGTAATTAGGCGAAGAACGCCTAATTGGAGAATGACCGAATTCTGTTCATAGTTCAAATAAATCCGAACCGTGTAGTTTCTGCAAGAAGCCTGGTCATAAGGTCGACATTTGTTTTGCTAAACTAAAAGCAAATTCTAACAATAGGCAACAATGTTAATCTTTGTCAGGAAAATCCCGATAGTACAGGATTTCATCAGATACCGCTAGACAATGATACAATACCACTCACAGGATTCGTTACACTATGAATATTCAAAAATGCTTTATGGTTTAGCGAATGCACCCATTGTTTATCAACGAAGAATGTCAAAAACTCTTTGTCGGCACCTGGAGTCTGGTAAAGTCTGGTAAAGTCCTGATTTACATAGATGACGTACTTGTAATGTGCTACACAATAGAGGTTGCATACTAGAAAATCAAAACTTTTCTGAGCAAATTTCAAAACAACAGATACACACATCAACACGGTCTAGGGATATTTTTAAAAAAGCGAATTACTATCAATGTGTTAATTATTTATATGACATGTGTATATTTAAAAGATACGTTATTTAATATTCTACCATTTTTTAATAATGGTTAAGGTATAGATTAAAATTTCAGGATTTGAAAAATGAAGCATAGACGGAAACCGTATATGAATGAACTTTTAATTTGTGAGTAAAAACTGAAAAAAATTGAAAAATCATTTAATTTGTGTTTATAAACTTGAAGTTAGTAGTCTGAGAAAGCGCCCATGATGTTCATAACACATCGGCAACGATTCGGCATGCTCAGAACAAGGTTGTCAATGTCTTGCTGCGGAATATTGTCCCATGTCCTTCTGAGGTGCACAAAAAGTTGATCTTCTGTAGCCAGATTTTCAGGAACTTCCTTCAGAGCTCTTCTTTGCAGCATATCCCACGCATGCTCAATGGGATTTAGATCTGGCGATTGAGCAGGCCAGTCTAAGGCCCTAACATTATGTGTATGTAACCAAGCTGCTACCGTTCTCGCCGTGTGTGCCCGGGCATTGTCGTGCATGAGCAGGAAATCTTGCCCCATTTGTGTTCTGTGGGGCAAGATTACGGGCCCCAGCACCTGTTGGACGTATCGTTCTGCCGTCAAACGAGATCCGTCCGTCCTCCAAGACGAATTCCTGCCCAAACCATAATTGTTCCTCCTTGGTATGGGTGAACTTCCTGAGGGTTCTGGAGACGGCTCCATCGTCCAGGAACTTGCCAAACACGCGTCCTTCGTGAATCTGGATGGAAGCCGAACCTGGATTCATCCGTGAACAGCACATTGGACCATTGGTCACGGCCCCAGTCCACGTGGTTCCGAACCCATTCTAATCGTCGTCCACGATTGCCTCTCCGTAAAGGTGGGACCCGGAGTGGTCTACGAGAGCGTAGATTGCTTTCATGCAGTCGCCTTCTTACAGTTTGGTCACTCACAAGCACTTGGTGTTCCACTCGCAACCTTTGGACCAATTGAGTCGCCGTTGCATTTGGTTGTGCTCGCGCAGTAATTTGCAAAAATCGGTCTTGTCTGGGGGTAGTGATGCGACTTGGCCCCCGGTGCCTCTCCGCTACTTCACCTGTGGCACGATAGCGTGTCCACAATCTTGAAATTACATTTTGATGGGTCCCTATGGCCTCAGCAACATTACGCTGAACAGATCCAGCTTCCAGCATTCCCACAGCTCGTAACATCTCCGCCCTCGTCAAATGTCGGCGTTGCATGGCTACAATACCTCAATTTTAACTTTATCTTTCGTTTAAAAATGAAAAAAAACAGTAACTAAACGTAATTCGTATTGTTTTCTAAATTTCGCACAAATGAAAATTCCCTCTCCTATACATTCAGTCAAAAAAGTATCGGGAATGGATGATTTGTTTATGGTTCCAAATTCAAATTTTTGTTTTTTTGTAGTTGTTAGATTGGCACAACTGTTTTCCATTTTGGCGCGGAGTTTGAGTTGCATCTGTTATTTATATTAAATACAGTGCTGGTTTTAGTAATATCATATATAGTGTGTATTGCGAATTTCATAATGGGCAAAAATATCGAACAAAGAGTTTGTCTTAAATTTTGCATCGCCAATGGAATTTCGTGTTCGGAGTCACTGAAAATGTTACAGAAGGTTTACGGTGAATCGACTTTATCAAAAACTCGTGCTTATGAGTGGTTCAAAGCGTTCAAAAGCGGTCGAGATGTGATGGAAGATTTGCCTCGCTCTGGTAGGCCGTCAACGTCTGCAACTGAAGTTAACATCGCAAAAGTGAAGAAAATAGTGACTGAAAATCCCCATTCAACTCTGAGAGAGATAGCCGCCGAACTTTCTGTACCTATCTCACGAGTCGATCCGTACCATTTTAACTAATCATTTGGGTATGAAACATGTTGCTGCTCGGCTAGTCCCAAAAGATCTGAATTTTCTCCAAAAACTCATTCGCATGAAAGTCGCTGAGGACATGCTAGAACGAGTTAGTTCGGACCTAACATTCATGAAACGCATTGTCACTGGTGACGAGACGTGGGTTTACGAGTTTGACATGCAAACTAGTCAACAAGCTTCGGAGTGGCGCCTTCCAACTGAACCGAAACCGAAAAAACCACGCCAAAGTCGATCAAGTCAAAGTCATGTTGACTGTTTTCTTTGACTATCGCGGTGTTGTGCACTCTGAATTCTTACCGGAAGGTCTAACGGTAAATAAAGAATATTATTTGAGCGTTATGCGGCGTTTAAGAGAGCAAATTCGACGAAAAAGGCCAGATTTGTGGAAAGAAAATTCTTGGATTTTGCACCACGACAATGCGCCTTCGCACAAGGCTATCATTGTGAACGAATTTTTGACCAAACACTCAACAAATACCATCCAGCAACCACCATATTCACCAGATATGGCTCCTGCTGACTTTTTTCTTTTTCCTAAACTCAAATTACCACTTCGTGGCACCCGTTTTCAATCGATAGAAGACATAAAGGAGAATTCGCGGCGAGAACTGAACTCAATTCCGGAAGCAGCGTTTAAAAAATGTTTTGATGAATGGATTATTCGTTGGCGCAAGTGTATCGTTTCTAAAGGAGCATACTTTGAAGGTGATAAAATAAATTTGGATGAATAACAGACATTTTGTGTATTATTGATCTTTTCCCGGTACTTTCTTGACAGAGTAGTACATCAAGACATTTTTATGCCACCGAAACAAAAGAATTTTCAAAAATTTGAATTTGGAATTAGTCTGAGATAAATTACAAACAAATCGGTGTATAAAAGATTCCAATGTGGCCAGTACTTTTCGAGTTATTTAATTGAGTATGAAATATCCCTAGACCGTGTTGATGTGTGTAGATGAGGGTTTGTTGAGCCTACGTAAAGTCCTACAGATTTTAACAGATTCAGGTTTTACTCTCAAACTTAAGGAATGTTTTTTTTTACATCGAAAAAAATAAAGTACTTAGCACCATAAGTCAGAGTCAGGTACAGCCGAGCAAGAGAAAAATCTGATCTTTGGTTGAGGGCGAACCAGCGTCGGCAAGATGCAACCGCTAACGCTGATCGTAGAACTCCTCGGTCGTTTGATGTTAATTCATTTGTTTTTGTTATTAAACAGGCACAAGTATCTGGCAAGCTCGACTCCGGCATGCGCGGGCCATACCGTGTGCTCAAGGCGCTTTCCCATGGTCGATACGAGCTGCAGCTATTGGCAGGCTCTTATGGGAAATCGACCCAGCGGCAGAGTTTATGGTGCCATGGTGAGGGAAGTGGACTCCTGACGCATGTGCTGCATTTTTCGAAGGTAACCTTGTGCTACACTTGCTGATAAGCTAACGTCGTGCCTGTGTCATGCAAATGTAGAGACTGTGTGGTATGCTAACGTCGTGCCTATGTCATACGAGTGTTGAGACTGTGTGGTATGCTAACGTCGTGCCTATGTCATACAAGTGTTAAGGTTGTGTGGTATGCCAACGTCGTGCCTATGCCATACACGTGTTGAGATTGTGTGACATGCTAACGTCGTGCCTATGCCATACACGTGTTGAGATTGTGTGGTATGCTAACGTCCTGCCTATGTCATAGAAGTGTTGAGATTGTGTGGTATGACAACGTCGTGCCTATGTCATACAAGTGTTGAGATTGTGTGGTATGCTAACATCGTGCCTATGTCATACAAGTGTTGAGATTGTGTGGTATGCTAACGTCGTGCCTATGTCATACAAGTGTTGAGATTGTGTGGTATGCTAACGTCGTGCCTATGCCATACACGTGTTGAGATTGTGTGGTATGCTAACGTCGTGTCTATGTCATACAAGTGTTGAGATTGTGTGGTATGCTAACGTCGTGCCTATGCCATACACGTGTTGAGATTGTGTGGTATGCTAACGTCGTGCCTATGTCATACAAGTGTTGAGATTGTGTGGTATGCTAACGTCGTGCCTATGCCATACACGTGTTGAGATTGTGTGGTATACTAACGTCGTGCCTATGCCATACACGTGTTGAGATTGTGTGGCATGCTAACGTCGAACCTATGCCATACACGTGTTGAGATAGTGTGGTATAACGTCGTGCCTATGTTTCTTATACTTTACTTTTGTTCGTGTGAACCTTTTTTACTCTGGGCCTCCGGTGGATCCAGAGTCTTGCTCTTATTGAGAAATGAGATGGATAAGAGTAATGATGCGACTGAGATGTCTGCAGTATTTCAGTTGCATTGTTTCTAAACGTTGTGTATTTTTATTTAAATCAGGGTAGTAAAACAAGCTGTTTCTGTTTTCAAGTGCAGACTGTAATGCCGATGACCGTGAGTCCATGACTGAGCGAGCTGCCAGACTCATTATAATAATAACTAATAATAACATTATAATAATAATAACATTATAATAATAACTCAACAATGTGCCTACTGGTGAGATGATGCCAGAACCTGTACCAAGCACCTCCAGTGCTGCAGAAGCTCTGCAGCCTGAGACACGGGAGTACGAGGACGTCCTCCAGTCAGGAGAGGCCGTGTTTACCGGAAAAATCGATTGTCAAGCTGTTGCATGGAGGGGAAACGAGACAGTAGCTACCACGTGGCTATATAAGCCGCGGCACGAATCATTTCACCCATTATTCCCATGGAGTCAACCTAATACGAGGAATCTCTGCCCGTTTGGATAGCCAATTCTGCCTACTTTAATTTTGTTCTGCTTATTTTTCTATTTTTTTTTATAGTGATTTAAATTGCTAAAAAATAAACCGCTTGTTGATGGTTGTTATTTTTTTTAACTGTAAAATGCTATTTTACTAAGAGTACAGATACATGTTTGATCTAGTGACTTTTGTGGTTATAAACACAATATTTAACATTTTGCTCGATAAAAAAAAATCAGAACTAACGTCGATTTTGAAAGTATTCTAAGTTGTGTGAGACTTGGGGAACGCAATTTTTATGAAAATTTAACATTTCATTTACTAATCGGGTTTGTCAGTGATATTATTGGATAGATTTATAATATGGCTCTTATTTTTTTATATTAAATAAATACGCGCGCACCGCGCCAGTCGGTAGTGATTAATTTTAAAGACATTGAACATGGCTATTGCTACACATAGAACTCCTATGCAATGAGAACCCATCAGACGTAAAATAACTATCAGAAGAGGAAATAAGTGATATCATTAAAAGCATGAGCAACGGCAAAGCACCAAGTACTGACAAGTGGTGTCTAAGCTATTCAAAGCCTTGCAAACAGAAATGCTATCGGAAATTATAAAACAGGCAGGCAGCATGGGTAAGCAATGATATACCAATGTTTTGAAACAAAACGATCCAAATTCCAGTGCCTAAAAATGCAAAGCCAGACGGAATTAGTGACTATAGAAAGTTATCTATGTGTAACGCTAACGTGGGATATAGGACACATGCGAGCTTTCTTCTAAGCAAACTGGATGCGAGGAATGGAGAGCAGGTTAGACATCGAAAAAGCTTTCGATTCGCTGGATTTAAACTCTCTTAGAGACATTTTAGTTACTAGAACTAACAAATATCTAACAAAAAGAATTATTAAGGCATGCATGAATGAATTCACATGCATAAAATGGTTTGGAGAAAACGGAATCGACGCACAAAGGCAAGGGAGTCAAACAAGGATGTCCACTGTCCCCACGACTATTCATCATAGTAATGAACGACGTTCTCAGAACATTAGAAGGAGAATTAGAATGCCTTCATCTAGACCAGGACCATGAGATTAAACTCCCTATTATACTGCCCTTTGCAGATGACGTGATAATAGCAACAAATAATCTCGGTGAACTGGACGAAAGTCACCAAAATCAAACCGTTACTGGAATCAGTCGGACTCCACATTAATGAAACGAAAACAAAACTAGCAATCAAAGACCCACACAGCACCGAAACCCGAAGTCTTATTATAATTGGAGGAACCAGTATTCAAACGGTAGACGAAATTAAGTAGCTAGGCACGTATCATCGACACTTAATAGAAACAACACAGTTAACGCCAGATGTAACAAGCCTTAATATCCTTTATTAAAAACTCGAAAATGGAGTGGAAAATCGCGCGTCTTATCTATAAAATGGTCATAGAACCTGCAATGACCTACGGTCTTAAGGCAACAGCACTCACAAAGGTAAACCGATCGAAACTCAGAAGATACGAAAGAACCATTCTTAAAGATATGATAAAGAGTACGCAAAACCCCCGAACAAAAAAAACACGCGAAATTCATATGGAAAAAACAATTAGGTACCAAAATAATTAAATGCCTACGGTTACGCTACTACGGGCGCATCCTCTGACGACCAGAGCCTCACTCACTACATGCAGCTATTAGATACAAGGCGAAACGGTTAAAAGTTGGCAAACCAATCTAAACATGAAACGAGTCACTCCAACAAGACATGGAATATTCCAATAAAAGCAAAGAAGAATGGATTCAGTAAGCAGCAGATAGAAAAAAATCAGCTACCCAGGAAATATATCACCTTAGCGAAACTGACAGTGAAACAAATACTACTGAAGATGAAACATATACGCGAACAATAATATTTTTAAATATAAGCCGTGTCAAAATCGAACGGAATCGCAACCACCAAAAACGAACATGATTCTCCAATGACAGAAGAGACCAATCAAACGAAGGTCAAAACACCAATGCTCATTCCTATGCATTGTACCTGTCTTTACCACTATTCCTATATTGGCTCTAGGCTGCATAGTCGGCTGATTGTGTCCGACTGGCTGCGGTTGGTCGGGCTTCCTCTCCCATCCCAGAGCATGTCTTTCCTTACAAAATAGTGCCCCCTGGTGTATCCGGCTTGTCCGGGTCAGGCTTGCTCCTGGCTGGGTGTGGTGCTCAATCATGAATCAGACATTGAACATGGGTATTGTACATCGGTTTCTACCCTAGAGCACGGTTTACGGTCGCGCTGCGTTTATTAGGTAGAAAAAAGTTTTATGCTAGTAAGTACAGACCTACATATTTTATTTTATTATAATTAATCACACATTTGTCTTTCATTATAGTACTCACCAAATCTTCTACCACCATTCGTTAAATTCTATACAATGATAATCGCCTGCCTCAGTCATACATTCATAACAATATAAATTGTATTAGTGTTACATAGTGTTATACGCACATCAAGCTATACGTGTTTGTTGCAAAATAGAACTACTGGTCACCGGAGTTCATATCGCGACGGCTCCTATGCAATGCGGGTGCAAGTCGTCGTAAAATGCCTAAACTGCCGGGAAAAGGAGCACTTTTTTTTTTTTTTTTTTTTTTTTCGGATGGGAAATCATCAAATGACTTCTCCCGCTCTGGGCGGAGCAGGAGGGAGTATCAGAGTTTTACTGACTAAAACCCATCCATGTTCCTTCATCGCCCTTTGTGTTCCGGGGTCACGGTATCTCTTTCGAACAGTCCCGCAACCCCGGCAGGTATCGGTCGTATCAAACTACGCTGACACCGCAAGGGAGGTCGGCGCGCAGCACCCAGTCGTACCCGATGTTCCACAAGGAAGGCCCTAGAACCGATCCCTGTGGAACACCGCACGGCATCTCTCGCCGCGCCGGTTCCATTCTCCGCTGCGACCGGGGTAGATAACGGCTCTATCTGTTAGGTATTCCCCGACCACACGACGAAGGTAGGTCGGCACCCGGTGATACCGTAGTGCCTCCCTAATGCAGCTCCAGGGCATGGAGTTGAAGGCGTTGGCGATGTCAAGAGATACCGCCAAGACTCCACCCCGGGACACCGCATCCCCCGTCGTGAGGGCTCTCACGCGCATGATGGCGTCCACCGTAGAGCGCCCCTTGCGGAAACCAAACTGGTGTTCCGCAAGATCCGGCCCCGTCCCCGCAAGGTGCTCGGCGAGGCGGTTTGCAATTAATCTTTCAAAGAGCTTGCCCACCTCGTCGAGCAACACTTTGGGCCGGTATGCGGACGGAGAGTCCGCAGGGCGCCCCGGCTTCCGAATGAGGACCAGCTTCCCCGTCTTCCAACGAAGCGGGAACTGGCCCCTCTCCAAGCATGCGCTTAGGAGCCCTTCCAGTCGGGGCCCGAGAGCCTCCGAGGCCAGGACCCAGGCTTTGCCAGGCAAGCCGTCGGATCCCGGGGCGGTATTTTTAGCACTGAGCCTGCGTACCGCCACTCTCAGGTCTACCCCAGTCACTTCCGGAGTGTCGTCGTCGTCGTCCTGATGGTCCGATTCCAGCACCGCAGGTGGCGGAGCCATAGGCGGGGGGGGATGTTCCCCACGAGCCCAGGCCGGAGACTCTGCGTCAGTGGGGGGGCCCAGGTGCGGAGTTTATCCCGCACCATCTTGTAAGGGCGCCCCCACGGATCTCTGTCGAGAGTCCCCGGCATCTCCTCGCGGGCCAGATCCCTGGCCCGCAGGACAGCCTCGCGGAGGGCGGTCTTCGCCGCTCTGTACCCCTCATATAGCTCCGCCTCAATGGCTGCCGCATCCGGTGGGCGGATGCGGAGCCTGCGATGCCTGGCGTACAGGTATCGCGCAGCTACGCACGCCTCGCGCAGAGACGTCAGCTCTCGCGACCACCAGTACACCTGACGCCGGGCGCTTCCTGGCCGGACTCGGGGCATTGCCACGTCAAAGATGTCGGGCATGGCCTCCTGGAACCACCCTGCCTCATTGTTAATGTCGGCAGGCCTGTCCGGTGATGTCACCCAGGCCTGCACGATCGAGTCTTCCAGGAGGAGCTCCCGGTCCAGCTGCTTCAGCGCCCAACGCGGACCACTCGGGGCCTGTTGGACCGGCGCGTTTGTGGTCTGGGTGGAGACGTCAAACCGGATGTACCGGTGGTCGGAATAGGTCTCCACCCCCTCCATGACACGCCAGTCAACGACACGCGGCGACAGAACGGGGCTCGCGAACGAAATGTCCACCACCGACTCGCCCCGCATCCGCACACACGTGGTGACAGAACCCCGATTTAGAACGACCAGGCCCTTCTCCAGAGCTCCGTCCTCCACCATCCGTCCCCGCACGTCTGTGCAACGAGAACCCCAAGCCAAGTTCTTGGCATTGAAGTCCCCGAGGACAAGGACGGGGAGGGAATGGTTTCCGACGACAACACTCAACTCTGCGAGAGAGTTGTGGAACTCGGCGAGAGTTCGGCTCGGGGAGAAGTAGACTCCCCCCACTATAATCTCTCCGAACCGTGCTGCTATGCACCCCCGACCCCTCCTGACACCTTCAAGGGTCGGAGTACCGGCGGCGGCCGACGACACTATGGTCACTGAGCCGTTAACGTCCGCCACCCAGTCTTCCCTGGGCAGGACAAAATACGGCTCAGCGACCACAGCGATATTAATCGACCACTGCGCCATGCTCTGGAGCAACAGATCCTGAGCACAGGCGCAGTGGTTGATATTCGCTTGAAGGAAGCGTAATGGGGCCGTTATTGGCACTCCATTACCGCTTCCTCCTCCCTGGCCCCTTGTGAGGGCCCCACTGTGGCGGCGACAGCGGCAGCGGCGGCAGTTGCGGCTGCGGCGGAGGCGACGGTGGCGGTGGCGGCGGAGGGCCTACCCTTGCCTCTGGTGGCTTTGGTGGGAAAAGGAGCCCTTAAATGGAAACCAATAACATTTTTATTTTCTCGATCTGAGAATCTAATCTAGGTCCCGCCAACAGTCGTGCTTAGATCACTGTTGGGCGGTTAGATCTTCAAATGAGATTTTATTCAGATTAGTCATACTTTCTATTGAACATCATATTTATGTTGAAACTACTGATTTGATGACGTCTACAACACGCATCGCGAGGTCGAGTGCCAATGGAAGTGCCTACTAAAAAGTACGAAGAGGACGCGCTTCACTGTTCTACAGAAGATAGATATTAAAATATCGTCCAAACTAATATTTGAAATTCAAAAGCAAATCTGTCCATGAAAATATGGCCTTAACGGCTGAACCGACTTGGATGCAATTTGGCACACGCCTTATTTAATGAGTTGCAACCGCTCAGTTATATGAGGTTATAATTTACGTATTAAAAAAAAAGGAATGAACTGTTTCTATGTATGGACACTTAAACTAACCTACCAATTAACTTAAGTCTTTAAAGTGCCAGTAATCTAACCTAACCCATGTCATGACAGAGACATAAGTTTAATTGGATAAGCCATTTTGAAGATGTGACGTATGTTCTTATAAATATAAAATTAAATAAATAAATAAAAGTTAACTGTTAAGTGTTGAACAGTCAATCAACAAGGTATGAATAGCGACAATTACTCCGACTGTTACAATTCTAAACCAAAAAAACGTTTCGATTGTTATCCTAATGAAAAAATACTGACAAACCGGGGTAGGATATAAGGGTACCCACTTTATGTTATTGTAGTAAGTAGTTACGTTACCGTTGATAATTTCCGACCTCTACACTAATGAAGCCAACCAGTGAAGCAAACAAAAGGTACTACACTACACCACTACAACGAGAAATACCTACCTATAGTTTTCAACCCTACCTAGGCCGTGTTATATCCATGCTAGTGCTCGTTATATTGAGAATCTATCCATTCGTGCTACATTGACATAAGTATCGGGATCGTAATCTCAATAAGTATCCGATTGTAAGAATCTGTGATAGTAGGTATTCATTGGCTATGATAATATTGATAACAACACCGTTTCACTATGGGGAACACCATTAATTAGTAAACGTAACATATGGAACAAAAAATAGTTATTTAGTCTGCAAAAAGTAAGGTTTTGCATATGTACTAACTTAAGATTAGTTAGGTTAGGTTATCTGTAGAAAAGCGCTGTCGCTCTTGGCTTCCTCCAAAACCGTCGTCGTGAACGAACGTGTGCTCAGACCGGCAGGCAATATATGGAAATACTACAGCAAAGTAAAGTTTAATTTATCATCTGCACCTAACTTCCAAATCCACTTAAAACAAACTACAACATTCTACATGGTCCTTCGAGAATCATAATCAAACCTTTTTGCAAAAAAGTACAAACGTCTTCACAAAAAACAAAGACTTCAGAAACTACGTTATTTTTCAGTATTTTAGTTATTTCAACGAAGCGTGTAATTTCGCAATCAATTATCCGGAGCGCCATAAACTTTTAAACAGCCGCAGGACCCCCAAGAAATGGTCTGTTTACCTAATAAAGTCCTTATGATGTCTAGTTTCTGAGAAACGCTTGTGAAATTTGGCACACGTGTTCAACTGTTTAGAAGCCCACATGGACTAACATTTTATACTTTTTTTTGTGCAATTTTTCAATTTTGTGAACCTACATGTATATGTATATATGTACCTACATGAGGGTCGAATTGATAGCCTCCTTTTTTGAAGTCGGTTAAAAAGAAAATAATAAGTTTTTTTGGAATAAGCGTTTATTTGGACATTAAATAGAGAAAACGATTTTTCCCAGGTTTGAGACCTAGCTAGATCGAAGTTTCGCCCCTGTAATCCCCCATATTGCAACTCAACTCAAACTCAAACTCAAAGCATTTATTTCAATTAGACCATTACGGCACTTTTGAATGTCAAAATTACAAATAAAAAACAAAGCTACAGTCCCAGTCACAAGGCATAATAACTTGAGAAAGTACTGTAGTTGCCCATTCCCTAGCGTAGATCTCTATGGAGAAGAACGAGCAAGAAACTCCATGGACACTCTTTTGAATCAAAATATTGTTACAAAATCTTGGTTACATCATCAATTTTGAAATTATACATATATGTGAGAACGATGTAGAAAGACTTGCACATTAAGAGCGTCCAGAGTAGAAAAAGACAACAATTTAACAACAAACGAATTAAAATGAACCCTGGCAGCCAAGAGATGAACAGTCCCAACTGACAGCGCCCGCTCACGTACATGACGCGCGCATCGGCGCCATTCAACTCAACCATATTGAAGGGAATTAAATGACCCGACACACCCGCCACCATCAGCGAGACATTTGAGTGAGCATGACATTCTCTCAGCCACCAAGGCATATTCAAGTCAATGAAAGATAACTAAATGTAAATGGTGGCTGAACAATACAAAGTACTCACACATGTGCTATGCAATTATATAATACTAAGAACTGGAATCTACACAATGCAAGTAAGTATATTTTTACAATCTTCTGCCGCTTCCACAATACATCAACATGGGAATCAATTCTTCTTCTTCTTCTTTGCGTGTCGATAGACTCAAATAATGCCCGACCAGTACAATCAATTAGTTTGCCGCTATGGTTGTGGAGCAGGACCAGCATTTAGCCAAGCATTTTTATCATCAATGTAATCCCCCAACTTATAATATGCTTGCCTACATAGTGTGCGTTTTATACAGGATTTAAATTTCGTCTCGTTCAGTTGAAGAATGTGGGGAGGTATTTTATTGTAACATTTCAAACAGTACCCCATGAAAGATGAATCTACTTTAGCAAGCCTGAAACCTGGCTGAACTAGTTGGTCCCTATTTCTAGTGTTATAGTGGTGTCTGTCACTTCTTCTACTGAATAAATGCCGATTTTTCCTAACGGACATGATGTTTTCATAGATGTATTGACAAGGTACTGTCATGATATTAATTTCCTTAAACAGTTCTCTTAGAGAATCGCGTCTACGTAATTCATAAATAGCTCTGATGGCTCTTTTCTGCAGAATAAATATAGACTCGATGTCTGCAGCCCGTCTCCATAGTAAAATACCGTATGACATAATACTATGAAAATAACTAAAATAGACTAGCCTCGCGGTATCAATATCAGTAAATTGACGGATTTTTCTAACAGCATATTATGCTGCTGAGCTCAGCCGTACTGCAAGAAATGTTAAATGAGGACTTACAACCGAATCGAAATCATTGGAACTGTTTTCGAGAACGTGATTGCAAAATATAAGTATGTATATGTTAACGGAAAAGTTTGTAATCCGCCATTGTATACAATTCCTAGGAAATCTATGATCTGCTTTGTACCTAATTGTAATATGCACTTTTCCTAAGATATCTATACATTTCCTAAATTGCGTTCGGAAATACACACATCAAAAATGTCTAGGGATCAAGCATTTTTATGCGGATTTCTTGAGATTGAGATGTGGCTTTGTAATAAATTTATGATTTTATAAATTTATATGGATCCTTTTTGGTGCATTTCATAATTTGAATCAGGAACTCTCAATCAAATTCGAGTAAAAGATGAAAATAAGCTGTCAATATTTTCCCTATAAAAACATACAACGCATTGAAGACATTATTAGTGCTACTGTTTCCCTACTACTGATTAAAACCAACGTTATTATGGAGCGGCGACGTCATTTAAGCAGGGAAGAAATGCTCAGAGCCGTGGGAATGATAGAAGCTGGTTCCCGGCAACGTACTGTAGCTTTAGCTCTGAATACAAGTCAGAGTGTTATCAGTCGACTTTGGACACGTTACCGAAGCACTGGTACCGTGGCTGAGCGCCATGGAGGACGGTATCGCTGCACCACACGGAGACAAGACCGATACATTCAAATCTTAACTCGAAGAGCTCCAACAATAACCGCCATGATGTTAGCCGTGAGGCTTCATCACTCTTCAGGGAACTTAATTAGCGACCAAACAGTCAGAAACCGCTTGCATGAAGTGAACCTTCATTCCCGAAGACCGCTACGGGTACCACCTATAGCAATGCACAATCGTAGGATTCGATATCAATGGGCTCTTGAACACAGAAATTGGGCAGAAGAACAATGGCGTTTCGTGTGCTTTTCTGATGAGTCTCGTTTTGGTATGAGACCGGATACAAGACGTATACGACACTGGAGAACCCCTGGACGCCAACAGCGATTAAAATCCTGCCAGGAAGTCCATCCTTATAGTGGTGGAACCATCATGGTATGGGCGGGTATTTGGATCGGCGGAAGAACTGAGTTGATTTGGATCAGAGGCAACCTCAACGCTCAAATTTATGCTGAGACGATTGTATCAGACGTCATCGTTCCTCTACAAGTGCAAATCGGTCCCTTATTTCAGTTAATGCATGATAATGCACGACCGCACACCGCAAGAGTTGTAAGACAGACTCTCGCCGCAGCTAACATCAATGTCCTGCCCTGGCCTGCTCAGTCGCCAGACTTGAACCCGATTGAGCATGCATGGGATATGCTACAGAGAAGAGCTCTGCCGAATATGGAGGGTATCCAGTCGCAAGAAGACCTTTTTTTGTTGTTGCAACGAACATGGGCGGCCATTCCACAGCGTGATTTGGATGAACTCATTTTGAGTATGCCAAACCGATGTTCTTGTGTTGTTAGTGTTCGCGGTAGAAACACGGATTATTAATTGTTTAAGTTACCCAATAAAATTTTAAAGAAAACTGTTATTTCAGTCTTTTTTTCGAACTTTAATGTTAGTGGTTCAAATGTCAAAAATCCCTTTATTAGGAAAATGGCAAATTTCTTTATTAATGCAAAGGTGACTTGGTTTATCGTTACTGTGACAAACGAAAACACTTTATTTGATGAATCCTTAAAGAAAATTTTAATTAATATCAATCAGGAGAAAAGTTATTGCAAAAATATATGTTGATCCCTAGATACTTTTGATGTGTGTATATTACATTCTTGATGTTCTTAAGTACAGCGGGGATAGTGGTGCGAAGGGCGACTACATACAGTCGAGAGGACCATTTTTTTATGTTACCCTAATACACTACACACCACACCAACATAAACAAGGCATTGTGGCAAGAAAAACTTAGGATGCAAGAGCTAGCGAAGCGAGCTCGGGACTCGGGGCACCCCGACTCCGGACAGTGTTAGATTGCTTTAAATCCTGCAGACTGAAATGGGAGCCCCTCATCGAATCATCTGCCTGGCATTTTCCCAACTATGTTGGGGTCGGCTTCCAGTTTTACCGGACGCAGCTGAATATCTATATATATTTTAATTTTATGTTATCCCTTACTCTTTTAGTTCTAGTTTTCAGTTAGCACCGGGTAAGACCCGAGATACCCCTTGGTAAGACTGGTTGTCAGACTTTTTGGGCCTCTGACTACCGAACGACTGTCAAAGATCTCCAAATGACAGCCGGGACCAACGGCTTATAAGCGTGGTTTCCGAGGCATGTACGAGTAGGAACTCGGTATGTAATAAAATCATAAATGCACTTTAATTATTTCCATCATCGACAATTGAAACGTCATCCAACCGTTAACTTACTCGACTCGATTTTTAGGGTTCCGTAGTCCTGACAATATAGTTATAGCCCTCATAGTTTCTAATAAAATATTTTTTTAGGGTAGCTCCCCTAAATGTGAAATGGGATAATTTTTTTTTTCGTCGTCTACCCAATTGTGTGGGGTATCGTTGAATAGGTCTTTTAAAATGACTTAGAGGTTGCTAATACTACTTTTCGATTTAATGCTCCATTTACGAAATATTAAACTTTACTTTACTTTGCAAATTTTTGTTCCAGTATGGCGTCCCTCCCCCTCTAAAAGCTAAACTACTTCCTTGAAAAATCTGAAAAAATTCATGATGATAGTGCATTTTGTGAACTTTAAAGAAAAACTATAGCGGTTAAGATAACTTTATTAGTTCAGCAGTAATAGTCGTTGAACTTGAGTGTAAGATATTTTTGTACCAAATACAAAATCCTTAGAATAAATCCTATAAAGTTACTAAGATGAAGTAATTGCTTGTTTATAACGGGTAAAGACTTGCATTGAAAAACAATCTAAACTAAAATAACATAATAAATTATCATAAGTTTCACAAAGCCGCCGCTAGGTGGCTCTGTACCAACGGGTTCGTTCTATATTGTGATAACGGGCTACTACGGAACCCTAGACTGCGCGTGGCTCGACACGTACTTGTCCGGTTTTTACTACTAACTGAAATCAGAATATACACAATATATTGTTACAGTAAATTGTTTTAGCCAAAGAAGTTCAAGATCTTATATATACAATACCTGGTTTTGAGATTATTATATTCATATTTTTTCACAATTCAATTTAACATAACATTACGTCATCACGCCTATAATCCCCGAAGCGTTAGGAAGAGGTGTACTATTCGGGGCACCTCTACTCATTCCGCCAGTTATGTTTAAAGTCCCATGTTATAGGGCGAGCTTATTGCCATCAACCGGGCGCAAATTCAGGCTCCTTGACTGTTACTGAGAAATTAGTGATGGGAAAACCCAATAATCCATTTTTTTTTTCACAATTCCACTGCGTAGTAGATTACTAGTAAATTTTTTAACGTTCAGTTGAATTTAAATACTGCAAGAGTTTTCATGCCTTTGGTAACTCTCGGATACCGGCAAAAGTTACTGTGCGCAATAGATAAAATATACTTTTATTAAAATTTTCTGAAATTCAACCCAACCAATTACTTTGAAGACTGGACAGTCTTCAAAGTAATTTAGGGTCTACGCCAAAGTGTCAACTTTGTAGCACTTCGTAGCAAACTGCTACGAAATTCATACTTTACATAATAATCTAGTTGTTTAAGATTTTGTTATTTTTCGTGTATGATTTTATTTTAGCTTTTAGTATGTGCTAACTAAATATCCATTTACATTTGTATTGAATGGCAGCAACGAAATTGATCCATAAAAGAAACGAAAACAGAACTATCATTCATACAGAATCGAATTACCGGGTTTTTACCTTTAAAAAAACCTAGCAATAAAAAGAAACAATACTAAATAACGCTTAGTTTATTATGTAGATATTAGGAACAAATTATCAAAGATCTCCTTACCGCAAAACAATTATCTCGAAGATGTTTGACGGTCTGCTTAACACGCAACTAAAATAAGTGTAAAACACCACATGACAACCAATTCGGGTTTAGGCCCGGATTGTCTACGGATAGCGCTATTTTGTGTCTTAAGCAGACTGTCAAATATTGTACGGATCGGAAAACGCCCGTATACGCTGAATTTCTCGACCTCTCGAAAGCCTTTGACCTGGTTTCATATGAAATAATATGGAAAAAGCTAGATGATGCTAAATTACCAAAAGAACATGTTAATGTCGTCAAGTTCTGGTATAGAAACCAGGTCAATAGTGTCAGGTGGGCAGGGGTCAAATCTGACGCATATGGGTTGGAGTGCGGGGTGAGACAAGGGGGTTGACATCCCCCACGCTCTTCAACCTGTATGTGAAGGATCTGATTGAGGAGCTCAACAGTACCAGGGTAGGCTGCTATATAGATGGAGTGTGCTTAAATAATACAAGCTATGCGGACGACATGGTGCTGCTGAGTGCGTCACCATGTGGCCTCAGCAAGCTGTTGAGGGTTTGCGAAAGGTATGCATTACAACATGGGCTTGTGTACAATCTGAAATGAAATAAAATCTGAATGGCGCACGGAGGCTCTACGCCGGGGAGAAACTCCGCTGCCGCGGCAAATCACTGCTCAGCGGACTGACCTCCGGCGTGATCTCATGGCTACATGGAGAGAGCTACTGTCGCAACCCCATGGGGGTTCAGGGCATGCCACAATAGTGGCGATAAGTCCCCTCTTTGAGGAGTGGCTTAAGAGGCGCCACGGTGCCCTCACCTTCCGCCTGACGCAGGTCCTCACCGGACACGGTTGTTTCGGGAGGTCCCTACACCAATTGGGGCGAGAGGAAACGCCCGGGTGTTACCATTGCGAGGATCGAACGGAGGACACGGTTGAGAACACTGTGGAGGTTTGCCCCGCTTGGGCGGAGTACCGCCGTGTCCTCGTAGCGGCGATCGGCGGCGGCGACCGCTTGCGTCCAGCCTTGGTTCGATCCATGGGTGGGAGCGAGAGGGAATGGCAAGCCGTCACCTCCTTCTGCGAAGCAGTCATGCTAGCGGAGGAGGTGGCGGAACGTAAGAGGGAGAGAACCTCACGTCCCAGCCGCCGCGGGAGACGCACCGGGCGGTCACTTATGACGACAGGCCGTTCGTGTTCCACACGCGCCTGTAAGAGATGTCAGCAAAAAGGAAGGGGTCCGCAAGGGCGATGCCTGCCGGGGTTGCGGGACTGTTCGAAAGAGATACCGCGGCCCCGGAACACAAAGGGTTAAGCAGGAACATGGATGGGTTTTAGTCAGTAAATGTCTGTCACTCCCTTCCGGTCCGCCCAGAGTGGGAGGGGTCATTTAATGATTTCCCAACCAAAAAAAAATAAAGTTAAAATATACTGTACTTCCAAACCCAGTTATCTTATAATGGTTCTGTTTTAGTTTGTCTTTGAGGTACGTAACTCTAAAAACTAAGTTTGGTGTAACTAACCAATTTTGGTGGTTTGGTAAAATACCACCAAAATTGCACCACTAAAATTAGAATCTTGCCGAATATGTTTATTTAAAAAAACTACTAAGAATATACTATTTATATTTGTATAATTTTGAAAGCATACCAAACCTTTTCATTATATATTTTAATTACAACACCGACTTAGTCATAAAACGTTTTTAAAACATTACACCAAAATTGCAGGTTTTTTGTCCGATTACTACGAAAATACTTATTTACGTTTTTAGCGGGAAATCACAACGGGGTGGCACACGTCTGTCTGTGCGTGAGTGCCTGAACAAACGAAGTGAACGTTGGTTGCGTCGTCCATATAAGTTCATTCTATACGAGTCACTTAATGATTAGATTACTCACACCAAAATTTAAAATTTTACGCGGACAGTCCTTTTAGATTTTCACTAGGATAAAGTATTGCCCTAAATATAAAAATACAACTGTCATTTAGATAGAAAAACTAATACTGGATACAAATAAAATTTGTAATTTCTAGTAAACTAATGTAGTTTCGATTAAGTGGTGGTCATCCCCAGAAAAACAGATTGTGGACACGCCACCAAACTTAGAATTATGCTAAATAACTATTTTTTTCCCTACCAAAATGTTATCTACTAAAATATTGACGGCCTGATCAAGATAAATACGCCTTCTTTCTTTAGAAAAAATAACTTTATTGTACGTTTAGTTTTAGATATGGTTTTCAGCCGCGCCGCCTAAATATTATGCTTGAGAAAATCACTCATTTTACTTAAATTTTAAGGGTTAGCCAGTACCGGGCCTGTGGACTGTGGGCTATGGGCTAGCTCGCCATCCGTCCGTCTCATGACGACAGGCCGTGTCGACGACGGCGCGTTCGTGTTCCACGCGCACCTCAAAGAGGGAAAGGGAAGGCTGCGGGACTGTTGTGTGTGAAAGAGATACCGTGGCCCCGGAACACAAAGGGCAATGAAGGAACATGGATGGGTTTTAGTCAGTAAAAGTCTGACACTCCCTCCTGCTCCGCCCAGAGCGGGAGGAGTCATTTGATGATTTCCCATCCGACAAAAAAAAGGGTAAGCCAGTACTATAAGAATAAACCCAAAACATGGTTGGACCCAGTTTGGAGCCAAGACGCACTCAGAAACTGAAATAGTAGTCACTCATTAGCATATATTCATTGAATTTTAAACCTTAGGTACCTTAGTATAAAGGTAAATCTTTGTTTGAAGACTGTAATAAGTTGAAGGCATAAACCATACCATAGGATGAAGTCGCATTTTTATGGGTTTTACCATAATGCATTTTGGAACTGTACTCCAAAAAGCAGAAAATATGAGACACAGTTTTAAATCTCTATAATCAATTTTGATCATGTAAAATAATTACAAGTTTGGCCGCTTAGAGAATGCGTTCCTGACACGTCGCGAGTATTATTGGTGATGTTATATAGCGTAGAGCTTATTTATCTTACCTATTATTACCCTTTTTGCCATATTTGCCTTATTAACAAATAATATTATTAAAAACGATATCATTAAATCAAGTAACTCTACTAATCTACTAACTAAACACTCTATTAATAGGCGACACGACAAAAAAAAAAATAATTAGTCCGTCAGTTAGATATAATCAAAAAATATTTGACCCGTGTATTTTCTTTTGCTTACGTAAACCAAAATTGACGAAATGACGCTTTTAAAATTCTCAATACGTCACGCCTAGGTATAATTTTTAGCTAGTTCTGACGTCACGAGCCCCCCCCACTCCCGAGTTTTGATGCGATTTATCTTTGTCAATGTTCATTGATTTACAAAAACAAAAAATAAGTGTTCATTAATTTCCAATATTACAACTAGGAGGAAAATTTTATTTTTGCTTATGTTATCACTCGTGTGTACCTACACTATGTGTTACGTATTACCGCTGATTATAAAACAGATAAAACAATATTTCAGTATAAAATATTATGACTATCTTCAACCTGGGCTCAGTAGGTTCTAGTATCTTAGACTTGAATCATGCGTATCATCATCCTCTTAGCTCTTTTGGGCTCTGCCCTTGGTAAGTGTGTTTGTTACAAGCTTTTATTTAACTTGCAATGTTTGTAAGTTTGTTTGTTTGTTACAAGCTTAAAGGTAACTTGCAATGTTTGTTTAGGTCAAATCTTGCAACTGATTTTTTAAACAGTCATCCTAAACTGATTAAGCTGAAATTGTGCATACTTAAACGTTTAGTTTGGATGACAATGTTAGCTAAGTGAAGTCATTCTAAATCCAATATGGCGAACTACCAAAGATGGCGGACTAGTTATTTTTTATGCACCACCATGATATGCGTATTAATTAAAAGGACTTGCTGAGAAGAATACTATAAAAATAACGTTTGACCCACATTTCAGAGCTTGTTTTAAAAAACATAATTATTATTCAATCACTTCATTGTTATGAAACATGATTTGACCAACTAAAATGTAACACAAAACTGTTTATTTTCAAGCTTTGCGCAGGAGCGGCAGTAGTGTAAACCGTATCGTTGGGGGCTCCGCTACTACCGTTGAGACGTACCCGTACATGTCGAACATGCAACGCATCTATGATGGCGTCTGGTGGCGCCACGCATGTGGAGGATCTCTGCTCACCTCGACCGCGGTGCTCTCCGCCGCACACTGCTTCGAGTAAGTACAGTTTTACTGATATTACTTAATTTAGTAACATCTAGCGAAGTAGTCATAATTTCTATTATTGTTTACAGTGGCGACCAAGATTCGGATTATCGTGTAGTACTCGGCAGCTCGTATTCACACAGCGGTGGCTCCGTTCACTACATCAGACAGATTATCATGCACCCGGAGTACGATCACGTCACCTACGACAATGACGTGGCAATGGTCCGCCTCATCAACCCGGCTGTGTTCTCCAGTAGAGTCCAGGTCGCTAGAATTCCTGGAGCCAACTATATTATTGCTGATAGCGCCAATGTCACGTACGTAGGATGGGGCAGACTCTCGGTATGTATCAATTCTGTATATTATATTTAAACTGATACTGTGACTCTACTACGGATTCATTGAAAATACCACAGATAATGTAAAGCCGCCTCCCCACACGGCCGCGCGGCCGTCCTCGCGAAACCCAACGGTTGTCGGTCTACTTCAAAGAAAGCCGTGCGGCTCTTGATAGTGGGGACGGGCCGCACGGCCGGTCAGTGCACTAGTGACCGCCACTACATCGAGTTGTGTTTTTATTCGCGCCAAAATGGATTGACGGACGAGAAAAACCTTTTTTTTATGAGGGATTTTCTTTTTAGCTCTTCCCTAGTCGCTGGATAGATGGCGCTGAACTTGGTAAGTTACTACAAGAAACGGAACATAAAAAAACTGATTTTAACAAAGCGCAAGAAAACTAGGTTATAGTCGGAAGCTTAAGCAAATTAAAGTATAAGTCAACGAGCGTATGTGACGTGACGCAAGGTTTTTTTTCCAAGCGTTTTGGCTTTGGCACCAGTTCAACGCCATCTAGAGAGTTCTTAGAAACTATTTTTTTTTTGATCCCTCAAATAGAAAACCTCTCATTTAATTGTACCGGGAGCACCGGGTGTTATGGGACTGTTGGAGTAGTTTTAATCTAAATATATAAAATAATGAACTGACTGACTGACTCATCTATCAACGCACAGCCCAAACCGCTGGGTCTACAGATTCCAAATTTGGCAAGTAGGTTTCTTATGTAGTCTAGGGGCGCACAAAGAATGGATTTTTCAAAATTCACCCCCTGAGGGGGTTAAACGGGGCTCCAAAGTTTGTATGGGGAAACAAGATTAGTTTGACTATTTTATTCAAAATTTCACAGGAGTGCTCATTTTGATAAATGAGTAGAAACGGGTTTATAGGTTTTTCAGAATTCAACCCCTAAGAGGGGGAAATAGGGTGACAAAGTCTAAAAATCAATGCACAGCCTAAACCACTGAGTCTAGAGATTCTAAATTTGGCACATATATTCCTTAAGTGGTCTAGGGGTACACTAAGAAAAGGTTTTTTAAAAGTCACCCCCTAAGGGGGTGAAACGGGGCTCTAAAGTTTGTATGGGGAAACCAAATTAATTAGACTATTTTATTAAAAACTTCACAGGAGTACTTACTTCTATTGATAAATGAGTAGAAATGAGTTTCAGGTTTTTTCAGAACTCAACCCCTAAGAGGGGGAAATGTAGTGACAAAGTCTAAAAATCAATGCACAGCCCAAACCGCTGAGTCTAGAGATTCCAAATTTGGCACATACGTTCCTTTTAAGGTTAAGGGGTGCAATAAGAAAGGATTTTTCAAAATGTACTCCCCTAAGGGGATGAAACGGGAGTCGATGGTTTGTATGGGGATTAAGATTAGGTAAGACCGTTTTATTCGAAACTTCACAAGAGTATTCCTATCGATGAATGAGTTAACATTTGTGTTTCAGGTTTTTTCAGAATTCAACCCCTAAAGGGGGAAATGGGGTAACAAACCCTGAAAATCAACATCGGTATTGTTTGTATAGTGTATCGGGTCGGGTGTGTTACAAAAACAACGATTTTAAGATTTAATGTGGCGGACCTGAAATACCATCATCCTCCCCTGTTGGGGTGCGATGGGGTTGAAATGTCTAAAAATCAGTATGGGTGTCGATACCGAGATTATCAGGGGTGCTGATTACGAATATGGCATTTATTTTGAGAACTAGAAGACGACGGATTCGACTTCTACACAGGGTTATTGTTGATTTATTGTCATGATTGTGATAACGATGATGATGATTGTGATAATGATGATGATGGTGATGATTGTGATTACGATGATAATGATTGTGATAATGATGATAGTGATTGTAAAAACGATGATGGTGATTGTAATTGTGATAGTGATTGTGATAGTGATTGTGATGGTGATAGCGATGGTGATGGTGATTGTGATGGTGATGGTGATTGTGATGGTGATGGTGATAGTGATTGTGACTGTGATAGTGATGGTGAATGTGATGGTGATGTGATTGTGATGGTTATTGTGAAAATGATGATCATGAGTGTGATAACGATGATGGTGATTGTGATGATGATGATTGTGATAGCGATAATGATGATTGTGATAACGATGATGGTGATTGCGATTGTGATGGTGATGGTGATTGTGATAGTGATAGTGACGGTGATTGTGATGGTTATTGTGATGGTGGTAGTGATGTTGATTGTGATTGTGATTATGACAGTGATGGTGATTGTGATAATGATGATGATTGTGATAACGATAATGATGATTGTGATAACGAGGATAGGGATTGTGATGATGATGATTGTGATTACGATGATAATGGTTGTGATTACGATGATAATGATGATGGTGATTGTGATGGTAATTGTGATAGTGATTGTGCTGGTGATTGTGATAGTGACGGTAATTGTGATGGTTATAGCGATGGTGATGGTTAATGCGATGGTGATAGTGATTGTGACTGTGATAGATCACTATCACAGTCACAATCACTATCACCATCAGGTGATTGTGATAGTTATTGTGATAGTGGTTGTGATTGTGATGGTGATTGTGACAGTGATGGTGATTGTGATAATGATGATGATTGTGATAACGAGGATGGGGATTGTGATGATGATGAATGTGATTACGATGATAATGGTTGTGATTACGATGATAATTATGATGGTGATTGTGATGGTGATAGTGATGGTAATTGTGATAGTGATGGTAATTGTAATAATGATGGTGGTTGTGACAGTGGTGGTGATTGTGATAATGATGGTGATTGTGATAGTAATGGTGATTATGATAATGATTGTGATAATAATGGTGGTTGTGATGATAAAAATTGTGATGATTATGAAATTTGGCACATAGATAGTTCATAACCTGGATTAACACGTAGGACACTATTTATTTCTTTAACATGATCCAGTGGGACGGTTACCGAACTTTACGCGGGCGAAGCCGCGGGCAACAGCTAGTATAAAGATAAAGACAAAAGAAACTGCCGGTAACATCTCTATACAGGGTTACTGGCAATTCGACGTATTCCTTGCAGGACGTCATAGTAGGGTTAAAATGCAATAAATTAAGCCACCAAATGTTCTACCGAAATAAAGTGGTTTGTAAGTTAGTTAGATTTTTAGGTTTTTTTAAGAAAAATCCCAGATTAATTAAGGCGCGACTGTACTGAAATTTAAGTAATAAAATTATATTATTAGAAATCAGAAGCGGATTAGATTTTTTAAAAACAAAATTTACTTGACCTAAAATAATCAGAATTTACAAAACAAATACAATCAAGAAAATTACACGAAAGAATTGCTCAAATGCAGTATGAAGAACACAACTTAAAAACTCACGACCTCCTCGTACGACGGATGACAGCAGAATGGGGCGCGCGCCACTTCCACACCGCTTTTATAACGTTATCCGCCGTACCCCTACCCTTAACCTAAATAATAGCTAACACGGCCTCTCCTGACACCCTGACGTCCACGGCAGGCTTGGTCGACTGATCCAGTTACAGCTTAGTCAATTTCAGGCATATCCAGGCCTCGTGCTGGTTCTTCTCTCAGGTCATCAGGTATAGTAGACGGTCCCGGTGCTGGCTCGTCTAGTTCAGGCTGATTTAGCGTTGGCGAAGATTCCAGTTGGTCCTGGTTTGGGTCTTCATTTCCATCATCATCATTCGCTGAAATCATATCGCAATATTACGATTTCAATCGTAGTAAGTTTGTTACTCACCATGTGTAATTTCTAATTTAGTTAAGTAGGTTAGAGTTAGTTTTAGTTGTACTGTCACGAAATAAACTTTATTTGAATGCCTGTGTTCTAGAGTAAAACTTGAAATATTTCGTTCAATAGAACAAAATAAACTATCCCATGGGTCACGTTTAACTTAAGGTTTCTAGAACACTACACATTCAAGACAACCACACCATAAAACATAACAACATGCTTAATAAAGAACACTGTGAGCTCACACTGCACAGCGACTGATCGGTTTGCAAGGCCGACCAGCTTCCGAGGTCGTGGGTACACCCCTCTGAGTGTACCACACAGACAGACAAGGATCCAACAGCACCATTCATCAGAATAGATGCAACACTTCCGGACCAGAGAGATCATACAGATCTGAGACTCACCCTCAAAGAAGGCAGAGCATGACTCGGGAGTCCATTCACCTCCCCAGGGAACCATAAACTGAGCAGCAGCATAAGTGGTCTTCCCGTATGATCCAGCCAATAGCCTCAGCTCATAGCGGCCGTGAGGAAGAACACGCACCACTCGATAGGGGCCGCGCATTCCATGGTCAAGCTTGCCCGTGGACTGAGCATACTTGATAACAAAGACATGGTCGCCTTCCTGAAACACACGAGCGGGACGTCTGTCCCGGTTAACATAGGTGTCCATTGTTGCCTGGTTTCTAGTTAACCGTTCGGCCGTCCTCTGTCTGACCATTTCTCTTCTTGCCTCACGACTACTTGTAGCAGGCTCCTGGGCGACATCTCGCACCAGAGCGCGAATCGCTGGCGTAGTGTTTTCATGGCCCACCAACAGTTTTAAAGGCGACGTTTGTGTAGTCTTGTGCTGTGTAATATTAAGAATTAGTTGCAGACGCCATAATTCTTCAGCCCATTCATGTCTTCTGTGATTTGCCTCAATTCGCAACATGTTTAAGACAGTTCGAGCGTACCGTTCTACTTGCCCGTTAGCGTGATGCATCTCAGCAGTAATGTGATGTAGCTCGATTCCGAGGACTTGCATCCACGACTTGAATCCAGACGAATCGAACATGCGGCCTCTGTCGGTCACTATTAATTTCGGTGTTCCGAATAAGGATATAACACTCTTACAGACCTGCTTCAGTTCGTCCAAGTCTTGGCGGTGGATAGGAGCAAGGAAGCAGAACTTGGTGAAGGCGTCAACGACCAGCATCACGTGCTTAAATCCTTTGGATTCAGGCAAAGGGCCCAGCACGTCGAAGTGTAGGGTGTCGAACGGAACGTCAGGTTTGGGCCAGGAGGAAATAGGTTGAAGAGGAGCTCTAGGAATACGTTTATGAGCAACACAAGTTATACAATGACGTATGTATTTTTTTACAAAAGCCCTAAGGCCAGGAAACCAAAAATGTCTAAGTATAAGCTCTAACGTTTTATCAGCGCCAATATGGCTGTGTTCGTCGTGAAAGACCCTAAGGAGGCTTAAGCGTTGGCCCTTTGGTATATAGCAAAGGAGCCTCGGCTCTTCCCCTATCTGACTGTACCGGTAATAAAGAACATCATTTTGTACTCGATATCGTGATGGGTCTAACTCTCCCCGTCCTACAGCCTCGATCATGTTACGGGTCTCTTCATCACCAGATTGCGCCATTTGGGCCCAATTACGTGGCCTTTCAATGTTATTAACCGAATTAGTGGGGTTGCGGCTCAAATAGTCCGCGTGCGGCAACATGGCGCCTTTTCTGTATGAGATGGTAAAATCAAAATCTTGCAAGTAAATCCACCATCTTGCCACACGCGGTAACAAATCTTTCTTACTCTGAGTAGCTTTCAGTGCGTTACAGTCTGTAACTACCGTGAAAGGTGAACCAACTAAGTAGTGCCGGAAATGTCGCAGTGCTTTTACTACGGCCAGGGTCTCGAGCTCGTATGAGTGATATTTTGGCTCAGCACCCTTAGTCACCTGGCTGTAATAAGCAACCACGCGTTTAATGTTGCCTTGGTGGACTTGCAACAAAACCGCACCGTAGCCTAAGCTGCTGGCATCGGTATGTACCTCCGTGGGTAAACTCGGGTCAAATATGGCCAAAACAGGTGTACTCGTCAAATTACCGATTATCTCCTGCCTGACACGCTCTTGATCTGATCCCCAACTAAACTGAACATCCTTGCGAGTTAGACGTGCTATGCATGCTGTCTTAGTCGAGTAGTTGGGGATGTATCTGCGGAAATACCCTGCTAACCCAAGGAATTGGCGCACCTGCTTTACGTTTTGCGGGGGACTAGAATTGACTAAAGCCTGAATTTTTCCGGGAGATGGTCGTACTTCGCCATTTAATATAATCCGTCCTAGGTATTCAATCTCGGTAGACAAAAACGAACACTTTTTAAGGTTGATCGAAAAACCCGCCTGGGTTAATGTAGCCAAAACCTCTCGCAAGGTCCGCAAACCCTCGTCAACTGTATCGGACAGGATCAAACAATCATCGATGTATACCAAAACTTTTCCAGCCTCTATGAAATCGCGTAACGTAGTGCTTATAATGCGTTGATACACTATAGGTGCATTAGCCAAGCCATAGGGCATTTTTAAGTATTCAAAATGACCCTCGGGCGTTACGAAACCGGTTAATGGCACAGATTCGTCATCTAACCGAATTTGGTGAAACCCTGTGGCCATATCTAGCGTGGTGAAGAACGCACACTTGCCCAAACGATCAATGTGATCCTCAATTAGCGGTAGAGGATACCTATCCTTAACAGTTATTTTGTTCAAAGCGCGAAAATCAACACACATACGGTCGGAGCCATCCTTCTTTTTGACCAACAAAATGGGGCTAGAATAGGGCGACTCCGACTCCCGTATGATGCCTTTAGACATAAGGTCTTGAACAATGTCGCGAACCTTCAACTTTTCACTGTGAGACATTTTATAAGGGCGATAATGCACAGGGACATCACTGCTGAGTTGAATGCGCATACATCCGGTATTGACAGTTGATGTAGCGGTACCCGAGATCATGTGTTCCGAATAATCTTCTAAGATAGCTTTTAACGTAGAGAAATCATCACCAGTTAAGGGAGTGTTGATAACGGGCTGCACATTCAACGCCGCAGTCGACACAGCCAATGGATTAGAATCGCGAATAATGCGTTGAGTATTCTTAGTTCGTATGTAAACAACGCCATCCCTATTAAGAACATCTGTTCCGATAATGACAGGGGCGTTCATACATTCGCTCGGAACTACCAGCAAATCTACCTGCAGTGAGATACCTTCCAATTCGATTGTAAGCGTCACATATGAATCAATTTGAGTAACTGACTCACCTACCCCCTTTATTTGACATTTAATAGTCTTCTTGGCACAAGAAAAATATGTCACAATCGAGGACGACATCAATGATACGCCAATGGCGCCACTGTCGATTAAAATGTCTACTGGGATGCCCTGAATGACACCTACGACAATATCACTGCGGTTTTGCAAAGGAGCCGAGCAGAAGTTAACTTTTTTATTATTACGTTGCTCATCAACACGTCGTCTGGCAAAACATGATTTTATGTCATGACCCGGCTTTTTGCAATAAGCGCACGTGATTTCACGTGAAACTGGCCTACTTTCAGAGGAAGATGGTGTCGATCCTGAATCGGTATTGGCACTAGACTTAGGTCGTTTTGGGCACGAAATTTGCTTGTGTCCAGACTCACCACAACTATAGCACTTGGTTGGACCTTTCTTAAAACCCTGGGATTTGTTCTTGTCCCTATTGGCAGTAAAATGGTGATTTGTGCGTTTACTTGTATCTACAGCTGTAGTTTTGATAGGTTTCACAAAAGTAGACAGATAATTGACCAAATCAACGGGTTTTAAGTTAGCATTCGTCGCTGTTGCCTTCACTTGAGGATCGGTTATTCCTCTCAAAACAATCTCTGTAATTAGATCATCGCTAAGACCTTTTACAATACGCAACCGCAATAGTGACTTCCGTGCATACTCGGCATACGTACGGTACTTATCAGAGTTAGTCGACATTACCTCAAACAAAATACCCGCCGAATCTATTCTTTTAATGCACAAAGGTTTAAAATCAATTTTAAAGTTAGTCCACGTTCTGTCATTTGATACCCACTCATTGAGCCATGATTTAGCATCACCTTTTAGACAGTTCCCTATGCGTGAAAGACATTCGTGGTCGCTCCATTTATTAGCAAGTTTAGCCCTATCGACTTCACTAAACCATGTATCAACGTCATGAATACTGGGGTCAAAATTAGAGACGTAATAATGACTAGTACCTACAGATTTTAACGAATGTATCGCTTCAACAATTTGTTCCGTGCCTGGTCCTGCGGCGGGCTCAATTGACACTGGGGCATGCGAACGCCTCTCTAGCGCCTCCAAACGTGAGAGCACAGTATTTAAAGAGTCACAATTTCTCTGCAATGGCGGCAAGGAAGGCGTACGCACAGATCGTGAAAATCTCTCTCTGCAGTTAACATTAGTAGCACGATATGGCGAGGACCTATCACGACGACATCCTCGATCACGAGAACGGCAATCTCGTCCCCGCGAAGCCGATCGACGACTGCGCATACGCTTAGCATGCGGCGAACGACTGCGCGAGTAGCTACACGAGCGCCGGCCTCGGTAACGCCGATCCGGAGAACGTCGGTTACGCGAGCGTTGATAACGCGGTGTGAAACTACGCGAGTGACTGCGCGAGCGCAGAGATTCAGGCGATCGATCCCGCGAACAGCTATGCGAGTGTTTACCGCCGCGTGAACGTTTATTCGGAGAACGATTATTACGCTGGCACCTGCTACGCGACTCAGGCGAGCGTTGATTACGAGAACGTGAACGTCTCGGCTTATCCATGTTTCAAACTCGGTTATAAACAACAAAACAAAACGTCAACACAAACCTAGTTAACGTAAATGACTATAAAATTATAAGGAATGTAGGTAAGCAAAGAAAGATGTTCAAAACTCAGTTAAAACACCAAAACAAAACGTCAACACAAACAGAGCTAATGTAAATGACAGTTAACGAACGTAAACAAAGAAAAGTACCCTCTTAAGAAAATAATATTCGTAACTTTCAAGTTAACGAAGTTTTGTTTTTAAGAAATGAATGAGAACAATAATCAAGATGAATGTGGGAATGTTTTCTTTATCCCACTTCTGATATTAGAAATCAGAAGCGGATTAGATTTTTTAAAAACAAAATTTACTTGACCTAAAATAATCAGAATTTACAAAACAAATACAATCAAGAAAATTACACGAAAGAATTGCTCAAATGCAGTATGAAGAACACAACTTAAAAACTCACGACCTCCTCGTACGACGGATGACAGCAGAATGGGGCGCGCGCCACTTCCACACCGCTTTTATAACGTTATCCGCCGTACCCCTACCCTTAACCTAAATAATAGCTAACAATATAATATTTATTATATTATATATTATATTAATAAAATAGCAGATGATGCAGTAGACCTATCTCAATAATTAAAAGTTCAAAAATGCCTAAAACTTTGGCAAAGATCACAAATTAAACAATATTTTTTTGTAGTTTTTGCTATTACTTCATATAAAAATGTTGTATAGTGAAAAAAAAAATTGTTCATTTTGCACCTTCAAGTAAATTTTTTGTTTACAATACAATTAGGCCATAAGGTATATTTACAGTCGTATGTTTAAGTTTCAGCCGATACCTAAGCTAAGACAACTTAATGTCTTGTAATTATAGGTATCAGCGCCCACCCTCGATATAATAGCCAATGCCAATTGTGCCCAGTTTTTAAACAAAAATAAATAAAACAAACAATTAATGAATAAAGAAAAAAAAAGAAACAATTAAATCATTACCTTCCTTCTGGAACAGTCGGGTAGGAACAGATAAACGGTAATTGTATGAGTGAGCGCACATTCTTAAACATCAACGATACAGTTGATGTTTAAGAGTGTGCGCGTGTATGTGATTGTTTGTGTGTGCGTGCATGTGCAATGAGTGTGTGTATGTGTCTTAGTGCGCGCGCATGTCTGTGTTTGTATGTGTGCCATAGGAAAACTTAGGATTCAAATTTTGTATAAGTACAAAAACCTGACCATTGTTACACGAAGAAATACTTTACCTACATTTATTTATTATTTACATTTGTTTTCAATTATTTGGGTACGGTAAACAGCTTCTCCGTTTCATCATAGGTTAGTAAAAGAAGCCAAGTGATCACATTGTGTTTGCACTCTCTTTTTGTTATACAAAAAAATTTCAGCTGTTTATTTGCAATGTTGAAATTGTCTAATTTGTCTAGGGCCTAGAAACATATTGAATTTTTGAGCAAAACTAGTTCTACAAGGTACAGATTTTAATAAATCGAAACGTCTGCTCCTTGTTATCTCTTCTTCCACCGCTGTACTCAGCCTTACACAGGCATGCTGTCTCATAATTAAGGCTAGCACAAAGAGTTTACGTACAGTTAGTACTTCACATTCCCTGTAAAGCTCAGTGCTAGAATAATACTTGGGCTTAAAGTAACTTACCTTTAGTAAGGCTCATTGAGCTCTTTTAGCAATTAAATTATGCGTTTAAGCGGCACCACCCCAACAGGAAATACAATACGTTATGACCGCTTGACACAGCGAATAATAAATCATTTTCATCATATTAACGTTGAAAAAAAAAAAACACCATAACCACGCGAGACCGAGTCGCGCGGTTTTATAGTGGGGACGGTGCTTTATACTAACGACAAAATGAAAACAAAAATATTTATTGTTTTGTTTTCAGGAATTTGATCCGCAATCTTCGGATGTGCTCATGCACGTTGACGTCAATATCATCAACCAGGAACTGTGTGCGGAGCGTTATGCTTATCTGAAGAAGACCGACCCTTGGTTCTATCACATAGCTGACATCAATAGTGGCATGATGTGCGCCGGTATCTTGGGCCAGAGTGGAAAGGACGCTTGCACAGGAGATTCTGGCGGTCCCCTCGCTCACTTCGGCGATATCGTCGTCGGAGTAACTTCCTGGAGCTACGATTGCGGCGATCCCTTCTACCCTAGTGTCACTGCGCGTGTTTCTTATTTTAGCAACTGGATTGTTGCAAACGCGAACTAAAGACATTGTAACATTGCTGAACTATCAAATATTTGTTGAATAAAATCTTTTTTTACGCAGATATGGGTACGGAGATACACATTCATGTGTATCTCCGTACCCATATCACCCGATTCACGTTCTTTTATTTATAAATAATACATCATAATTATACTTGGAAATTGGAAATTGAAAATTACAGAAATTGCACAGAACAGAGAGGTTTGGAGGGAGAATGGGGAGGCCTTTGCAAAGCAGTGGGACACAATGCAGGGTTCCAAAAATAAAATATACTTAGCAAAGCAATTGCATTTTCGTTTCATTATTCCCGAGCCCTTGTCTACTACTAGGCATAAACCCCAGTTCGCTTCATGTTACTTAGTTTATAATGCACACTGTTTAAGATAGGAGATTATTTTTTATTAATGGTTGGATATAGAAGGACAACAGGAAACAGGCAATTATAGATAATTAATTTTAAAACCTCAATAGATAGGAAATATCTTACGATTTGGGGTTTCCGAAATATACAAAAATAGTCATTATCTTTGAATTGGGTATAGATAAACATGATAAAGATATTAGTATAAAATACAAAAGTTTGATTAATATAGCTCAGTACTCAGGTATCTTGATTTGAACTATGCGTGTCATCATTCTCTTAGTTCTTCTGGGGTCCGCCCTTGGTAAGACCGATTCAGTTAACTATTTGAGACTGAGAAGAGGCCTTCGCCCAGCAGTGGGACAGTAATACGCTGGTATTATTATATTATTATTATTTGAGAATTGTCTTATAAACTTTTTTATGAATAGATGTAATATTTGAAATTGATAAACTTAATTAGTTCATTACACGACCGTGTCCTATGGTCGGTGATCATTGTGATCACAACGGACGCATGTTTGCTATTGCATGGGAGATGTCCATCGCAATTGTGACTTCTCTTACCTACATAACCGCAAGTCATTGTCCAGAAGATAGATGAACTTAGAATACCCTAATACCTACATACCCATGCATAATAGGCCATAGGACCCCCTAGAACTAGGCAAAAAAGTGACGAGAAAAAGTGAAATTTCTCAATCTTTTCACAGCGGTCCCAAGGAGCCCGAACCACATTGTCGGTGGCTCCGCTACCAACGTGGAAACCTACCCCTACGTGTCCAAGGTGCAGGTCATCCATGTCAGGCCTTAACTTAGGTTTACCATTTTAAGTAATAAAATCTAATTGTTTGCATTGCTGACCGCTGGCAGTGGCGTATAGTTCTGGGCAGCTCAATGGCAAACAGCGGCGGCACTGTCCACACTATCAATCGCATAATCACGCACCCGCAGTATTTTCACGAGACCCTCGACAACGACGTCGCAATCGTCCGTCTCAACATTCCGCTGTGTTCTCAGATCGTATCCAGACCGCCAGAATTCCTGGTCCCAACTACAACCTGGATGACGGTGCAACCGTCACACACATTGGATGTGGTAGACTATGTACTCATTCAATTTACTCTTATTATTCTCTGTTTTCGTGTGATTATTCTCTTGGATATCATCAATATTATCAGGGCTGGCGGAATTGTCTTTCAGACTCTTTCAGAGTAAAAAACAAACCGTTCATCCAACTGCTTCTAGTCAGGTCATAGTCCGGAGTGAGACGGGACGCCGAATGGAATGCCGTTACCTCCTGCGAAGCAGTAATGCTAGAGAAGGAGGTGGCGGAACGTGAGAGGGAGAGAGCCTTACGTCCCGGCCGCCGCGGGAGACGCCCCAGGCGTTGGGGGCCACCCACCGTAGGCGCGGGCCTGTGGACGGAGAGCTATGGGCTAGCTCGCCGTCCGTCCGTCTCATGACGACAGGCCGTGTCGACGGCGCGTTCGTGTTCCACGCGCGGATCGAAGAGAGTCAGCAATAGGAAGGGGTCCGCAAGGACCGATACCTGCCGGGGTTGCGGGACTGTTCGAAAGAGATACCGTGACCCCGGAACACAAAGGGCGATGAAGGAACATGGATGGGTTTTAGTCAGTAAAACTCTGACATTCCCTCCTGCTCCGCCCAGAGCGGAAGGAGTCATTTGATGATTTCCCATCCGAAAAAAATGGAACCTCTGTGTGCTGAGCGTTACGCTTACATAAGAACTCAGCGAGATTATAAGGACTATCACGACGTCACTAGTGGCATGGTATGCGCCGGTATCTTGGATGTCGGCGCCAAGGACGCTTGCGGAGGTGACTCTGATGGTCCCCTCGCTCACTTCGGTGACATCGTCGTCGGTGTAACCTCCTGGGGCTTTGAATGCGCCGATCCCTTCTACCCTGGAATCAGTGCTCGAGTTTCTTATTGTAGCAACTGGATTGTTGCCAACGCAAACTAAGTGAAAACAGACCAGTTTTTAATATAACTTGTTCTCCTCTTGGCATAGGTAATCTGCAACCGAACATTTAATAAAATATTCAAGAAATCATTCTTCTTAGCGCATCGATGGCAGAAATTTAAAATGTTTTGGCAGAAAATTTAGCTACGAGAACTTCGCTCAATAGATCATCGCGTGCGTACGTGACAGAGCATGTGCGGTGTAGGATGGAAGATGGTCTTTGGGGAGACGCCGCATATTGGTTTTTGGGTGGAGATAGAGACGGAACAAAATTAAATGGCCCACTGGTGTTCTGCCTGCATTCTCCAAGACGACGACGACGATTTAAAGCAGAAGAACAATAAGTAAGTTATGTGAAAAGCAATAGCAGGCCAAATGATTATAGACTGCACCGGGTACTCATGTACTCATTGGCCTGCCATCAATTGGCATGTTCCCTATATAATACTTAGTGCAGTCTTTAATCTATTTGAGGCCCTGGGTACTCGAGAATAATGGGACCGGAAGCCACTCGAATTTTTTGCACCGCGCCTCTTAGTTTTAAAGATCTCCGCGGCCGCGCGGTTCTTTGCGTTTCGATGGCGCGGCCACGTTCAAACCCTTATAACTTTTTAACCATAACTTTGACAAATTTATGGTTTTGGGGAATCAACTTTTACAAATTTTTACATAATCTTGGCATAGTTTTTCTTTAAAAAAAAACGCCGTGGCCGCGCGGTCGAAACGCACACGTTCCCAGCGCTCGTGGGCTACTATTTTTTATATTTTAAAACGTTTTTCACTTGCTTGGGTGAAGGAAAACATCATAAAGAAACCAGCATGCCTGAGAGATATTTCTTTACGGCATGTAAAACCAAGTCAGAAGCCCCCTGGCTGACCAGCAAAATAATGCAAAAATAAGAATTTGATTTGAAAAATTGATATAGAATCATAACTGTCCGTGGTTCTCAAAATATAGTCAGTGGAACATGTATTTTACCTCAATTTTAATGGCAAGCCAATACTTTATACTATAAGAACAAGGCTGGACTCAGTTTTGAGCCTAGAGGTACACCGAAACTGAAATAGTAGTCCAGAAGTTGCGGCCTTATTGGCATTTACTTATTGAATTCTAAACCTAATAAGTATACCTTTGTATAAGGGTAGTTCTTCAAAAAGTATTCTCCGCGTCAGTTTCGTGGCGAATTTTTTTTTTGATTAATCTTCTAACTCACGGACACACGTTTAAGACGCTGCTACAACAATACATACAATTTTTATTATATGTAAATCGGTGTATAAACTACAGAGATATTCGTTTTTGAAATGTTGGTGCCCACGAAAGTTAAACGAAACTTTTTAAGCAAGAGGGATACAATCGAAAAAACAGCGCAGTTTGGGGTGGGGTAAACTGTTAAATTGGCTACGAGAAAACATACAAACAGAAACACATTCTACCAGTCGTCACAAGAAAAAAAATTAATTAAATGCATGTATAATAAATTCTTATACAAATACATAACACCTTTCTTTTGAGCGACAATCGAGTAAGTGCATCTACGGCTCACAAAAAATGTATAGTTATTATTTAGTGGAGATTTATAGCTTTTATGGTGCGCTAGCTGACTTTCGTGGACAAATAACCACGAAAGTTGTGCCACGAAAGTTATAAAAAATTTACATTTTTGTGAATTACGATTAAAGTTATATGTAAATTAACAAACGAAATACTTGAGAATAACCTCGAAGATCTATCTTATTCCTTAATTCAAAATGATTTGGAAAATTATAAATTACCATTATCCTTCAAAATATACGCATGAAAGTTTCTTGACCAATGGCCACCTGAAAATATTCAAAGAATAACTTGCCTCGTATTTGTATTGTTTAGAAGCGAAGAACGTACATATCTCCCCCACTGACACCGGGATACTACAGAGTACTCGTGCAGCTAAAACGTGTACCGACAAGCTTTTGGAAGAGAGGTGCAGTTTTGTTGCGCGCTTGCGAACCTAGCAAAATCGTGTGACATAATGTCTATTAAGAATTGTAATATAAGAGATACAATTAACGTGCTTTACAATTTATGATGCATAGGTTAAACACGATTAATTCGATGTATAACATTATATGCTTATGAATTGAATACAAAAGTTGTCAAAGTTTGCCGTGAACGCGAACCGAGTGTGACGCGCGAAGAACACCGATTTTGCTCCCGTTTTTGACATTAGATGTTTATTTTTATAAACATTATAAATAATTTTAGGTATTTAGTGTTGAAATTATACACATATATAAGTAAAGATTAATAATCTGTTTTCGGTCCTAAGACAGAATGTTCAAATTAGGACCGTGTGACCGCGTTTTGAAGCACCTCGAAGAATCACCCATTAAATATTAACTTTTTAATGAGTTAAAGGCATAATTTACATATCAAGCAAAGGCTTCGAAGCCATGATACCACCAAGATATGCTAAATTGAAATATTTTTTTGATTAATTGTTCAAACAGTAGAACACGAAAGACCATCTAGCACTCATTCTGTTATTCCTGTCGCAATTCAAGACACCGTTCGTCCGGCCGGGCCGGGCCGGGCGGAGGCGGCGAAAATATAAATGGTGGTGTGCTGCGCAGCGAGGCGGTGAGCGCCACTCGTCCACGCAGTCAGGCGGGTGTCGTGTGTTGGGCATCAATAGATAAAAATCGATTACGCGACGTGAGATTTGCTTAACCCCCCGACACGCGGACTAGCGGTGTCTTATGATAACCGCTTAATCATAATATAAAAACTGACAAAGTACAAGTCACATTTCCACTGCTGGGACACAGGCCTCCTCTATAGAGAGGAGGCCTGTGTCCACCACGCGGGCCCAGTGCGGATTGGTAGATGTCACATGTCTTTGAATTTTTTGGTTCTAGGACATGCCGGTTTCCTCACGATGTTTTCCTTCACCGTTTTGAGAGCAGTGGTGTTGAAATAAATTACACAAAGTAATGCGCCTGTCTGGGTTCGAACCCACGACTTACTGTTCGTAAGTCGGGGCCGCCACCACTGGGCCACCGCTGCCAATTAAGTTTGAGTAATGTGTATATTCGCTCATTCCAAAATTATGGTTCTGATATATAGCAATATTTATTTTTATTTTTCCTATTGTAGGTAGTTTTCGAAATGACACCTTTAGTACCTAGTACCTAACTTGAATTTACACGAGCAGCTATGTCAGACGAACCATACCTACCATAAGATGAAGTCGAACTATAAAAGTTCCGTTTTATATTTGCATATACGAACGTAAAGTTATAAAAAGCAGAAAATATGACACATAGTTTTAATCTCTATAATATTTTGATCCAGAAACATTCAAATACTTTTAGTTGGAGGAAAAATGCTTATGTTATAACTATCCACGTGTTATGACTGTATTACCACAGATTATGAAACTGATAAAACTCACACATAACATCAGTATAAAATAATAGCTACTTTCAACCCTTCAGTATCTTAGACTTGAATCATGCGTACCATCATCTTCTTAGCTCTTTTGGGCCTGCCCTTGTTAAGTGTGTTTGTTACAAGCTTTTAATTAACTTGCAATGTTTGTATGTTTATTAGTTTGTTATAAGTTTTTATTTAACTTGCAATTTTGGTGTTTGTTTAGATCGCAACTGAATTTTAAACAGTTATCCCTAACTGAAACCTTGAAATTTTGCATATATCTTTACATTTCGTTTGAATGACATTGTGTGGTTAGCTGCTTATGTAAGTAAGTTAATATGTCATTCTAAATCCAATATGGTGAACTACCAAAGATCGGTAGACTTGTTATTTTTATGTACCGGGAACTTAATGGTACCGGGTGGTACCAGAGATAAAAAATAACAATCAATCAATTAAAAAGACTTGCTGAGAAGAATACGAAAAAAAATGACGTTTTACCCGTATTTCAGAGCTTGTTTTTAAAAATATTTTTATTATTTAATCATTTCATTGTTACCTAAGAAGCGTGATTTGACCAACTAAAATATAACACAAAACTGTTTATTTTAAAGCTGTGCCCAAGAGCCGCAGGAGTGTAAACCGTATCGTTGGGGGCTCCGCTACTACCGTTGAGACGTACCCGTACATGTCCAACATGCAACGCATCTATGACGGAGTCTGGTAGCACCACGCATGTGGAGGATCTCTGCTCACCTCGAGCGCGGTGCTCTCCGCCGCACACTGCTTCGAGTAAGTAAAGTTTTACTAAAACTACAAGTAACATCTAAGCATAGCAGTTGTAAATTGTTTTTCGTTTACAGAGACGACCCAGATTTGGATTATCGTGTAGTACTCGGTAGCTCGTATTCACACAGCGGTGGCTCCGTTCACTACATCAGACAGATTATCATGCACCCGGAGTACGATCACGTCACCTACGACAATGACGTGGCAATGGTCCGCCTCATCAAACCGGCTGTGTTCTCCAGTAGAGTCCAGGTCGCTAGAATTCCTGGAGCCAACTATATTATTGCTGATGGCGCCAATGTCACGCAATATCGTCAACCACGAGCTGTGTGCTGAGCGTTATGCTTACCTGAAGACGACCGACCATTTTTACGAGGACATACCTGACGTCACTAGTGGCATGTTGTGCGCCGGTGTCTTGGGCCAGAGTGGAAAGGACGCTTGCACAGGAGACTCTGGCGGTCCCCTCGCTCACTTCGGCGATATCGTCGTCGGAGTAACTTCCTGGAGCTATGATTGCGGCGATCCCTTCTACCCTAGTGTCACTGCGTGAGTTTCTCATTTTAGCAACTGGATTGTTGCACACGCGAATTAAAGACATTGTACCATTACTGTTTTTTTTTTTTTTTTTTTTAATAAAAACCCATATCACGATCCTTATGCTCTTATTTGTATAATACATCATATTATAATTAGCAAAGCAATGCATTTTCTTTTCGTTATCTAGGTTCCCGAGCCTTAGTCTACTACTGGGCATACACCCCAGCCCAGTTCACTCCTTCATGTAGCTTAGTTTATAATGCAGTGTTTGAGATTGGAGATTAATTTTTATTAATGGTTTGGTATCTTGTAACATCTTAAAAGACTGCAAAAATAGATGATTTATAGAGGTTGCTGTTAGACAAGAAGCAAGAAATGAAACAACAAAAACCTGAAATGATGGAAATGAAAGAAGACATAAAGAGCACTACTTACAACGACATAAACATAAATTGTAAAACTTGGAAATATAAAATGAAATAGGTACTTATTTGAGAAAAAAATTAAACACAAAACATACACTACTACTACTACTACTACAACAGCCCATAACGTCCACTGCTGGGCATAAGCCTCTCCCATGATGGGAGGAATTTGCCGTAATCTCCACGCTTGGCAGGCGGATTGGAGATCGCAGTGATGAAAGACTAACAGAAAACGCTGCTGCCCATTCTCTGGTCTACGGAGGCGCAAGGTGTTCTGCCTCAGACATTAGTCGCCTTATACGACACCCGTGAGTGTAGTGGGTTGGTTCTATTCTACGCTGCCGGATACCACACGGCTAATTGCACAAAACAAATAACACAAAACATAGCTATCAACAATCTGGAGAGACACCTCATACTTACGCAAAAACTTAATCATGTTTGGAGCTCAAGAAGGGGAAAAATCCTATCACAAACTTGAAATAAATATAATTAACATAATTAATACTGACTTCAACCTCCTGCATTTAATCTGTTAGGAGACTCGGAAAAAAGAGCGAAAAAGTCAGACTCCTCAAAGAATGATTTTACTCTAACATTCCTTTAACTAAATTAAATATGATATCGGTCTAACTGAAGTCAGAAGAACTGGAAGCCACATAGTTGGAGAAGGCCCATACCCAAACGGGGCCTTAACTAAAAAAAAATGTTAAATGCAATGTGCTAATATTTTAACTAATTAAATACTAAATTAAAAGAAATGTTAAATGTAATGTGACGTGACAAGTAATATTAAAAGAAATGGTAAAATAAATGAAATGTCAAATGTAATTGTGACGTGACATGAATTATTAAAAGAAATGCTAAATTTAATTAAATGCTTGTAATGTGCTAATGTTTTGTGGAAATAAACTCTTTTGCAACAAAAACGGGCACTTTCGATTTTTTTCTCTACTTCAATGAACAAGAACAAGGAAGAGGTTTTAATAATTTGACGATGTATTGGCATGTTATTTGAAGCATCCTGGTATGATTCTTTACGTTCCAAACTTAAATTTTGAAATGAACAAAAGAAAATTAATGAGTATTGTGGATTATTGTAAAATTGCTTTACTAATGGCGTGAATTGCTGAAACGATTTTTTTACTGATTACTAAAATTTTAAAACTTTTTGGATATTTTCTGCAAATTAAACAATTTAATCTTTCTTTTTACATTAAATACCACTTTTTGATGTGAGTGATAAAGCTATAAGGGCCGGTAAAATTATAGCCCTACTTGAAGAAGGTTGTTCGCAAACGTACGTGTCTCAGCGGCTAAATGTGAGTCGTTCTACTGTCCAGAGGGCAACGAAGGCAGAAGGCAACGGTATCAAGAGACCAGTTCGGTCAAAAGAAGACCCGGTTCGGGAAGAAAACGATGCACAGAAGAGATGACCGCTTTTTGGTGAGTCAGACATTGCGGAATCGTAAGGCTTCAAATGTAGACCTGAAAAAGAGCCTTGAAGAAGTAAGAGGAGTAGAAGTTAGCTTGTGGACAGTCAGGAGGGGGCTTTTCAGGAGTTACCACCCGGCTCGGGACCCTAAATTACTTCGTGAGCACCGTGTTGCTCGACTTCAGTTTGCTCGAAACTGTGCTTCATGGACTCTGGAGGACTGGTCTAAAGTATTGTTTTCTAATGAAGCTAGAATCTTTTTGTGTGGAGAGGACCGACGCGTTTCGAAAACATCACTCCTTATGGCGGAGGCTCCGTTATGTTTTGGGCAGCAATGAATTCGACGGAGCGTTCAGAGTTAGTTTTCGTAGAAAATGGAACATTAAATGCACACCGATACATAATGAGTCCTAAAAAAATTAAATTTAAAACTTTTTATTTCAAAAAAACACTACATTAATTTTGGTTAAACACACATCGCTTAATCTTAATTTTGGAAGATTATGTGCGAGTGAGGCGTCTCGCTTGTTTACATTAAAATATGTTGTTATCCTTGTCCTAATTCCATATGCACAACACGCATTGACTGCACTTGGGGAAGATTCCATTTTTATGGACGAAATTCTCGCCCGCACCGTTTTAGCGACGTGGATGCGTACATGCAAGAAGTTGGGATCCGTCGTTTAGATTGGCCAGCTCGAAGTCCTGACCTCAATCCAATTGAGCATGTCTGGGATGTTCTAAAGAGACGCATAAGATCAGTGCAACCTGCTACACAAAACATCAGGGGGCTGAAAAGAGTCATTGCAGAAGAGTGGGAACGTATTTCTCAAAACGTTATTAAGAACATCGTGGCAAGCATGCCCAGAAGGATTCAAGCTGAAATTTTGGCACGAGGAGGTCATACTCTTTATTAGGTTTTTACATTTGTAACTATATTTAATTAAAAAAAGTAAAAAAATCTTCTTGTCTTTATTGCCGACCACTTCTTACTGTTTGGCCGTGTACATCGGTTTTAAAGAATTCATCGAATTTAAAAAAAAAAATGCCAGAATTCACTTCACGCGTATTAATTTACACGATTACAAGTATACAGACGACGGCAAACAATTAAATTTCATTCAATTAACTCAAATCGACTTTATAACGTAAATTTCCTTAGGTGCCCGTTTTTTTTGCAAAAGAGTGTAGTTTTAAATCGCCTAAAATGTATTTACCTACTTACTACTGTATGTTAAAGAAAATGACAAAATGTAATAATTAAATGTAATATTGTTTGATTTAATGTTAAAAAGGTTATTTTTATGAAAAGAAATATAAAATAAAATGTACTTGGCAAATAAAGGCTATAAAAAAATACCAATCGAATTAAGAACCACCTCCTTTTGGAAGACGGTTAAAAATAAAATCTAAGGACATCAGGAAACAGGCAAATAAAGACAATTAATTTTAAAACCTCAATAGATAGGAAATATCTTATGATTTGGGGTTTCCGTAAGATACGAAAATAGTCATTATCTTTGGATTTGGTAAGTATAGATAATTATGATAAAGATATTAGTATAAAATACAAAAGTTTCCTTCATCTAGCTCAGTTCTCAGGTATCTTGAACTTGAACTATGCGTGTCATCATCCTCTTAGTCGTTCTGGGGTCCGCCCTTGGTAAGACCTATTCATTTCACTATTTGAGACTTGTCCTATAAACTTTTTTATGAATAGATGTAATATTTGGGATTGATAAACTTGATTGGTTTACATTACACGACCGTGTCCTATGGTCGGTGATCATTGTGATCACAGCGGACGCATGTTTTCTAATAGCGGAATTGTGACTTCTCTTACTTACAGAACTGCAAGTCATTGTCCAGAAGATAGATGAACTCGGAATGCTTAGGTCCTGGAAATGGGCAAAAAAGTGACGTGAAAAAGTAATTATTTCTCAATCTTTTTCCAGCGGTCCCAAGGAGCCCGAACCGCATTGTAGGTGGGACCGAAACCAACGTGGAGACCTACCCCTACATGTCCAAGGTGCAGGTATCCACGTTTGGCATCTCGTGGAGCCAGTTCTGTGGAGGTTCACTGATAACATCCACCGCGGTGCTATCCGCCGCACACTGCTACTTGTAAGTATGACAACAACACCCAACACCCAGTAATCTATTTGATGGTATACTTACCTATAAACTAAAAACCAGAGCAGGAAATAACGCTTACTTACCCACTTTATCTCAAGGGAACGTTATTCCTTAAAAATCTTCTTCTTCTTTTAAATTAAGGACACACTTTTACTTTATTTACCATTTACTTAAAGTAAAACCTCAATAAAACATACATTCAGTCAAAAAAGTATCGGGAATGGATGATTTGTTTATGGTTCCTAATTCAAATTTTTGTTTTTTTGTAGTTGTTAGATTGGCACAACTGTTTTCCATTTTGGCGCGGAGTTTGAGTTGCATCTGTTATTTATATTAAATACAGTGCTGGTTTTAGTAATATCATTTAAAGTGTGTATTGCGAATTTCATAATGGACAAAAATATCGAACAAAGAGTTTGTCTTAAATTTTGCATTGCCAATGGAATTTCGTGTTCGGAGTCACTGAAAATGTTACAGAAGGCTTACGGTGAATCGACTTTATCAAAAACTCGTGCTTATGAGTGGTTCAAAGCGTTCAAAAGCGGTCGAGATGTGATGGAAGATTTGCCTCGCTCTGGTAGGCCGTCAACGTCTGCAACTGAAGTTAACATCGCAAAAGTGAAGAAAATAGTGACTGAAAATCCCCATTCAACTCTGAGAGAGATAGCCGCCGAACTTTCTGTATCTCACGAGTCGATCCGTACCATTTTAACTAATCATTTGGGTATGAAACATGTTGCTGCTCGGCTAGTCCCAAAAGATCTGAATTTTCTCCAAAAACTCAATCGCATGAAAGTCGCTGAGGACATGCTAGAACGAGTCAGTTCGGACCCAACATTCATGAAACGCATTGTTACTGGTGACGAGACGTGGGTTTACGTGTTTGACATGCAAACTAGTCAACAAGCTTCTGAGTGGCGCCTTCCAACTGAACCGAAACCGAAAAAACCACGCCAAAGTCGATCAAAAGTCAAAGTCATGTTGACTGTTTTCTTTGACTATCGCGGTGTTGTGCACTCTGAATTCTTACCGGAAGGTCTAACGGTAAATAAAGAATATTATTTGAGCGTTATGCGGCGTTTAGGAGAGCAAATTCGACGAAAAAGGCCAGATTTGTGGAAAGAAAATTCTTGGATTTTGCACCACGACAATGCGCCTTCGCACAAGGCTATCATTGTGAACGAATTTTTGACCAAACACTCAACAAATACCATCCAGCAACCACCATATTCACCAGATATGGCTCCTGCTGACTTTTTTCTTTTTCCTAAACTCAAATTACCACTTCGTGGCACCCGTTTTCAATCGATAGAAGACATAAAGGAGAATTCGCGGCGAGAACTGAACTCAATTCCGGAAGCAGCGTTTAAAAAATGTTTTGATGAATGGATTATTCGTTGGCGCAAGTGTATCGTTTCTAAAGGAGCATACTTTGAAGGTGATAAAATAAATTTGGATGAATAACAGACATTTTGTGTATTATTGATCTTTTCCTGGTACTTTCTTGACAGAGTAGTACTCTGCTAAGCTCTGTTTTATATAAAATGCTACAAACGAAGGCGTGGCCGGCAAATCAATGTACTACGCAGCCAACGCAAATGTGGCACGTCTCTCCGTAAACATCCTACAAAGCAGTAGAATAACTGAGGTTTACCATTTAATTTAATTAATTAATTCTAATTGTTTACAGTGATGACTTTCGCTGGCGGTATCGTATAGTTCTGGGTACCTCGTTGGCAAGCAGCGGCGGCACCGTCCACACTATCAACCGCATTATCATGCATCCACAGTAGGTTGTTGAGACCTTGGATAACGACGTCGCAATCGTCCGTCTCAACAACCCCGCCGTGTTCTCAGACCGTATCCAGACCGCCAGAATTCCTGGTCCCAACTACAACCTGGATGACGGCGCACCTGTCACACACATTGGATGGGGTCAACTCTATGTACGCATTCAATTTACTTTTAAGCTTTTCTGTTTTCGTGTGAATATTCTCTTGGATATCATCAATATTTTTAGGGCTGGCGGAAATGTCTTTCATACTTTTAAAGAGTATTATAGCAAAATATTCATCGAACTGCTTCTAGTCAAGGACACTCACGTATTTGTTTATTTTACACCTCCCATCTCTGGGGCCATCGCCTTGTGTCTATCTGCAGGTCAACCATGCTATAGACAAGGTGTAGTTGGCACAACTGAGAACCCTGGATAAGGAATATGGGCATCTTTAGCTACAGGCCAACGCTAAAACTATCTGCAATTCTGTATTTAGTTGCTGATTATTATTTAGCGATTTCGGGGTTTTCAGCAGATATTGAATTTCCAGATTCGAAATTGTATTGAAATTGAATGAGTCGAGTTTTACCTACTATTCTTATTTCTTTCAGACCGGGGGCCCCGGATCTGAGCAGCTCATGCACGTTCACGTCAATGTCATCAACCAGCAGTTGTGTACTGAGCGTTACGCTTACCTAAAGACTCAGCCGGGTTACGAGAACCATCCCCAAGTCACCAGTAGCATGGTATGCGCCGGTATCTTAGACGTCGGCGGCAAGGACGCTTGCGGAGGTGACTCTGGTGGACCCCTCGCTCACTTCGGAGATATCATCGTCGGTGTAACCTCCTGGGGCTTCGAATGCGCCGATCCCTTCTACCCTGGTGTCAGTGTTCGCGTTTCTCATTTTACCGACTGGATTGTTGCTAACGCAAGCTAAGTCAAAGTCGAAAGACACCGAAATTTTAAACGGATTTGATCTGAACGTATTTGTCAATGTATTTCAATAATTGAGAACTTATTTTAATTTCACAATATAAAAATAAAATATAGACAAATATAAATTATAATTTTAATCAATCTAATTATGTTTAAGTACGTCAGAAAGTATGCTTTTCATGAAAGCAATCATGTTACAGCTCTACATCTTTGAAGAAACACCCTGGTAAATTACTTACATAGACGTTAATCAATAGATAAATTTATAGAGGGCTATTAACGTTTGCTAAGATATATAGTAACACATAATTATGATTATTAAATAAAATTACGAAAACCGATGAGGCCGTATGGGCTTGATGCCTTTGCTTTTCCGACAAAAAAATATTAGTCTAGGAATTTGCCGTGTTTTTGTTTTCTTCAAATACACACATCAACACGGTCTAGGGATATTTCATACTCAATTAAATAACTCGAAAAGTACTGGCCGCATTGGAATCTTTTATACACCGATTTGTTTGTAATTTATCTCAGACTAATTCCAAATTCAAATTTTTGAAAATTCTTTTGTTTCGGTGGCATAAAAATGTCTTGATGTATAGGAGAGGGAATTTTCATTTGTGCGAAATTTAGAAAACAATACGAATTACGTTTAGTTACAGTTTTTTTTTCATTTTTAAACGAAAGATAAAGTTAAAATTGAGGTATTGTAGCCATGCAACGCCGACATTTGACGAGGGTGGAGATGTTACGAGCTGTGGGAATGCTGGAAGCTAGATCTGTTCAGCGTAATGTTGCTGAGGCCATAGGGACCCAAATGTTACGAAAAGTAGAGTATTTTCCTCGGTGATAAAGCTGTCTTAGTTTTGGGTGAACTTAAATCCCTCGCTACACTCAGGATTCGTCTTAAATCCCTCGCTTCGCTCGTGATTTAAGTTTTTAACACCGTCGCTACGCTCGGGAGCTAAACTTCGAGTCCTTCGTTACGCTCGCGATTTAAATCGTCACCCGCGACAGAAGACACTGCTTTATCCCCTTGGTTAATAATCTACTAATTTCACATAGGCCTACATGGGCACTTATAAAACGTCGAAAAGGTCCCGACGTACCGTGCGCACGGTTCGGGTTCGTCGTTTCCATGGAGAAGAACCGGCAAGAAACTCCATGGTTACTATTTTCAAATCATTTGGTATTATAATATTAATGTGTTACAGCAATTAAGTATGGGGGGACAGCGTAGTAGTATTCGTAATAGTATTCTGAATCTACGTATTTCATAAGCTCTGAAATCAAAATCGACAGATTTATAGAGAAACAAATACATGAAAGAGAGTCTGCACAAATGTAGGAAATACACAGAAATTCGCGATTTGATAAAAAGAAGTGCCTGTTTCTCTGCCTACAAAAAAGATAGATTTCATAGAAATAATGGCGATACACTACAGAGAAATGATGATTAAGTACTACATCGCTTTTAGCGATAAGACCGCCCATTGTGTCACCCCTTGTATGTTTTACTTTATTTTGTATCTGTAATTTTAATGGTGTACATAATAAAGAGTATTCTATTCTATTCTAAGTACAACTCTTAGAAGACTACGTTAAAGGTCGGAGATCTAACGACAACTGTTTAATTAACCACGTCAGAAACTACCAGGTGAGATGCTGTTTGGTGGCTAGAAGGAAATGAGCTGATGTTCTTCAAACACCTGAACAGATCTTCAGAAATTACAGCTAAGAACCATCTCGACATCTCATGAGGCGACAGTTCAGCTTTTAAACAGAAAAATCCACATCAAAATCGATCCATTAGTTTGGGAGCTACGATGTCACAGACAGCCACACATCACAGATACACCCCTCTTTTTTATCGGAGGTTAAAAATGATTAGGTTTTAGATCTATTCCGAACAAGCTCCTTCACAAAGAGGCTTCTTTTTTGAATAGGTAGTTAGATTTCAACAAATTCTATTTTTAATTTCCGAGATCCATGACTTAGGTCTTAGTATTAGTCACCAATTGTATACAATTTTATGAGTAGCTAAGTTATCGATAGTTTATTGTATAAAAGAACACATTAATCATTAAAAACTTCGATAAAAACAGATAGGTGAAAATAACTAAGTACCTGCTTACAATTTGGGGATTCCGAAATACAATTACGATTACCATCGTATTATAGGCATACTTGACAAAGATATATTACCTTATCAGATGTAATGCATAAAATACGAAGCTATCGTCCAGATAGCTCAGTCATTTTGGTGCCTTGAACTTGAACTATGCGTGTTATCATCTTCTTAGCCCTTTTGGGAGCCACCTTTGGTAAGACATATTCATTGCAGTTTGGTATTAAGTTTTTATTATGAACCTTTCAATTTATTATCAGGGAAACTCTCAGGAACTACGACGAGTTTGAAAAATTCTTTTAACATTTGATAGACTTATTTTACTGTGGCTGTTTAGTTAAATATAACCTCTTTATTATAGCGGTCCCTAGAAATGCGAGTCGCATCATCGGTGGCTCCACTACCACCATCGAGACCTATCCGTACATGTCCAACATGCAGTTTTCGCAGAACACCGTCGTCTGGCGTCAAACTTGTGGAGGATCTCTGATCACCTCCACTGCGGTGCTCTCCGCTGCACACTGCTTCCAGTAAGTAAAAAAATAACCAAGATAATATTCACAAACGCAATGAAGGCTTTTGTAAGCAAAATGTACAGAAAGGTCCTTACTGCGGAGAACCTAATAACTTGGAGAGGCGTCGCCGTCGTGTGTAGTCGCGATCCTCAGCAGTTAGGGAATAGGGAAGAAGTAGAAACCGAATATATCCACATTTGTAACATCTTTTTAAACTTATGAATTATGGTACGCAAAATAAAATAAATATGAATATGATCTCTTGATTTTAACATATTGTTTTAATATCTTACCTTACGGCACCTAAATTATTTATCAATTGCAGCGGTGACCCACAATGGCAATGGCGTGTAGTTCTCGGTAGCTCGCTGGCCCACAGCGGCGGCCGGGTGCACATTATCAACAGAATTGTCATGCACCCGCAGTACATACACTCCACCATCAACAACGACGTCGCCGTCGTCCGCCTCAGCGCCCCGGCCGTGTTCTCCAGCACCTTGCAGACTGCAAGCATCCCTAGTGCCAATTACAATGTTCCTGACGGAGCTACACTCACACACATTGGATGGGGCGCACTCTGGGTACTTTTTTTTTGTTTCCATAAACTTTTCAGTGTATCGAGGCCAGTTGACCATTGAAATTGAACTAATTGACCATTCCATTATTATTCATTGTTATTTTCAGTACGAGGGCCCCGGTTCCGAGCAGCTCAGGCACGTTCACGTCAACATCATCAACCAACAGCTGTGTGCCCAGCGTTACGCTTACCTGAAGACTCAGCCCGGTTACCAGAACTGGCCTGATATCACCCAAGGCATGATGTGCTCCGGTATTTTGAACCAGGGCGGGAGGGACGCTTGCCAAGGAGACTCTGGTGGTCCTCTCGCTCTAAGCGGAAATATCGTCATCGGTGTAACCTCCTGGGGCTTCCAATGCGCAGATTCTTTCTACCCTGGAGTCAGTGCCCGCGTCTCTCAATATAGCAACTGGATTGTCGCAAATGTAAGATAAAAACAAAAATATTTTTTTATCTTAACATTATTAATCTCATAAAATTTAAGGTTTTGGTAGTTGTTAAAATGTTATTGATTTTAGGAACTTAATAGTATAATAAAAATAAATAGTCATAAAAGTAGATAAGTAGGTAATCTTTGTACGAGCAAAGTGCAAATTACGAATATTTGTTTTCAATACACTTCCTCGAAAACTGACTCTTTTCGCACTACAATTAGGTTCTCATTAGGTGGGTAAACCTAAGAACCACCACCCATGGTGGTTCTTAGGTTTTTCTCATTTTCCAACACGTGTGCGGGAATGAAAATTGCCACAGAGAACTATACCTATACTTAGTCCAAATTGGTTCAATGCCTATAGTAGGCGGTGATTGTTTTTTTTTTAAATCTCGGCAAATAGTTAAGCGTCTTTATGGCGTTAATATTTTTAGAATATTTAAATAATGTTTATAAATAGAATATCATCAAAAACCATGATTATTAAAATGAAATAAACGTTAATGAACAAATTAACATTTACTTGTGTTCTAAACTCAAAAATATTTGAATTTTCTATTTTTCATATTAGGCTGTTTAGCGGCTTTATACCGTTGTTTCTCCTTCAACCTGGCGAAAGCAAAGCGCGGAAAAAAAAGGAAATTTAAATCATAGTTTCCTAATAATTCATGACAAAAAAAATTGTCGTTTTTAATTCCGCCTCGAACACAATAACAAACTTTCTACACTTGTATCAAAATGTACTATTCATACGCATTCACACGTGTACGTCACAACACAATAGGATAATTATAATTATATGTTTTTCTGTGACATTAGATAATTTGAACATTATTAAAAAAAGTTACAGATGAAGTTTCAATTTACGAGGACTTCTTTTCAAAACTGCTTAAAACGATTATACTACATAGTACTTTTAATTTACTTTAGTAGCTAAGGTTTATTCCGCACGTTTTTGCTATGGATGCTTAAGCAGTTATACTTTTTTTGCGTTCTACCTAAATAATTAAATATATTTTTACCGGTAACTCTGCAGTTTTATTTTATTTGTTAGTGGCACAGCTAACAGCCAGTCTGTTCGGAGGATCGATTACCATCAAACATCTTTTTTTGGTTAAAACTTTTAAACAAAATGTATTTATGGAAAAAGGTTTTTTTGCAATTTCTGACTTTTTAGTACTTCAACCTGCACAAAGAAAAATGCACTATCATTATGAATTTTTCTGGACAATGGGAACAAAATTTTGCACTTGAATATTTCGTAAATGGAGCATTCAATCGAAAAATAGTGTTGGCTGTAATGATTTAGGGGTACTTAAGTCATTTTACAAGACCTATTCAACGACACCCCACACGATAGGGTAGACGACGAAAAAAAACTCATCCCCACTTCACGTGAAGGTGGGGATGTTTTTTTTTTTTTTTTCTTTAAATTTGCACTTTAAACTTTAATATTTCGTAAATGGAGCATTCAATAGAAAAATAGTGTTAGCTGTAATGACTTAAGGGTACCTAAGTAAAGTGTCAGGAGGGGTCGGGGGTGCGTAGCAGCACGGTTCGGGGAGATTGTCGTGGTGGGAGTCTACTTCTCCCCTAGCCGAACTCTCGCCGAGTTCCACAACTCCCTTGCGGAGTTGAGTGTCGTCGTCGGAAACCATTCCCTCTCCGTACTTGTCCTCGGGGACTTCAACGCCAAGAACTTGGCTTGGGGTTCCCGTTGCACAGACGTGCGGGGAAGAATGGTGGAGGACTGGGCTCTGGAGAAGGGCCTGGTCGTCCTAAATCGGAGTTCTGTTCCCACGTGTGTGCGGATGCGGGGCGAGTCGGTAGTGGACATTTCGTTCGCTAGCCCCGCTCTGTCGCCGCGTGTCGTTGACTGGCGTGTAATGGAGGGGGTGGAGACCTATTCCGACCACCGGTACATCCGGTTTGACGTCTCCACACAGACCTCAAGCGCGCCGGTCCAACAGGCCCCGAGTGGTCCGCGTTGGGCGCTGAAGCAGCTGGACCGGGAGCTCCTCCTGGAAGCCTCAATCGTGCAGGCCTGGGTGACATCACCAGACAGGCCTGCCGACATTAACAATGAGGCAGGGTGGTTCCAGGAGGCCATGTCCGATATATGCGACGTGGCAATGCCCCGAGTCCGGCCAGGAAGCGCCCGACGTCAGGTGTACTGGTGGTCGCGAGAGCTGACGTCTCTGCGCGAGGCGTGCGTGGCTGCGCGACACCAGTACGCCAGGCATCGCAGGCTCCGCATCCGCCCACCGAATGCGGCAGCCATCGAGGCGGAGCTTTATGAGGGGTACAGAGCGGCGAAGACCGCCCTCCGCGAGGCTGTCCGCGAGGAGTTGCTGGGGACTCTCGACAGAGATCCGTGGGGGCGCCCTTACAAGATGGTGCGGGATAAACTCCGCACCTGGGCCCGCCCACTGACGCAGAGTCTCCGGCCTGAGCTCGTGGAGGACGTAGTGAGCACTCTGTTCCCTACGCGGGGGGAACATCCCCCCCCGCCTATGGCTCCGCCACCTGCGGTGCTGGAAGCGGACCATCAGGACGACGACGACGACACTCCGACAGTGACTGGGGTAGACCTGAGAGTGGCGGTACGCAGGCTCAGTGCCAAAAATACCGCCCCGGGACCCGACGGCTTGCCTGGCAAAGCCTGGGTCCTGGCCTCGGAGGCTCTCGGGCCCCGACTGGAGGGGCTCTTAAGCGCATGTTTGGAGAGAGGCCAGTTCCCGCTTCGTTGGAAGACGGGGAAGCTGGTCCTCATTCGGAAGCCGGGGCGCCCTGCGGACTCTCCGTCCGCATACCGGCCCATAGTGTTGCTCGACGAGGTGGGCAAGCTCTTCGAAAGAGTCATTGCAAACCGCCTCGCCGAGCACCTTGCGGGGACGGGGCCGGATCTTGCGGAACACCAGTTTGGTTTCCGCAAGGGGCGCTCTACGGTGGACGCCATCATGCGCGTGAGAGCCCTCACGACGGGGGATGCAGTGTCCCGGGGTGGGGTTGTCTTGGCGGTGTCTCTAGACATCGCCAATGCCTTCAACTCCATGCCCTGGAGCTGCATTAGGGAGGCACTCCGGTATCACCGGGTGCCGACCTACCTTCGTCGTGTGGTCGGGGACTACCTGACGGATAGAGCCGTCATCTACCCCGGTCGCAACGGAGAATGGAACCGGCGAGAGATGTCGTGCGGTGTTCCGCAGGGATCGGTCCTAGGGCCGTCCTTGTGGAACATCGGGTACGACAGGTGTGGGCGCGTTCCTTGAGGCTGCGTGCAGCCCACTACCTGAACGCGCCCCAAAAGGTGGTAGCCGTAAGGCTGGCCCGTGGGTACCGCACGATCTCCCGTGAGGCGGCGTGCCTCCTTGCCGGATTGCCGCCATGGGATCTGGAGGCGATAGTCCTCGCGCGCCTACATGAATGGCGCGCGGAGGTGCTACGCCGGGGGGAAACTCCGCTGCCGCGACAAATTGTCGCGCAGCGGACAGACTTCCGGCGTGATCTCATGGTGACATGGAGAGAGAGACTGTCGCAACCCCGTGCAGGGCACGCCACGATAGTGGCGGTAAGTCCCCTCTTTGAGGAGTGGCTTGAGAGACGCCACGGCGTCCTCACCTTCCGCCTGACGCAGGTCCTCACCGGACACGGTGTTTTCGGGAGGTTCCTGCACCGAATCGGGCGGGAGGAAACGCCCAGGTGTTTCCACTGCGAGGATCGACCGGAGGACACGGTGGAGCACACGGTGGAGGTGTGCCCCGCGTGGGCGGAGCACCGCCGTGTCCTCGAAGCGGCGATTGGCGGCGGCGACCTCTCGCGTCCGGCCCTGGTGCAAGCCATGGTCCGGAGCGAGACGGAATGGGACGCCGTCACCTCCTTCTGCGAAGCAGTAATGCTAGAGAAGGAGGTGGCGGAACGTGAGAGGGAGAGAACCTCACAGCGTCCCGGCCGCCGCGGGAGACGCCCCGGGCGTCGGGGGCCACCACGTGGCCCCCGGCCACCGTAGGCGCGGGCCTGTGGACGGTGGGCTATGGGCTAGCTCGCCGTCCGTCCGTCTCATGACGACAGGCCGTGTCGACGGCGCGTTCGTGTTCCACGCGCGCCTCAAAGAGAGTTAGCAAAAAGGAAGGGGTCCGAAAGGACCGATGCCTGCCGGGGTTGCGGGACTATTCGAAAGAGATACCGTGGCCCCGGAACACAAAGGGCGATGAAGGAACATGGATGGGTTTTATAGTTATTAGTTTTATAGGTGTATACAACATTTTTTGTAAAATAATGCTTCTTTGCTAAAATAGAGATCAAATAACAAAATTACAATAATAAAGTAATATAGACAAAACATAACAAAATATCAAAACAAAAACCAAAAACAAAATATTACTTATGACTGTTCAAATGTCGATGTCGGTTCAAATGAGAGCGCAACAGGGTTTTGAACTTGGGTAGGGAACCAAAGAACACATCCAAGTCAGTTCGTTGTATTGAATGCACATTCTTGATACTGGTGAGTGTCTCCCGATTTTACTTCGACTGGCTGGCGGTTGAAACAGTGTAGAAATTGGCTGTCTAGGACAGTTATATGGGACTGACTACTGTGTATGTGTATGTTTTAGCAACTGTTCGCATTCAATTTGACTATTCACAACCTTATGTAGAAAATCTAAGTCATGGACAGTGCGACGGTTTCGAAGTGACTCAATTTGAAAGAAAGCCAAACGTTGTTCGTATGGACACCTGTGTGATATTTTTGTGGACATGTAAGCAATATGTCTTGTTAATGTTCGCTGGATGTTCTCGAGACGTTGCGAATGTACAGCATACATAGGATTCCATGCTATACTGGCATACTCAAGTTGACAACGTACCAACGCTTTGAAAAGGATAATTTTAGTTTATACCCCAAATGTTTTTGCGTTTCTTTTGATAAAACCTAACATTTGAGCTGCTTTCTTCACAGCATCAGAGAAATGAGAAGTGAACTTTAGTTTTTGGTCTAAAATTACTCCCAGGTCACGGATTTCTGAAACCTCTTGCAAGATAATGTTGTTCATTTTTAGGGGGAAATTATTGGCTCTAATTTTCGACTGTAGCGTATACAAAAACATTTCTCTGCATTCAAGGTCATCCCGTTAGATTCACACCAAAGACTGATTTGATCAAGATCGAATTTTAAGATCATCAGCATAAAAGGAAAACTCGCAGCTTATTCGAGAAGCAAGATCATTAATAAATATAATGAAAAGAAGAGGACCCACGTACGAACCCTGTGGTACACCAGACTTGGCATAATACAAACTAGACTCGTGACCTCCCACTGAAACTACTTGTTTCCTTCCGCTAAAATATGATTTAAACCAGGCAAGAAGGGAACCGTATACCATAAGATTCGAGTTTCTGTAATAAAAGTTGATGGTTTACTTTATCAAAGGCACTAGAAAAGTCAGTGTATATCGCATCAACCTGGTGTCCTCCATCAATGTCAGTTGTTAGATCAGAGTTAAACAGGTCAAATTAGTCTGAATAGAACGACCACTTCTAAAACCGTGTTGATGCTTTGAGATAAGATTACTAACATGTCGATATAAAACAGAGTAAATGAGGGATACAAAAATTTTGCCCAAGGTTGAATGAATAGCAATGGGTATATAGTTTTTAATACTGTCTGGATTGCCTTTCTTGTTAACCGGAACAATTCGAGATTTCTTCCATTCTTCTGGATAAAATCCTTCGGCAAGAGAGCGGAGCAAATTTTGCATTGATACATACATTGCATTGCACACCGTTTTAGAAAAAAGGGATGTACGGTAATGAATCGGGACCCGCACCTTTGTTAGTATCGACTTATCGAGCTGATTCAACTTAACAAATATTTCCTTTGTGGTGAACTGTATATTACCAGATAAAGAATCGCTAATTGCTGTAGTTGCGTAGGTTAATATTTGGGAATCGTCATGGTATAGGTACAGAGGAGAAGTGTGAAGCAAATAAATTAGCAATAGTGGTACCATTTTCACCAAAAATACCGTTAAGATACATGCGTTGTAACGTTACATTTTCCCGGTAGGATCCAGAAAATGTAAGGTCACACTGAGTACTCACCTACCTAACTTTCAGTCTGGAGGGGAGCACAGTTAAAAGAAAAAGTTAAGGGGACAAGTTATAAGAATTTATTATTAAATAACCTAGGGCCTACCTATTTGGAGCTAGAAGATAACTAAACTAGGTTAGAGAAGCGGGTGGATGAAAATGAAAATAAACATGATATGAACTGGAGAAAGGCTCTGGGCTGTAGCAGTGGCCGAGGGACGTTAGTCCAGTCTTCCTTCAAGGATTCTGGTCGAGGTTCATCATTCTTCGTCATTGCAGCCAAGGAAGAGAAGGCCGACAATCTTCCTCCTGGAGAGGCCGGAGGACGTCAGTTTTTTTCTTTCTGCTGAGATGGAAGACGTCAGTTTAAACAGATCGTAAGAGAGGATGGAGGGTCGCCACTCCTGTAGCCTGGGCCACGGATGCTAAGTCATGGCGCAGGTACACATTAACTTATAAATCACAGTAGAGGAAACCTTCCTCTGGTCATTCTTCCAGACTTGTGTTGCCTTTCAGCTCCAGACGTAGACTGAAAATTCCACCACCTGGCTCCTGTCATCTCCAGATGATTGACATTTTATAATTTGGAAAGAATTTCTAGAACATAATAAAAAGAAAAGATAATGAGGTCGATGTGATTTACCTATACGACCTACAACTAGCTCCAGCAATAAATTAAAAATAAAACTAGGCCTGTCACTAACTGACATTACAAAGGTAAACAAAGATTCAAGAGATGAAAATCTTCAGAAAACCTTAAATAACATGAAATACATGGTGCAGCATGAAGCTACCTAGGGAGGACGAATGCTTAAATTTTCAGGTTAATAATGTAAGTAAAAACAAACCATGTAAAAACACACATTACAGCGTTCAGGATATGAGGTGTTATTGTTGCGCTTTTCCCTAATATATTGCCAGAACACTTTGGCATTTTTAGTCACAGCCTGTTCTATTTTGTGTTTATAAGTTTTATGGCAGATATCAAACAACTTAGAACATCTTTCGCGTAATATCGAAAATTATATTTTATCGCGCGGGTTGTTAAACTTGCGGTACCTTTTCTGGATTTTGTTTTTCTTCTCTCTTCTTTAACTTTTATATATGAATATTTTACCACTTTGTCGGCGTAATTGATATAAACACCTCTACAAAATAACAGCTTTCTAATACTAACGGTCTCTTAACAAAACCTCGGACAGACAGACGGACATGACGAAACTAAAAGAGTTCGTTGTCAGGACTACGGAACCTTAAAAAACAAAATGGCTGCCATTCGCGGGGTTAGGAGTATTTATAAACGTGTATTTGTCGATAGAAATTATTCCTTTATTCATCCATAAACAAATTTGATGATATATGGGATTTTGATGAGACCAGTCGAGGGGAAAGACTGGCACATTCACAGGAAGAAGCGCCCCAGGTTATGGGTCAAAATCAGATTATAGACGATTTAAACTTGGAAAGGAGTGCTCAACGCTCAAGGCAAGAGCATGAGCACACGAGTTCTGATGGAAACCAAAGCATTTTATTAGGGGTTCAGGATCAGACGGAAAATGAAGAATGGAACGAAAGGAGGGAAAGTCGCGGTAGGCAGTTTTCAAAACGGACATCACAGCAAAGGAAGAAGCGCTATTACTCCACGTCTTCGGAATCTGAAGGTGAGTCACCACCGCCAAAAAGAACAAGGAGATCAAAGGAAGGTAACGGAGCTGATAGTAGGTTAATAGATAATTTTTTAGCTATTTTAGAAAAATTTAAGGGTTCCGATAAACCCAAAATGTCATTTAACACGAATGTAATACCGGAGTTCGACCCTTTGTCTAAAGAACAAACCATATTAACTTGGTTGACCAAAATTGAAGAATGTGCCGAAATTTATGGCTGGGCAAAAAAGAAATCATTCATTACTCTCTGCCTAAGTTAACCGGTGTAGCAAAAACGTGGTATCAGGGTCTAACTTCGATATTACATACGTGGCCAGAATGGAAAAAGAAACTGATAGAATCTTTCCCGTGTAGAGAAGATTACGCGGAGCTTTTAACGGAAATGTTATCTAAAAAAGCAAAATATGGTGAATCACTGGAGAATTATTATTATGCGAAGGTTAACCTTTTGAATAGGTGTAAAATATATGGCAGGCAAGCAGTAGATTGTCTATTGTATGGAATAGATGACCGTGCGGTGAAGGTTGGTGCTCAGGCAGCTCAGTTCAAAGAACCTGAACAGGTACTTCAATATTTGAGGACGGTTAAAAGTGGTTCCAGTAGAGAGACTCAAGACTCTACGCGGAAACCAAATGATAGACGTTTTGGAAGCTACTCAAATCGACCGGGATCATCTAAACCAGGTATGAATACTAATATAAGATGTTATAACTGCAACGAGATTGGTCACCTAAGCTTAAAATGTGAAAAACCTCCTGTGAAGTGCACTTATTGTGACCGGGCTGGCCATCAGACTGCTAACTGTCTTAGGAATAAGAGGACAACAAACCAACCAGATAAACACAAAGCTGCACCAACAGCAGGTAATGACCAAACAGAAAAACTGGTTTCAGAAGTTACAGCAGAGGATATCGGTTTAAACAAATACGTTGGAAATTAAGGTGAACGAAAAAACAACCTTGTATCACATTGATCTGGGAAGTTACTGTTCTCTTATTACGGTAAGTGTCGCTAATTCTCTAAATCTTCAGATTATAAATGGCCCAAATTTGCCGGTACTCAGAGGAATAGGTAGGCACCTGATAATTCCGCTAGGGGTCGTTGTAACTTCCGTCGAAGTGGTTGCAACATACAAGGCAAAGTACTTCGGTAACCCAGGTACTCTCCGCGAGATTGTCAGCAACACCAAGGCGCTGCTGGCCTTTCTCGGGGAGTTAGGGTGGATCGAATAAAGTTCCCACCCGTACGCAAAATACGCGCTTTGACGTGGAGTTGCGGACACCAGCCCGCTATACAATACAAATACAATACAACTTCCGTCGAAGTTCAAGTGCTGAAAGAAATAATTGATTTATACGTTGTGGAGGATTATGTGCTGGTAACTCCGGTTTTGTTAGGTCATTCTTTTACAGAAAGGCCTGACATTTTAATTATTAAAACTCCAGATGAAGTCAGATTCCAAAGACTACCACAAAGACTACCAAAAATAGACATTATAGTGTTTAATGATACCGAAATCCCTGGCAATACGTTAAAAGCAATAAAAATCTGTACGCATGCTCAGTTGGATTGTTATATTTATATAAATGGCACTTTACGAGGTACTGAAGGTCAGGAGCATTATTTACTTCCCGGACAGTACGAGATCAAGAAGGCAAGTGGAGCAGTCTTGATCTATAATATGTCAGTGACTCCCATGCACCTCACTAAAGGTATTCTTTTAACTCGTTCTCTACAGAGAAACTTTGTTTTATCGAGTAATACACTAAATGCATTCAGTGTAATGTTCGGTGATTCTGAAATGGGGATCTCGGTCAACTGTAATCCTCGTTTAGTTGGAGGCCAGTCCCAGGAACTACAAGGTTTGCTTGAAAGGTACAGTAGTTGTTTTTCTAGTGGACTACATGACTTGGGTTACATACCAGTTACCGAGATGACCATCGAGTCAATGATGCTGAGCCGGTAGTTTACCGCCCGTATCGCATGTCATTTACTGAAAGGACAATGGTAAGCAACATGATACAGGAGATGTTGGACAGTGATATAATCAGAGAATCATCATCACCTTACGCAAGCCCGATCGTCATGGTTCAGAAGAAAACAGGTGACAAAAGGTTGTGCGTCGATTACAGGGCGCTCAATAGAAAAACCAAGAAGGATCACTACCCGCTACCCAGAGTAGAAGACCAGCTGGATCTACTAAGGTAATGCCTTGTTCACATCCTTAGATCTAGCTTCTGGTTATTATCAGATTCCAGTATCAGGAGAATCTCGTCCTAAAACTGCTTTTGTGACTCCTGACGGGCAATATGAATATAATTGCATGCTATTTGGGTTAGTTAATGCGCCATCGGTTTTTCAACGCACCATCAACAAAATATTAATGGAAACCAAAATAAAATAAGCGATTATATACATGGATGACATCCTCATTCCATCCAAGGATTTCGGAGAGGGACTTCAACGCCTGGAAGAGGTACTGCAGTTGCTCAAAAAAGGTGGGTTAACTTTAAAGCTTAGTAAATGCCATTTCTTCCTGGACTCCATAGACTTTTTAGGTTTCGATGCAAGCGCTAGTGGTATCAGACCTGGTAGCAGAAAGATGGATGCAGTCTCCAATTTCCCGACACCTAAAAATCAGCACGATGTACGGCAGTTTCTTAGACTTTCAGGGTTTTTCAGACGATTTATCAAAGGATACGCTGTAATTACAGCACCCTTGACAGATCTACTTAAAAAGAACACTGCGTGGACTTGGAACTACAAACAAGAGGAAGCATTCACCAAGGTAAAAGAATTGCTGGTAAGTCGCCCGCTACTTGCTTTGTATGACCCGAAAGCCGAAACAGAGTTGCGTACAGACGCCTGTAAGGATGGCTTGGCCGGTATATTACTTCAACGAAACGCGAACGGTGTACTACAACCAGTATCGTACTTCAGTCGTAAAACGAATGTTGACGAACGTAAGTTGCATTCTTATGAACTCGAAACGTTGGCAGTAATCTCTTCATTAAATCGTTTCAGAGTTTATTTGGTAGGCATACCGTTCAGAATCATGACTGATTGCAATGCACTCAGGTCCACGTTAGTCAAGCGGGACAACCGGGGCACCTCGAATCGCACGTTGGTGGGTTGTACTTCAAGAGTATGACTGCACTATAGAATATCGTCCCGGGACCCGAATGGCGCACGCAGATGCTCTCAGTAGGAATCCAGTGGACAACCCGGTAAGTGAACCACATTTTTGGACGTCTTACCAATTCAGCAATCTAACCAAAACTGGATCGCAACCGTGCAATCTGCTGATAGTGAAGTTAAGAGAATTAGAGAAATTCTTTTGGATCCGTCTGCTGAGGAGGCCATTGACGTGCATAAAAATTATAAGCTCAAAAACGATAGGGTTTTTCGCATTGTTGGGGAAGAATTGAAATGGCTTGTACCTAGAGGCGTGTGCTGGCAAATCCTTAAGATGAATCATGACGATGTTGGTCATTGCGGGTTTGAGAAGACATTACATAGACTAAGAGAACATTATTGGTTCAGGAAAATGCGCCGATTTGTAAAAAAATATGTTTCGTCTTGTCTGGAATGCGCTCACCACAAGGCCCCTGGTGGAAAACGAGAAGGTGAATTATACTCTATCGAGAAGGTCAGTACACCCTTCCATACCATCCACGCAGATCACCTAGGACCATTCGTAAAGAGCAAGGTAGGAAATTGTTATCTACTGGTAATTGTAGACGGGTTCACGAAATACGTTAGTATAAATCCAGTTAGAAATACCAAATCTATAACTTTCAGTAGGGGTGATGAGGCAATTTGTAAGTTATTTTGGAGTGCCAGCACGTCTCATTACTGACAAAGGTTTGTTAAAAACTTTGTTACGTCCTATGGCATAAAACATGTCCAAAAAGCCGTTGCTACACCCAGGGCGAATGGACAAGTAGAGAGGTTCAACAGAACCATATTGGATGCTCTATCAACCTCTAGTCACGGTGGAGATGATAAGTCATAAGTCAGGATGATCACATTTCCGACATACAGGTAGGTATTAACACAACAAAACATAAAACAACTCAGAAGAGCCCGTCGGAGCTGTTATTCGGATTTAATGTGACTAACAGAACAGAAGGTAAGTTAAACGAAATTATAAAAGGAACTCAATAGGACTCCTGCGCAGGACTTAGATGCACTAAGACAAAACGCAGGCGAACAGATAAGAGACCAACAGGTAAGAGACGCCTCTAATTATAATAAACACAGAAAACCTTCAAAGATATTCCTTCCGTATAAAGAGGGCGACTTGGTAAGTGTGGAAAGACAGGTGCCGCATGATGGCAAGTCACAGAAGCTAACTGTCAAATATCAGGGTCCCTATCGCATAATAAAAATACTCCCTAATGATAGATTCCTGGTTGAGGATACACCTCTGACTCGAAAACACGGTAGAAAATATGAAAATATTGTAGCAATCGATAAAATTCAACCCTGGATGAACTTCAATAGAGACTTGGATTCCGATTCATCTGAGAATGATTGCGCTAGTGATGACGAACAGATGTGAGTCCAAAACAAGGAGTAAGTTACCAAAATATTATACTATTAATTTATAATGATTTGTGATTTTGAATGTTTTAATTAAATAAACTGATTTAAAGCGATGGGACTCGCTTGAAACAGGATGACCGAACTGTTAGGTAGTATTATAAATTAACCATTAAATAAGTTGTGAATCTATTAGCTTTAAATGTTTTTAATGATTTATGAGTATTAATTAAATATGTTTATATAACCGTGTCATACTGAATTATTAGTAATTTAAGTTTGTAAATGTATTTAAACTATTTAATTCATTATTTGTTGGTCACTTTTGACTAACGGTTCTCCACTGCGAGTGGTGGGACAAATTGCATATAAGATCGCTTCGGCCGCCATTACAAGCAGTCGCTGTGGAACAGTGGGAAGCAACAACTGTGAATTTGTGCTGTAGTGAAACATTGAACAGTTTTTTGTGAATTTATGTTGTGTTAAAATTTTAAACCGTTATTCTGTAAAAGTGTTATAAGTGAATTAATAAACTGTTATTTGTGAATACGTCGTTTCTACGTGTTTTATTCCTGGTCTAAAAATAATATTAGTAGCGGTAGCACGTTTATTAGAAAAAATAAGGCAGTATTTTGAGAATGATCACGTAATCACGAGAATATATTGATTACGCTGTCTCGTCACAGGCAAAAGACCTGTAAGTTCTAATGATATATTTTGAAAAGGCCTCGAGCAAATTTTTGGATTACCCTAAGACCATTGGTGAATGATTAGAATCTTTATAGGCAAGACATGTTTCGCAAGTAGAACACACTTTTGCCATTTCTCTAAACATATCAGAACAATAGTATCTTAAGGAAAGCTTCTTTTAGTTTTTAAGATGCCAATGTGGGGACTATTATTTACCAAGTCATGGCAAGATTTGATAAGGTTCAGCCTCTCAGAGGGAGGAGGAATTTCCTTCCATGAAAAACTTGATTAAGAATAGAATAGAATAGAATACTCTTTATTATATTAAGATCATTGATTGAGTTCGAATAACTATATAACTTACTATCGCGGATGTTATAGTTAGGATAATCATCAGGGTTATCACGACATTTAGTAAAAAGTGTATTAAAATGTTCCAATTGAGACGCGTTGTCCCTAGACACAGGTTCAAAAATTACTGTATCATCAGAATCTCTAGTTCGAGAAAGTAAGTCCGGGACTACATTATCCTTTCCTTTCTTATAATTCAGAACAAAATCAAAACATGATAGTCGAAGACGTGCTAATCTCCCAGAAGGATTAGTCAAATTCAAGAACCATTTCAGTGCAGCATGATCTGTGTAAACTGTGAATGATTTACCATTATCAAGATAACAACGCCAATGTTCAAGTGCAACGATAACAGCCAATTTTTCGCGTTCAGTAGTAGAATAATTTTACTCTTGTTTACTAAGAGTTCTGCTCATATATATTATGCAATGACCACTTCAACCTTGTTTTGATTTTGAGTTAACATAGCTCCTATACCATAATTAGAAGCGTCACAATGAATAGAGTAAGGAAGGTCAAAGTCTGGACAAGCTAAAATCGGGGTCGAAGTCAAACATTCTTTCAGTTTGGCAAAACAGAAATCTTCGTCCTGATTCCAAACAAATTTTTTTGGAGAATTTTTACCAGTTAATTGTTAATTAGTTAATTGTTTCAGTTAATTTGCAGAGAGGGGAAGCAATATAACTAAAATTGGGAATAAAACGGCGAAACCAACTACATGTACCCAGGAATTGCCTAACCTCTTTTTTAGACGTAGGAATAGGATAAGCTAAAATAGCTTCAATTTTATAATAAAATTAAAGCTATTTTAGCTTAAAATTTTAAAGTATTAATTTTAAAATAGGAAAAAAAATCCCAACGTCAAACAAAATTATAATCAAGATATTAATAGCATACAGGTTAAAACTAACATTGACCAAATATTAAATGAAAACCTTCAGAAAATCCGTACAGATCATTTGAACGAAGAAGAAAGGCGCGAAATAACCCGGTTATGTTATCAGTATTGAGACTTGTTCTATGCAGAAGATATACCATTCACTTTTACACACGCTGTTATACACGAGCTTAGATTAAGCTCGTGTATAACCAGTTTTCGTACGTAGTTACAGACAAGCTCCTCAACAACGCGAAGAAATTCGTAAACAAGTAGATAAGCTCCTTCGGCAAGGTATCGTGCGAGAGAGCATATCTCCTTGGTCATGCCCCGTGCATATCGTACCCAAAAAGCCCGATTCCGCAGGCAACGTCAAATGGAGACTTGTAATTGATTACAGACGACTCAACGAGATTCGGTATCTGATAGTGTCCAGGATGCAAATGACACTGGTTTGTCAGATCCTACTATTCCTTGGGATAATACCGCACCTAATGCTACATCTGAAGCATCGGTGGTGAGGATGAAGGGTTCATCAAAATTCGGGTACTGTTGTAATGGGGTGTTAGTTAAAATATGTTTGCACTTATTGAAAGCTTCTAAGAAATCTTTAATGAATTTTCTGTAATATCCGACTAAACCTAGGAAAGCTTTTATTTCCTTCTGAGACTTAGGTAGGGGGAAGTTAAGTACGGCTTTTATCTTGTCTTTGTTTGGTTTCAAGCCTTCATCTGTTAGTTCGTGTCCTAAGAAGTTAACCTGTTTTTGTAGGAACTGTGATTTATCTAATTTGATTTTTAGATTATGTCTTTTGAATCGATCGAATACTTGCTTTAATTTTTCCATGTGTTGCTGCAATGACGTAGATATTATTATTAAGTCATCTAAGTAGGTGTAAACACTAGGTATCTATGCCTCTTAATATATGATCCATTAGTCTTAGGAACGTACTTGGTGCATTTTTGAGTCCGAAAAGCATTCTAAGGAACTCATAATGACCTAGTTCAGTGGTGAATGCGGTTTTTTCAATATCATTAGGGTGCATTTTCACGTGGTGATAACCGCTGGCAAGGTCTAGGGTTGTGAAGTATTGCGCTCGTCCTAATCTATCTAGTAAACGACATACAACACATTGGACCTACGTTACAAAATGATTTGTTTTCGATTTTGCTTCGTTTTAGGCAATTTAAATATTTTTCATGCGCCGACACCGAAAAAATGTATCGGCAAATATTAATTCAGCCAGACCAGAGAAATCTGCAATTAATACTTTGGAGGGAAGATCCATCTAAGCCGCTCGGTGTATTCCAGCTTAACACCGTCACTTACGGGACGGCTTCCGCACCATATCTCAGTATTAGATGTTTGAAACAACTTGCGTTAGAATGTAAGGATGACGTCATCGCACAAGTAATTAATGACGACTTCTATGTCGATGATCTAATAACGGGACATCAGGATCAACAAAAGTTGTTACAAATATGTAAAGACCTTTCTGAAGTATTAGAATCGGGTTGTTTTCCCCTTAGAAAGTGGGTATTTAATTCACCATCTCCGCAAATTGAACCACGTTTGTCTACGTCTAAAGAATTTACACAAGGCGAACACTGTCATACCAAAACACTAGGCATGGGGTGGTTCCATTCATCTGATGAATTGTATTTTACCACTAAATGTGACCATGATGCTACTAAACGCAATATTCTTTCAGTAATCGCACAGAATATATGATCCCTTGGGTTTACTTACACCAACTATTATTATAGCTAAAATAATTTTGCAAAAACTATGGTTATGTAAGATAGGGTGGGATGAAATATACTTTTATATTGGCAGAATTTCATAACAAAATTATCAAATTTAAAAGATATACGCATTCCACATTATGTCATTGGAGAAAACTCGCACATTATTGAATTACATATTTTGACGCCTCGCAAGACTCATATGGCACCTGCTCATATATACGCAGCTATGCAGATGATATTAGTCAAGTTGTTATGTGCAAAGAGTAAGGTCGCACCCGTCAAACCGGTTAGCGTAACACGCTTAGAACTATGTGGCGCGGTAGTAGCTGCAAAGTTATTTATTAAAATCTGTAACTCATTACGGTTGAGTTTTCATAAAGTATATTTTTGGTCAGACTCAACAATTGTTTTAGGGTGGCATAAGATGTCACCTAACTTATTGAAGACATTTGTACAGAACCGAGTTGTGCAAATTAATGAGCTCACGGGTGATAAGCCTTGGCTTCACGTAGCCGGTACGGTAGCGCGGTCCATCATTTCTAAATATTCCTAACCCTCAATGGGAACATGATATTAATTCTAGTAATATTCATCATGATGATTTACCTGTATTGAAAACAATTAAAACTTCATTGCTTGTTCAAACAAAATCAGGGTCTCTACTCTCTAACGTTTCGTCCGTTTGTTCGGATCTATCCGTGTCTCTCGCGCATGTCTGTAGATGAGTGCGAGTAAGAGAAACGGATAGATCCGAATATAGGGACGAAACGTTAGAGAGTAGGGCCTCAGATTCGTGTAATATTCGATAGGTTCTCACGTTTTAATCGCTTGCGACGTGTAGTGGCGTATATTATGCGTTTTGTCAATAATAGCCGTACAAAACTAAAACAACAACATCTCACAGGTTGCCTATCCATAGATGAATTGGATATTTCTGTTAGAATTTTAACTAGGATTGCACAACAAAAAGTTTTTTAAAATGTTTATGACACATTAAAACATAACCTGCATAGTTCTCATGTGAATTGAGCAAAATTATGTCTGGACTTCAAAAGAGGCTATGACCTCTGAGTTTGTTTCGGCTGTTTCTTCTCAGAGTAGTCAGGTACGAAACACCAGCCTCATGTAGTTTAAAAAAAAAATGACGTGTAAAAGTGTTTGTAAAAACCTACTTGCAAAATAAACATCATATATCATAACCGTCAAGTAACAAGCCCACGTAGTATATCTAATTTGAACGTATTCTTAGATGAACACGATCTTATTAGAGTAGGTGGTCGATTATCATATTCAGACACATTTTCTTGATAAAAAACATCCTTTGTTATTGTGCGGCAAACACAAACTCACTCGTCTTATATTTGAGCATCAGCATGAAGAATTGTTACACGCAGGGGCTCAGTTATTACTGGCCACAATTCGTGATACATGGTGGCCTACTTAGCTAACTTAACTTAAGCGTAACTTAGCTAAGCAAGTTGTTCACACCTGTATGAAGTGCAAGCGCATGCGAGCTAAACCGTTGAACATACAATTGGATAACTTACCTACTGAACGATTGGAGCCAGGGTATCCATTTATACGTAGTGGCGTGGACTACGCTGGGCCATTGTTCATGTTGAACCGCGTAGGTAGAGGGGCCAAACTGACAAAATGTTACATCTGTCTTTTTGTATGTTTTGCTACGCGCGCAATAGACTTAGAATTGGTTACAAGTGTTACTACTAAAGCATGCTGGCTGGCATTGAAACATTTCATCTCTCGACGTGGCAAACCTATGAAGATTTATTCTGACAATGGCACTACTTTTGTTGGATCTCTAAAAGAATTTTCAACATTTTTAGATTCATCACAATCCGATATTATAGATTTTACAACTGAAAATGGTATCAAATTCACATTTTTACCTCCATACTCGCCACATGGTGGTTTGTGGGAGGCAGGGGTCAAGTCCTGCAAGTTTCATTTATGTCGCATTGTGGGCAATGCCCATTTTACTTATAAGGAGTTGACAACGATATTGGCACAAATTGAAGCTGTTCTCAACTCCCGACCTATGTACCCAATGTCCACAGACCCGAATGACCTACTTTCTTTAAGTCCTACTCATTTCCTGATTGGCCGACCGCTCACCGTGCCAGCCAGCCCTGACCTTACTGCAACGGCTACGCAGCGCTTGCCTCGATACGATCGTGTGGAACAGATGAGACAGAACTTCTGGCATCGCTGGTCAACCGAGAATATCTCTGAGCTTCAGAAGAGGACGAAGTGGCAGCTCAACCCAGGACACACTCACTCCAGACACCCTAGTCGTCATCAAGGACGACAACCTACCACCTCTGAAGGGTGTCAAGACACTTGCGCGAAAGACATTTGCGCGAAGGACACTTGCGCGAACCCGTTTACGTGAAAAGACAAATGCGCACATGGACTTTTGCGCGATTGGACTTTTGCGCGAACGGACTTGTGCGCGCCAGGACACTTGCGCGAATGGACTTTTGCGGGACTGGACTTATGCGCGAACGGACTTTTGCGTGCCAAGACACTTACGCGAATGGACTTTTGCGCGAAAGGACACTTGCGCGAATGGACACTTGCGCGACTGGACTTTTGCGCTACTTCATGGCCACTGAGGTTAACTCTGTAGAGTAAACATAACATCACGCCTGTTATTACTTGAAGGTGGTTTTTTTTTTTTTGTTTTTCTGTCAAGGGTGTAGTTGATGATAATGCTACGAAAATGAGGTCAAAATGAAAATCCAAGATGGCGCCGAGGAAAATTTTTGATTTTCCGTCATAGGTGTTGTTTTCATGGTTTTCGGGGTCGCTGATTACGAAAATGAGGTCAAAATGAAAATCCATGATAGCCCCGAGAAAAAAATTGATTTTCCGTCATGGGTGTCGTTTTAATGGTTTTCGGGGTCGCTCATTACGAAAAGGTGGTCAAAATGAAAATCCATAATGGCACCGAGATTTTTTTTTAGTTTTTACATCATGGGTGTCGTTTTCATGGTTTTCGGGGTCGCTGATTACGACAATGAGGTCAAAATGAAAATCCAAGATGGCGACGAGGAAAATTTTTGATTTTCCGTCATGGGTGTCAGTTTCATGGTTTTCGGGGACGCTGATTACGAAAATGAGGTTAAAATGAAAATCCAAGACGGCACCGAGGAAATTTTTGACTTTCCGTCATGGGTACCATTTTCATAGTTTTTGGGGTTGCTGATCGCGAAAATGTGGTCAAAATGAAAATCCAAGATGGCGACGAGGAAATTTTTTTTATTTTCCGTCATGGGTGTCAGTTTCATGGTTTTCGGGGACGCTGATTACGAAAATGTGTTCAAATATTATTTATTTCAATTAGGTCATTCAAAGGCACGTTAGAATGACAATTATGGAAATTAATTCTACGATTTACCTTGCGTATATTTAAATCTGATACACTTCAACAAAAATAACTTACAAGAATTCTTACGAAATGATTTGACACAAAAAACGTTCGTGATAAAGTAGCGCAATTAAACCCAAACCTTTTTGTGCTTCTTTAATCACAAAGCTGCTATCTCGACAAAAAGATAATAATCTCGACCCCTAAACCATAAAAACGACACCCATGACGGAAAATCAAAAAATGTCCTTGGCGCCATCTTGGATTTTAATTTTGACCTCATTTTCGTAATCAGCGTCCCCAAAAACCATGAAAACGACACCCATGACGGAAAATCAAAAATTTTCCTCGGCGCCATCTTGGATTTTCATTTTGACCTCATTTTCGTGATCAGCAACCTTGAAAACCATGAAAATGACACCCATGATGGTTAACCAAAAAATTTCCTCGGCGCCATCTTGGATTTTCATTTTGACCACATTTTCGTAATCAGCAACACCAAAAACCATGAAAACGACACCCATGATGGGAAAACAGAAAATTTTCCTCGGCGCCATCTTGGATTTTCATTTTGACCTCATTTTCGTAATCAGCACTAACAACTACACCCTTGACGGAAAAACAAAAAAAAAACCACCTTCAAGGAATAACAGGCGTGATGTTATGTTTACTCTACAGAGTTAACCTCAGTGGCCATGAAGTCGCGCAAAAGTCCAATCGCGCAAGTGTCCATTCGCGCAAGTGTCCTTTCGCGCACAAGTAGATTCGCGTAAGTGTCTTGGTGCGCACAAGTCCGTTCGCGCAAAAGTCCAATCGCGCAAAAGTCCATGTGCGCATTTGTCTTTTCGCGCAAACGGGTTCGCGCAAGTGTCCTTCGCGCAAATATCTTTCGCGCAAAAGTCCCAGATCCCCTCTGAAGTGGTGCCTCGGACGAGTGCTGCAAACATTCACTGGCAAGGATGGTATATCACGCGTGGCTACCATCAAAACAGCGACGGGCATTATTCGACGATCATTCCCGAAAATCTGCCCACTCCTGCATCCAGATGATGACCGCAGCAACTCCACTTCATTGGAACCTGGTGCTTCCAAGGCCGGGGGCATGTTAATCCACCACGGCAGCGACAAATAACGCGGGTGGCGGAACGGGACGAGGAGGGGCGGGCACGGACAACGCGAGGACAGCGGCGCACGCGCTTCTTTTTTTTGATCTGTGTGACGCGACGACGACTACATCAAAAACCATTGTAAAACTCAAAAAGTCAATACACATTTACGAGCATATCTGGGTTTAATTTCAAATCCACGACGCCGACGACCTGTAACTTAAAATCCCAAACATTGTGTTTTTATGTCGGTTTTATTTTTTGCAAAAAAGTTTTTACAAAAACAGATTGACAGTAGTTTGCCCTGTCTAGTATTTTAGTCGCATTTAGTGTAATTACGGACCGTGCAGTACACGATATAATGACTAAAAGTGATCTTATTCCGCGCATTGCTCGCTGGCGGGTTTTAATTTAAAACTATGATATTACTATTGACTACAGGCCAGCAGGCCTATTACGTAGTGTAGAGTAGTAAATGATAGTAACTGGGCTCAGTGTCAATCAAATAACTGTCAAAAGGTTAGTTTCGTATTACTTATGACCAGTCGCGACCATATATGACTTTATCGGTGTCCATCGTGGCTGATGGTCACCGTGACTCATTTTGACAGACGCTTTCGTATCGATTCTTCTAATATTGCGATTATGTAAGCATAGTGGACATCAAATTAATGACAACTGAGTTTGAAGTGGCTTTCGTGAAAGACGTTACACCGTACCCGGTCTGTTAGTCACCGTAAAGTGACATCCACTGTGTGTAAAAAGTAATAGCCCTGCAGGTGAGCGTATGAAGCATATCCGATAGATGCCGTTAATGTTGTGTACCGTTTAGAATTAAACGATTGGTTTTACGAAACTAATTTTTGTTTTACTGCAAAGTGGGTGTACTGGTAGTGATATAGTGAATAATAAACTAGCGGCGTAGTTCCTATGTTACTCGCTGATAATGTAGCTATCCATTGCTGAAAGAATTTTTCAAATCGGTCCAGTAGTTTTTAAGTTTATTCGTTACATACAAACATTTTCACATACCTACTTATTTAGTTTATTTGGTTTTCATGATCACGTAGTTTCCGATCATGAAAAGGCCTTTACGAGTAGATATTTCAAGAAGCTTGTAATGGAAAAGCAGTTTAATTAAACACACGTGTGTTTAATTAAACTGCTTTTCCATTACAAGCTGCAAGCACACAATAGCTGTTAACGTTAACAGCTATTGTGTGTCCTAGGTCTAACTGGCAGGAAGAACGCACTTATAGCGCAATTCTCGATGCTTTGCGAACTACGGAACCTAGCGAGACCTCTCATAATTGGGACAATAGTTTACCAAATGCAATAATCTGGGTTATTAATAATACTGTTAATCATACAACAGGGGGTATAAGTCATACGATTTAATGTTTGCTCGTGTAGGTAGGTATGTGATGTCTCCATCCCGGATCGGGTTTCTGAGCCAGTGCAATCTAGAAGCGATAGGGCTACTAATCGGATTAGAATAGCTAGCAAGAAAAAAATATGTAGTTCGATTTACAAAAAGTAGGTAGTCAGATTTAGTGACTACGAGTACGCACTTTGGCGCCAGGCGACGACTACTAGCGGCAATAAGGTTAATTCTAAGTTAGACGATCTGTATTCTAACCCATTATAAGAAGAGAAGACGAAAGGAATAGGTAAAAGGATTAGGTATTTAATTTAGTGTTAATGGTTTTAAATACTGTACTAAATAAATAAATAAATAAATAAAAGGTCTTGGAGGAATATTAGAAGTTTACAGGCTTACTAGTATCCGCTGATTCCATACGACCATATCATATATCCGATAGCGCCAGTAGTGTGGATGAACAATTGGAAACCGAAGATCTCGTAGATCTTCTTGAGAGCTAGATCAAAGTTCATCATCATCATCAGCCTATAATGTTCCCACTGCTGGGACACGGCTTCCTCTCTATGAGAGGGAATGGGCTATAATCTACCACGCGAGCCCATTGCGGATTGGTAGTCTTCGAATTTTTGGTTCTTGGACATGCCGGTTTCCTCACGATGTTTTCCTTCACCGTTTGGAGAGCAGTGATGATGAAATAAATTATACAAAGTAATGCGCCTGTCTGGGTTCGAACCCACGACTCAAACCACAAGCAAAGTTCATTTCCCCATAATTTAACTGTTTCTTTACAGCTGACTTGTAATCATAGTTTTGTTGTTTCCATTGCGGGAGCAATCATTGTTTCAGGACGGCCGAATGTTACAACACACTGCCTCAGCCGATCACAGCGTGCCACTCTAGCCAGCCAATGACAGCCAAACCAAGCCACCACCATAACTGCCGGACACCTCCGGTGGGGGGAAAGCTATATAATACCATGCAAGCTCATTTTCGCTCTCCAGGATCGCCAGTGGTCCGTAGCCGAGTGTTACCTACAGCGCTGCACACGGCTACCAGAGGAAGTTTTCGGTAAAGTGAACCAAGTTGGGGGTACTTGCCGAAAACTTCCGCTCGCGCGGATCGCCACCACCTCTGCTTTCCCTGTGTTCGCGCAAGTGCTTAGCACTGGTGCGAGCACAGGGGGAGGCACCGACGCCACCCAGTGCTCTGCACTGTCTGCGATCGCGAGCCCACGTCCCAGCCAGAAGTTACAAGAATGCCGAAGCCCGACGCTCGAGTCGCTGATTACGAGGCTCGTATCTGGGCGCTGGAACGAACGGCATCGATGCCGAACATCGGCTTCGTGCTGCCCGAGCCGGTGCCGCCTGCCCCCCCCCCCCCCTCGGAGTGAGGAGAGGAAGGGGACCACCAAGACGAGAACCTCCGCCGCTATTAAAAACAAGAGGACTCCTGAAGCCCGGGCGAAGAGGGAAGAGGTCGGAGCGAGCCGGGGCGCAGCTGCTGGTGTGCGCGGCCCGTCGACGTCACCGGCGTCCGCGGCGTCCGTGCCTGCGCCGAGCCGTCAGTGCGCCGCATCTGCGCGCCCGTCCACGCTCCGCCCGGTCCCAACGAACGACCCGGGGCCCCCTGCTGCCACCAAACAAGTCCGCGTACCCCATACGCGCGCCGCCGCGCCCGCGCGCGCGTCTGCGCGTGACTCCGCACCGCAGGAACAAGCCGCCACGATACCGTGGCGCGCGCCCACTGCGCTGCCGCGCTCTTCAGTAGCCGCCAGCCGCGCCTCAGCGCCCACAGCGCCACCTACGCGCCCCACCGCGCAAACCCATGCCGCCACGGCTGCGCGCCCCGCCGCGTCGACCGCGCCCTCCGGGGCTGCGTCCGCAGCGAGGGCTTCCAGCAGGGACCCCAGGCTGGCACCTGAAGCGCGCCAGGCTCTCTTGGCGCCACAGGTGCCCACTTCGCCGGCGCCCCCCCGTGCCTCGGCCCGCGACTCACCGGCAGAACGGTCGGCATGCTCGTCGCGAGCCGGCTCGAGCATGTCGCCCGAGTCTGGGGTCGGAGGTCTCGGGTCCGAGAACACTGGGGAGGCGAACAACAGGAGCAGCACCGTCGCCGTCGCGGGATTATGGCTCCGACTCCCAGTCGGAGCTAAGACCCCAGCGACGCCGACGCAGCACGGATGAGTCCGAGGAGGAGGCGAAGCGACACTGCCTTGACCCGCCGTCGCAGCGCGACTACGCGCCGCCGCGGGGAGGGCAGGTCGCTGCCGGGTCGCCTACCTTTGCGGAGGCCACCCGCCGCACTCCTCCCCCCTCACTGACACCGAAGAATGCAGGGACGCAACGTGGGGTGAGTGTCAACAATGTTGTCTCTCCCTCACAGCTTGCGGCCCCCCGGGACACGACCGCCGCGCAGCCCAAGCCAAAGCCGCAGAAGCGGCTGAGGTATCCTCCGCTGGTGGTTGATAGGCTGCCAGGATGGGCCGCTCACTTCAGGGCCCTCAAAGAAAAGCTGGGCCACCCCCCCAGTGCCCAACCATTTGGCACTGGAATTCGGTTCACTCCCGAGAGTGAACTCGAATATAGGGTGGTCCAGAGCTATTTGACTGGCCTGGAGAAAGAGGACGGCACCTCATGGTTTGCCTACTCGTTGCCGGCGGAGAGAAGCTGCAAGGTGGCCATCAGGGGGCTGCCTATTGACACCACTCCACAGGAGATCGAGGAGGAGCTCCGCGCGATGGGATACCAGCCGGAATATGTTCGCCATATTAAGGCGAGTCAGGGACGTCCCGGCTGCGTGTTCCACGCCGTACTCAGTAGAACGCCTGAAGTACGCAGCATCTTCGGCACCTCCGTGTTTTTAAACATGCGAGGTGTCAAGATTGAAGCCTGGCGGGGCAAACGTGGGCCCGCCCAGTGCCACCGGTGCCAGAAGTGGAGGCACTCGTCGCACCACTGCCACCGACCGCTCGCCTGTGTCCGCTGCGGAGAGGGGCACACTGCGCGGGATTGCCCCCGACCACGTGACGAATCAGCCACGTGTGTCAACTGCGGGGGCGACCATCCCGCCAACAACATAAAGTGCCCCTCCTTCCAAGCGGAGATAAGGGCTAACAGGCGAGCGGGCACAGTCGCCGCCATTACCGCCTCACGCCGACCGGCAACGGTCCCCGAGGGGCCAACAGACGTGGCCACCACGGAGGCCCAAGGTGAGTCGCTGATGGCGGCGGCCAACGGGCCCACCAACAGGGGAGAAGCTCCCCCCTCCTCGAAGCGGCGGAGGGGAAAGAAGAGGAAGCGGAGGGGCAAGGGTAAAGCACCCGCGCCCCCCACCGCACCTGAGGGAGAACAACCGGGCGACCAGCCTCCGACCCTGGAGCGGGCTGTGACTCCGGCTGCAGCTCCAATGCAGCCCGAGGTGAAGAAGACGGTAGGGCCGACAACCGGCGCCGACATAGCGCGGTCCACGGCCCTACAACAACAAGAACCCAATGCCGAGCGTGGCATCGCCAATGCCGGCCCAGCCGCCGGCCCAGAAGCCCAAAAGGAGTTCACAGCCCGCGCCATCCAGCTGCTGATGGACCTAATTGGTGCCATCAGGCAGGGTCAGGACGTGGAACTGGTCGTCCTTGACGGCCTAGCTGCGTTACTCTCCTTGTACAGTGGATAGACCGTCAAGGATGACTCAGGAGCGTCCGCGACCGGCAATGCATGGTCGCCCCCCCTCCGCCGCCTTCACCACCGGATTGACCCAGGTGAGCTGTTCCTCGTTACACGCAGCTTACCTGCACAATATGACTCCACACACATTACGCACACCCAGCTGCGCGACTTGTTCTAAGTTAATATAGGCAGGGCGCGCAGCTATGACCACACATGCACTCCTCTACAAGCACGTAGACACACGCGGGAACGCGGCCCTCGGGCCCGCGGAAAACGCATACATGGTGTGTGCATCCCTTGGTGAGCTTATATTCAATGGAGAACTTAATTTATATTTTCTACTAGCTGTGCCCCGTGATTTTCATTCGCGCGACAGTAAAATAGCCTAAGTTACTCCTAATAATATCAGGTAACAGATAAAAGTCCCGTCAAAATCGGTCCAGCTGTTTCAGAGATAAGCCAGAACAAACAGACAGACCGACAGAAAGACAGACAAATTTTTTTAAACTGATACTTTTCTGATAGCTCATGAACGAATAAATCCTTCGAAAATCAATTTGTCAAAAAAAATACACCTGCCTTTGGAAATTAAGCGCCATAAAGGTCATGTTCTAGAAACTTCCCGTGTTTTCCAAAGCAGTTTTCTCAAAATAATTGTATGGCACTTGTGCAGAAACAGCTTCCATGCTTTATTGGCTTCCTAAAATAGTGCCACAGTAGCCACTTTTAGCTATGACATGACCAGAAAACAAAACGGTTGTTCCTGACAAGAAAGTTTTTAATAAAACTGGGTAGTACAGGTTTTACGATGCACGTCTTCCTTGTTGCAAATTTTCTTGTTACGACAATGTGATGTTGGCTGTTTGACTTATTGCGCGCCGGGTCCTGGTCGATCAAATCAGGTAAGATCTGTGTCTATCTGGTGCCTAACCTATCCTATGAAGCAGTTAAAGCAGTAATTTTCTTTTGTTTTAACGTCTGAAAGAAATGCAAAAATAACGCTATGTCAAACTGATTTTAATGTTGACTATAACCTGGAACTAGTTCTTTTATTTTATTTTATTTTATTTGTTAGGGACAAAAAACAGTTACATGCCAAGCTTAACTAGAGATTCTTAAATTAAGACAATACTAAGAAATATATTTAAACACAATTTATTCCATATTTATGTTACTACACATGTAACCCACAACATTGTCCACGAATTCACAAAAAAATAAAATAAAAGAAAACAGACGTAATAGTGTGCATCGTAAAAGCCTAGTAAAAGAAAGGAAAAAAAGTAATAATATCTTACTTATGAATTTAGTAACTCTATTGCTCTTGCCTTGAAACGATCCTTGGAATGAGTAAATATGTCAAGCTCCATGAAGTGAGCGTTGTACGCATCAACAAGGCGACGAAGAGGCACGAGCTCCCCAGCGTTAGTCCTGCACGAGTTCGTGTGGAATAGTCGAGGCACACGTACCCCACGAAGCATAACAGATCTAGGTACTATATAATGTAAACTATTTGACAAATGCAGTCGAATCTATTATTGCATATACCATGCAGCATCATTACACCCAAAAGTAATCGTCTAGATTGCAAACTAAGAACATTGTAACGTTTCAGTAATTTCTTATATGAGACTTTAGGACGATAACATTTATAATTCATAGATCGTAAATACTTTTTCTGCACAATTTCTAGCCTATCTTTGTACTTATCATATAGAGGATCCCAAATTTTAACGGCGTATTCCGATTGCGACCGAATTATGGTTTAATGTAATATTAAGAATGTAGAGGGTCTCACAAAGCTACTTGAAAATCTCATGACCAGGCCATACGTCTGAAAAGCTTTTTTTACTATATTGTCAATATGAGTATCAAAATGCAGACTAGAGTCAAGCGTAACACCCAAGTCCCGGACAGACTGAACTTCATTAAGACTTATCCTGTTTAATGAATAATTAAATTTGTTTTGATTTTTATTTTTAGTGAATGAAATTGTGTAACATTTGGGAAGACTTAATCTTATTAATCTATCAAGGTCCTGTTGTAAATAATGGCAGTCGTGGATATTTTTACAGGTGATATAAATGTTCATATCGTCTGCATACATCAGGAAATGTGAGTTGACAAAACAATGTTTAATGTCATTAATAAACAATATAAATAGAAAAGGACCCAATATTGACGCCTGAGGAACCCCGGATTTATAGAGTCAGATTCATGCCCATTAATGACGATCTTTTGAGTCCTATTGAAAATGTATGAAGCAAACCATCTGAGTAAATTACCGCGTATACCATTAAAGGCAATTTTTTCCATGAGCAGGGTGTGGTCCACCTTGTCAAAGGCCTTCTGAAAATCCGTGTAAACAGCGTCAACCTGTACCCGGCGGTCCATATTTTCGAAAAGATAGTTTACAAAGGTTATAAGGTTAGTGGTGATAGAGCGACGTTTGACAAAACCATGTTGTTCGGGTATGATAAGATGACGGATATGTGGATATAGCGCGCCGTGCACAAGTCGTTCAAAAACCTTTGACAAAGTGGAAAGAATGGAAATGGGCCAATAATTCTCAACATTATTTTTATCGCCACTCTTGTACACAGGGGTGATAGAGGCTCGCTTCCAAACTGTAGGAAAGACACCCTCCCTCAAACATTTGTTAAAAATTAAATGTAAGGCGGAAGAGAAGTCCCTCGGGGAGAGTTACCGCCGCGGCTAATTATTCTGACATGGGTGGGGTCCTGCCAGGACCACCGGTGCGTTCCTCTGCGTGACCCTCTGTACAGCAGAAGGCATAGCAGAGGAGTGAGGGCGGGCTCGGTGTGCACTCACCCTGCCTCCGAGCAGACAGAGTAGGATGCGTCCTTCTTTGTCACCGTCAGTCTCGTAATCCCATTGTCGAAGTGCTGTGGATCACGTCTCGCGGCTTCGATAGGGACCGAGGGTCTTGGCTTAACCGCCCGGACTGCGAGGTAGAAAACCTCTATAAAAAGTTACCCCGAATCTCAAGCGGCGGCGCACCGCGAAGGGATGTATGGCTGACGGGTGTTCCCATGGAACGAATCAGTCGCTAGTGCTCACCCTCGCCAGGGTACCTGCAGACCCCCTGGCGAGTAATAAATACTCAAAATCTGCCCTTCTAGGTACAGGGGTCTCTGCCTAGATTGAGAATATTTCCCCCATACTCGTGGGAACAAAATGCAAAAGTCAATAAAAAAACCCAACAACACCGCCGGCAACGGCAAGGAAGAGGAGAGGAGGGATGCGGGGTAGGAGTCCGACCTCGTATCCAGCGATGCGAGCGCGGGAGGCTCAGAGAGCTCCCGCCGCGTGAGGGCCGGGACTGCTGCGGAGAACGGCAAGTTCTTCCGCAAGCGGTCCAGGAAGGATGGCGACCAAGCGTCATCATCCGGGGAGGAGGAGGCCTCGGCCAGAAAGATCCCCACCAACAAGCGTGGTGGGATCAGAGGCAGGGGGAGGGGCATGTCTGCCTCCGAAAGGTCGGTGAGACTGGCCGAAGAGGGGCGCCACCCGGGCATGACTGCTCGCGGGTCTGGCGAAGAGATGGGTGCACCTGGCGGCTCCGATGCGGAGCGTAAGGCCAGGTTCGCAAAAGAGGTGGAAGTCGCAATAAGGGGCGTGGCCTTGAAGATGAAGACTTCATCTAAACTCAAGGCCATACCCGTGGCTTCCGCCTCCATCATGGCGGCAGCGGAGGCCAACTTTGCGAGGCCTCCACCACCTCCTTCGCCGGAGGGAGATGTGGCCAAACTGCGGGAGGAGGTGGCCCGCCTGACGGCCGCCACGGAGCTTCTCCAGCAGGAGAATGCGAAGCTCCAAGCGGACCTGGCAAGTCTGCGTAAGTCAGGCTCCCGCGTGGCGCCTTCAAACGGGGGCCACCAGCACCAGCAGCAGCGACAAGGCCAGCCCGTGCCGGTGGAGAACCAGGTCCTGAACCTGGTTCGACAGGAGTTGGCTTCCTTCCAGGCGCGGTTCGCCGTCTTGGAGAGAATTGTCCTGCGCCCCCCCCTGGCGGCAAGCAAGGCAGCCACGGGCCCGAAGGCGGCCTCCTACGCGGCTGCTGCGGCTACCGCACCCGGACCGGGGCCGTCCAGCCAGCCCTCCGGCAGGGCTGTGGCGCCCCCTCCCCCCGAAAAGTCGGCTCCGGCGAAACCGGCACCGGCTAAAAAGGGGGGCAAAAAAGGGAAGGGCAAGGCGGCTGCACGGGTGGACACTGCGCCAACGCCAGTGCCTACGGCGAATGGGCCAGTGCCTGCGGCACGGCAGCCGCCGCCACCACCACCGCCCCACCAGCCCCCTACACCTCCCTCGGCTGAAGCCGGATGGCAGGTGGTCGGGGAGGGAAAGAAGGGGCGAAAGGCGGCCAAAAAGGCCCGAAAGGAGGAGTGGCAGCGCCAGCAGAGGGCGCGAAAAATCGCGGCTAGGCTCCGCGCCTAGAAGACCGCGGCTGTAGTGATAACACTATGTGTGGTGGGCTGGGTTTCAGCGCAGGTGAAGCTGCTGGAGCCCAGACCTCTGAGGTGCTATCGCTGCCACGTGGGACACCACGTGTCAGTACAGTGCGCCTCAGAGGTTGACCGCAGCGGCCTCTGCTTCCGCTGCAGCCAGCCGGGTCACATGTCCGCAGCTTGCTGCGCCACGCCGCACTGCGGTGCATGTGCGGCGGCTGGCAAGCCGGCCGATCACCGGGCTGGGAGCAAGGCCTGCGCTCCACCCACCAAAGCCACCAGAGGCAAGGGTAAGCCCTCCGCCGCCACCGCCACCGTCGCCTCCGCCGCAGCCGCAACTGCCGCCGCTGCCGCTGTCGCCGCCACAGTGGGGCCCTCACAAGGGGCCAGGGAGGAGGAAGCGGCAATGGAGTGCCAATAACGGCCCCATTACGCTTCCTCCAAGCGAATATCAACCACTGCGCCTGTGCTTAGGATCTGTTGCTCCAGAGCATGGCGCAGTGGTCGATAAACATCGCTGTGGTCGCTGAGCCGTATTTTGTCCTGCCCAGGGAAGACTGGGTGGCGGACCGTAGCGGCTCAGTGACCATTGTGTCGTCGGCCGCCGCCGGCACCCCGACCCTTGAAAGTGTCAGGAGAGGTCGGGGGTGCGTAGCAGCACGGTTCGGGGAGATTGTCGTGGTGGGAGTCTACTTCTCCCCGAGCCGAACTCTCGCCGAGTTCCACAACTCCCTTGCGGAGTTGAGTGTCGTCGTCGGAAACCAATCCCTCCCCGTACTTGTCCTCGGGGACTTCAACGCCAAGAACTTGGCTTGGGGTTCCCGTTGCACAGACGTGCGGGGAAGAATGGTGGAGGACTGGGCCCTGGAGAAGGGCCTGGCCGTCCTAAATCGGGGTTTTGTCCCCACGTGTGTGCGGATGCGGGACGAGTCGGTGGTGGACATTTCGTTCGCTAGCCCCGCTCTGTCGCCACGTGTCATTGACTGGCGTGTCATGGAGGGGGTGGAGACCTATTCCGACCACCGGTACATCCGGTTCGACGTCTCCACCCAGACCTCAAGCGCGCCGGTCCAACAGGCCTCGAGTGGTCCGCGTTGGGCGCTAAAGCAGCTGGACCGGGAGCTCCTCCTGGAAGCCTCGATCGTGCAGGCCTGGGTGACATCACCGGACAGGCCTGCCGACATTAACAATGAGGCAGGGTGGTTCCAGGAGGCCATGTCCGATATATGCGACGTGGCAATGCCCCGAGTCCGGCCAGGAAGCGCCCGACGTCAGGTGTACTGGTGGTCGCGAGAGCTGACGTCTCTGCGCGAGGCGTGCGTGGCTGCGCGACACCTGTACGCCAGGCATCGCAGGCTCCGCATTCGCCCACCGAATGCGGCAGCCATCGAGGCGGAGCTATATGAGGGGTACAGAGCGGCGAAGACCGCCCTCCGCGAGGCTGTCCTGCGGGCCAGGGACCTGGCCCGCGAGGAGTTGCTGGGGACTCTCGACAGAGATCCGTGGGGGCGCCCTTACAAGATGGTGCGGGATAAACTCCGCACCTGGGCCCCCCCACTGACGCAGAGTCTCCGGCCTGAGCTCGAGCTCCCTGAGGACGTGGTGAGCACTCTGTTCCCTACGCGGGGAGAACATCCCCCCCCCGCCTATGGCTCCGCCACCTGCGGTGCTGGAAGCGGACCACCAGGATGACGACGACGACACTCCGGAAGTGACTGGGGTAGACCTGAGAGTGGCGGTACGCAGGCTCAGTGCCAAAAATACCGCCCCGTGACCCGACGGCTTGCCTGGCAAAGCCTGGGTCCTGGCCTTGGAGGCTCTCGGGCCCCGACTGGAGGGGCTCTTAAGCGCATGCTTGGAGAGAGGCCAGTTCCCGCTTCGTTGGAAGACGGGGAAGCTGGTCCTCATTCGGAAGCCGGGGCACCCTGCGGACTCTCCGTCCGCATACCGGCCCGTGGTGCTGCTCGACGAGGTGGGCAAGCTCTTTGAAAGAGTCATTGCAAACCGCCTCGCCGAGCACCTTACGGGGACGGGGCCGGATCTTGCGGAACACCAATTTGGTTTCCGCAAGGGGCGCTCAACGGTGGACGCCATCATGCGCGTGAGAACCCTCACGACGGGGGATGCGGTGTGCAGGGGTGGGGTTGTCTTGGCGGTGTCTCTCGACATCGCCAACGCCTTCAACTCCATGCCCTGGAGCTGCATAAGGGAGGCACTCCGGTATCACCGGGTGCCGACCTACCTCCGTCGAGTGGTCGGGGACTACCTGACGGACAGGGCAGTCATTTACCCCGGTCGCAGTGGAGAATGGAACCGGCGAGAGATGTCGTGCGGTGTTCCACAGGGATCGGTTCTAGGGCCTTCCTTGTGGAACATCGGGTACGACTGGGTGCTGCGCGCCGACCTCCCTAGTGGTGTCAGCGTAGTTTGCTACGCTGACGACACGCTGGTGCTGGCACAGGGGGGGTCGCACGAGGCGGCGGCCGAAGCTATGACACGCGGGGTTGCGATAGTCGTTGAGAGGCTCCGGCAACTGGGTCTCGAGGTGGCATTGCACAAGTCCGAGGCCATGTGCTTTCATGGGCCTCGGAATGCGCCACCTCCGGGATCCTTACTCACGGTAGGAGGGGTATCCATCGGTGTCGAGTCGACTTTGAAGTACCTAGGACTCGTCCTCGACAGCCGGTGGAACTTCGTGGAGCACTTCCGACGTTTGGCCCCCAAACTGGAACGGACTGGGGCTGCCTTCAGGCGGCTCCTGCCCAACCTGGGGGGGCCGAATGCCTCCTGCCGGAGGCTCTACGCGGGAGTCGTGCGGTCCATGGCCCTTTACGGGGCCCCGGTGTGGGCGCGTTCCTTGAGGCTGCGTGCAGCCCACTACCTGAACGCGCCCCAAAAGGTGGTAGCCGTAAGGCTGGCCCGTGGGTACCGCACGATCGCCCGCGAGGCGGCGTGCCTCCTTGCCGGATTGCCGCCATGGGATCTGGAGGCGATAGTCCTCGCGCGCCTGCATGAATGGCGCGTGGAGGCGCTTCGCCGGGGGGAAACTCCGCTGCCGCGACAAATTGTCACTCAGCGGACAGACTTCCGGCGGGATCTCATGGCGACATGGAGAGAGCGACTGTCGCAACCCCGTGCAGGGCACGCCACGATAGTGGCGATAAGTCCCCTCTTTGAGGAGTGGCTAGAGAGACGCCACGGCGTCCTCACCTTCCGCCTGACGCAGGTCCTCACCAGACACGGTGTTTTCGGGAGGTTCCTGCACCGAATCGGGCGGGAGGAAACGCCCGGGTGTTTCCATTGCGAGGATCGACCGGAGGACACGGTGGAGCACACGGTGGAGGTGTGCCCCGCGTGGGCGGAGCACCGCCGTGTCCTCGAAGCGGCGATTGGCGGCGGCGACCTCTCGCGTCCGGCCCTGGTGCAAGCCATGGTCCGGAGCGAGACGGAATGGGACGCCGCCACCTCCTTCTGCGAAGCAGTAATGCTAGAGAAGGAGGTGGCGGAACGTGAGAGGGAGAGAACCTCACAGCGTCCCGGCCGCCGCGGGAGACGCCCCGGGCGCCGGGGGCCATCACGTGGCCCCCGGCCACCGTAGGCGCGGGCCTGTGGACGGTGGGCTATGGGCTAGCTCGCCGTCCGTCCGTCTCATGACGACAGGCCGTGTCGACGGCGCGTTCGTGTTCCACGCGCGCCTCAAAGAGAGTCAGCAAAAGGAAGGGGTCCGCAAGGACCGATGTCTGCCGGGGTTGCGGGACTGTTCGAAAGAGATACCGTGACCCCGGAACACAAAGGGCGATGAAGGAACATGGATAGGTTTTAGTCAGTAAAAGTCTGACACTCCCTCCTGCTCCGCCAAGAGCGGGAGAAGTCATTTGATGATTTCCCATCCGAAAAAAAAAAAAAAAAAAAGGCGGAAGACAAGTGGTCAGCTGTACTTATGAAGAAGGAGGGTGGTATGCCATCGGGTCCACCTCCTTTAGAAGAATCCAGTGACTTCAATGCTGTACGTATTGATTCTTTTGATAAGTAGATGTCAGAGATACATGGTGAAATGTCTTCATAGAATTAGACGGTGGCCAGATGGGTTCATATACCGAACAAAAGAAAGTTGAGAACAAATTGCATATTTCCTTGGGGTCATCGGAAGAAACATTTTTGTAAAATATGTTAGCAGCTTTGTCATTCTTGGAAGAGACATACGACCAAATATACTTAATAGATTTCGGGATACTGTCCTCAACTGATGTCATATATCTCTTATAACATTTAGCGGTCTCACTATGAAACAATTTGCGATAATTTGAAAAATGCACATAATCAGAGTAATTGCCATATTTCTTCCACTTAATTTAAGCATGTTCTTTAGTTTTAAATGTTTTTATTAGAGAAGGTGAAAACCAAATCGGAAATTTGGAATTTTTAGTATGAGTTATTGGAGTATGTGACCTGATAATTGAATATACAGTTTCATAAAAAAAATCAACAGCCATCTCAGAAGAAAAATGAGAGAGTGACTCTTCCCAATCTACATTACCTAAGTCGTGTTTAATGCAATCATAGTTTGCTTTGTAAAAGTTATACCTGCGAACCGGATGACATTTCATTGGTTTGAAACGCACATCTAGGTGAGTTAATATAGAAAAGGGGGGGGTGGAGGCTATCAGGATTTACCAGGATATTGCAGGGCATCATTGGAGATTATCAAGTCTTTACACACGACCTGAACTATTTTTTGTGTAATGAAATTGTAAACCATTTATTATATTTATAAAATTAAGTAATATACGTCCCGTAGAGTCCGTGTGACGCGCAGTGGCATGGTTCCCTTGCTTCACCCAGTCAATCTGAGGCAAGTTATAGTCACCAAAGAAATGGTATGAATTGCAATTGGGATTATTAGCTAAGCCTTGCAGCATGTCTAAGTATTGCTCATATACCTCTGCACGTGACGCTGGAGGTATATACACGACACCAATAATATGACGTGTGTGCTGCTGCGTGGCAGGCAACTGTACTAATACTTGTTCAATTTCAGAGCTAAATAATTGAGTTGTCAATAATGTCTCCTGCAATTCACGAAGCACAGCAATTAGAATACCTCCTCCATCTTTTTTATTCGTCGCGACACGGTCACGGTCACATCTAAAGACAACATAATATCGTTCATCAATAAATTAACTATCACGGATATCAGGAATAAGCCAAGTTTCGGTCAGAACGATAACATTATAAGAATTACTCAATATGTTCATGTAGAGCGTTTGCAACTTTGTACGAGTACCTCTACCCTAGTACCCTTTTCTTTCGGGATTGGGTTGATATCCAGCCTCCACCGTCCACATGGGGAAGCCACGAGCAAGAGTTCGAGGTAAGTAGGTATTTATTGTTCCGAATTTCAATTGCGTAAATTTTCAGTTCGAAGACAACAGTCGAAAGTTTGCGAGTGTTGCGATTTGAGGGTTCGGCGATAGTCGGTGGGGTCGCTGGTTTTTTTTCATAAATAATCGTACAAATCTTTGGTTTTAAACAATAAAAACCCAATTAAGATTTACCAAATCCACAACTTTAGGATTCCCACCTGATTAACTAAATTTAATCAGAAGGGCTTTTCTATTTTTGCAAGTAAATACACAAACGAAAAAAGTGTCGTTTTATGAGTCTTTCTATACTGAATTGTGGTAACATATAAAAGCGATCCGCAGAACTCGAATCATCTACAATGAAGATTTGAAAGGTTGCTGTGAAAAGTACACATGCCGCAGATGAAAATCTTGTCTAAAACGTCAAAAAGACCGAGATGGTGGCTTTCGGATCCGGGATAGGGAAGGGACCTAAAAATATACCTGACATCCCAATTTTAAGGGCATCATGAGGACACCTTGTATTCGGCATGTTTTGGTTCATACTTAATAATTCATACAAAGCTTCGGTTTTTCGCGATAAAAACCCAATAAGATTTACCAAAGCCACAACAAAAGAATTCCCACCAGATTAGATTAATTTTATCAGAGGTGTTTTCCCGTTTCTTTATTAATTATATACAAGTGAATAAAGTTTTGTTTGACGGCTCTCTTTCTATTTTCATCATCATCATCATTTCAGCCGTAAGACATTGACCGGTCCCGTGCGACTAGCATTCAGCGGATTCCCGCAACCTTCACCAGGTCATCGGTCCACCTAGTGATGGGAGGTCTTCCAACGCAACGTCTTCCGGTTCGCGGTCGCCACTCCAGAACTTTTCAGCCCCATCGGCTTACACGACCCCACTTAAGTTTGGCAATTCTTTCTCAACTAAGCGCCATTCATCAGAACAGCTTAATCCATGTTTCACAGTGAAGATAATGTCGGCTTGTTCCTGCAGCAAATCATAAAGCCGAATAATAAATCCGAAGCAGATCACGAACTAATTTGAATGCCAAATTAAAGTTTACCCAATTGAATCTTAATGATTACTGTGCAAATACATGCAGAACAAAGAAATCTAGCACTCAGCAGGTTCATATATTATTGTTGTTAGTAGTTTTGCAAGACATCTGAAAGATAATATATCTCAGAAACTTAGATCAGGACAATCTACTGCCTTTAATAGGCATTCTGTGTCCTTTGGTCGTGTTGGTGTTCTTTACTGTTAAACAATCAACGGCTTTGTAAAGGTTCAAACCCAATAACGATTTTTATTTACCCAGTAAGGGACTACTCACACTTATTCAGCTCTATTCAGCTTATGTCCGAAAACAACGATTTTTTATGAGACGCGTACGTTCAGCGTGCGCGACGCGTATGCGTCTCATACAAAATCGTTGTTTTCTATGGGCATATGCTGAATAGAGCTGAATAAGTGTGAGTAGTCCCTATAGGTACAACTTAACGTGAGTTTTAATTCACCGCAAGGCAACGCCGTGAGTCCAGCTAGTCGGTACACAGTTTAATTGGATTATAATTAGAAATATCAGAAAGACTGATATGATAACATGGGGTTTTCTTAAAAACAAATTGAGATTATCTTCGTAAATTGTGATAAGAGATATTGATATAAAATGCGAAGCTATCGTCCATCTAGTATAGTCTGCACAGAACTGGGGTACCTTGAACTTGAAATATGCGCTCCTTCATCCTCTTAGCACTTCTGGGCTTCGCTCTTGGTAAGTTACATGTAATAGGTGCCTATACCTAACTACCATTTCATTTTGTTTTTTTCTTGTAAGATTGCTTTCGGTTCTTTGACTGAAATTAGACAACAAGACTTCCATTTCGTTTTTGTTCGGTGACAAAATAAAGAGCAATTTATTGGAGGAGGCTGAGCGATGACAACGAAAATGTTGATTTTTATTAAGCTTGAAAAACTCTAGATACATTTCTAACATCTAATTCTGAAATTATGATGCTAATTTCTCACACTAAGTATTATGAAGAAAAAGCCTATGTAGGACAAGGACAAATGCAAAACCTGCTAATTCTTTGTATATTTTTAGCGGTCCCTAGGAGCCCGAACCGCATCATCGGTGGCTCCGCTACTAACGTCGAGACGTACCCCTACATGTCCAACATGCAGGGATCCTATTGGGCCGGCATCTGGTGGGGCCAGGAGTGTGGCGGATCTCTGATCACCTCCACTGCTGTGCTCTCCGCTGCACACTGCTTCTAGTAAGTATAGACGACACCAAAACAGAATAGATACCTATTCGTTTTATCCACTAACAATTTGAACACAAATTAAACAAAGAACAGTGGGTGGGTATACCGGCCTTATGATTTCCATTGATTAAAAAACCTAATTTTGTTGTTTGCAGTGGAGACCGGGTTCCATATTGGCGTGTAGTTCTGGGCAGCTCGCTTGCCCACAGCGGTGGCACCGCCCACACTATCAGCCGGATTATTATGCACCCGCAGTACATTCACTCAATCCTGAACAACGACGTCGCAATCGTCCGCCTCAATAACCCGGCAGTGTTCTCCGCCAGAATACAACTCGCTAGAATCCCTGGATCCAACTACAATCTTCCTGATGGCGCATCTGTCACACACGTTGGATGGGGTCATACTCAGGTACTTATTCAACTTTGTATAAGTATAATAGAAACACTCAATATTCAAATACCTCCATCGGGTATATTTAAAAGGAGAGTGGGTGGAAGTGGAGTTTTACACCATTACTACCTTAATATAACCAGATTGAATTTTAATTTAAACGAGATTATTTCTTACAAATAACGTCAGCCAACTCGACCATCGACCAAAAAAATTTTTTGTTACTTTCAGCACCAGGGCCAATCTTCTGAGCAGCTCTTGCACGTTCACGTCAACGTCATCAACCAACAGCTGTGTGCCCAGCGTTACGCTTACCTGAAGGCTCAGCCCGGTTTCCAGAACTGGCCTGACATCAACAATGGCATGGTGTGCGCCGGTATCTTGGATCAGGGCGGGAAGGACGCCTGCCAGGGAGACTCTGGTGGTCCCCTCGCTCACTTCAGGGATATCATCGTCGGTGTAACCTCCTGGGGCTTCCAATGCGCTCATTCATTCTACCCTGGAGTCAGTGCTCGCGTTTCTCATTATAGCAACTGGATTGTTGCAAACGCAAACAGCTAAAGGCAAAAGTGCTGGGTGTCGGAGCTTTTAGGTACCTATTTTCTAAATAACAATTTTTTCATAGGCATTTTGTATTTAGGAATATCCTTAGGGTACCTTTATTGAATACCTAAAGAACACGTAACTTAAAGATGCAAATTACAATATCTGTGTTGACGCATTAAAGCATGTTTCGGTATCTTTAAAACCACTAGTGTTGTTTAAAAAAACTACTACTACGTAGGTAGACTGTACTAATATTAGGAATTCTAATAATGTTAGGTTTAAAACTTCCTTTGTACATAATAAAAAAATATTTTATAATAATTTTGTTTTCCGGCAACTCCTCCTTCAATAGTTTTCAGGTGAGCGTCCCACTCACCCATTCAAAAGTTAAGGCCTATTATGAAAGCGTCAACTTTGGCGCGCAAAATAACAATAACTCCCGTTTGGCGTGCGTGGTCAGTGCGATCGGCCGATCGGTATCTTTTCATTCATTATTTTTATACAAAGTCAACGGGGCGGGGTTAGATCGTTTCTATGTTGTAAGTGCAAGCAAAAATTTACTTAGTGGTGATCAGGCGGGAGTGGGCTCACCTGCCGCTGTTACGTATAATCGATATTAACCGTGACAGTGTGCTTCAAGCATTAAAAAAGGTTTAGGTACTATCAACCGAGCACTATGATATGTTGGATGAACGCGTAGTTAGGTACACTTTTATGTGGTTACTACAGGTAACCACAAAAAATACAAGTGCCTAAGTACTTACAAATACAAACACGACACGATACAAATACTGACAAACAAAACAAACCAATCTTGATGGAAAACAAACCAAGGAAAAGATGTAAATGAACGACTTTGAAAACAAAATAGTTTGCGTCCTAATCATGTCATGTCATACATTCAGTCAAAAAAGTATCGGGAATGGATGATTTGTTTATGGTTCCAAATTCAAATTTTTGTTTTTTTGTAGTTGTTAGATTGGCACAACTGTTTTTTTTTTTTTTTTTCGTGTTCGGAGTCACTGAAAATGTTACAGAAGGCTTACGATGAATCGACTTTATCAAAAACTCGTGCTTATGAGTGGTTCAAAGCGTTCAAGATGTGATGGAAGATTTGCCTCGCTCTGGTAGGCCGTCAACGTCTGCAACTGAAGTTAACATCGCAAAAGTGAAGAAAATAGTGACTGAAAATCCCCATTCAACTCTGAGAGAGATAGCCGCCGAACTTTCTGTATCTCACGAGTCGATCCGTACCATTTTAACTAATCATTTGGGTATGAAACATGTTGCTGCTCGGCTAGTCCCAAAAGATCTGAATTTTCTCCAAAAACTCAATCGCATGAAAGTCGCTGAGGACATGCTAGAACGAGTCAGTTCGGACCCAACATTCATGAAACGCATTGTTACTGGTGACGAGACGTGGGTTTACGAGTTTGACATGCAAACTAGTCAACAAGCGCCTTCCAACTGAACCGAAACCGAAAAAACCACGCCAAAGTCGATCAAAAGTCAAAGTCATGTTGACTGTTTTCTTTGACTATCGCGGTGTTGTGCACTCTGAATTCTTACCGGAAGGTCTAACGGTAAATAAAGAATATTATTTGAGCGTTATGCGGCGTTTAAGAGAGCGACGAAAAAGGCCAGATTTGTGGAAAGAAAATTCTTGGATTTTGCACCACGACAATGCGCCTTCGCACAAGGCTATCATTGTGAACGAATTTTTGACCAAACACTCAACAAATACCATCCAGCAACCACCATATTCACCAGATATGGCTCCTGCTGACTTTTTTCTTTTTCCTAAACTCAAATTACCACTTCGTGGCACCCGTTTTCAATCGATAGTAGACATAAAGGAGAATTCGCGGCGAGAACTGAACTCAATTCCGGAAGCAGCGTTTAAAAAATGTTTTGATGAATGGATTATTCGTTGGCGCAAGTGTATCGTTTCTAAAGGAGCATACTTTGAAGGTGATAAAATAAATTTGGATGAATAACAGACATTTTGTGTATTATTGATCTTTTCCCGGTACTTTCTTGACAGAGTAGTATATCTCTTATAACATTTAGCGGTCTCACTATGAAACAATTTGCGATAATTTGAAAAATGCACATACCTAATCAGAGTAATTGCCATATTTCTTCCACTTAATCCAAGCATGTTCTTTAGTTTTAAATGTTTTTATTAGAGAAGGTGAAAACCAAATCGGAAATTTGGAGTTTTTAGTATGAGTTATTGGAGTATGTGACCTGATAATTCTATATACAGTTTCATAAAAAAAATCAACAGCCATCTCAGAAGAAAAATGAGAGAGTGACTCTTCCCAATCTACATTACCTAAGTCGTGTTTAATGCATCATAGTTTGCTTTGTAAAAGTTATACCTGCGAACCGGATGACATTTCATTGGTTTGAAACGCACATCTAGGTGAGTTAATATAGAAAAGGGGGGGGGGGGGGTGGAGGCTATCAGGATTTACCAGGATATTGCAGGGCATCATTGGAGATTATCAAGTCTTTTTTTTTTTTATCTTTATTTATTAGGGAGGGTTTGTTCACATAGCGAACATGTCACCCTCATAGGAACACTATACATGCAAAACTTACAATCTACGCTTAATTCCTAAATTAACTAGTTTATATATTATTCTAGCAGTTTTAGATGCTGGAAAGGCTAGAATCATATTGCATGCTCCTAATTCGTGAATATTTATATTAAATTCTTCTTGAATCAAATTTCTTTCAGCCTCATTCCGGACACACTCCACTATAAACTGGGTAACGTCTTCGACCTTATCACATTCTGTACAGTTTGGAGACGTAACTTTGCCCATCAATGCAGTAAAACTATTCAATGGGATGTGTCCAGAGCGAAGCCTCAAACTTGTCACGATTTCCTGCCTACTCATATCGGCATTATCAAACCAAGGATAGTTATGGATAGTCGGCTGCATCGTGCGATACCAAATACCTTTGGTCAATGACTTCTCGTCGAAATATTCTTTCCAAATATCGAAACATTTCAATTTAACTTCACCTAAAATCTCAGTCCAGTAAGGTTTATATGCCAACGGCACCCCCTTTTTTTTTTTTTTTTTTCGGATGGGAAATCATCAAATGGCTTCTCCCGCTCTGGGCGGAGCAGGAGGGAGTGTCAGACTTTTACGGCACCCCCTCAAAGCACGCTTCCTTGGCTAGATTATCTACTATTTCGTTTTCTCCAATGCCGATATGAGAAGGCAACCATTGTAAAACAATATTTTTATCTTTATATCTTAGTCTACTGACATGATCAATTATTTGGTATGCCACCGGATAACCACTAGACTTACTTGAACACTTCACCAAATGTTGGAGTGCGCTTTTACAGTCAGAATATATTACGGAATCCTGAAAATTTACCGATTCAAGGTATGATATAGCTTCAAAGATAGCGATTAACTCGGAATGCATGACAGAAATGTTTGAATTTAATTTAAACTTACAGGCAGTATTACTTTGGGGGTCGTAAAACGCGGCTCCAACATTAGCTCGGACTTTAGATCCATCCGTATAAATCCTGTAATAACCGGAATAGCTCTTGTTAAAATAATTGCTACAAATAGTTCGAAGATGAGTATTATTGTATGCTTTCTTAGCTTCGGTAATCTCTTTAATTTGTGGTTTAATGGTACAAGACAAGTTAACATCGTGTAGCCACGTGTTAAGCGAAAATAATCCCAATACCTCATTACAGTGGACTGATATGTTGTTAAATGTTTCAGCCATGTGAGCTATCAGTGGTTTCTTTTTGCGCCTCCAATAAGTATCTTGGCAACAAATATTAAGATTCGTAACAATTTCACACGTGTCCCCATTTACAAAAGATTTGAGCTTCAAAAAATACTTTCCAGCCAAGTAATATCTACGAACATGTAACGGCTGCAGATGGAGTTCGCATTCCATTACGTGTATGGGTGTACTTTTAATAAAACCTCCAATGACTCTCAAACATTGGTTTTGAATTTTGGTTAATTTATTTAGATGGGATTGGTAACTATTATCGTACAAAAACCTAGCATAATCCATTCTACTGCGTATGATGGCAATGTATAAACGACGTAAATGTGTAGGGTGTATGCCCCAACCTGGGCCAGTTAGTATTTTAAACACATTCAGCAATTTTGATGATTTTTCTTTTAACTCATTTATATGTTTCGACCATCTTAGAGATCTATCTAACCACAATCCCAAATATTTATAGTTCTCAACTACTTGGAGGGATCTATTATTTGTTTTAATATCAATAGTATCTTTTCTAAAACCATTTTTAAATATACAAATTTTGCTTTTACTTGATGAAATATGAGGTTTAAGAACAACTTTATTTCTCATAAAGAATTTGATACATAATTCACTTACTGAGAAACAATACTAAAACTAAGATTAATAATCAGAGCGCACAGAGGTGCGTATATAAAATAACAAAACAAAATGTTAAGAAAAAAAAAAAAAAAAAAAAAAGTGGGTAAACAGATAACATTAACTCGATCGTAAGTTAGAATAACCAAGCACAACATGGATGTATGAATTTGATTTTTACTAGATGTGGCATTGATGGCTCAGTCTGTTAATAGAAATTTATTTGTAATGTTATGGTTTTATTATTATAAGACTATTCTTTTTTTTTTTTTTTCCTTATTTCATAATTCTATTTATATTTTAGGTACATAGGTAAATGGTTTATAAAACATGTTTGTTTACTTTAAGAAATTGTTGACGTATATTTTTAATTGAGAGGTTTATACTTAATCAATATATATATATATTGTGTGCGTTTTAATTATGTGTATATAATATAATATGTATATGTATATATTTCTATTTATGTATATTTTGTATTTTAATTATGTATTATATAATATATGTCATATGTATATATATAATTATATTGATTAATATACATATTTAGCAAGTTTTTGTTATTATGGCACTTTTTTATATTATTATTATATATATTATTATTACTTATGTCTATATTTTTTTATTTATTTATTCACTTATTTGTATGTATTAATTGTATGAGTTTTTAGTAGTCTTTTGAACCGGGCATAACTTTGTTCTTTTTTTATTGCTGATGGTAACTTATTATAGATGGTAACACCCTCAAACTCTAAATTTCTTCTTCCATAGTTAGTTCTAGGAGGGCGGGTCACTAAGTAACTAGCACGTCTTAAGTTAATCTTTCGTGTTTGTTGTTTTGTTTCAAATTTTATATTGGAATGGATTTCCTTATTTAATATTTTACGTATTAGAATACATGTGTAGTATATGTACGTTTGTTTTATGTTCATAATTTTTGTTTCCTCGTATATCTTTTCAGTAGGTGTCCGAAATTTATAGTTAAATAAAATTTTAATTAATCTATTCTGAACTCGTTGAATTGGATCTATATTAGTTTTCGCTGCCGTACCCCAGATTTCAATGAGGTAGTCTATATGAGGCTTAACCAAAGAGTTATAGATAAGATATCGTACTTTTCGAGGAAGACAATTTGTTATATTGCGTAGTGCCCCTGTGAGTGGACTTAATTTAAGTTTAATTTTTTCTAGGTGTGGCTTCCAAGTTAAATTACTATCTAAGATAAGTCCAAGATATTTTTCTTTAGGTTTTCGTTCAAGTAGTTGGCCGTCTATTTTAAGTTCGAAATTATCATTAATTTTTTTATTTTTTGCTGCAAACATTACATAATTGGTTTTTGTAATATTAATTGTCAAAAGATTTGACTGAAACCATTCATTTAACAGATTAAGATCATTTTGTGTGTCGGCTATTATAGCTTCAACTGAGTGTCCAAAGTAAAAGAGACTTGTGTCGTCTGCATAAAGGGAAATGTCTCCTTTGAGACCCAATTCACTGATACTGTTAATATAAATGAGGAACATGAGGGGGCCCAATATTGATCCTTGGGGGACGCCAAAATTCAGAACACAGGGATTGCTTTCATTTTCACCTATTTTTACTATTTGTTTACGATTCTCCATATATGATTTAAAAATTTCAAGTGCTTTGCCTGTAACACCGCTGAGTTCTAGTTTTTGTAATAATTTGTCATGACTTATGGTGTCAAAGGCTTTTTTAAGATCAATAAATATGCCTAAAACAACTTGTTTTTGATCAATTTTATTTTTAATTTTGGTTACGAGATCGATTGTAGCAGCGAGAGTATTTGATCGAGTTCTAAATCCATATTGTTTGCAGTAAAAGAAGCCTTTCGAATTAAGGAATGACTCCAATCGGCTATAAAGAATCTTCTCAATATTTAAACCTATATCTTGAATTAATTTGCTAAACAAATTCAAAGCCATTTGTAGTTTATGGGTTGCCTCTAAAATATTGTTGGTAGTGAAATATAAAACAAAGTCATCTGCAAACTGCGAAATACAAACGTTATTTATCTTTTTACATATATTAATAGTAGCTATATTAAATAACAGTGGTGACAAAGGGTCACCCTGGGCCAAGCCACGAGAAGTAGTTCTACTCAGTGAATCAGTGCCAAGTTGAATTTTTAAATTTCTTGGCTGTAAAAAGTTCCAAAGATAGCTGCAAATTTTTAGTCCCACACCTAAGTCGTCCATTACACGTAATAAGCTATGTACATCCACATTGTTATAAGCATTGTCCAGATCAATAAAACAGCACACAGTCCTTTGTTTTTTAGAAAATCCTGTTTGAATCCTCGAAACTAAACTGGTGTGATTGTTCAAAGTTGATCGGCACTTTCTGAATCCTGTGGTATTCTGGTCTAACATACGGTTCTTTTCTATAAACTATTCTAGTCTATTGAGTAGAATGTTATGGAAAGTTTTGCACATACTACTCTGTCAAGAAAGTACCGGGAAAAGATCAATAATACACAAAATGTCTGTTATTCATCCAAATTTATTTTATCACCTTCAAAGTATGCTCCTTTAGAAACGATACACTTGCGCCAACGAATAATCCATTCATCAAAACATTTTTTAAACGCTGCTTCCGGAATTGAGTTCAGTTCTCGCCGCGAATTCTTCTTTATGTCTTCTATCGATTGAAAACGGGTGCCACGAAGTGGTAATTTGAGTTTAGGAAAAAGAAAAAAGTCAGCAGGAGCCATATCTGGTGAATATGGTGGTTGCTGGATGGTATTTGTTGAGTGTTTGGTCAAAAATTCGTTCACAATGATAGCCTTGTGCGAAGGCGCATTGTCGTGGTGCAAAATCCAAGAATTTTCTTTCCACAAATCTGGCCTTTTTCGTCGCTCTCTTAAACGCCGCATAACGCTCAAATAATATTCTTTATTTACCGTTAGACCTTCCGGTAAGAATTCAGAGTGCACAACACCGCGATAGTCAAAGAAAACAGTCAACATGACTTTGACTTTTGATCGACTTTGGCGTGGTTTTTTCGGTTTCGGTTCAGTTGGAAGGCGCTTGTTGACTAGTTTGCATGTCAAACTCGTAAACCCACGTCTCGTCACCAGTAACAATGCGTTTCATGAATGTTGGGTCCGAACTGACTCGTTCTAGCATGTCCTCAGCGACTTTCATGCGATTGAGTTTTTGGAGAAAATTCAGATCTTTTGGGACTAGCCGAGCAGCAACATGTTTCATACCCAAATGATTAGTTAAAATGGTACGGATCGACTCGTGACAATATAAATAACAGATGCAACTCAAACTCCGCGCTAAAATGAAAAACAGTTGTGCCAATCTAACAACTACAAAAAAACAAAAATTTGAATTTGGAACCATAAACAAATCATCCATTCCCGATACTTTTTTGACTGAATGTACACGAGATCATAGCTATCGGGCGAAGGGAAGAGGCCAAAGAAGGGTTACGTCCAGGTTTAGGAATCGGCACCACCACTATGTCGCGCCATTGTTTGGGTACAAACGAGTATTTTAAAAAAAGATTAAATAAATTGAGTAGAATTTGTTTCCCGTTCTCAGGTAAGTGAGTTATCATAGAATACGAGATCTTGTCACAGCCAGGGGCTGTATCTTTACTTTTTAGGCATTTAGTGAGTTCTTGGATTGTAATAGGTACTTCAAGATTTGGATTGTCCGATCTAAATACAGGGTTGTCGCATGACACGAAATCTGGGGCTAAACTACATAGTAATTCGCTGGCTTTAGTATTTACAATATGGGATTTTGGTGCGTTATATCCCTTAATCCATCGCATTTTACGCCACAACTCACTATGTGTTGAAGTTTGATCAAGAGTAGAACAAAAGCCCTGAAATGACTTATTTCTAGAGCACCGTATGTTTCGTTGAGCCTCACTGATTTTACTTTGAAGGATTGTAAGGTTATCTGGAGATGGGTTGCGACGAAACTTGGAAAGTGCTAAACGGCGCTGTGCTACCGCCTTAGAAAGGTTGGGACACCAATAAGGTTTAGGAGTAAAATTTCTTTCTGGGTTCATATTAATTGTAGTATACGGTATAAACAGGTCTGCAGCCATGTCTAAATAGTCTACAAATAAATCATATCCTTTTTGTACATCATTTGGTAGTATCAATTTATCGAAAAGGTCATTTAAAAGTTTTTGGTATCCTGCCCAGTCAGCCTTTTTATAATTTCGACGAGACATGTACACATTAGTAGCTTCAAAGTATGTTGCAATTTTAATAACACAATGATCGCTTCCCAATGTCTCATTCAACACTTTCCAATTTAAAGTTAGGCTTATATCGGATGATACTAACGAAATGTCGGGGGACGACTGTTGCAAAACATTATTGACTAACTTAATACGCGTGTGATCGCCAGTGTTTAATGAAACAAATCTACTACCAATAAGTGCATCAAAGATTTGGTTACCTCTCGTGTCTATTTTATTGGACCAATTGGTATGGTGTCCATTGAAGTCACCCAAAAGCAGGGTTTTGTTATTTGCCTGTAAAAATAATTGATCCCAGTCTGACTGGCTAGTATTTAATGAAGGTGGACAGTAAATCGATATCACGTTTTCAATTTGATTACAGTTATACACTTTAACGTGTATTATTTCTATCCCCGAGTTAGAATTATGAAAGTTTTTGCAAATTTGTGATTTGATTGACTTGTGTGTGAGTATAGCTACGCCTCCATATGAATCGTTTCTGTCTGCGAAATACATTGTAATCTTTAACTTTAAAATAACTGTCTGGTTGTAACCATGTTTCGCTTAACACTGCAATGTGAATCTTGTCTTGTATTAACAGATTCTCAAACTCACATAACTTTGGCCTGATGCTTTGTGCGTTCCATTGGATAATATTTAATTTAACAATACTTGTATATTTACCTGCCATTTGAGAAATAATCCATAATTAATTTAAGGACAGGCCAATCTGCCACATTGTCAACTACAACTAAAATTAACCACTCAATACAAGTTTTTAGTACCCCTTTGCAAATCATTTGTATAGTGCTTCCTTTCGTGAATATTATTTCTTGTAATCTCTGTAATAGTTCCTTGAAACTGACATCTCTCTGTTTTTCAACTGTTTCATTCAAGTTTTTTGTCTCAGCTTCATTATATTCTTCTACTTCCGTTTTACTCCACTCTATAAACTCCAGGTCCAGTTTCTCTTCTCTCTTCTGTTTTAGTTTAATGTCTGCCTTTTGTTTAATTTTATGTATCTGTGCCTTAGTTGTCACTTTAGCATAAGTCGGACTACTAGTAATTGGAGTAGGAACTATATCCACGGCTTGGAGTGTTGGCTTAATAGCAGTATCCTTTCTTTCCATGTTCACTTCCTCTTGAGTTGGTTCGTCTTTAGGGACATAAATAGTCAAGGCTTTCCTATAAGTGCAATTAAACTCGGACATGAGCTCCCTTAGTCTTTTTTCCTTTAAGAAGATTGGACATGTTTTTGAAAGGGAAATATGTCCTCCTTTGCAGTTAACACATATCATGTTTGTGGTTTCGCAATTGTCATGATTTTTTCCGCATTTAGGACACACCACTTTTGTACTATGACACTTTTTCAGTATATGACCATATTTCCAGCAACGCGAACATTGTGACACTGGAAATACGTATGGTTCTACTTTTATCTCAAACCATTAGTATAAACATAAGGTGGTAAATAGGGACCTTTAAAACAAAGACGAACCGCTTCACTGGGTGTCCACCCTTCTTCCTCAAAGTTCTTGCGGTTCAACCGATGTACAGATAAAAGTTTGGTTGGTTCAGGGCACGATATACTTTCCAAAATGTTTTCCTCTGTCATTTCCAAGTCAACATCTCGTATTACGCCGTATGACAAATTCTTTTCCATTGCTCTGTAAATATTCCATCCCTTATCGATAAAGAATTCACATGTCTCTAATTTCTCAGCGCTAATTTCGCAAGTCAGCTATGCGAACTCGATAGAGATTGAGAAACTTTACCCTGCTAATGTCTTTTATATTCTGATCTCTAAACATCTTAGCTATACTAAATTGTTTTGGAAGTTTTTCATTGCTAGATAAGTATATATATTTCTATCTTTTCCGTTTCCTTCAGTTTTTTGTCTTTTCGTTTTACTTCTGTCCATTCTTTATCACTGCTTTCTTTTCTTCTTTTTTTGGTTATTATTGCACTATCTACAATGTCTGAATCTTCATTTAAGGTATTAATTTCATTCATTGGATCATTATTTATGTAACTAATGGTCTCATTAGTATCACTCATTGTACTCGTAAACACGTCGCATCTGCGGCAGCGAGCAGGTAGCCGGCCGGCTGGTCACGTGCCACACCTTTTTAAGCTAGTATGTACTTGCTTATCAGTGATCCGATCACAAATGGGCAACAGCGTTCTCTGTGCTTTTGTAACAACCGCACTGCGATCGCCAACCCGCCTGCCAAGCGTGGCGATTATGGAAAAACCCCCCTTTGGGAGAGGCCCATGTCCAGCAGTGGACGTCTTTCGGCTGAGATGATGATGATGATGATCCGATCACGACGTAAACAACTGTTACACGACTCGCTCGCGCGAGTGCCGCGATGAAACTGATTATCAAGTCTTTACACACGACCTGAACTATTTTTTGTGTAATGAAATTGTAAACCATTTATTATATTTATAAAATTAAGTAATATACGTCCCGTAGAGTCCGTGTGACGCGCAGTGGCATGGTTCCCTTGCTTCACCCAGTCAATCTGAGGCAAGTTATAGTCACCAAAGAAATGGTATGAATTGCAATTGGGATTATTAGCTAAGCCTTGCAGCATGTCTAAGTACCTATTGCTCATATACCTCTGTACGTGACGCTGGAGGTATATACACGACACCAATAATATGACGTGTGTGCTGCTGCGTGGCAGGCAACTGTACTAATACTTGTTCAATTTCAGAGCTAAATAATTGAGTTGTCAATAATGTCTCCTGCAATTCACGAAGCACAGCAATTAGAATACCTCCTCCATCTTTTTTATTCGTCGCGACACGGTCACGGTCACATCTAAAGACAACATATCGCTCATCAATAAATTAACTATCACGGATATCAGGAATAAGCCAAGTTTCGGTCAGAACGATAACATTATAAGAATTACTCAATATGTTCATGTAGAGCGTTTGCAACTTTGTACGAGTACCTCTACCCTAGTACCCTTTTCTTTCGGGATTGGGTTGATATCCAGCCTCCACCGTCCACATGGGGAAGCCACGAGCAAGAGTTCGAGGTAAGTAGGTATTTATTGTTCCGAATTTCAATTGCGTAAATTTTCAGTTCGAAGACAACAGTCGAAAGTTTGCGAGTGTTGCGATTTGAGGGTTCGGCGATAGTCGGTGGGGTCGCTGGTTTTTTTTCATAAATAATCGTACAAATCTTTGGTTTTAAACAATAAAAACCCAATTAAGATTTACCAAATCCACAACTTTAGGATTCCCACCTGATTAACTAAATTTAATCAGAAGGGCTTTTCTAGTTTTGCAAGTAAATACACAAACGAAAAAAGTGTCGTTTTATGAGTCTTTCTATACTGAATTGTGGTAACATATAAAAGCGATCCGCAGAACTCGAATCATCTACAATGAAGATTTGAAAGGTTGCTGTGAAAAGTACACATGCCGCAGATGAAAATCTTGTCTAAAACGTCAAAAAGACCGAGATGGTGGCTTTCGGATCCGGGATAGGGAAGGGACCTAAAAATATACCTGACATCCCAATTTTAAGGGCATCATGAGGACACCTTGTATTCGGCATGTTTTGGTTCATACTTAATAATTCATACAAAGCTTCGGTTTTTCGCGATAAAAACCCAATAAGATTTACCAAAGCCACAACAAAAGAATTCCCACCAGATTAGATTAATTTTATCAGAGGTGTTTTCCCGTTTCTTTATTAATTATATACAAGTGAATAAAGTTTTGTTTGACGGCTCTCTTTCTATTTTCATCATCATCATCATTTCAGCCGTAAGACATTGACCGGTCCCGTGCGACTAGCATTCAGCGGATTCCCGCAACCTTCACCAGGTCATCGGTCCACCTAGTGATGGGAGGTCTTCCAACGCAACGTCTTCCGGTTCGCGGTCGCCACTCCAGAACTTTTCAGCCCCATCGGCTTACACGACCCCACTTAAGTTTGGCAATTCTTTCTCAACTAAGCGCCATTCATCAGAACAGCTTAATCCATGTTTCACAGTGAAGATAATGTCGGCTTGTTCCTGCAGCAAATCATAAAGCCGAATAATAAATCCGAAGCAGATCACGAACTAATTTGAATGCCAAATTAAAGTTTACCCAATTGAATCTTAATGATTACTGTGCAAATACATGCAGAACAAAGAAATCTAGCACTCAGCAGGTTCATATATTATTGTTGTTAGTAGTTTTGCAAGACATCTGAAAGATAATATATCTCAGAAACTTAGATCAGGACAATCTACTGCCTTTAATAGGCATTCTGTGTCCTTTGGTCGTGTTGGTGTTCTTTACTGTTAAACAATCAACGGCTTTGTAAAGGTTCAAACCCAATAACGATTTTTATTTACCCAGTAAGGGACTACTCACACTTATTCAGCTCTATTCAGCTTATGTCCGAAAACAACGATTTTTTATGAGACGCGTACGTTCAGCGTGCGCGACGCGTATGCGTCTCATACAAAATCGTTGTTTTCTATGGGCATATGCTGAATAGAGCTGAATAAGTGTGAGTAGTCCCTATAGGTACAACTTAACGTGAGTTTTAATTCACCGCAAGGCAACGCCGTGAGTCCAGCTAGTCGGTACACAGTTTAATTGGATTATAATTAGAAATATCAGAAAGACTGATATGATAACATGGGGTTTTCTTAAAAACAAATTGAGATTATCTTCGTAAATTGTGATAAGAGATATTGATATAAAATGCGAAGCTATCGTCCATCTAGTATAGTCTGCACAGAACTGGGGTACCTTGAACTTGAAATATGCGCTCCTTCATCCTCTTAGCACTTCTGGGCTTCGCTCTTGGTAAGTTACATGTAATAGGTGCCTATACCTAACTACCATTTCATTTTGTTTTTTTCTTGTAAGATTGCTTTCGGTTCTTTGACTGAAATTAGACAACAAGACTTCCATTTCGTTTTTGTTCGGTGACAAAATAAAGAGCAATTTATTGGAGGAGGCTGAGCGATGACAACGAAAATGTTGATTTTTATTAAGCTTGAAAAACTCTAGATACATTTCTAACATCTAATTCTGAAATTATGATGCTAATTTCTCACACTAAGTATTATGAAGAAAAAGCCTATGTAGGACAAGGACAAATGCAAAACCTGCTAATTCTTTGTATATTTTTAGCGGTCCCTAGGAGCCCGAACCGCATCATCGGTGGCTCCGCTACTAACGTCGAGACGTACCCCTACATGTCCAACATGCAGGGATCCTATTGGGCCGGCATCTGGTGGGGCCAGGAGTGTGGCGGATCTCTGATCACCTCCACTGCTGTGCTCTCCGCTGCACACTGCTTCTAGTAAGTATAGACGACACCAAAACAGAATAGATACCTATTCGTTTTATCCACTAACAATTTGAACACAAATTAAACAAAGAACAGTGGGTGGGTATACCGGCCTTATGATTTCCATTGATTAAAAAACCTAATTTTGTTGTTTGCAGTGGAGACCGGGTTCCATATTGGCGTGTAGTTCTGGGCAGCTCGCTTGCCCACAGCGGTGGCACCGCCCACACTATCAGCCGGATTATTATGCACCCGCAGTACATTCACTCAATCCTGAACAACGACGTCGCAATCGTCCGCCTCAATAACCCGGCAGTGTTCTCCGCCAGAATACAACTCGCTAGAATCCCTGGATCCAACTACAATCTTCCTGATGGCGCATCTGTCACACACGTTGGATGGGGTCATACTCAGGTACTTATTCAACTTTGTATAAGTATAATAGAAACACTCAATATTCAAATACCTCCATCGGGTATATTTAAAAGGAGAGTGGGTGGAAGTGGAGTTTTACACCATTACTACCTTAATATAACCAGATTGAATTTTAATTTAAACGAGATTATTTCTTACAAATAACGTCAGCCAACTCGACCATCGACCAAAAAAATTTTTTGTTACTTTCAGCACCAGGGCCAATCTTCTGAGCAGCTCTTGCACGTTCACGTCAACGTCATCAACCAACAGCTGTGTGCCCAGCGTTACGCTTACCTGAAGGCTCAGCCCGGTTTCCAGAACTGGCCTGACATCAACAATGGCATGGTGTGCGCCGGTATCTTGGACCAGGGCGGGAAGGACGCCTGCCAGGGAGACTCTGGTGGTCCCCTCGCTCACTTCAGGGATATCATCGTCGGTGTAACCTCCTGGGGCTTCCAATGCGCTCATTCATTCTACCCTGGAGTCAGTGCTCGCGTTTCTCATTATAGCAACTGGATTGTTGCAAACGCAAACAGCTAAAGGCAAAAGTGCTGGGTGTCGGAGCTTTTAGGTACCTATTTTCTAAATAACAATTTTTTCATAGGCATTTTGTATTTAGGAATATCCTTAGGGTACCTTTATTGAATACCTAAAGAACACGTAACTTAAAGATGCAAATTACAATATCTGTGTTGACGCATTAAAGCATGTTTCGGTATCTTTAAAACCACTAGTGTTGTTTAAAAAAACTACTACTACGTAGGTAGACTGTACTAATATTAGGAATTCTAATAATGTTAGGTTTAAAACTTCCTTTGTACATAATAAAAAAATATTTTATAATAATTTTGTTTTCCGGCAACTCCTCCTTCAATAGTTTTCAGGTGAGCGTCCCACTCACCCATTCAAAAGTTAAGGCCTATTATGAAAGCGTCAACTTTGGCGCGCAAAATCTCCTGTTTGGCGTGCGTCGTCAGTGCGGTCGGCCGATCGGTATCTTTTCATTCATTATTTTTATACAAAGTCAACGGGGCGGGGTTAGATCGTTTCTATGTTGTAAGTGCAAGCAAAAATTTACTTAGTGGTGATCAGGCGGGAGTGGGCTCACCTGCCGCTGTTACGTATAATCGATATTAACCGTGACAGTGTGCTTCAAGCATTAAAAAAGGTTTAGGTACTATCAACCGAGCACTATGATATGTTGGATGAACGCGTAGTTAGGTACACTTTTATGTGGTTACTACAGGTAACCACAAAAAATACAAGTGCCTAAGTACTTGGTTTGTTTTCCATCAAGATCGATGCAAAAAATACAAGTATTTTTTGCATCGATCTTGATGGAAAACAAACCAAATACTGACAAACAAAACAAACCAATCTTGATGGAAAACAAACCAAGGAAAAGATGTAAATGAACGACTTTGAAAAGTCGTTTGCGTCCTAAATTTAATTAAATCTAAAATTGTTTTAGAACTAGTAAAACGCAATGAATTATCAGTTATGAAGCACTGGTGATGAAATAAATACATGCAGTTTTTTCCACCTCGTGTGGTGTTAACCTAATTTTAACAAATGGGGATGGTGATGGATATCTTTCAGTAAAACAACGTGCGACAAACCCAAACCTTTACCAACTGGAGGCTGGGGACCTGGGCACTTAGAAAAAATAGATGATTATTTTTGAATTTGAATGATTATTTTTGCACGGATAGGTTAGGTTTTCTTGTGTTCAGTAAACCGCCTGGTATAAGTTAGGTAATTTGGTTTGACAGCTATGAGACTTACAGGAACTGTGGCTCCTTTGGATCGTGGAGCCCTGAGTGCTCAACAGAAAAGGGGGCCATTGACAAACCTAGGCCGCGAGTTTTCAATAAATATTCACTTATAAACTAAAGTGTGTAGGTAAGTGGATATTTCAAACAACATCTGCGATGTGGGGTTTTCCTGACCAAATTATAATCATTATCTTCGTATAGCATTTATGGCCAAACAATAGGTGGTAAAGATAATATAAGATTGGAGTATAAAAAGAAGTTATCGATAATTTGGCACAGTAGTTTCTCGGATTTATTGAACTCGAACCATGCGAATCATCATCCTCTTAGCACTTTTGTGCTCCGCCCTTGGTGAGTGTTATTTTTAAATGCCGTTCAAACACAAATACTATTTAAACATAATACACAAATGGGTAATATATTGAAATAAGCAGGGCAGCCTTTTTATTCTTTTATCTTTATCTAATTTGTTGTTTTACAAGTTTTGTATGTACCTACTTAATGCTTTTTGCAGCTATGCCTAAAAATATAAACCGCATTGTTGGTGGTTCCGCTACCACCATCGAGACTTACCCGTACATGTCCAACATGCAGTACCAGTGGAACCTCTTGTGGTACCAGTCTTGTGGAGGGTCTTTGCTCACTCAAACCTCGGTGCTCTCGGCTGCACACTGTTTTAAGTAAGTAAAGCTACAAGCAACACAAAGATAAACACCTGCGATTTCAAGAGTAGGTTACTGACAATCATGATCGCAAGGTTAAAATTTATTTATGTTATTAGCGGGGACCGAGCCTCCGAATGGCGTGTCGTTCTGGGCAGCTCGTTACGACACAGCGGCGGGTCCGTCCACGCTGTCAACCAGCTGATCCTGCACCCACAATACGATGACTCCATCCTTAACAACGACGTTGCAATGGTTCGCCTTAACAACGCGGCCGTGTATTCCAACAGAGTCCAGCCCGCAACTATCGCTGGAGCAAACTATTACCTCGCTGACGGTACCAGTGTCACTCATATTGGATGGGGTACAATCTCGGTAACTATCAATAAATAACAGTCAGCAATAATAATCAGCTCCATGTCCATAAAAATCGTTTATAATTCTCGAAAAGTACCGACTTATCAAAAACATATTTCCATTGCAATGGACGCTAGTTCTGACTTTTGCAATCTATTTATTTCAGTCCAACGGACCCTCTTCCGAGCAACTGATGCATGTTGACGTCAACATCATCAACCAGCAACTGTGTGCTGAGCGGTACGCTTACCTAAAGACTCAGCCCGGTTTCCAGAACTGGCCTGACATCAACGATGGCATGATGTGCGCCGGTATCTTGGACGTCGGCGGCAAAGACGCCTGCCAGGGAGACTCTGGTGGTCCCCTCGCTCACTCCGGCAACATCATAGTTGGAATAACCTCGTGGGGCTTCGAATGCGCTGATTCTTTCTACCCAGGTGTTAATGCTCGCGTGTCTCAATTCACCAGCTGGATCGTCGCCAACGCCTAATTCGATAATGAATGATGTTTAATATTACCTAGAGGTTAGACTACGTTATTTTTAAATAGTAACATTTTAAATAAACTAATCAAAGGTTTTACAATTATTGTAACATTTGTAACAAACTATGTAGGTACTTACCGGTAATTTTAAGATTTGGATTGTGATTGATGTTAACAAAACAGTGTTTGAGATCAAAACAATACGTTTGTAAGTCGTACCATTCCTTATGAGAAATGACGGATAGTGCTTAATGTAAATAAAACGATGACTTTTTTCCGTACCTGTTTACTCGTATTACAGTGACCCTGCATTGCAACCCATTCCTATATGTACTCTTTGATTGCAACATTTTACGACAGGTTTGACCTGCCGTGAAATGGTCTCTCCCATAACTTCCCCCTGTTTCGATTTAGGTAACTAGGCGAAGGGACAACAGGTGCAGGGCTAATATAGACTATAAATTTTCTGACAAGCAAAATATGTCCGGCTGTCCGTGTCCCGCCATGTACTACTTTGGGTGCATTCCGTATTAGAAAATAATCGCTCACAGCGCTCACATCGATATTTTGCGTTCCGATTTAGTTATCAGATTATGACAGCTAAGAGCTGTCATCAATTCGGAACGCTCGTGAACGCGTTGACAGTGAACATAACACAAACCAAAACATTTCACAAGCCCTATTTTTGAAAATGAAAGTTATGTTGGTTGACTCTATCGACTCTGATAACTCAGATTTTGAGATAGAGAACGACGATTCGTCCAGTGATGAAAAGGATGACGAAAGCGTGGTTTATAATAGCGTATTTTGCTCCCGGCGAAGATTTACCCCTTCCCACGAATTACAAATTACATAGATGCAACGGTAATTAAATTGTTCATGAGTTTGAAACTCATTTAATTATTTTTCAATCAAACAAAACAACACAACCTGTAAAAACAAATGTCATTTTTGACTGCGCTCACGGTGATATTTATTTGGGGCATGGTCGGTGTAATCGCAAGATGGCGCATGTCATGACGTCATCTATGACGATTCAAGGGACATCGATATCGCGCTCACGGTAATTCGGAACGGGTTTGTGGACGCTCAAATCGATTACGGCATAATTCGGAACGCAGCCTTTATTTCTATGGTGACTGGTGTGGTGAGTAAACATGTTTGTACTTTGGCAACACTAACTCAACAGGTCAAACGATTGTCAGTGTCACTGTCACATTTCAGTCAGATTGTCATCCATGTGACGTCTAAGTGTCTATTTCTATATCTATTCTATGACAGAAGTAAAATAAACACAAGTTAAATCAGAACGGTTCGTTCAACTGTTTATTTTAATTTGGAGCTCATATAATAAAGAGTAACAAGTATAATTGACATGAGCTAGATCATAAATTAATAGGTACATATTTTTGAATTCTTATTATTTAATTTTTGTATTAATAAATAATTTTTAATTGGTCTGAGTTACAATGTAAGACTTATCATAGCTTTTTTTCGTTTAAATAGAGGTAAAGAAAATTCTCAGATTTCATTTTACCTCAAAAAATAAGTAAGAAACATTGAAACGAGTAAGTTTTTACGAAATATTTTTATCGTAGATGAAATTGTTTTATCATGCAGTTTTGCACATGACATCTAAAATTTACGTTTCTTTGAAATGTTTTTGTTGTATGTTTCAGAAGAATGAACCATACAGATCCTCAGATGCCCAATGGGCCAACACTTCTTTATTTACTCCAAATGGATTCCAGTATTAATTTAAGTTCAAATGAACAAGTACTTCCTCTCCACTTGTTGGATAATGTAAGCTAACATATTTTTGTAGAACATCTAGGGTTCATAGCTGATTATCAATTGTTTAATTAAATACTACACGATTTCTTTTAGAGTCTAGAGTTTGGTCGTAAGCAGTACTTATTACCGATTCCCTTGAAACAAAAAGAAGGGCAGGATCACCTACAAGTTCTTATTGGTAATTATTTATCCCTCTTACTTATTTCGTGTTTACATTTACTTTGTATTTGTACATTAAGCACTTTACGATTTATTGACAGACTAGTTGATGCCCAGGACTTAAGTTCGCTTGAAATAATAGTAAAAAAAAATCATTCCCTTTTTGAATCAGATTTTGTTATCAAGGGTTTAAATTTCCTATTTAAAGAAAAAAAAAAGTAGCCTTAGTTACTTCTTATAACATCAGCTATCTGGCAGTAGAAATCTCGCCAAAACGGTCCAGCCTTTCGGAGATTAGCCGAATCAAACAGACAGACAAAACTTGAAAAAAGTGGTTATTTTTGTCATAAATAAGTACTTTCATAAGCATTCAGTAAAAAGCTGTTATTTTGATATTACAAACAGACACTTCAATTTAATTTATTTCTATAGTTAGGTAATGCCAGATACAAAAGTTACTCAGGCCCATTAGCACCACAAGTTACTTATCATAATAAACAACACAAACATATGAAACATATTTTAAAACATTAATCTATTTCTGGCAAGTTTTGATAGAAATAATGATATTTATAGTGTGTGTGTGTGTTTATGTTTCTGTATTTGTAATTTATTTACATAATAAGTAAGATACTATATAAGTATAATAAGATATAAGATGCCTGTTGTGCAAAACTAATTGCATCCTCCAGGACGTGAATGAGGCAAACAGCTGTCCTAGTTGCTATGTACTGGTCGGACAAAATTGTAAGCCTCAGAAGTTAGATACTGACAGAATTAAATTAAATGGTTACAGATTCAAGTCAAGGTCCAGCCAAAATTATGGGCTTGATAGTAGATAAAAAGAAACAAGACATACAAAATGTATTGCCAGACTTAAATGTTCAACTACAAACCTCTTCAATGGACTGTAGCAACACTGAACAACTACCAATCAGAGGGAACATACAAGACTTGCATCAAACTCAAATGATGCAGACTGAACACATGGAAGATAGTACTAAACTATGTGGTGCTGGTACACAGGTGGTTACAAATTATGGTAAGAGATGATAATGATAGTTCGTCGTATTGCTTGCACTTTATAGCTCTATTTGCATTTCCTTCATAATTGTAGCTTCAGCCCTTCAGGTGACTATAGGAGCTAAATTACCAACTCTATTTTTGTGGAGGTTCAAAATTCGTTTGAAATACTGTTAGAATAAAGTTCTAATCAGCTTGCAAAGTAGTTTCAGTCACTGCGGGCCGAATAGTGTGAAATGAGTGGTTTTTTTGCGATTTACAAAAAATGAATTGATGGGACTAAAAAAAGAATACACTCAAAATCAAAATATTTTATTTCACATTGGCCTACATGGGCACTTATAAAACGTCGAAAAGGTGCACGGTTCAGGTTGGTCGTTTCCATGGAGAAGAACCGGCAAGACACTCCATGGTTACTCTACTCTACTATTATGCTAATATGTTGCTTGTAGAATTATTTGCCAAAAAATAAGAACGATCGCATGTATTTTAGTATGGTTTTTAATTGTTAAAAGAAATATTAAGAGATAAGTTCGTGATTATTTTTATCAAGTAAAATTAGTTGTATTATGTTTTCAAAACATCTTACTAGCATATATCCTGAAGAATATTTTTCTGGTTTTGTTTATTATAAATAATAATATTTGTCTTTTATTTCAGGCATTGCGCAATTTTACAATCTTACAGTCCCATCTATCTATCTATCATGGGGTATAGGTTTCCGCACTTAGTCCTTGAAGTGGACCATTGTGCGTGAGCCATGGTGGCCGATTACTCTAACCAGCCCACCTCCCTCCAGAAGCAGATTAAACTTCCCGGTCTCCTCAGGGCATCCGCAAGGGATCTTGGTGTTCCCAGGGTCTCCTCGCGAATCTTGGTAATGCCTGTGCACTCAAGGAGCACATGCGCCACCGTTTCCTCCGCCTCCATGCATGCTCTGCACAGGGGGCTGTCAGTGATACCTAGGGTGTGGAAGTGTTTATTCAGTGAACAGTGTCCGGTGATGGTCCCCGCCACCAGACGCAGGCTATCTCTGTCCAGGCGCAGAAGGCGCCTGGTCAGCTTTGTATCCAGGGATGGCATAGCTTCCTTGGATTGCCTGCATCCTGGTGTCGAGGTTCACCATTTCTCCGCTTGTATTCGGGTGTGATCTTTTAACCAGCTTCTTAGCTGCTTGAAGGGAATGGGCACAATGGGGTTCGGGTCCGTAAGGTCTTGTGCTGGATCCTCTTCTGGCAAGTTCGTCAGCCGCATCGTTTCCAAGTGATCCACTGTGACCTTTGATCCATTGTAGCGTTACCGTGTTGTGATTTAGTACCGTGATACGTTCTAGGGCCTTGTGGCATTCTAGTGTTAGTCTCGACGTGATCTGATTACTCTTTAGGGATTGAAGAACTGAGGCACTGTCGGAGAGTATTCGAATATTGGTATCTGTAACCTCCCTGGCCTCTATAGCATGTGCCGCTTGGATAATACCTACACACTCTGCTTGGTAAACAGAGTTGAGCATTCGAATCGGTTTGGAAATCTTAATGTTTAGGTCGTCGGAGAACACCCCGACGCCTGTCCCATCATCAGTTTTTGATCCGTCAGTGTAAATCCTTAGCTCTTTTGTACCTGAGTAGTCACATAACTCCTCTATGAGCTCTATGTTGTAGTGTTTTTGGAAACAGTGGGTCTTCAGGATTCTGTCGATAGGTGATGCCATCATCGGCTGTTCTTTGATTGAATCTGCTGTTTGATTCTGGAGTCCTTGCTTAGGGTGCCGGATACTTCGAGTCTGAAAGACGCTATGGCCGCCTCCTCTCTTACGACGAGGTGTAGGGGTGGTAGCCCCAGCATCACCTGTAAGGCAGCAGTGGGGGAAGTTCTCATGCTGCCGGTGATTGCTACGCAGGCAAATCTTTGTAGTTTCTCGAGATCCTTTTGGGTCGTACTTAGGTTGGTCCTAGGCCACCAAACTAAAGAGCCGTATGTAATGATTGGTCGGATAACTGCGGTGTATAGCCCGTAGGTGATTTTGGGGCTTATGCCCCAATTTCTCCCGAGGAGTCTCTTACAATGCCATAGGGCTATACTGGCTTTTGTGATTATGTAGTCAGTGTGTTTTGCCCAGTTCAGCTGTTTGTCCAAAAAGATACCCAGGTATTTGGTTTCAGTCGATAGGCTTAGAGTTGTCCCAAAGAAACTTGGTAGTTGTAACGTTGCCAGCTTCCTTTTCTTTGTAAAGAGGACGAGTTCGGTTTTGGTAGGGTTCACTGCTAGTTTGTATTCCTTGCACCAGTCTTCTACTATCCTTAGGGCTTGGCGCATAAGGTTTCATAGTGTGTTTTCGTGTGTGCCGTTTATTATTATGGTCAGATCATCAGCATAGCCCACCGTATAATAGCCTCTGCTGTTGAGACGTTTGATGAGGCTGTCTACTACGAGGTTCCATAGTAGTGGCGAAAGGACACCACCTTGGGGGCAGCCCTTCGCCACTATGGCTCTAGTGGTGTCGTTTACAGTAACTTGTACGGCTCTCAGTCGGAGCATATTTGTGATCCATCCTCGCAGGGTCGAGTCCACACCGTGTTCCTCGAGGGCTGCGTTGATGCTATGGAAGATGGTTTTGTCAAAAGCGCCTTCTATGTCAATGAAGACGGCTAGGGAGGAGCATTTGTGGTCCACTGCACATTCGATCTTGGAGATCACATTGTGCAGCGCAGATTCTGTTGATTTTCCTGAGGAATACGCGTGTTGTTGTTTGTGGAGTGGTCGCTCCCGAAAAGGTCCGTCCCGAATGTGTCGATCACAGAGTCTCTCGAGGGTTTTCAGTAGGAAAGATGTTAGGCTTATTGGTCTATAAGCCTTAGGTTGTGTAATCTGGTTTGCCGGGTTTAGGGATGAAAATAACTTTCACCTCTCGCCATGCAAGTGGTATGTATTTCTGTGCTATGCAGGCTCGGTAGATGGCGGTCAGCCACGGCGTTAGGACGTCTACTCCCCATTGTAGCAGGGCGGGGAAAATTTCGTCTAAGCCTGCGGATTTATATGGTTTAAAAGTCTTTATTGCCCATTTTATTCTCTCTGCAGTTACTATGGTGCGGGCTCTGGCCCAGTCTTGGTCATTTGGTGTGTGCGTTGGCTCACTTGCACAGGTTCTGTCCTCGGAGAGATTGCAGTCTGGGAAGTGGGTTTGCAAAAGGACTTTACTTGTTTCGTGGTCCGACTTAGTGTAAGTGTTATCTGGGGTTTTCAGCGACCCGAGATTGCGATCCTGATCGGTAGATAGGATCTTTCTCACACGCGCGGCTTCGCTGTTCGATTCAATTTCTTCGCAGAATTTCCGCCAGGCAGCCCTGCTGGCATTCCTGACTTGTTTTTTGAAGGTGTATTGTGTTTTCTTGTATGAGTCCCAGTCTTCTGGTAGTCTGGAGTTTTTGGCTCTGTTGAATTGTTTGCGCATGGTATGCCTGAGCTTACTAAGTTCCGCATTCCACCAGGAGTTACCCTTGCTCTTGGTGTTTGGGTCTTTTAGTTTGCAGCAGGCGTGGTAGGCTTCAATTATCAATTCTGAGAGTTTTGTCACGGTGTCTTCAAGTTGTTTGGGGTCTGTTAGAATTTGGGGCGTTTGGTGCTGCATTAATAGGGAGGCCAACAGCCGTTTGTAGCCGGATACATTGGTGCGGTGCGGGTTGCGTCTAGGATCAGGTTTTTTTAAGTTAGCTACTAATGAGAAGCGAATCCTTCTATGGTCCGAGCAGGAAGGCTCGTTGGATACGTGCCAGTCAGAGATAAGTTTTGCCGCGCTTTCCGAAGACAGCGTTAGGTCAATGATCGTTTGTCCGCGGGATGTGACCCAAGTGGGTTCCGAGCCGCGGTTTGCGATGTTAAGGTTAGTGGAGAACAAATATGTGCATAGTACGTCACCTCTATTGTTGGCTTTGGTGCAACCCCAAAGCGGGTGATGGGCGTTCGAGTCCGTGCAGATGACCAGGTCCAGGTTGGCGTCTCCACAATACCTTACCAGGTCGGCCATTTCTTTTGGTGGGCAGTCTTCATCCTCGCCTGGCATGTATACCGAGGCCAGGACGATATCGGGTGCATCGCCGTCGGTTTTGAGCCTGACGGCTGTTACATCTCTGGAACATAATTGCGTGAGTGTGGTGGTGGGTACATTTTTGGGTATATAGGCACAGGTTCGTGGTTTATCTGTGCCTTGTGTGTCGAGGATCAGCTTACCTCCAATGTTACCAAGGCCGCATATTCTGTTATTACGGATCCAAGGCTCCTGGATGAGTGCAATGGTTCGGGGTTCCATCTCCAGTGCCCTGCGCAGGCAAGCGGTAGCCGTCTGGCTATGCTGGAGGTTGGTCTGGATGATATTTAGGGGACGGGATGTGGGCGGCGGTGAGGTGGAATTAGGGGGAGATGGATCCATCAGATGATTCCTCCCTGTCTTCCAGCCCGTGCTGGTCTTCGCTAGGTGTCGGTGAAGATGAGAACATCTGCTCCGTCCACCCTGGTGGTGAGGATGGCATCCTCACAGCGTCGGCATCAGCCATCGCCGTTCTGGCCATCTCCTCCTCCAGTTGCGTCATTGTCAGGTCGAGTTCAGTCGGTGCCGGTTTCGTCCGTTCAGAGTCATTGTCAGTCGGGGTGTCGGAGGGTTGGGTGTTGGGGAAGAAGCGCACGTATATCGACCCAAGTAGGTATGATATCCGTCGCTCCCTCCCCAAGACCTTTTCGACCTCGTCCGGTGGGATACCCAGGGTCAGATAAGTCCCGTAGTTTTCCCCACCGACCGTTGTCGCCCTGTACAGGGACCACCTACCGATGGCGTACCAGGGGTTTTGGCAGGTCAGAACCGTCTGGAGCAGCGCTATGTCCCCATTGTACCTGGGTACGAAGAGCGCTGCTCGAACCCGGGTCGGTACGTCGGATTGTCTCATGACTGTCAGTGTCGTGTCGGTGTTCGGCAGTCTTATCTTAGGCACGTTCTGGGTCAGCCAAGTCAGGGCGTTGTCGTCCTCGCACCACATGTGCACCGTGCCATCCGCTACCCTTGGGTAACCACGGAAGGCAGGGACTTTGGAGGGGTCGGTTCGACACGTGTCGACAATCAGGTCTTCAAGGCTGAGTTTGATGTGCTCGCCCTCGTCAGTCGTCATGTCTCGGGATGAAGGCGAGAGGCAGATCGCTACGGCGAGTCGCGCAGGGATATCCTTTGTGGCCCGCGCGTAGGTTCTCTGCTCCCCTTGAGCGGCCTGGGTTCTAACACGCTTGGCGTCCCCCTGGAGCGTGCTCGGCGAGGCCGTGTCGTCCGGGCGCTCCCTCTTCGCCGCTCCCTGGCCACTTGTACCGGGTTGTGGTTCTGAGGAGCTTGGCACAGCGTTTTGTGCCAGGGACACCCGGCGCAGGAACCCAGACCGCTTGCCTCGCTTCTGTCTAGTTCGGTGTCGGTTTTCGGTCTTCTCGTCGCGGTTCCGGTCGTTTCCTCCGGATGGTCCTGGTGCGGGCAGTGACTTCTCGCGCTGGGTTTCCCCTTCGCGTACTGTTCCTTGCCCGCACGTTTCCGCGTCCGACTGCTTTTCGCGCTGGGTTTCCCCTTCGCGTGTCTGTAGCCGGTCGCGTACTCCCTTACAACTAACCGTTTGTGCTACGCGCTGGCTACTGCCTTCGCGGATTTTGCGCAAACGGTTGTTGAGTTCTCTCTCTCTGTTCCGGATCTTTCCGCGCTTTGTTTTCAGCATGCGTACTTCGTCCACAGAGATGAAACCAGAACCACCATATTCCGCTTCCTTTCCCGTCCCGAGAGAGTTTATGTCTTTCAGCCTTGCCTCGATCTTCTCGCGCTGGAGTGCCAGCGCGCGGAGTTCGCTGCTAAAGCTGGAGAGTCTAGCTTTGTCATTGTCGTTGTCAGGATTATTCGTTACACTGTTTCGAACGATGCTCTGTTGCCAGGCCCTCGTGGAAGGTGTAACAGTCGTCAGAGTAGTCGGCGCAGAAGTCGCAGCCGTCTTAGAGTCGGTAGGCGCAGAAGTCGCAGCCATTGTCGTGTTGGTCGCAGCCGGAACTGTTGGCGCTAAAGCGGCCAGCCGCGCAGAAGGCGCGGCGCTAGTTGGCAGATTGGTGCCCCCCCCCCCAGATTTCGGTGGGGGCAGACCGACGAGTCGGTGTGGGATTCCCCGTTGCCGGGACCCACCTGGGGAATATTATTATTTTTTCCACTCTGCATTTTGGGGTTTGTGGGCTTTTCTTGGAGTTGAGGTTACCCGTCCTCAAGGAAAAAGGAGGAAAGAAAGGAAAAAGGAGGGAGGGACTGGGCGAAGGATCATAGGAGTGGGTTGTGGGATTACCCTTGGCCTGGGATTTTGGCTTTAGGGAAAGTGCGAGAAAAAGCGCCTGGGGGTTTTTGTTGCGTCTATTTCTTATGGAATTAGACCAAGAACAGGGTGGCAACCTCGTGAAGGTGAATCCCCAGACTTGCCTTGAGGATCTACACGACCGTAGCGCTCCCCCTCAAGACCTCGCCACCCTACCGCCTCTGAGGGAGGCAGTAGGGTAGGCCTGCATCTATACTACCAAGCAAAGCTAAAGCAAAGCATGTCGTTGTGCAACCGCGAAAGCATAAATACAGACCCCCCCTTTAGTCCGTCATAGTATCAGTCCCATATATTAGCCTAAACATTGTTAAATCCACCAATAGGGCTTTGTCAAGTGATAAAGCATAACAACAATAATCGCATCGTTATTGCAGTGAATCATATGCTTTTTTGCATTATAAAACGCGTTTAGCTCCTGTAGTCCCCCTAAGTCCTTTGACCAATATTGTGACTTAAGCACTACATTGGTCGACGGCATCGAAATTTCATATCATGAGCATTTGTAATTACTCATCAGTTGTCAGTTCCTCCTTCCTCCTGGCTACATTACACAACTGGCTAAATGGGCCAGATGGGAAGTACGGACAGTTGGGAACACGGGAAACTGGTTCACATACATACATACATTTACGGATATGGTTTAGAAAAAAGCAGAATAGTAATATCAATGCACAATTTACAGTTCAAATACCAGACCAGATTGTACCTCCACGCGCCCTTGCTGTTTTGCCGACAGTACTTCAAATACAACGACGTCACATCGTTGCAACACGACGCACCTTGCCAGAGAGAGCGCGCTTTGGTCCCGTAGAAGGTATGTGTTACACAATAGAAATAGACAAAACAACATCGCACCTATCCCAAAAGGGGTGAGCAGGTAATGTTAAAAGTATTTGTCTACTTGCTTTGTACAAAACTTGAATATGACTTACACAATACATCATTATTGACTACCACATCTACAAATTGTTTCAGGGATAAAACGTAAAATATCAGAAGCAGAAGCAGTTGAACTAGTCCTGAATGCAACTTCAAATAAAATACCATTATTCCTCTTGAAAGATATGGACCAAGTTATAACACACATTGATACTTCTGATAAAGGTATCTGTTAAAATAATCAAAACTTATTTTCAACCTGATTTTAGAAAGTCAAATAAAAATTGAAATTCTGAAATATCTATTGAAATCGAGAAATAAAAGTATGAAATAAATATTTTCAGACAAATCCAACTGGTTCAGTTTACTGCATCTAGGCGATCAGAAATCTGCGAATGTCTGGATTTATGAAGAAAATCAGGAATTGTATGCCATCACCATGGATATTGTTCCATCAAGAAAGCCTTTAATGATTGGTTACAGTAAAAAATATGCTGATGCCTACGGACTAATTGGACCTACAAAGGACTTGGACAAAGGTGACCGATAATTAAATAGATATAAAAAGACCATGATATATTGATGATGATATATATATATCGTGCGAACATTGCGAGTCCTGCGCTGGATCTCTATCCGGTTGTATCTGTCCGGTCGGCCGGATACAGATAGATAGATCAACGATAGTGAGGAGAGAGAGAGAGCCACTTGTTTTTGCGCACACTTTTGCACTATAATTTATGTTATATCATAAATGACTCTTCCCTGGAGTGTAATGTGGTGCTGTTCCACAAACAATGGGGCACTTATTATCGTGTCCTGTTGTCTGTTCACTACAGGAACTGATGGACACTACCGAAAGCACCAAACTAGTAGCTTAGTTCTGGACCAACTTAATTTAGATTGCCATCGACACACTAAGAAGAAGATTATGTTAACCTACGACGATGACTAGTCTCCCCTAAAATTGACTGAAATTCAGTAAAACTGAAAGTTACTAGAAAGCTATTTTTAACCGACTTCCAAAAGGAGGAGGTTTTCTCTTCGACTTTATGTTGTATTTGTTACCTCAGAACTTTCGACTGGGTGAATCGATTTTGATGATTCTTTTTTTATTTGAAAGCTGGTGCTTCCACTGTGGTCTCATTTAAATTTGGTGATTTGATGATGATCTTCGGAGATATACAATGGAACTCTTCAATAATAGACAGCAAATCTGTCGTGATTCCTGCAATCGCTTGAATTTTTATTGTTTACACAACATCATAACGTAACATCACGCTTGTATGCTCTGAGGGGTACGCAGATGTGTACAGTACAATCAGATTTCGACAGTTAGGTATGTTAGTTTCCATTTGATTGGGGATAAGCCTATTACCATGATATGTATTGTTAACAATGTAAAAAAAATGCATAACAAATATTTGAATAGGAAATTATAACTAAAAATGGAAAAATAAAAAACGTTTTTGGCAAGAAAAACTGAATCAAACAAACAAGTCACCAACTTCTTTTTTTGTTTTTTGAAGTCCGTTTTATTTTTTGCAAAAATGTTTTTTTTGGCTAGCTAACTCATGCTGTGGTCTGCAATTGGCATAATCATAATATTTTTTCCTAATTTATTCACAGAACCTCAAGTACAGAAGTCATGGTGGTGCCACGAATGTCATCAAACAATGCGATCTGCTAAACATCTCGAAACTCATACATATTTTTGTCATAAGGTAAAGCAGTGCACCCAGAATTTATCATATTTATATCTCAGTTTTATTCGTAAGTTGAGGCAAGGGTATAAAACATGGGAGTCGCCTAAAATTAAGAAATCATTAGATCCAGTAGTAGATTAAAGAAATTTCGGTTAATGACCACATTCCTGCTGCTATTAAAAAAAACACGGCCAAGTGCGTTTCGAAACACGCACAGTGGGTAGGTGACAAAGGGTTTTAGTACGGAACGAGATACGGAACCGAAAAATGAATGATAATGATAGTTGACGTTTGTCTCTAGAGCTTACAGTTTTTTTAATTTAAATTTGTTTCCGTTATAGGAGGACGATACAACCACTAAGCGACGGTATCGATGTCGGTATTGCAAGCGAACGTTTACCAAAATATTTGCGTAAGTATTTTTTAAATATTTTAGTCGGTTTTTTAATAAGGTGCGTTGTTTTATTGTTATTTTTTTGTTATTCCAGGTTAAGGCGACATACGGCTCATCATTGCCCTATGAAATTGGAAAAAAAGTAAGTCAGTACCTACACAGTATCATTTTATTCTGTAGTACTGTTCTGTGTTTTATTCTGGGTGCTCTGTTTTATTCTGTGTGTCTTTTGTTCTGTACAGTAATGTGTAATGTACAGACCGTGTAACGAAAGAAGAAACTTGGCGAGCGTCAGTACTGGGGGAGGCGCAAGTACTGTTGTATACGAAATAGTTATCCTTAATTTGTATATTTATTTAGGGATTTTTCGATGACATTTGAAATTAACACAACGACAAAATTCTTAATAACATTTATTACAAATACATATTATCATTTATTACGAAAAAAGAAAAAAAAAAAAGGCTGATTGTGTGAATGATTCTTAATGTTTTACCTCGAGGCATAATCAAGATTTTATAAAGTTTCACTCGTATACAACAACACAACGCTATATTAGAAATTTATTAGAAAAAAAAAGTAGAAATTATAAACACAGGTTGCACTTGTCTGTACTTGCTGGAGTCAAGCGGTAAGTGCAAGGGGTGAGGAGAGCGGGAAGCAACTAACGGGCACCCACGCCTCCCGCGCTCTTTCCTCCGCCCCGATGACGCCCGGTGCCTTCCCGCCTCAGACTTTAAACCGCTAAAGAGACTTATAAATCGACTACTGCGCAAGTCAAACCACGTGGTGTGTCAAGTTTCTTCTTTCGTTACACGGTCTGTACCTATCGTACCTTGTACTTATATTTTCTAGTGAACTAGTAAATTAGTAGGAGAAATTTGCTGTTAGGACTTCGAATAGTGTTCAATCGTAATTCCAAAAAAAAACGCTTGAAATTTTTAAAACAACCCTTTTTGCAGGAACATAGAAACCAGTAACAAAGACTTTTTGGAAGTGGAAGTGCCTCCATTGAAAGTGAATGTATCGATGTGCTCAGAAGACAATAAACTACCCTCAGACGAAAGCTTTCAAAACTATACAAATGCATTGGACTTCTCCACAAATCTGTTTGATACGGACCGCATATCCAATCTTGATATTTCCGGGAACTCGAGATGTGAAAATGATTTTAATCCCTACGCCATTGAATATAAAGATGAAAATGTGTTGACAAGCGATTTAGATTTTCCATTGAATTCTGAAAACCCTCCTATAGAGGTCTGTAAGCATAACGCCTGATATAAAAAAAATATTTATTACACAGTCGTCAGGACATATATTATTTTAAAATCTCTTAATTTGGTCATATAAATGAAAACAAATCATGTTTCAGAAACAACCGAAACAAGTCGAAGAACTTCTAGTTCCATGTCCTCATTGCAGTCAAATTGTGGCCAAAGGAAAGGGTCGTCAACACGTAAGGTAAGAAAACAATCTGGCTTGTTCGCAGTCTAACAAAAAAATATGACTCAAAAAACGTCTACTTTGGATGTAAGCTCACCCTGAGCTCCACCAAGCATCACTATGACGATCAGTCTTACGCTTCCTGACTTTAGCAAATACATTTTTACATACATTTTATTTTTCCACTTCAGTATTCAGTCCCTGACACTTTTTGGGCGTTAAAACTAACTGCTATAGCACAGATCGAAACAACTGCGTCTTCTGAAACATTCCTATCCGAAAACCCCATTTATTCAACCCTAGACTCGAAAATTAATCTAGGACATAACCTTAAATAGCTTTGCTCTTCATTATTTCCAAGGCGTTAATAATTATCTTAGAACATAATGATGTTTCGATAGCATAAGACTGTAGGCAGAAGTGAACAGTACACACTAATTTCGCCAGTTCTTTATGTTTGCCACTCTGACACCGAAGGCCCAACTCCCTAACGCTTCGTCCGTATATTCGGATCTATCTGTCTCTCTCACTCGCACTCATCTGCAGAGGTGCGCGAGAGAGACGGATAGATCCGAATATACGGACGAAGCGTTAGAGAGTAGGGCCCCAGGTTAGGCACTAAGCACACGATACAGAAAGAAGATTGCCACTAACCGGTTGTAAATCCAGAATTGGCACTTCTTGGCCCGCTCAATGCTTGCATAACACAATTGGGACAGTTAATTTATTTGTATGTGTTCACAGTAAATGTCCTGGCCGACAATTTAAATGTGAATGCGACAAGGTTTTCACCAACATGAAACAGCTGACGAAACACATTTGGGCTCATCATTCAAATGCAAACCCGTTGCCGGAAGTAAGTTGGAAGAAAAATGACAAAACATAAACATTATTATTCTTAAGTTGTTTGAGTTTATTTTTCTTTGGCTTTGTTAGCAGGACAATGATGATGATGATGATGATGATGATAACAGTAAGCCTGATGACCCTGCTGTAACCACAAGTACACCTTCCACTGCCCCATCCACTGTCTCTGCTCCATACAAATGTGAACAATGTCAACATTCTTTTAAGGTTTGTTAAAAAATGGTGACCCTATTATTAAGTAATCTGGCTATCTGTCTGTTACAGGTCTGTATATTTTATACCGCACTAAGTAGGTAGTTAAAAGTCTGTTGTGTCATACATTTTTACCGTGTAGTTATCAGCTTTGTTTCAATCAGCATAAAACATTACTGTAGCCATATCACAGCAAATAATAATAATGTTAGAACAAACGTATTGATGATTATTATTTCACATCAGCGTCGAGGCATGCTGGTGAATCATTTATGGCGGGTTCATAACACGGTGTCCGCGGGAGTGCCGCTGGAGCGACGCGTGCGCCACTTTCCTTGCGGCTCGTGTCCCAAGATATATAAGACTGCGGCCAAACGCGACCGGCATGTGCAGAGGCATCATCCAGGTAAAGTTAAGCTAGGTGTGAAGTAATCTGCAAAACAAAGGAAGATCAACATTCCACATCGGTCTCTTATCATTTGTTATGTTATGATGTGATCCTTGTGTGCAGACGCAGCCAAAGTCGGTCGTCAAACGTTGGAGGGAGGCACGCGCGTGTGCGAGCCGGCCATGTGTCCCGCGTGCCCGCGCCAGTACGCCACGCGAGCCAAGCTGCTACAGCACCAAAGAGCACATCACCCCTTCTTGGTAAAACACTGCAGTATTTCGTTAAAAACTTATCAAGATAATGGTAATCCACCAGAGGGCACAACATCCCTTCTTAGTAAAACAATCAGTAGTATCGACCATTATGTTAAGATTTTGTCAAGATAATTTCATGCTACTGTTGTGAGAGCTGGGTTAGCAAACATAGCACGACAAAATCAAGTCATAAAATCAAATTAGGTTTTGATATCAGCAGTTTTAAACGTCAAAGAATACATGACATCAGTCCATTTAAATGCTCGCCCTTCATCATTTCTTAGTATTTAAACTGGGGAGAAGGAATGGTGTAGCATAAACTTGCCAACAACGCAGCTTTCGGAGACAAACTTGGTTCTGTCGGTGTTTCTTCTCGGATGACTAAAACTACTACTCGATAATAGCAAAACTGAATCCAATAGGTGCCCCTGGTATTATGTCGTTGGCGAGTAAAAACATCGCGAGAAAACTCGTTTTGACCTATATGGAGCAAATAGTTGCGTTCTATTAATTGAGTATTAGAAGGTCCAAAAAATGTTGATCGCTACAATTTGACCGCTTAGTTTCCGTCTTAATAATAAATATAGCTGGACATTACACACAGCGCCATCTAGTGCCACACTAAGCAACGAGGCTCGTGTCGTGGACACCAGATAGTCTATATACTACATAGATACTTTTTTTTGTTTGTAAATACATACTTATTATACATTTAAACATCCATGACTCGGAAACAAATGTCCATGCTCATCACACAAACATTTGCTCTTAATAGAAATACACTTATCATCAAAAAAATCGAAACACAATACTCTTCGATGTAACGTGACCCATTTAATGACGGTAAGCGGTCCAGATACTAAAGCAAGTTCGGTTTTTCCATCGGCGCTTATGCCTCCCCAAACAGTCCATGAACCGCCACCGTAAAGGACTCTTTCTTCAACACAGCACTGTGCAAAACGCTCTCACTCTCTTCGATACACTTCCTTTCTTCGTAATTACCATACATCATGATCTTACTCTCGCCAGAAAAGAGAATTTTGCTCCATCGAAGGCATGACTAATTTAAGTGCTCACGTGCAAAGTTAAGGCGCGCTCTTCGGTGGTCTAACGTAAATTTTGTGCCATTATCTGATTTATGAGGTATCAGGCCACGCACCGCCAATCTTTTCCTTATGGTAGAATCGTTCACAGTCAATCTGCGAACCTCACGAAGCCCATGCTGCAGTTGAATAGAGATAAAGTGACGATTTCTTAAAAAAAAAATGACGCAATGACCGGTACCAGATGACCGGTATGTCATCTTGCTCAAACGAGACTAGATATCCACCAGATCCTGGACGGCAGGTAAACATACCAGTCTCCTGATAACGCTAGTATACTATAATGACAGCAGAGACGCTAAGATGCAATGGTGCAGCCATAACACGCTGACTGTGCCCTGAATCCAGCAACGCCATGACTTGGGCGGCTTCTGTGGACGAGGCAACCATATTTATTTGCTAAAAATCTCCTTGGTAGCATGTCACAGAGAGGTTGGTTATCAATCACTATTAAAAAAAAACAATATTTTTTGCAAAAAAAAAATGATGGGATTATAATTATGCAGAAATACCGACGGAATACACATTGAAAATAACCCTCCTTCTGGCGCAATCGGGTAACAATCTCTACATTAATTTATTGGATGAACATTCGAAAATTTAAATTCAAATTTGGAATTGTGGTACACCATTGTGTAGACCAGCGGTTCTCAAACTTTTTTAGCAAAGCACACCTTGAGTAAGGCTAGTGTAGACTAAACTGCCCTATTTATTGGCGTATTTTTTTAACGTTATCAGTCCTATTTTCTATTTAAATGCCGCCTAACTTATACTTGCAGTAGCGTTTCAATTTTATTGATGAGAATCTATAATATCACTATCCTCCGGATACTCCGATATCCACCGTCGTTAATTTACATTTTCTGGAACTGTGGGGGTGGTTCCGCGATTAATCCCCCATTCGCGCCCTGCGATACCATTATTGTTACAAGGGAGAAAAATGGAAATTCGGTATGGTCCACTCACAACGCGAACTTCTCGTACTAACTATATTATCTCATTTATTTCTAGATCACACAACCAACAACCAAAAAATCTCCGAAAAAAGCAGTTGGTAAGTTAAGTCAAACATAAAATGTATATAATTATCATTTTATGATCTAATTTAAGATAAATACATCATCCCATGTAATGTAGTAGTCAAAGTGTGATTTTAATCTAGGTATTGGTATTGTGTACCTACAAATATTTTATAGGCAACTATTTTTAAATAAATTATTGAATCTCTCTGTGCGATTTTATTTCATGCAACACTACTCTTAAGTTAAGACATAATTAATGTGCCACACGGATTTTTGATACACATTTTTTTTCAATTAATTTTCAAAGCAATCAGAAACAGTTTCACAATTAATTCGATTCCAATATTTATATTTTTTGTACCCTAATTATGTGACGAAGACCAAAGTTATGTGCAATAAAACACCTGAAATAATAAAAGTAGAAGGGGAGACAATACAACATGTCCAGGAATATCTTTATTTGGACCAAGTAGTCTCTTTCCAGGCTATGCAAGCAAGACAAAGAAGTTGCGACTTCTTTGTCTTGCCTCGCCTGGAAGACGAACAGAAAACGCCTGGACGAGCTACTAGTCCATGAAGGAACTATTCAAGGGTAAGTTGCCTATGGCACTGAAACACAAACTTAAGGACATGTGTATTCTCCCGTCTTAACCTATGGTGCACAGTCTTGGTATTTGACCAACATCCAGAAGTCCAAACTCGAGGTTTGCCAACGAGCAATGGAGCGCAGTATACTAGGTGTTAAATTAACGGATCGTGTTCGAAACACAATACTCGCTCGCATGGCTCAAAAGGCTGCCCAACTAAAATTGGACTGGACATCAGGACATGTCTGCCACATACCGGACAAACTGTGGGCCAAGATAACAGAAAACTGGTGCCCTGCCCTGACACAGTGAGGCTATAGCCTACAAATATATCTATTGTTCTTTATAAGTTTCATAATAATTTCATGTAAAAACAATTAACGAGAATGTGATGTGAGATCAATAACTTTAGTTTTACCACCCATTATTTAGACGATATACCTACCTAGCTCTAGTACCACTCAGTATGATGGCCTGATGGCCGTCGTAAATTAAGATTTATCACATTCAAATTAGGTTTGTTTATTCTTTGTTCAATCAACCTGATGATGCTTGGATATTGATATTGGATCAGAACACCTCAATTATCTCTTTCCCTCGCAGATATTTCGTATCAAGAGTGAAAGAGAAGAACTGATCATTGTCGTCGCAAAGGTTTCATTATGTACGATTCTGATATCCTGTTTTGTTTGTTTTCATTCGTCATCAACAGGCAGTGCGCAATGGTTCCGTTATTTTACTGTTACCAATTAATATTCGTCCAGTGGGGCCTTATTTTTTTTTACATCTGACATCCGGCGCTCTGCGGTAATTCTGTGTTATTGATTTTATGTAGAACAAAACAATGTTGACAGTTCACAGTACGTACCGCTACCGAGTGTAGTCCTAACAAGGACCTTATTTATTCAAGTTCCTATGCCCTTTGAAGTGATGACATGTGTGAACTGTGTTAAAATGGAGTATGACGTAGAAGAAGGGACGATACCAAGAGATTTCATTGAATACGACTTTGCCGAAGATGCGCTGGACTTTGAGGTTAGTTTTATCGCTACTTTCATAACATTCACCTTATTTATCAATATTTTTTATATCAAGTTGTCCTTACTGTAGATTGTGTAAGGTTTCAATAGGGTGCCATACAAAAAAGTGAGACTGCCAGAAATAACACGTTATGACACTTTCCCGTTTTGTTGGAAGTTAATTATTGCTTAATTGCCAATGATCTACCTTTCCTATTAGTAGACGTCACCATCAATTATCGGTAGGTACCCAACATAATTTAATTAGGCACTCTCTGATGATCAAAGAATAGTTAATCTTCAACATAACTTCGCATTATGCAGCACAAGCACAAAACAATCATTCCAATTGTATCGGAAGCCTTCCGTAACTTATGTATGAATCTGTTTAACATACCGACCTCAATCTAAACGAAAAATCAGATGGTCAGTACCTAGTCCTTCAACAACTGTTACCTAACCCTCAGTTAAACCCACAACGCTCTTAACATAACATCATTACATCTATAGAAATCTTAACATAACCTTAACAACAAAGTGTTAAGTGTCATAGTAATCACGGCCCACTTCACTCCTCGGGTCGAAGAAATGATCCATGATTGTCTATGGTGTCGGAGCGAAAAGGCAGTACATTGACGTCTCTTTCAGCCATACCATTGGGTGGGTATCGAGGTATATCTATATAGGTACTCTGAGTACCTGATATAGGTAACAAAACAACAAACAAACATATACCTATAGCTTTACTACTCACTAGCATCATGACGAGTTTTGCGGCAGGTAGTTGCCTAGGCGCGCTCGGCTAATCGTAGCACCGCGATTGAGCACAGCTGGAGCGCATATTTTCGGAGGATGCGGTGGTCGCGCGAAATCTGTAGAATTTGTAATCTCACTGATTAGTGTAGTGTCGCGCTGTAGAGTCGTCTAGTGAGTGTTGTGGAATAAATGATCGTCGATCATGGTGTGTTTCGGCGATAGATGTGGCTGCGGCGCGTTTTGCCGCCGTTTGTTTTGTCGCGCTCGACCACCGGAGGCAGACGAAAATGAAGAAAACTTACCGGTTACTTTGGTAATTTTTTAATAAATATTTAAATTAAAGCTTAGTGTTTATGCTTAGTGTTTGTAAGTGAATGTTAAGTATTTGTTCAAAGTTTCATAAATTAATTAAAAATAAACTCGCGCACTTTTCACTGCTTGACACTGAATTGAAGGCTGTTTATTTCCCACCAGAACTTGAATACAATTGCTGTGAAAATCCTTGTTATAAAACCAAACGTAAACCAAGTGTTTTTTTATTCCACCTTGAGTGACTGTAACATGACTCACTAAGTTTATGTAAATACTTTCTGCCATCAGTGAGTGAACTTTAAACACGGCCTATTTTTTTGACACTTATCACCAGTCGTCACCGACGCGGCTTGAGCTTCACATAACATAACCATATAATTTATAACCATTAATAAATTATAACACATGGTTCGCACCTTCGCACGTTTACCTTGAGGAAATTCAGATCTTCAATATTATAATGAATCTCTAATGAATGAGTCACATAAGTTTGAGTTTTCTATTAGATAGGATAAGTAGGCAAATATGGCATTTACATGTTAATAGGACTTATATTTACCGAGGGCTAGCGATTCCATGAAAATAATGTTATCTTTGAGGAAAATACAATGCAATATTCGTTCACTGCTGCAATCTTATTCTTTTGGAGTGGTATCAACTGCAGGATATTGTTCTTATCGTCATTTTATTAATGCGAAATCCCATATCTATACATCTATCTACTTAAAATTGAAGTGTCTGTTTGTAATTTCATAATTACAGCTTTTTACTGAACCGTATACTTTCATAAACATGAAAGTTTACGGTACCTACACTACCTACATAGGTAGGTACCTAAGTACAACAAATGGCTTTTTTTTATTTTTGTTTGTCTATCTGTCTGTCTGTTTGTTTGCTCCGGCGAATCTCCGAAACGGCTGGATCGATTTTGACGGCTTTTACTGACAGATAGCTGATGAAAAGGATTAGGGTTCCGTACAAAAAAATCAAAACCCTAAATCCATTTCATCTATGGAAGTTATATTTTTATAACAATTTCACGCGGACACAACAGCTAGTTATACCTACATTTTTACCCGACTGCGGCAAAGCCTAAACGTAGGTTTTTGTATTTATTCATACAGCAATGGGAACAAGTCGATTTTCCAGAAATGCTAATGAATAATCTTGCAAGAGCGAGCGAAGCGAGCTCGGAAATTTTAGCAGCCCCGGTTTTGATAGGTTTTCAGTTAATAAGGTTGAGCTTGCATCTTCTGTATAGGTAAGTAAAAAATACGAATAGGTACTTACTACTTACCTACCTACAATTTTGAAATTGTAACTTTCCGCGGACATTATTTTAAGCTCTTTCTGACCACCGGTTGATTGGCGGACTATAGCTTGAAATCCAATGATGTAAACCTAAAAAGAATCAAAAGGCAAAACTTTTTCACGGCCACAATAATGCCATCAATAATAATATAAATTAAATACCTACTTATCGTATCAATATTAAGTAAATTAAATAGAGATGTGATTTGTATCAATCATCGGAAATGGACATATAAAAGCCGGCAGATGTTGTAAGTAGCCGTCTAACTGTAACTGTAACTGTCCTAACAATGTTGTGAAAATAATTTTATTCAGATTCTGACCAACCACACGGCATTTTATTTTCAGTGCGAAGGTTATCGAGCAGAGCTGAGCTCACTGCAATTTTTAAATAATGCGGGGATTATCATTCATTTCGAACTAGAATCTAATTATGAAGACATTTCGAAAAGCTAAAAGTTATAATGAATGATAATATGGAAAGTAAAAATAAACATAAAGTTGGTAATTTGCACAAAAAAACTATGACATAATTATAAACAAATCATGTCCGAAGTGCTTTTCGTTTGTTTTTGTTTCTTATCTTAGATAGGTATACCTATCAAACGATAAACAAAATCGATAACTGAAATAATTCTGTTTACCGAGAACTGTCCATAAATTCATGGACAGAAATTGAGCCTTTTATGAATTAGGTAGCTCACTAGACGAGAGTTTCTTTTAAAATAAACGTGGGAGTTTTATGGAAAGCGCTTTGCGACCGGTTTTAAAGCTTCAAAGACGTCGTTCGATGAATGACCATATACCTACCTACCTACAAAACTTTTAACGTTCTCAATTGGAACATCCTTTTAATTTGACTTTGTAACTATACAATACGAGCAGAGGGACTACTGAACAATACCGCTATAATAGTATGTTTGTTCATGCTCCCATTTAAACTTATTGATTAAACATAAAACAGCTACCTACCTGGCACTGAAATTGGTCACAGTCCGACACAGTCGTACTGGATATAGGTACCTACTTCACTACATAGCTAACAAGTTAGGTGCATGTTGATTGTGTTTAGACACGCGAACTTACTCCATGGCGTTAATATGTACGCCTGCTCCTAATTACTTACAACAGGCAAGTGCTTACAATAATTTTGCTAAGTAACAGTGATGAATATTAGCTGTGAAGTACTAAATAGATGTTAACATTAACTTTGCGTCGTAAAGTCGATCCTAAATGACCTACAAGACTTACCTTTTACTTATTTATGACTAGCCGTGTGTGTGTATCAGTGATCGCAGTTTCATTCACACGGTCACACCCCATACAAGATATCGGACCCTTCCCAAAGCAGTCAAACGAGCATTCTGTACTTAGATCAAACCTAAATGCACTACCCAAAAAAATGCAGGAAGCCGATCCCAACATAGTTGGGAAAAGGCAAGGCAGATGATTATAACCCTACCTGTTTTCTGAATTTCATTTAAATCCGTTCAGAAGTAGGTAACAAACATTCATGGCGACATGGAGAGAGCGACTGTTGCAACCCCGTGCAGAGCACGCCACGATAGTGGCGATAAGTCCCCTCTTTGAGGAGTAGCTTGAGAGACGAGGGAGAGAACCTCACAGCGTCCCGGCCGCCGCGGGAGACGCCCCGGGGGCGTCGGGAGCCACCACGTGGCCACCGTAGGCGCGGACCTATGGACGGTGGGTAATGGGCTAGCTCGCCGTCCGTCCGTTTCATGACGACAGGCCGTGTCGACGGCGCGTTCGTGTTCCACGCGGGCCTCAAAGAGAGTCAGCAAAAAGGAAGGGGTCCGCAAGGACCGATGCCTGTCGGGGTTGCGGGACTGTTCGAAAGAGATACCGTGGCCCCGGAACACAAAGGGCGATGAAGGAACATGGATGGGTTTTAGTCAGTAAAAGTCTGACACTCCCTCCTGCTCCGCCCAGAGCGGGAGAAGTCATTTGAATATGTCGCATTCGAAAAAAAAAAAAAAACGTAGGTAACAAACATACCTTATGCAATGCGCAAGATAGCTCTGTAAGACTTAATAAAATACTCTGTACCTATAAGGCTGCAAAAAAAAATTACCTTCCTTCCTTTTGACTTTACCGTAGTCGAGTAAAAAAAATTCGTCGCAATTTTGGATAAACAGACGTTGGTATTTGGCTGGCTTTCAGTAGAGATGTTATCACGTTGACCTTCGGTATGCAACTGATTAGAATTCCAAAAAACCAACCCTTTTATACCTGCGGGTAAATGGTGCAAGTAGTGACAATGCTAACTGGTGAGTTTGGGGAATTTGGTGTACGGCTGGTTTCTGTAAGTTACGTGAAGGTCAATGATTTTAATTTTTTTTTTTAAAGCTAAGCTTGTATTTTTTAATTTTGCCTAATGATTTGTACCCAATATCTTTAGATTTAAGAAAAAAAACAGTTATAAACCAAATTACAAGAGTTGTGCGATTTTATTGCTCTCAAGTGTAGTTCCTAGACGTATTAATGATAATCATAATGACAAGTATCTTCAGTAATCTTACAATTTGCACATTTAAACGACCAACTAGCAGAAAAATTGCCTTCGATTCCTTGCAAGTCGTTAGTTGTATATCCATCCAAGGAACAAGGAATTATCACGGTGCTCTTCACACATGGTCGATGTTCTAGGTGCACTCTTATTCCTAAAAGGTAGATGCAGCAGCCACCTATGCATCTACACAGCTACTAAACCTCTGGTATGTGTAGCCTATCGTATGAGGATTGAAGCTTTGAATTTTTTTTTAATGCAAGGCACACAACAATAAATGTTGCATGTAATTATAGCAAGGTGTTCATACATTGGGTATGTTTTAATCAGTGTTGGTATAGGTTTGTAGTTTAGAAATGTGAATGTGTGTGTGTATGTCCTTACTTGTAAGCTATTTTCAATTGGCTGCTTTACCTATGATGAGCCACCTACATCATTATTCTCCTGTTCTTATCCCATTTTATTTGGGGTCGGCGCAGCATGTCTTCGTCTTCTATAAAGGGTGTAAAAAACCTCTTAACGAAGCTGAAAGGCACTTGTTCTTCCCATCATTGCGATATTTTTTTTGTTCTACACCATACCTGGGAACTTTCTAGTTACGGAGATATTGGGAGCCAAAGTTCCATCTTTTTAACAAGTTTTTTTTAAATACAAGATTTTACTTTAAACACCTCCACGACCCCCGTACTATTCAATCCATCCATCAGCAAAATGTTTTGAGTGCGTTACATTGAGTTCTACCACAAAACATGATTTTTCACCCCAAAAAAAAAAGTCGTTTCCCAGCAATAATTTTTGCGTAGAGTTACTTAGTTTAATGTACAGAATGCTTGGTTGACGGCTTCGTGATGAGGTTGTTTACACCCTGTATACTTATGTATTACTCATCATCTTAGCAGTCACTTATGGGCTATACCTAAGTAAGTACATAATTATAATGCGACACTCCCCACCATTTCCCGATTGGGTGCTGCCATGGGTGCTGCATGCAACTTAAATAAACTCACCTATTAATATGCACTCAGTGTACACCCAGTCCGTATTTGTAGACTCTATCCTGTACCTACGTACCTACCTAATTAAACACCTAAATCAACCAGTGTCTACTGTCTTATTAAAAAAACCCTGACACCAATTAAGGAAAAGCCATGCCCAATGACCTCATCGTCGTAATTCAGTAGACGTCTTTGGTGAGCGAATTCGTGCATTGCTTGTTGATTACTTTGACTCACAAAGTAAGCGATTGAGTCATAGAACTAACAAAATAAAGTGCACAACTAGCTCGTGTATTGTATTTGAGTAGGTAGTTAAGTGCTATAACCATTACTTTCAACCTTGTCAAAGGCTAAAATAAAGTGCTGAGAATTAATTACTTTGGCATCGCTTTACATCTTTAAATACCTGCCGGTCAGTTTGCCATTCAACGCTGACTTGAAATTATGATAATTAATAATAAATAAACTAAACTTATCTGACTTTGTAACCTTCCAAATTAATGGTCAAAGGTTAATTGACTTAGGACAGCACTTGAACTTTTCAGCAAATGGGGTCTTGTTTATAGATAGATAGACACTTCATACATTCCCTTTATTAGGATAGCCGATATAGCCAAACTTTCCCGGATATCATGGAATAAGTACCTAGGTAGGTAGTGTACCTACATTTCTTCTGTTTGCATGAAAGCTTTTTGTCGGTATGTAAGTAGGTATTTGCATCAGAATTCTCTCCCTGTCGATTTAGTCACTTTCTCACAAGGTATAAGAGCAATTTTCAAGGTAGGTACTAGATTAGTAGGTAGGTAACTATGAACGTATAGGCTTCGACGCAGTTGTCAAATTCTATGGGTGCGTTAATATCACTTGTCACATGGGCTTGTAAGGAAAAAGAACGAGAGCTTTTTTCTCTAGGAGTTTCCGAGAAAACCGCAATCGTCACATTATACGTAACACAATTTCCATTCGTTGATGGTATAAATATCTATAAAACAGGTTGATGTAGCCGATAAAAGCTTTGATTGTTTTATTTCAGTCTCAACTGGCGGAGGCGCGAGATGTTAAGTTTACACAGACTCTAACAGAGCCCCTGAGCATCGGATCACTCATCATATGCACGGGGACACCCAGCGAAGATTTATCTTGGTAACTTTAAACATTAACTAGGTAGGTTCTAGGTATATTGCGTTCATGGTCTTTAATATTACATAACAAGTTTTGGAATAATGCAGAGAGTGGTACTAAGTCTGGCTCTGTAAGTAACTCTACACAAATAAATAAAATTGAAGTGCATGTTTGTAATTTCAATATAACAGCTTTTTATTGAATGCAATTATGAAAGTATAATTATACGGTACTTATCAACCAACAATTTTTATTTTTATGTTTGTCTGTCTATCTGTTCGGGCTAATCTCCGAAACGGCTGAACCGATTTGGACGGGACTTTTACAAGCAGGGCAGATAGCTGATGTTATGAGTACTATGGAGTAGGCTACTTTTATTTTAGAAAAAGGACTAGGGTTCCGTGCAAAAAAATTGAAATGGTTAACAAAATCCGATTCAAAAATTAGAGAGCCATATAAAAGGTACTATCGAGGGCACTCCCGCCTGATCACAACTAAGCTAATTTTTGCTTGCACTTGTAACACAGAAACGCTCTATAGAACGGGCCGTTGACTTTGTATAGAAATAATAAATTGACGACCCGAATGGCGCAGCGGTAGTGAGGCTGCCTTACGTTCTTAGGGTCCCGGGTTCGAATCCCGGTGGAAGCAAATGTTTGTGTGATGAGCATGGACATTTGTTTCCGAGTCATGGATGTTTATATGTATAATAAGTATGTATTTACAAACAAAAAGTATCTATGTAGTATATCAACTATCTGGTGTCCACGACACAAGCCTCGTTGCTTAGTGTGGCACTAGATGGCGCTGTGTGTTAAGCCCAGCGATATTTATTTATTAATGAATGAAACGATACCGATCGGTCGAGCGCACTGACGACGCACGCCAAACGAGACTTATTGTTATTTTGCGCGCCATTTTTGACGCTTTTCTAATAGGCCTAAACTTTAAGGGGGCATGGCTCGGCACCTCCGCATGATTTAAGTGAAAAAAAAATTAACTGATCAGGCGGAAAAGACCACGACTGTCAAGCGTACCTACCTATAAAGGGTGTAAAACACCTCTTAACGAAGCTGAAAGGCACTTGTTCTCCTCGTCATTGCGATATTTTTTTTTGTTCTACACCATACCTGGAAACCTAGTTACGGAGATATTGGGGTCAAAGTTCCAACTTTTTGACAAGTTTTTTTTTTTAATGTATGATTTTTACCACGACCCCCGTACTATTCAATCCATCCATCAGCACAATGTTTTGAGTGCGTTACATTGAGTTCTATCACAAAACATGATTTTTCACCCCAAAAAAAAAAAGTCTTTTCCCAGCAATAATTTTTGCGTAAAGTTACTTAGTTTGATTTAGAGAATGCTTGGTTTATGGCTTCGTGATGAGGTCTTTTACACCCTGTATACGACTCGATTAGCTGTTGTAACTCGTTAACACATTTCATGGATAATGTGGTCTCGCTGTGGCCTGTAGTAAATTCGGTTAATAGCTGCCAAAATTCGACAGTAAATATCAGCGCCCGCAGTGTTCTCCACATGACCTTACTTACAACGTGCTATATTATTTGCATAACGATTAAAGTACTGATTGTGTAATCAATCACAGTTGAGGCAGCTTTATTTGACGACCCGATTTTTATTATTATTAGCTACTAAAACCTTTTGGTGCAATAATAAAGCTTCTAAATCTGATAAATGACTATTTCAAACTTTAGCGTGCACCTGGGAAGTGGCCCTGATAAAGTGATAACACAGACCAGCCTTTGCTCAACCAATCAGTCTGGGAACTGCCGATAGAAGTGAAAACTAAGTAACTTGTGAATTGTATCGTCGAACTATGTGCGTGAGTGTGCGTGTGGGTTTATGTGAAATGTATATGTGTTGTTACTAAATCATCATCATCATCTGCCTAGTTTACGTGATAACGTCATAAGAAACATTGATAAACAATGCTCGTGTGTAGTGTCGGATTTCAGGATTCTGTTGAAACCAGATGAAAGAACTCTTCAAGCCTCCTAGCTCTAACGGGTGCGAAGTTAGGCCGCGGGGAGGTGAGGTAGCCCTGAGGGAGAGTCAGAGGGGGGTTTTGTGGGAAGGGGTGAGGAAGGGTCAGGGGGGAGAAGGTATTTCGTGGGCCCCAATCTCCCCCCTCTTTCCGTCCACTCTCCCCGTCCCCTCACCCCCTTCCCGCGTCACCTTTCCCCTCCCCCTTCCACTTCTCCCGTCCCACTCAACTCACCTTCCTCCCCCTTCCCCCTCCCCCCTTCGTCGCCGCCCCAGTCGTAGCACAGGTTGTGACCCGCACATGCCTATGTGGTGCAACGCCGTAGCGGATCACCTACGAGTGCTAAAAAGCGTGACCACACGTTACGTCTAGTGACGATGAGTTCAATGTTTTTCCTTTACCCAAAAATTGCTCAACGCGCCTAAAGAAGTTTTCACTTCAAAAATAAACCAATAAATAGTCGGTCTTAACACTTCTGACTTCGTCCATGGCCTGGCGGTCGTTTTTTTAGTTTGGTCAACGACAACCGCCTATCTTTATCAACATTTTTATAAATTAGTTTAAAAAATAAATCAATTAATAGTCGGTCTTAATACTTCTGACCTGACTTCGTCCATGGCCTGGCGGTCGTTTTGTTAGTTTGGTCAACGACAACCTCCTATCTTTACCAACACTATATTACCTTATCTGCATAATTAATATATTATGTCCTGTATCAAAGACCTATCTGTGTGACTAGGTTTGCAGTGAACATAGGATTTGGAGAACCTGACTCGGGGCGCTACGCCATCGCCGTGCACTTTAACGTTCGTATGCCACAAAATTATGTGGTGCGGAATACGCAGCGACACGGCAAATGGGGAGCTGAGGAAACTACTGCGTTCAGGTAAGAAATTAAAACAATTCAAAAACTACCTATGAGCTACCACCAGTAGGTAGGTCTGTGCTATGACTTAGTGACCCATTTTCCAACTACCACATTGATAATTGTGTTTTCGAAACACAATTATTATTTCCTTTCAGCAAATATCTCTTGTATCTGAACAACAAATGATAAATGCAGTATAAATATTACAGCATAGCAACCATGAGGGTTTGTTAACTTGACGCCCAAAAATTATCGGCCAATTTGTGACTAATTAACGTACTTTACAAATTCAGGAGGTAGGCATTGTTGGTCAGATCTCCATAGCGACTATATAGTATTTTATTTCAGGGCATTTCCTTTTAAAACAGATCATCCATTCACGATAGAGATCGTAGTGGATGAGAAGGAGACTTATTGGGCAGTCGACGGGATGCCGTATTGCGTATATGCTCATAGGAACCCGAGTCCATTGATTGCTGAGTGGGTACAAGTTACAGGCATTAGAGATGCGGCACTGAACATTCAGAAGACTGATACATTTCCCACATTAGCTGAACGTCCATATGAAGTAAGTAGATTAAATGAAAGTTTTCGTCTTGAAATTACTTCTTCTGGTCAATTTTGATGAGAAAGAAGTCCAAATTAAATCGTAAAAAATGACAATTTGATGTTCCTGCTGGACACTTTTAACATCAATTAGATCCCTCCACTCCTTTTTTTTGGCCAATTTTAAACTCAATCATTTTATTTATTCCAGTGACTTCTACAATACTTAGTGTAATATTTGTTTTTCCAGGTACCCTTCAGAGCTGGTATAGGCTCCTCACCAGAAGGAAACGAGCCTATCTGGCATGCGAACGTCATGGCATCGTTATCGAAAGGCATCCCTCAAGGACATGCGCTTGTTGTCTACGGAAGGTAAGCTCTTAGCGAAAAAAATTACAGCTGAGAACCGGCCTAAAATAAAAAAATGGGTCTATGAGATCAACCAACTAAAGAATCTCTTATATTTTAACTGCACTGGACCCGGGTGGTGGAATAAAGTCCACTTCTTTCCACGGAGAGGAAACCTAAGTCCCGGCTGCAAATAATCAGCCTAATGTTCCCTTAGGCTGATTATTTTAAGCTCTATAAATGCGAACAATCGTGATAACCGAAGGTGAAACGATATATCGTCTAAAAACCACATTAGTCGTCAGCGCCACATATAAAGGTAAATATTTACATGTCTGTGAAAAATGTGCGAAGATCGAAAGCTTCCAGTTAACCTCATCTCAATGCCTGGCTGTTGGCTGACGGCCAATTCACTGCTGATATACAGTTTCATTAACATTGTTTGAATTGGAATACATGCCTACATAAACATAATATTTATTTGGAATCTAAAACAGTAACCTCATTCATATTCGGGTGCCAACATTATTAAATTAATAAACTTGCTATCGAGTTTAACCAGTTTGCCGCCTGCACTAATAGATTTCATGAATGTGTTGCTCACATACATGGTTCGGGACCGGCTGATCAATTATTACAGGCGGGCTGAAGGTTGGCTGGTTCATGAAGGTTCTGCAACTTCATCATAGCAGTGATAGCCTAATGGTGTAATCGTCGGCGTCGGACTGCCAAGGCATAAGTCTCGAGTTCGAACCCAAGGCACGCACCTCTGATTTTTCGAACTCATGTGCGTATTGTATAATTATCACTTGCTTCGGTGAAGGAAAACAAGGTGAGGAAACCTGCATGCCTGTGAGAAACTTCTTGACGGTTTATAAAGCCAAGTCAGAGGTCCATGGGCGGCATAGAAACTCTGACACCAGGTTAGGCACTAATCACACGATAAAGAAAGATCTTCATCGTAATTTTAATTCAGTACCACCATTCCATTTCCAGACTTCGTCCTCTCCTCCACTCATTCAAAATCGACCTGCTGGACACGGCCCGCGAATGGCCGCTCCCCAACGTACTGGCGCACGTGAACCTGCGCGCCTACTTCGAGGCTCAGCGCGAGAGACAGCTGGTCGTGCTGAACACGTGGCTCGGTGCCTGGGGGGCTGAGCGGCGCCAGCGGACGGCGAAGTTTGTACCTGGGACTTATGTAAGTAGACATTCTGGTCTCTGTCATCTTGTTAAAAACTCTAATTTCTAAAACTTTCTAGAATGAAAATTACCGACGCATCAAGTGATGATATTTGCTGTTGATTTATTTATTCAGCCAATCAAAGCATTAAACGTGATTGATGAAACCAGGCATACTTATTACACAAGGCGGAGCCAACTCTTTTTTTAAAGTCGACGCTGTCCCAGTGTGCTTGCGTAGGCCTCCCAAATCCTTCCAGGCAGGCCTTTTTTCTGTGCCACCTGTCCACCTCGAACCTCAAACGAACCGAAGTTGTCTTGTGATATTCTATAATAATGGTGGCTCTTACCATAAAATAAACATACAGGTTCTAACAAATTAAAATATACGACCCTTTAACTACAAAACGAAGCAACTCTTGAGTGGCAGCTTCGAAATACTAGCAGAAAACATTTGAACAGCGATTGAAACTCGCAAATAATTTTATTTATGTCACCTTCCAGACAAACATACGGATAGTTCGTCAGCCGGCAAGTTGGGCGGTATATGCAGAAAATGTACTGATAGGCGAGCTGGAATTCCGCGGGTCAGCGGACGGCGTGCGCGCAGTGCGCGTGCAAGGCGACCTCTACCCGGAACAGATGTACACATGTCCAGTCGCAACCTCTCCTTTCAGGGAGTGAATCAACTCCGGAAGGTCGACTGTTATTCGTAATAACTGGTTACAAGTCAAGCCTGTTTTCATAGGAATGTTATGCCTGTGCAAAAGCACATTACGCATTTTTAAGATTTTCCTGAGAGACAATTTCGCATCAAGAATACTTGTCCTCAGGTTGAGTGCTGCTTACAAGGCAATGAAACAAAAAAATCTCAAAAAATATAAGGAGAATGCAATTATTCAGTGTCAATTTTGATAAGTTAGGCGATTATAAGTTTAATATTTACTGCATTTACTAATATGTACATAATGTGTATTGAGAGACGATTATTAATTTTGTTTTTTTTTTTCTCTTTCGCTTTATATAGATCTGCCTGAATAATGATTGATGTTGACTTTAAGATAGATTTAAACTTGAAATAAGAGTTGTATTTCTTTAAAAATGACCAAAGTACATTTTACCATGGTCAAGCCTTTTTTAGTCAGTCTAGTAAGTTAGTACTCTCGATCTACACAAAAATAAGACATTATTGATCTTAACTTATTATCTGAAATTAAATGATTTGTAGGTAATTGTTGAATAAACGTAACTTATTTTCTTACTAGTATTTAATCGTTTTAAAAATACATTTTTACCAATGATACTTTAATAAACAGATATGTTGTGTGAGCGCGCAATCGTGAAGACTCGAAAACGGGCCAATTGGCTCGTTTTGCCTTTATTCTGCGTCACTGCGTGTGTGTGAGCTGGCGCTGCCCCGCGGAACACTTTTTTCGGTGGTTTTGTAGGTGTTTAACATATCTGTTTATTAGAATATCATTGCATTTTTACATAATTTTGATGCCTGTCACAGTATCTGCAGGACAACAATCCACTTAATTTTGTTATAATTATGTTGAGAGTTTATACAAAAATGATGTTTTTTTACAATATGTTATATTTTTCTAGTTTTAAAATAAAAGGTTATGATATGACAACATAATAATATTATAGACTAGGTAATCACAAGAGATATTATTTTTAACTATAAGACCACACTGTAAAGTATTTTTTGTTTGACTATAACAAAAATGTTAGACGGCCAATAGTAATTGGCACTAATAAATCGCATTATATAACTGTATAAGTATGAATCCCCGTATTTCTCAATCCTAGCCTTTTTAATTCCTTTAAAAATTACAAATACCCAATAAATGTTACAATGATGAAAAAAGTAACATGTTTGTTTTTCTTTTTTTTTACCTCATAACTATTAAAAACAGAACCAAGACACCCGAGATCCCAGCTATTAAAAACAGAACCAAGACACCCGAGATCCCAGCAATTCCACCGGTGTGCCACACAAATGTTTCAATGACATTTGTGTGGTTTTGTACACGTTCATTTGAATGAACGTGTACAAAATGTGCGCCTGTTCACCACAATGTTCGTGCACACGTAGAAGCGGTGGACTCACATCTGCGAACACGCACCCGCTGTTCGCGCAATTAAATTAGCAGTCTAGGAGACCGACGGGCCAATGCCAGAAATACGGGCCAGGGTCAGACGTGATGAGGAAAATAACTGAAGTTAGTATTTTCAGAATAAGAATAACCAAATCTTTAAGATTTTATACCGTTTTGGGTCGTAAAACGTTGAGGCAAACATTTTGGACATGGGCTCTCGTACTAACACATGTTCGCTGATAAATTTTAATGTGCGCAAACAAAAAATAGGCACAGCTTTGCTGGTGGAAACGATTCTGCTGCTCAGCTTTGTGCTGGTTATCTGTGGTGCTGCACAAAATGTTCGCTCACAATATTTTTTGTACCATAAAGTCATCCTATCGGTCCATCTCTGGTAGACCGTAGAAACGCAGCCTTATAGTAGTCAATTAGGCGCACAAACAGGTCAAACTCTCGAGAAGAGGGATTATTCAAACGCACGACCAATGGCTTTGCGAACTGTACGAGTTACCAACGACAAGTTACAACCAATCGTTAAATTTTAAGCTGCTATTACGCCACTTTCAAAGACCCCATCAATCACCAGTTGATTGTGGGGTCTTTGAAAGTGGAATTGGTTCTTAATAATCAGAATTCTTATTGGTTAAAAAAATGATTTTGTCACCATAAAGCCGGGCGCCTATTCCACAGAACAGCCTATTCACGTGCGGTGCAGGTGCAGGCGGGAAAACACAGAACTAAAATAAATATACGAAGATTGACCTATCAATATTATTATTATTGGTGCATTTTTGCTTGACAAGCATCGCCACCTTATTAATCACATTTTTCGGAATTCATCATCATTATCATCTGCCTAGCCAACTCTATGTTGGCGTCGGCTTCCATTCTTACTGATTTTATTTTCGGAATATCTGAATGTACATTTATTCATTATGTATCCAAACGATTTTTGTCAAATTGATCAGCTGCTGTTTGACGTGTGTTTGACATACTGTCAAAATTTCATAGAGAAAATGGAAGACATATTGATAGCTGACTGTTTTGTTTGTTCGACTGTCTGTCATATTAATTACATTACCGGTTGGAAATTAAAGATAATTCTGTTATTTTGAATAAAAACATTTACAAAATAATAGTTTACATTTATCTACCTATATTTAACAAACCATGGGATTATTTAAACTTATATTTTCACTGTAATCACTTCCAATAAACCCACATTATGCCGGTTATTAGTCTGTGGTAGCTTCATATGTTTGACCTTCTCAAGGTGACCGATATCGCAAACCGCGTTCGACCAGTCAGGGTTGACAGGGTCTTGCGGTTACACGGGCTTTACCTGATATTGTCCGAGAATAATTAATCAAGATGAGCGTACAAAGCGATTCGGACAAGCGGAAGCAAATCTCTGTGCGAGGTATTGTCGCAGTAGAAAATGTAACTGAGGTGAAGAAAGCGTTTAATCGTCATGTGCATTACACTCTGGTGAAAGACAGAAATGTTGCGACTCCGAGAGACTACTACTTTGCCTTGGCCCACACCGTGAGGGACCATCTTGTCTCCCGCTGGATCAGGACCCAACAGTACTACTATGAAAAGGACCCCAAGGTAAATTTAGTCTTGAGTAAAAACTTAACAATATTGTCTATATAAATTGGACTACCCACCTCACTGACTTTTAAAAAGTTTTCTTTGAAAAGTTATGATCTGTTTGCTTTTTAGTACATCCTTCATTATTCAACATGCTTTCAGGAACAATTTCAATTATTTCTTCAAGGAATCACTCATTTCTTAAAATTAAAAAACTTAATTTCACATACAAATGTGTTGTGAATGTGTGGTGTGTGCTTATTTTTTAAATTATTCATAAATTTATACAAACCTTTAATAATCAATATTATGTTCAAAAACACATTCATCATTTGAGAAGTATATCTTTTGGTTATGATTGTCAAGCCATTACATTTTACAATAATATTACAGGTAAATATATATTTATTAACTTTCAACTAACTTAAACATCCCTTAACACAAACAAAAATTCCATTCCTTTATTTCTTTTACTAATCTACAATATTTTTGTTTGTAAGCGTGTCTACTACCTCTCCCTGGAGTACTACATGGGGAGGTCTCTCCAAAACACCATGATCAACCTGGGCATCCAGGGTACTGTGGATGAAGCCCTGTACCAGCTTGGCTTAGACATTGAGGAGTTGGAGGAGCTGGAAGAGGATGCAGGTCTTGGCAATGGTGGTCTGGGACGTCTGGCTGCTTGCTTCCTTGACTCCATGGCCACTCTTGGACTGGCTGCTTATGGTTATGGTAAGTAAATTAAACCAAATATATTTTACAAACACATTTGACTTCTAGTTTCTAGAGAAGCATAATACTTTGTCCAGCACTTTGGACTGTGACATATCAGAAGCTCGTTGTTTGTTTTTTGTGAACGACTTGCTAAGTGCAAGTCATACATTTTTTTAAAAATGGATTTTAGATTTTTTGCTCATCATTCAAAATTGAAGTAATAGGTACATAAGCACTTTAATTACTTGGTTTTCTGAACATAATTCAGAACCAACAAAATGTATGAATAAAAAGAGAACATGAACATTGATTTAACAAAAATGTTGGCATGCAATGTTGATAAAGATGCACCAATATAAATTGAAATTATTTCAAGAAGCTCGTAACTGTGACCCGCAGGACATTGGAAACATACTTGACATTATTTTAGCTAGTGTAAACTAATTTGAAGCGGTTGACAACACTCACTGGCGCGCCGCCAATTATAAATGTTCAAACTAAATTAAATACTTCAGACCATCGACTTGAAACAAAAAAGACATAATACCTATAGTTTTCGCTAGATTATTATTTCTGCTATTGTAGCACCTCTATTGACCTCTAAAGTAGACTACTTAAAGTTACAATCATACTAAAAAAATAGGTTTACAGAGGTATGATCTTTTTGTGTTAAATCAAAAGTTAATGTTACATGCGAGTTTAGATACCATTTGATAATGACGAGATTTTGAAATTACATAATCCAAGTATCTAGGTATCTAAAACATGTTTTTTATTCAACGAATGTGACGACAGATAATGTCGTTCATGTTATCGATAAATAATTGAGTTATTTGTAGAAAGAAAGTAACATAACTCAACACAAATATGCATATTTTTTGATTGACCGCAATAAAAGTAATAATGATAGAAGCCGCCACTGAATTAAAGGTCAACGTCCGCGCACCACGCAATGTAGATCTGCCCAGACCTATGATCTATCTACGTTTACATCAGTGCCGGATTAAGCAAGCGCGGGGCCCGTAGCAAATTCTATCGAGGGGCCTTTGATCTGTCAGATTTGATACCACAAACTATCCATTGGCCATTTGTCCATTGTAGGGATAGGTGGTGGGTAGGGCCGTAGCCAGAAATTTGATTTGGGGGGCTACCCTAAATAAAAAAAGCAAAAATAGGGGGGTTAACCAATGACTAAAACTAGGTTTAAATGATTGCGTGACGGTTGACAGGGGAGAATGGAAGAAAAAAACGTGTTGCGCCGTACCCCAGGTAACATGAGATAAGGGCAGGAAGAAGAAGAACCAATGACAAAAACACAAAAAAAAAGGCAATTACTTAGGTGAATGCTCCAGGGTAGCCTGCGAAATTCAAATTTTCTTACGTTTTTGCAATTTGCAGGCCAGTGCTAGGTTGTATGTTGATTAGAATATTACTCGCGGTTGAAACACGTATGTAGTTACAGAATTATAATCATCAAAATAATCCATACAATCCTCCAAGCTCATAAAGGTGCAGGAATGACTTTGACCTTGAAAAAGAAATTTTTCCACCTTTATGAACTTAGAGGGTTGTATTGATTACAAGTGAGCTCCAAAATTAAAATATTTCGCCTGGGATAGTTTGGTTTCTCTATAGTTGTCCGAGATTTCGGGGGGGGGGGGGGGGGGGGGGTTTGAGCCCCCAGTAGTGGTGGACAGGTTTGTATACGCGAGGGCCCCGCACAAACGGAGGCTCTCGTTTGCGCGGGGACCCGCGTAACCAAACCCATAATTGAGTACTTATGTATAGGAAGGATTAGCGAATGTAGCGAGCTCGAAAATTGAGTATTTTGCCTGGGATTGGTTGGTTTCTCTATTGTTGTCCGAGATGTCGGAGGGGTTTTAATCCCTAACGGCGGTGGGCGGGTATAAATACGCGGGGCCCTCGATTGCGCGGGACCCGTAGCAATTGCTACTTCCTATCCGGCACTGGTTCACATAATTGGTCACTAAAAATGAAGCCATTTTTGTTATGATCTGTCGATAACGTAACACGAAATCGCGTTAATGATCTCTGAATGAAAGGTCACACAGGTTTTCAGTATTATCGGATCTGAGTGAGCTGAGCAAAATGTTAGAAATGCTGCTGACTTATCTCCGTCCTGGCTGTTTACTTCGATCTACGGGTCGGGTAAACTTTTATCGAGTTTTTCCATTGAGAAAAACTCTTTATCATAGCAACTCAGAATCTGTATTTGTGTTCGGTTAATAGCAATGGGCTTATGGCCATAGCTTATGTAGGACTAACAAAATAACTAGTGAAATATATTTTTTTGCATTGCGGCTTTACAATAAATCATTTGGCCCCTTACAGGTATCAGGTATGAGTACGGTATCTTCGCTCAGAAGATTGAGCACGGCGCGCAGCAGGAGGAGCCTGATGATTGGTTGCGCTACGGCAACCCATGGGAGAAGGCGCGCCCTGAGTTCATGTTGCCCGTCAACTTCTACGGACGCGTGGTCGACACTCCCGAAGGAAAGAAATGGATCGATACCCAGGTATTGAGACGTTTTGCATACATGCGTGATCTCTTGGGGACAGGTCAACCTAAAGTTACAATGGTTCTTGCTTCTAATAAATACTATATCACGGACATGACCCTGCACATACCTAGACCTACATCACGATGATATTACTATAAAATTATATTATTACGTCCGCATTTAAAGAAACCATGAATGACTGCTGTCTAAGTTTGTTTCGGCATTTCTTCTCTGAGATGGTCAGCAGTGGCATTTGGTTTAAAAATCTCGAAACCCGGAAGAGTGTCTCAAAGCTCTACTAAAAGAAATACCATTACTACTAACAAAGCACCCCAGTGATTTTGGAGTCCAAATCCCCATATCCTGTTGTGCATGATTTAATGGTCATGGTAACGGCGACAAGAATATTGACCACTTTAGTTGTCCGTAGTCACGGACGACAACTAAAGAGAATAACACAAATAAGTCCATCCAAATCGTATCATCCAAATACTCAAGCAAACGTTCGACGAGGATTCATGTCGTTGCCTTTTAATTAATGCCGACAGGAAAGAAAAGACTTACTTCCAAGTATATTTTTAGAAATGATACATAAAATACCAGTTTTTAAATGTAATGTAACATAATAAATGGTAAACAAATGTTACATTTCATACCTTCGTGATACACGAGTGATTTTATCTGCAACGCCAATTTGTTGCTGTGAATTGAATAGTGTAATCAGAAGCAAAAAACTATGACTTGTTTATAATAGAGTCGCATGATGACAGAGATGGTAGTCAACATGATGATCATGATTTAATTTAAATACACTTTGAACAAACAAAAAGCATTTGCTATAATTAGATGTACCTAGAAAAAAGCCATTTTTTTTCTAAAACCTGTTCTAGTTATCATGAAAAATATTTTCCTTGGCCAATAATAATATTTTAAGGATAGATTTTTTTTATGTTATACGATCAGCATTGCACATCATAATATAAACGATGTATCATCACAGCACATGCTGTTGCGCTTGACTAACTAAATAGAAGACTCGGCAGTCGGTACTACTGTATCAGAAACTCTTAAGTCGTAAACAATTTGACACCTCCTAAGCTGAAAATTAACGTAGCAGCAGGAATCAATCAAAGATGGCGTGATATTCAAGTCATGTAAACCCACACAACTAATTAACAATGCTCCATAGACGTATTTGCTTCCTGTGCACCAATTTACCATTTCGCTGCCCCACTGTCCAATTGTAAAAACTACTTAAAGCTATCTATAGGTACCTAACCATCAAATTGTTTTTGCATTTCTGACGATATTGTTCCTTTCTTGAACCCAAGTCTTACTTGAACTTTGAGGAGATAATTGTACGATACTTATCTGCGATATAGGTCGCCGGAGGAAAGTCCTTGTTATCAATAATATTGTGTCAACAACAACATAATATTATTCTATTCCTATGTTGTCGTTTGTGTGATGTGTGTCGCATGTTTTGTGCATGCTGAATAAATATTTTGTACATGCCTGACCGGGTCCTGTCTGATAATGACTCTCACCCTTTTTTTAGACGAAATATTATGGAGACGGTACATAAAATATTCTGATTTGCTAACATTAAACACAAAACTTCGACCAAACAAAATTACGACTATTAGAAATTGTGAACAGGATATTTATTATGATGCTAATTTTATACCTACATACATACTGCTAGGGAAATCAAGTACCTAGGTAAATTGTGTTCTACAAAATCAAAATCATAAACTATTAGAGTACTAAAGAGTTTAATAAAAAAACATCATTGTTTGTTATCAGGTCGTGTTCGCGATGCCCTACGACAATCCAATCCCCGGCTACAACAACAACGTCGTCAACACACTGCGTCTCTGGTCTGCTAAGAGTCCCGTCGATTTCAACTTGAAATTCTGTAAGTAGAACAAACTGCGTCGACTTATGTTTAAAATAAACAAGTAAACAACATGATGTCATAATTAGTTGGCGCCAAAATACACAATAACAAATCAATAAATTATTTTCAGTCAACTCTGGCGACTATATCCAAGCCGTCTTAGATCGTAATGTCGCCGAGAACATTTCCAGAGTTCTGTACCCCAATGACAACTTCTTCGAAGGCAAGGAGTTACGTCTGCGTCAAGAGTACTTCATGTGCGCTGCTACTCTGCAAGACATTATCAGGAGATACAAGAACTCCAAATTCGGTAGCCGTGAGGCCGTCAGAACAACTTTCGAAAGTCTTCCTGAGAAAGTAGCTATACAACTCAACGACACCCACCCTGCACTTGCCATTCCTGAGTTACTCAGGATTTTGATTGACATTGAGAAACTGCCCTATGAGAAAGCATGGTCGCTAGTACAAAAGTGCTGCGCTTACACTAATCACACAGTCTTGCCTGAAGCTTTAGAGAGGTGGCCCACCAGTATGTTGGAGAATTGTCTGCCGAGGCACATGCAGTTGATCTACCACATCAACTTCTTGCACTTGAAGGAAGTCGAGAAGCGCTGGCCGGGTGACTCGGACCGCATGCGTCGCATGTCACTCATCGAAGAAGAGGGCGATAAGCGAGTGAACATGGCTCACTTGTGCGTCGTTGGCTCACACGCGGTCAATGGTGTCGCGGCGATTCACTCCGACATCCTCAAAGCAACCCTCTTCCGTGACTTCTTTGAGATGTGGCCCGAGAAGTTCCAGAACAAGACTAATGGTATTACTCCCCGCCGCTGGCTGCTTCTGTGCAACCCAGGTCTGTCTGACCTTATCAGTGACAAGATTGGTGAGGAATGGACGGTGCATTTGGATCAATTGCAGCAACTGAAGCGTTGGTCGAAAGACCCTGCTTTCCAGCGGGCGGTTATGAAGGTGAAGCAGGAGAACAAGTTGAGGCTGGCGTCGCTGATCGAGCGGGACACGGGCGTGAAGATCAACCCGGCGTCGATGTTCGACGTGCAGGTGAAGCGCATCCACGAGTACAAGCGGCAGCTGCTAAACATCTTGCACGTCATCACCCTGTACAACCGCATCAAGCGCGACCCCACCGCGCCCATCACGCCCAGGACTGTCATGATCGGAGGGAAGGCTGCTCCTGGATACTATGTTGCCAAGCAAATGATTGCCTTGGCTTGTGCTGTTGGCAACACTGTAAGTATTGCTTATTCATTTAGAGCATGTTATAATACAATGTATTATTTTTTGTTGCTTGTGAGAATGCAAGGAAGTCTGGTAATATAATTATGTTTTATTTGCTCCAGGTAAACAATGACCCCGATGTTGGAGATAAACTGAAGTTAATATTCTTGGAGAACTACCGCGTCACGCTGGCTGAGCGCATTATGCCCGCAGCTGATCTCAGCGAACAGGTTGGTTTTCTGCCTTTCAACTTTATAATCTCTACTATTATATAAGAAGCTTTTATTTACTCCCTTTTACAGCTGAGCTGTCGAGTGTAAAATAAGATATTTTTCAACACACTTGCTCATAAAATGGCTCTAATTTCACCGCAATTAGGCACATAATGACACCTGTAATCAAACTGTAACTTTTCATTGCTATTATTCACAAGTGAGTTCTAGGGTTTTTTATTTTATTGGTTGAGTTGCTTTGTTCTTAAAAAAGTTTCGACAAAAAAATGTTTTTTTTTTTTGTATTATTTTCTTCACACAAGTGTGTTGAAAAACGTGGTATGATACACGTGTGTATTGATGATTACCGTCCTCGGCTCTCCTCACCTAACGGCTCGGGTCTCAATGGCACCTCAGCGGTAATCACCAACATTACATGTACCATAATGTACTATTAAAAATCATACAACACTTCTGCGATCTCTTTATTGATACGTTATTTATCAATTCGGGATAAATAGCTATGTTTATTTGCAGTGGAGTCACTGGCTTAAACTAAATTTAATTAATTAATTTGTATAAAAAATAGTATTTTTTATAGTAGTAATGACAATATCAGTACCCAATAGTTAAAGATAAAAAAGAAAGAACAATACAATACTGCCACTCAATTAACGTAACTGCAGACGGGTATCACCATTATTATTATATCGTCATTTTACATACTTATCGGCGAGATAATTATATCAGGAATCACGTGTTAGCCATAAAACAGTAAATATTGACAGGAGATAGCTATAAAAGTTGACCATGACTTCATTGATACTTAACGACTTTATTGGTCAGACAGTAGCACGTTTCAAGTAGGATTCCAAAAAAAAAACATAAAAGTTATCATCTGGACTGCTAAGATTGTTTGATTGACGTTATAATTATAACATTAAATAGGGCGATATTACTTATGTGCAGACGCCAGCACATCACGTTACCCGAAACTGTCAAACTTTCCCAATCAACCTTGACCCTAATGCTTTAGCGATAAAGCTGAAAATCTAATAAAGAAATTGACAGATTGTAATAGCTTGATGTGCTGGCGTCTGTCTGTACAGTCCAGAAACTGTACATTTCTTTCTACACGTTAAGAGGCCTATTACAAAACAAAAAAACGCGAAATTGCGAGTTTTACTCGTTTAAATTATACGAGTATGTTTTCCTTTCGTTGCTTGAATGAAATAACAACTACTTGTTACAAATAGTTCGTTATCTCAACTTCAATAATAATAGAACGAATTTTAGATCAATTATTAATAAATTTAGTAATAATCGTTCTCTCGTTGCATGTCTAAGCAAAAACTCACGGAAATCTGATTTCATGATTTGGGACTTCTAATTTGTAGATTCTATTGAATATATTATAGACAATCAACTTTTTTTTTTATCTCACAAATATCCTATACTTTCATAATAATATAATACTTTTTCGATATTTTATAGCTTTTAAGTAAATTGTACAATTAGCGTAACCAAAATGTAAGAGGGTTGTTAAGGGTCGCCAGATAGACGGTATCCAAAATACGGTTAGGTCAACAAGTTATAACTTATAAGTACTGCAACGAATGCCCTTTCTTTTCTAGATCTCCACCGCTGGTACCGAAGCGTCTGGTACCGGTAACATGAAGTTCATGTTGAACGGCGCCCTAACCATCGGCACCATGGACGGCGCTAACGTCGAGATGGCGGAAGAGGCCGGAGAGAAGAACTTCTTCATCTTCGGCATGAGGGTCGATGACGTGGAGGCTTTGCAGACGCGAGGGTGAGATTACTGTTTGAAATTGTTTTTCGGACCAAAGTAGGGCCAATTTAATAGACCACATTTGACATTTGTCAGTTTAGTACTACTACATTTTAAAGTTACCTACCTTATTTTGTCATTAAACAATAAATATGTAATTGAAAAAATTTAAGCAATTGTGCAGTTCTAACTTCGAAGAAATAAATAATATTTTATGCCAGCCATTACATGGTTACGTTGTTGTATTTTGACAAAGTGTCAAATGTGGTCTATTAAATTGGCCCTACTGTAAGATAGGTATTTTATCGCAAACCAAAATTGTTACACTGGTCATTATGAAGAGCTGTAATTTCGATAACCATCTGTGTTTCAGACCAAATTCAAATAGGAATAATTTAAAAATCTTTGGGATCAGGGAAATTATTTGTAAAATAGAAATAGTCCAGAATTCGCTTATAAGTATATAGTCACGCACGTAACTAAGGAACCAAGTAATATACTTCATTTTCAAGTAGTTTCTCAAGTATTTCACTCGTGTTACTACGCGCGAGTCTAGATAGTCGGGGCGCCTTGAAACACTCAATAATACGCGTGTAAATTGGCTTATCCGGACATGCACTAAGTTTCTCCATGTTATTGCTAATCTCGTACTTTATCTTTTGTTTTCACTACAAGCTCGTTAGAAAAATATCGTATTATCGATAAGGAATAATGTGCTAAACAAAACATGCGAGAGCAACATGTCGACATGACGTTCTTAATCACTCTATAAATAAATTATAATCAACTATCGTGATTCGCTGACTTGAAGCTAATATTCCTAATCTAGCAATAGGCTTTTTATCAGCTTCATTCAACATCTTATTGAACGACCTCTAGCACTAATCTGTATGACCTACATTACTATATTATTTCTTCAGATTGTAGGCGTCAGAAATGCTCTCGATATGATATTGCATTAAAGAATCGTATGATATACTATAAGTCTCGTTAAAAAGCGTTTATTTTCTACCTATAAGTTTCTTTAGCTTTAACTTTATGCAAATAATAGAGCAAGATCCTAGTGCTGCCAGATATTACTTATTTTCTCTTTAACCAAATGTGTCGAGTAGTGTTAGTATGTACTGTAAAGTAAACGTATTCATACCTGCTTAAACGTATGCATACCTGCTAAGTTGTGCCGACGACCAATTTTTCAATATCAGTTGCTAAAGTTGCGTAAAAATATATATAATAGTATTTTGTCTTAAGGTGACACATCACACGGGCTCGAACTCATTGGTGGGCGTGGCCAAACAGCACGCTGTCTCACCTGGCATCGTGCCCGACAGAGATAGTATCAGTGATGAGCAGTTAGGCGCTAGTCTTCACGCGCGTCTAGTTCGTACGCACACACTCAGCGTTCCGAACCGTTCCGAACAAAAACGAAGTTATATAATACTTTCGTCTGACCTTTTATTTAAATGCGCTAAAAAGAATAAAATAAACTTTTTCTTTAAAACTTTTACTATCAACTTATAACGTCATCGTCACTACACAATTCGCGAGATTAGTGGTAACAATAAAATTGTATAACTATATTGTTTGTTATAATATCCCTCGAGAGAAATAAATGGCTGTGAAGCCAGCAGAGTCTGGACGTTGGTCGGCAGACGACTGCTTTATATTATCATCGTGGTACTGTGGATTTCCTTGGCCTGATAAAATTTAGGATTTCCTTTTCAGGGCGTATCAAGTCGGGGTCACCAATTTAGTGGTTGTTGTACACAATCTAAATTAAATTAAAAAATTTCATAATTCTATATAAATTTAATCAACACAAGACAGAGAAGTGACAGATCAGAAGAAAAGTAAAAATTATATCGTGAAGGTTTTATGTATATAAAGTTTCTAAATAAGTAGGTCGCTACACCATATTATAGGGTGTGCGTTTCGATGGCGCGACCACGGGTTTTTTTTTTAAATAACTATGCCATGATTTTGTAAAAATATGTATGTATGTGGTTCAAATTTCCCAAAACCTTAAATTTGTCAAAGTTATGGTTAAAAAGTTATAATGGTTTGAACGTGGCCACGACATCGAAACGCGGAGAACCGCGCGGCCACGGAAATCTTAAAAACTAAGCGTTGCAGAGACCTGAAATTTAGGTAAATAACAGATTGAATTTGTAAAAAAAATTAAAAAATCCTAGGTTTATATTTCAGGAGCATACGTACGTTATCGCTTATAACCTTCAAAATGTTCTGAATGTGAAATTTAAAATTGAAATTAATTAATTACTTAATTAAATTTTTTTTTTTTTTTTACGAAATCTTGCCATAGTTTAAAAAAAAATGCCGTGGTCGCGCCATTGAAACACACATTATAGGAGTGCAATAAAAATGCACAGGCCCTTCAACTTCAGCGAAAAACAAATGACACGTCACTGACGTCATGCATGAAATGACAAGGACAGAAATATAGGTCTTGTTCTTCTATTAAACGAAGTACATGTCAATATCGCGTGTCCCCTCCCGCACCGCACCGGGGGAAACATTATTCAGTGAGATGCACGAAAATTCATAGTAAAAGGCGCGCGTAAAAAAATATGAAAAGGCTTTTGGGAAATCGAATTTTATGAAAAAACCACTGCATAAATCATAATCAAATAAAATTTATTGAATTCTTCGATAATTGTGCTGTGTCGGTACGGACTTTGTTTTGGAAATTTGACACTTCTTTTATTACTAATTTACGGCCAAAGTTACGTTAAAATTGGCAATAAAAATGAATCTTTGGTAGCTCGTAACTTTTGAATGGCTTTTTATTTTACAATTCTGATTCCGCACATACACAATTAATAATGAGAGAAAACGATATCATGTTTAACTTTAGATGTACCATGTCAAACAGTGGAGTAATAGCCCCCCGAAATTTGTATGGAAAATATGTTGCGCAGTTCAACCTTAAAGCCTGGAGTGCAGTTTTTTTTATGTTGTATAGAAGTTTGTTAAAAAATAATTAATAACACTGCCAGATGCTTCCTGTCTATGGAAATTTCTGCCAGACACTTTATAATCTGGCGGCCCTAGGATTTTAGGACCATAAGACTTTCGTGTGCGTCTTACTGATACGGTGTAAGATAGTTAATTGTGTTTCAATAATAGAATTCCTATCTAATTAGGGCGCCTGTAATAGCGGAAAGTGAAAGCGTGTGTTTACTGTTTACAACTCTGATCTTGGCACCATCTGGCCCCATCTGCGACGCTATCGTTATTTACTGGGCACAATTCCAACTTAGAGAATAACAAGGATTCCCAGTCAGTCATGGTCGGCTCGAACCAGGGATGCTCTCGACCAATGTAGCAAAGAGGTTGAGCTTCATTTGATTAACCCATTGTTTCTCCGATCTCGGATCCTACATGTGTGAAATCGAGGACGAGCCGCCTGATCACCACTAAGCTAAGTTTTGCTTGCACTTACGACATAGAAATGCTGACCCGCCCCGTTGACTTTGTATAGAAATAATGAATGAAAAGATACTGATCGGCCGAGCGCACTGACGACGCACGCCAAACGAGAGTTAGTTATTTTGCGCGCCAAAGTTGACGCTTTCCTAATAGGCCTGAACTTTAAAGAGTCCTATTACATTTTTTTCGCTAATTTTTGATTTTTACTTCCTGGATCAAATTATTTCGATCGGTGTACACGAGTCGAAAATAATAGTGATCTCCGGACGATTGTCGATTATTATTGACGAAAATTAGAGACCAGACTGACATGAGGACCAGACTGACTGAGGAGCGAGCTGAATTGACGCAAAATTATAGTACTTTAATTTAATTATTGTAATTTTGTCTTATTATATTGGCAAACGAAAACTAAAGAAACGTATTTATTGTAGATCGAAGTTTTATATCATATTAATTTATTTGATAAAATTGAGATTATTTGGAATATAATGGACGCTGAATCAAGACATTTATGGCTTAAATTACGATTTCTTACGATTTTTTCCGTGAAAACTCAAGGAATTTAAAGAAATTCTAGAACTCCAATAAACAAGTAAAACTTTCAACTTATCTTTTAGTAATTTTAGCTTTTATAAAATTTGAATCTAACAATGTAAATTTGAGCGTCAAAGTTCCATCACCGACGGTTTTTCTTGCAAACTGAGTTCGTAAAATATTTATAGTACATTACACAAAAAGAAAAATGAAAATGTGTAACTCCAACTTCAAGAAATAGAATGGCACTATCGGTATTAATAAGCAAATAAATTAATTATCTTACTGCTGCTGAAAAATACTGCATCAAAAATCATGAATTTGCGCAACAAATGTAATAGGATGATATAAGCGAAAAAAAAATTTTACTGATCAGGTGGAAAAGACCACGACTGTACATTCTACGTGATTGCAATAAAGACAGAAAAAAAAATCTATATTGAAGATTTAAGGAGATTAAAGAGGCAAAACAAAAACGTTTCTTTAAGAAATAGTAGCCCACTGACATTATGAACAGGATCCTGATCAAGCTGCTAGACTAAGGCAAATTAAGGATGGTAGCTATTGACCACGCGTTCGCACTTTTACCGTAACCTTCTCTCAAAAGGTTGAACAAATACGTACATAATACACCGTGAAGTATCCGGCATGTCATAGAACCAAAAATTTGAAGACATGTAACATCTAACAACCCGCTCTGGGCCCTCACGGTGGATTACAGCCCACTCACTCTCATAGAGCTGAGACCTCTCTCCCAGTCGTGGCAACATTACGAGTACCTGATTATGCTACGCTGTTTACCGTTATTAACATTCTCAGAATATATTTTTTTTCGATATTTGCGTAGATACAACGCGTACGAGTACTACGAGCGCAACCCGGAGCTCCGGCAGTGTATCGAGCAGATCCGCAGCGGGTTCTTCTCGCCGGGCGAGCCGGGCCGGTTCGCGCACATCGCTGATGTGTTGCTGCAACACGACCGCTTCCTCCACCTCGCTGACTTTGACGCGTACATCGAGGCACAGGATAAGGTCTCCGAGTGTTATCAGGTATGTTGGTCTTCTCTATCCTTACTGAAGTCCATGGACCTCCGGTAGCAAGCAGTTCCACAGCGGCTTCTTCTCGCCTGGAGAATCGGGTAGGTGGGCACATCATCAGCACATCGCCAACGTGTTCATGCTACACGATCGCTTCCTCCACTTCGGTCGCTAGTGACTAGGATGGGTATATCGAGTCACAGGGTAAGGTCTCTCGAGTATTATCAGGTATGGTGGTCTTCGCTCGCAGCTTCGCCCGCGTGAAATTCCCTAAGTGGTTCACGTGATCGTCCTACGGGAATAAAAAGGTATACTATGTGTTAATCCAGGTTATAAATTAATCCTCGTTGCTTAGTGTGGCACTAGATGGCGCTGTGTCTAATGTCCAGCGATATTTATTTTATATTTATTTATTTTATAAACTATGTGTGTGCCGATTGTCACCCAAATCCTTTTAGTTGTTTTTGCGTGAAAGAGTAACAAACATACATCTAACCTAACTTTCGCATTAATAATACACCGACACAAAATTACACAGATATTGTTACAATATTTCAGCTTTTGTACGTGGGACACTCGGAAAGTTTTGCGAAAATAAATATAATGTTCTTTAGGTAAATATTTTTTTATTAAATCTTTACAAAGTACTCTCTACTAGCCTCTATACAAAGTTTCATGCGGCTGTACCAGTTTTCAAAACACTTTTTCCAGTTTGCCGTAGACACCTCGTTTACAGCCTGCTTGAACGCTGATATTGCATCTTCCGGCGACGAAAATTGTATCCCTTTGAGCAGATTTTTTATTTTCTGGAATAAAAAGTCGCACGGTGCTAGGTCAGGGTTGTAAGGAGGGTGACCCAGGAGTTTGACCGGCGTGCTGTCCATGAAGTTTCTCGTTTTGAGCGCGGTATGCGAAGGCGCGTTGTCGTGATGGAGCAGTAGCCCGCGGAACCCTGCTCACAACAGAGAAAAATTCTGCCAAACATTTGGAAGTATACCATTCAGCGTCGATGCTTCTTTGGTTCCATAAAGGAATTGACACCAAGTAGCCAGTCAAATTGAAAAAGCTTGCGATCAAAATCTTCAAACCGTCAAACGGCGCTTCGTTTCTGGATCGTATTGATAAATCCAAGACTCGTCACCTGTAATGATGTCGTAAACACGCCGAGACGAGCCTGCTTCAAATTTGTTTATCATGTTACGGTACTATTCCACCCGGGCCTGCTTCTGAACATCGGTGAGGTTGTGCGGCACCCAGCGTGAAACTATCCTCCTCACGTGAAGATGCACGTGTAGAATTTCATGTAGGTTTCCCGATCCAACCTGCAGTATGTGCTGAATCTCTTGATACGTAACTTGCCTATTGTCTTGGATTAAATTTTTCACTGCTAGCGTTCTTCCGTAACAGCCGTCAAAGGGCGACCACTTCTTTTTTCATCCCCCAAAGTTAGTCGACCGCGCTTGTATTCATTATACCAAGATACACGGTTGCCTTAGAAGGGCCTTCATCCATTAATGTTATTTGAAGTCTATCGTACGATTCGTCAGGTTTCAGGCGACACTTGAAATCGTCAAAAATCATAGCGCGAAAATGTTCCCGGCGTAGATCCATTTTTTAATGGGACACGATAATTTAAATTAGCTCGGAAACAATGTGGAGGTAAGTTTTGAAATTGGAACGTACCTACTTTTACTTAGAAATAATTATATTTTCAAAATAGACCATAACTGGCCAGTCTCTCAAAACTTTTTTTCGCAATACTTTCTGAGTGGCTTGGTACAAATGCGAGATTGACCCAGAATTGACCATTTCCTTATAAATGTAAAGCAGATTTTGACCTAAGATTTTACATGTCTGTACTTTAAAACAGTCTGCTCTTTGATCTTGTTTGTTGTGTGGCTTTGATGAGTAGTGATATAAAACATTGTGGTCATCTGGAACAAAACATAAGACTCCTTTAAATAATCATTTAATCACTACATATTATAAAGCAAATTCCTCCGCCGCGTCTGTCTGTTCGCGATAAACTCAAAAACTACTGCACCGATTTTCATGCTGTTTTCACCAATGGATGGAGTGGTTATCAAGGAAGGTTTTAGTATATAATTTGTCAAGTTTTTGTACACATTGGCTAAAATATAATGATATTTGTTGGAGCCGAGGTGTCGGAAAAAAAAGTCGTCTGGGAGCTTTACTTTTGGTCGCGATAACCGACATCCACGCGGGCGAAGCCGCGGACATCAGCTAGTCTATACTAATATTATAAATTCGGAAGTAACTATCTGTCAGTTGGTCTGTCACTTTTTCACGCTTTAGCGGCAGAACAGATTTCTATTTATCTGGAATATGGGCAGACCATTAATTACCATGTATGAAAAAGAAAATCTATGTAATACATTCCCGTGGAGTAATTTCCGAACTCCTGACTTAGTACTGAATTAAAGTTCTCCTAGGCGGTTAAGAGCTTCATCCAAATTATTAAATATTTTGTTTCAACCAACCGATTTGTTACTTACACGCAATATTTTTTTTGCCAAGACACTCACCAACTTCAACCTCCTCCTCATCTTCTTCAACCTTTGGCCACCCGTTCAGGTCTCTTCCAAATTCCTCCATCTTTTGCGGTTCTGTGTCATGGCGTCATGGCTATCCTGCTAAAACTAAATACCTATACCCATAGTTCAAAAAAACATTGACCATGAACGCTTTTATGCGATTTTCACAACAATCCCATTTAGATAAGAAAAATAAACCCTGAGTAATTATCATGTGCGAATAATTTGCAATGCACACCGATAGCCATTTGTTTACAATCGTTTGATAAATATAAAAATGACGAGTTTTTTTTCGTCAATCATAAAGGTTATCGGTAGTGAAATGAGACATTTATGCGCCATTCAACCTTTATGCTCAAGTTGTATTAATAACTCAGCGGCTACAATGTATCTAATATTGACATAACTTGGCACTGCGCCCGTTACCAGTTACATCATGAGCCTAAAGCTTCTGTACTTGCATGTTATCGCTAAAATAGTGTCAGATTTCAAATGCATGGTTTAATATACCTATTTCAGGCATTCCCAATGTTTTCCAGACTTCCATTCTCTTATGCGACTTACACCCAGAGACGAAAATGGGTGGTCTTACCTTCCGGAAGTAAGCCAGAGGGATGGACTTCTTGGACAGTTTTCTAGACTCGCACACATTTGAACCTAAAGCTAAATGTGGACAACATCTTCCGAATAGAGCTGGGGTTCCCAAACTTATTTTGTCTACTGCCCACTTTGAGAAAAAAATATTTTTTAGCGCCCCATTTTATTTTTATTCACCTACTTAAAAAATACTTTAACTTCAAATTAAATTATTTTTTGTGAGCTATATTAGCGGAAATTAAACATTCATTCTAAACGGGACTTACTATAACCCGCAAGAGTTACTTGAGACCTGAGCGCAGTAGGTAGTACACAACGGTGCGGTGCTCAGGTCTCAAGTTAAGTCTTACGGGCTACACCTGCCAATGAGAATGATTATTGAAACGCAACTTTATTGTATTCAGACAGAGTATCTTTTATTCAAAATAAAACAAACATAATATATTCTTCTCACGATCTCGATCTCTTAATTAATATATTAGTTGATGTTCACAAGTTGTAGTCGAGAGTGAGAGCATAGTCCGTTACCAGAGTCCTCCAAGATGAAATTACAAATCGTCCCCTAAGCACACACAACGCCCCCATTTTTTTTCTGGGTCTCTTACTGCCCCCCTTTAGGCCTGCAGCGCCCACAAGGGGGCGTTATCGCCCACTTTGGGAAAGGTTGGAATAGAGAAAGATCGTAAGAACACAATAACTGTTCATGCAAATAAAATATGATTTTGAAAAGGCAAGTTTGGTCTTAAACGTCTTTCTGGATTTAGTAATATTCGAATCCAAAAATATCATAAAGATTAAATAATATACTCCCAACCATACAAACCCCAACCTTGCTCATTTCCCCTCGTAATCCGAACGTATTTACCCTGCGAAAACATTCGCTTTTATACCGACTGTTGGAGAGAGAGATAATCTGCGACTTATATATTTTTTGCGTTCACAGAACCAGGCTAAGTGGGCCGAGATGGTGATCGAGAACATCGCGTCTTCCGGCAAGTTCTCATCTGACCGCACCATTGCGGAGTACGCGCGTGATATCTGGGGCGTGGAGCCGACCTGGGAGAAGCTACCTGGACCCCAGGAGGTCTAACATCACCCACCATTCATCCCACACCCACACCACCCCGCGCTTTTTGATATTAGAACTGTACTCAATAACGTTTCCCTAACACCAACCTCTTGCGGTCTCGAAAGTACTGCTAAACTATATAGTAAGTACACATTTATAATCTTAAAAGTTATCTTTGCAAAAGCCTCAAATGTTTAGAAAATATTTAAAAAATCTATATGTTTATGTAATGTGTAACTTCCCTATTTCCTCTCTATCTTTAGTAGTGCCAAGAAAATATTATCCATCTTTGGTATGAACAAAGAAGTATAAATTTTAAACTACTTTTAAATCTAATTTCATTAAATAGTGTTACAAAACCGTAAGAAAGCAAAATAAAATACATACGGCTACTGTTCAAATTAAACATATTATTAATAAGAAACCGTTTTGTAGCATTATTTAATAAAGTTTGTTATACAAGGTCTAAAAAGACTCTTCACGAAGACGTCAAGTAAGCATTCTGCACATCAAACTAACTCTACGCAAAACATATTGCTGGGAAACGATACTTTTTAGGGTGAAAAATCAAGTTTTAGTACTCAATGTAACGCACTCAAGACATTTGAATAGTACTGGGGTCGTGGAGGTATTTAAAGTAAAGTTACAACATTAAAAACTTGTAGGTATTTACTTTACTTACTTTTTGGAGCTTTGACCCCTAATATGGTAACTAGAAGGTTCCCAGGTATGGTTTAGATCTGGAACAAAAGAAAATTGCAATGACGGGGAGAACAAGTGCCTTTCGGCTTCGTTAAGGGTGTTTTTACACCCTTTATGGTATAGGTAACCTCATGTAGAGTTATGTACATTTTGAAAGCTATTAGATTAGATTAGATGTTGGGAATTGAATGTATTTAGAAAAATATATAATTAGATAGATATAATAATATTGTCCAGTGGAAATTATGAGTAGATCTTGTGTAGTAATATAATATAGTAAATATACTAAACCGCGAGAATTAACAAGCTATAAGTTTCAAGTGCGATCGTAGCTAACCCAGTTACTAACGTTCCTAAAACCCCCACTTTAAGCCATTACTGTTTCATGTTATGTATTATTTATAAGAAATAATAAGACAAGAAGAATATTAGAAGAATTTATTTTTATGTGCCATACATTTTTGTATTTGTGAAATATATTTTTCAGACTATTGTATAAAAAAGTGACATTTATATTTTCTAAAACTCCCAAACTGTCACAATAATACAAAACCTGTGTAAGAATAAATTGAAGTAGAACAAAAGTATTGATTCTTATGGTTTATAATGCTTAAGAATATTTTTCTATATTATACACCAGATATAATATTATACATAAGCTGCCATAGAACTGTTATTTATTTATGTTGTTATAAATTAATAATCTACTTTTAATAAAAATATGTATTATTATCAATTTAGTTTAATTTTTATTATTTGTATATTTTACATACTACTATTTGAAAATGTACACTTTTTCAGTCAAATAAGAACACAAATACACAGTACAGCCATTAAAAACAAATCGTAAATAAGGTTCCAGTCGATAACACATTCTGGAACGAAGAGAGAGTGAGACGACGCTAAGCACCTTGAATTCAATATACGTACTTGTGAATAAAGGGACCGCAAGTACGAACCGCACGCTCGCGACTTCGCGAGTATCTTTACGAATTTCCTGCGTGCGCATTACTTTCATGTCCTGCGACCCTCGGCCCTCGGTTAAAATCGCTCCGTGTCGGCCAGGACCGCTCTTGTTTATTCGTTGAGGCGTAGAGCAGATACGATATAGTACACCCATCCTTTTCTGTGGTCGGATGTCATCGGCCGTTTATATCATAGCTATACAAGTTACTCATACCGCGTCTGTAGCCAGGGCGGGTCGGTCGTCGCCACTCGTCTCCTCGCGTGTGTTGTGTTTCAAGTGTTGTGGGTGCTGCGCTGAGCCGCCACTCGGTCTTCCCAGGTAAGCGTCGTGCAATACAATAAAGCGTTTCTATACGGTATCCGCTTGTGTTTATGTTATAAAAGATTTTTTTTCGCAAAAGCGCCGGGGCCCGGCGAATGCGCGACCACGATCGATAACGATGTTGTCTCGGCCGTGTAGATATAGAGTCGCCTGCTATATCTTGCTTTTTATTTGGTATTTCCTCCTCCGATATTGTACTATATTTGTATACAATGTTTTTAATTATAGATGGCATGTTATTTACACTTTGATTCAGTTTATCGGCCCTGTCTCCCGCATTTGGAACAGCTCGCTGACTATCGGCTAACGAAAGCATGGACTTGGGTAGCACTTAACATTCTGTTTTGATTCTAGTTTTTTGAATTAAACTCGTCACTAAATTACATTAAGAACCGAGGTTGTCCCAATCTAAACAACGAAATGCCGGTGGGTGGCGGATATTGAGAAACTGCGCTTGGCCACTCACGTTTCGCAATTATCGATCTGATTCGGATGTTATTTTTAACATGAAAAGGGATGGATAAATAATAGGTACAAATTGTGATCTGAAGCTTCCTTGATTGAATGCTAAATTATTCTGCGGTTCAAATTTCCCCACGGAAAGCCTTATAGAGATGATACTATACTTGAACATGCTTTTGTTAAAGTACTACGTTGCTTTGAATAAAGCTACGACTATTATAATAAGTCATTCACTCACAAGTAGTACGTAGGCTTTGACTAATCAGTGTGATTCATTCAGTTGTAAGTCGAAACACGTGGTGGAGCAGACACCTCCCATACATGCGATTATTCAGTAGTAGCGCCCGGTCTGAATTATGCGCTGTAACGATTTAGTTACAAAAGAACCATGAATGTAAAGGACACGCTCAAGTAACTGGCGTTTGTAGGATAGTTACCCAGATTTAGACCACTACCTACTCAACATAAATAGATGCTAGACCATTAAACAAGCTAGCTTTCGCTGCATCGAAAACCGGTCTTCTCGTATTTGTAGCACGAAGAAAATAATGCCCATTCCTAAGTTTTTGCTGGCGTTTCATTTCTTACTATAAGCGCGATTTGTGGGTGTAGTACTATAGGCAGGTTAGTCATAAGTTCATAACATTCATTATTTAGGCCATTATTTCAGCGACCCTTCTGGCATACCGGCCTTCCCTCATTTAAACAGTTAAGAGGGGTGGCAACTGGATTGGAACTGCGCCCCATACAAACTTAAGTTTAAAAGGCCAACAAAAAAAAAAACAAAATGAAATGTAAGATATTGAGAAATTGAGCGATGTACAGCGATTGGCCGAAAAAGCTGGTTCCTCGGAGGCAGGTGCAAAACGTTTGAACAACAGATGGAGCGTTTTTTTATACAAGTTGGCAGGTAAAGGGCCTTCTTTATAAAATTATTCTGAAGATTAGTTGTTCCCATTTTGTTGTGAAATAAAAAGATCTATTTATGGATTTAAACAAGCAAATTAAAATTTGATTTCTATCTAATTATATTCGCGGGGCAAGTTTGGCCAGAAATTGCACAAAACAGAAAGGTTTGGAGGGAGAAAGAGAAGGCATTTGCGAGTTAGAGTTCTTTATTATTCAAACATCCTGACAGTTATGGATTTTATATTGTAGCTGTTCGAAAGATTGTCGAGTATCAATATACTGTATGCTAATACGTAAGTTACATTGAATGCAGAATAACTGAAACGAGTTTTTAATCGCATCAATTCAACCATGGTCACGGATATAAAGCTTTCAATTTTAAAACCAAACTATCAGCCCACATCTATTAACTGAGCGATGCGCGATGAATGTTGAATGTACCCTATGTGATGTGTTCCTGCGTGGGAGGGGTACAGGGGGGGAAGGAATTCGCTATCTTTACTTCCACTTAGTAGCAGGGTTGGGGGGAGGGGGACTCGTATTGCAGCTTCCCAGACGGCTCGGAGGCGACTCGATCCATTCTATTGAACCAAATATCTATAACGACACCTACTGCCTACGTACTATAGGATGTATATCCCGTCCCCGTAGCGTTGGTAGACAGAACTTTTAACGATTTATGTCAGATTATATAGTGAAACTAAAAATAAGTGCATGCTTCCACTGTGATTGGATAAGATAGTAAAATATCATTATCAATACTGCAGAAAGAAAAAAACAAAGCGAGTGTCGAGGATGTTGTTTACAAAGTTAATTAACATTAACACCACAGTTTTGACCCACAAGTGGTCTGAAGTGGTAGATCATAATACATTTAAAACGTTTTAGTCAATTAAAGAACCGGCAATGATGACCATACTTGCCATTCTCCAAAAGTTTCATGCATTTACGGATTAAAGCCTAAGAAAAGCTTGCCAATTTTTGAATACAGAAGTAATAGGCACTTTATATTCAAACCTAATTTCCCTTCTTCCTTTGCAATAAAATCAAACACTGAAAATTATGTTGCATTCCACGTTCATCTGATATTATGTAGCATACGTACCCAAACGCTCACTCGTTAAATCCAAACACGAGCGGCGCGTAGCCATTTCTGGATAATGGAGCCCAAAATAGTCTTCCGTCACTCATGCACGAGGTTAGGATTGTACTGTAGATACGCGGTCGTGGTTACGGAAACCGTCAGAGGATTACACCAACACGTCATGTGAAACGCTTGTTTTATATGCTTGGGCAATTGCTATTCGTCGTTAACGCCTTCCTGACTGACGCGACGGTAATGACCAACCTAAGCATACTGCTGATTAGGTCTGTCGCACCGTTGCTGATGAAGTGATGATGCCTAATTAAACGTCTTTTCCATAGAATGAATGATCGCCTAGCCAGACAGGTTGTATGAATACCCAAGACAAGCCCTGAAATTTTTCAAATTTTCGGGTAGAAGATAACGTGTCTTTAATTTTCTGAAATATATTTTTCTTTAGCCCAATGGACTTCGCTGGGCCAAACAATTAAGGATGATAAAAATGAAATGCAGTCTTTAATTCGATGGTAGTACATTTCATGATGCTTTAAGTGATCTAGATTCCTAGGTCCGGTAGTGATTGGGTTAGTTTACAAATTGGTGCGATGATGTCACCGTCAAGTAGCTTTTAATGGCTGTTAAGTACTCGAAATATGTACAACGACAGACGTGTTTAGTACTTTGGTCACAGGATAAACTCGACGTTAATCTAGTCTAGTGTCTGATCTAAATACAACATCTTGTTCTTGATTTACGACATTAATGCAAACTACTAAAACTCGTTTACAGGATCAGTATAAGTAACTATTGAAATATGTATTACGAGAAGTTGTTTTAAAAGCATTTTCAAATTAATAAATGACATTTTCTGAAACTCGTTAAAATAATCCGCTAAAACCACACTAAAATCAACCCAGCAGGTAAAAGTTTGAAATGTTGGTTCGTTCGGACAGGAACTAAAGTAATAACGTCCATCTGTTAATGCTCTTAATCCCTCAGCTTACACCTCCCTTTTAAAAAAATTAGAGGAGGGGATAGCAAACAATATACAAGCCAGAAATAGGGTTGAACGCCCTTGAACTCACTATAGCGGACTACAGATGCCCAAAAAATGTTCTTGCTAATACTTGGTGTGAATGGTGTGGTATTTTTTACTGATGCTCACATTGTTTAAGTACAGAACTGTAGAAGTGCATTAACAAAACAGTGAGACTGGGAGTGTGTACGACTGTACGCGTGTACATTATCCCAAATTGGTTTATCCTTGCGTGACTGACCGTATTTCCGCCCACTTTTTGCCCCCCGAGCGTTATGAAACTTGGTATTTTTTTTTATTTCGTAAGTAGATTACGTTTTAACCTAAATATTCATTTGGGTTAAAACAGGTGTAAATTACCTTTATGTAACCACACGAAGGGCCTTTGCGGAGGGGCATACAAACTAAAAGATTTTATAGAAGGCGCACTGGTCCCAAAACCGCTAAATAGCAATGTCTTAAATGGGTGATATACATATTTACTTGAAGTCAGAAGTTAACAACATAATTATGTAATGGAGTACCTGCGCATGTTGTGGAGCTAACCTTGACATGCCAATAATGTTGCTTGAGTCACCGTAGGTTGTTTCTCTCTACTTGGAATAACGAACACCCTACATAGAGTTAGCTGGCATTGTTTTCCAATCCTTTCCGCAACATATCGCCTTAAATTAAGCTTATCTAAATATATTTACATACGGTATTCAAACAGGCAGTAGCTGTACACAATGAAAACTTCGTCAAATAAAAACGTCGCAGCATTTTGGTAGCTTTTGGTTCGAATTTATTATTTATTCAAAGTGATTATAAAAGACATGTGGTAAATAATCACCAGGCCCCTTATTCACAACGCTTCGATTCGATTTTCGATTCGGAAAGTCGTATATCTATCTTTTTTTGACATTACGAAATCGAGCGAGATAGACATACGACTTTCCGAATCGAAAATCGAATCGAAGCGTTGTGAATAGCTATGCTGGTGTGAAACTTCTATAACGAATTATCGACTAATTAGGGCGAAAAAAGGTTGACCTGAGTTTGAGGTACCTACATTGTTTCCATTGGGTATAATTAGGTACAGTGAGATGTTAATGTTACAGTGTAGAGTTTGAGAGTATCGGCCTTTTGTCCAAACAATTACTCAGAAAGCTCACTAAGAGCGTAAGTACCTCTATTATGGTAGAAGTAATATAGATAAATGCTGTTATTAGATTCGATTCAAGTCTGTGTTAAACGATTTTAAGAGCAACCTCAGAAGCTACTAGCTTCCTATCTACTTTATTTCCTATTTCTTCATCGTCCTCTATTATTGGCAAAATTGCCTGCAAATCCATTAAGAGACCAATTTTAACTGTAATTTCTATTTGTTCCAGATTCGGGCGGAGCCCAGCCGCATCGCGGCACTACGATTTTTTTCGTTTTATTTCGATAGTCGAATTTTTAATTCTAAGTTGTGCACGAAACCAAAGTGATCTGTGAAGTGTCGAAGTGCGATAACATGTCGTTTATTGGATTCGCCGCCCTCGTGGCACTGGCCGCTATAGGTAAGTTCAATATCATATTTTCTTTTATAAAGCCGTGTATCATGAATAAATAAAAAGGGCATTACATTACAATACAATATAAGTTCTGGGAAAAAGATGTTAATGTTAACCCCAATAATAATTGTAGTTCTGTCACGCACGACTTATGAGTTCGGTAATTTAGGTATTTATGGTCCAATTTTACCGATAGATAGTCACAGATATCATTTTCTGTGACAGTAATTATCACTTTTGACTTTTTATGTCACATCTTTTAGAACTAATGGTTAAACATGTACTTACATTAGTTTATCGATACCCGTTAGCGCGTCACGATCATGGGTGTACCAACCACGGTCTACCCTATATAGCTGTTGCTGTCGGGCAACATAATTTCCAACGGTTTTAAGGTATACTATCGGTAGCCGTGATTTTACGCAGTTAGCACGTAAAAGCGCGCGTCACGATCATAGGGGTACCATCCACGGTCCACCCCACACGGTGGGCGTCGGGAGCAGGCGTGACGTCACGGGTCGATACAGCGCGGCCGGGCAACGAACCTATTCAAACGTAACTGTTTACGACCACTGGCCAAAATCGTGTGCTTAAACGCTATAAACACTGCTAGAAAGTTGTAAGCTATAAAGTTAAAAATTTTCATAGCGTACATTTCATAGAGTTGGTACGTATAGATATAAAATGGTTTGGTTCTCGGCTAGGAATATAGGTACCGTCCCGGGCCTGGTTATGCCTTAAGGCCCTGTCTAACCCTAAAATTAACAACTCTATTAGTGGTGGTTCAAACTTCGTTTGAAATACTGTTAGAATAAAGTTCTAATCAGCTTGCACTACAAAGTGGTTGTTACGTCAGTCACTGCGGGCCGAATAGTGCGAAATGAGGGGTTTTTTTACGATTTACAAAAAATCTGTTGATTGCCTGCTTAGTTTGCTTAGTTAGTTAGTATAAAAAGTTTCATGATCTAATTTGAAATATTTTATGATTGCCAGCGGTTTATTGTTCAGTTTGGAGGTAACTTTGGATTTTTTTTCTATCGAGAAAAGTTTATGAAATCGTGTTTTCGTCACACATAGGACTTAGCATTAATCCTCAACTTTACCATATATTTATTTCAAAATTAATGCTGCAGTATTTTAGGAGTAACGGAGGATCATGCTAAGCCATTTGAGGGATATATAGCCCTTAAAGGTCAAACTCACTGTAGGATGACATTTATTCGTGCAGTTGTTGGTTAAGCAGTTAGACGCCTGCAAATGTCAGAATTGATCGATGGTCAAAGTCATGTCGATAGGGAGAGTTTGCCTTGTAGTGTGTCTGTTACTACTTGTATTAAGGTATAATTCAGACCAGACTTACACGCAACATCACGTGGGCAACCGCAATCGTTTCCTATACTTTGCCGTGTTGGGAGTTCTAAGTTCGGCAGAGAAAAAATGCATTCTAGAATCAATATAACATTCGGGACTTCGGGAGTTGTATGCAGGCGTCCCGACCCAGACGTATGAGCGGCTGGGAACCAGACAGTGAGTTTGTCCTCTTAAAAAAGTATAACTAAATTGGGTACTTTACAGCATAGGGTTTGACTCACGCTGTGCTTGAAACATTCTTCTAGTTTCTACTTTTGCTCCGTTTTAATCCAGGGGGCCTAGTCTGCTACTACAATAATGTCACAATGATCTATCATTGATTTCATAATAATTGTTGAACGATGCCATTGTCATTTTGTTAAAAGTTCGTAATCTGCTAACTTCATAATGGTCGATCATTGGTCGGTCAATGGTCTCGTAATAGAACTGTGTTGTAATGACATTGTTGTATTGCCATTATTATAAAACCTGTTAATGGAAATGATTTTCGAAAATCTAGAATTAAATTTGAACATCTAACCATGCCAAATTTCATTTATATATATATTTTTACATATTATTTATTAGTGTTCTATGCAATCGGAAGTAGTAAGAAGTTCGTAAATAGCAAAAAAACATTAAGTTATGTGTAACGCGGATTAATGTGAAACTATACAATTCAATAATATTTTATCTGTTTAGCTGTCAAAGTCAAATGTGACATTACTGCTTACTGACGTTTTATCTGTTTTTATTTCTAGCGGCCGGTGTTTTGATTTATTTTCATTTATGAGTTTTAAATTATCTCTATTAAAGAAGCTTATATTTATTGCAATACAAAATGTTGCTAATTGAGTAAATTTCGGCTGGAACTGTCAAAATTTTAGCAGATTACCGCGTACATCAGTCATTCATTTATCATTGTGTACGAGATTACCATTTTAGGCTATTTCTTTCAATGGAGTGTCAGTGGTTGATCATTGGAAAGTCATAGTGACGCCATTAAATAGTAGATTACCAAACTTGTCAAAATCAACAATTATGGAATCAATGATAGATCATTGTGACACTATTGTAATAGCAGACTAGGCCCCCTAGATGCAATCACGTATTAAAATAACTAGTTACACTTGCAGAAATCGACTCGGACAACTGGATGATTCATTTTATACTTACTGCTAATTGCTATTATAAGTAGGTAATTTTTTCTCGTGGTAATTGATTACGGCAACAAGAGATTCTTTGTAACCGTTGCTGGTTTTATGTATTTTTAATCCAAGAATAGAAAAGTATAAATTGGATAAGCTGTACAACGCCAATAAAATGAAATCCGACAAAACGAAGCCTCACTCAGTTTGTAATGTCCGTCTGAGTGCCCGTATATGTTACCGGCCCTTGTCCTCTAAATGCAGCTGCAGTCTAAAGAGATAACTCCAAGATTAAATGTGAAAGTACAAACTGAAAGTTCAACTTCTTTAATGCTGTTGTTGTTTGGAATAACAATACAATACTTTCCCGGTTTTCATTAGATATTTTCAACATAGTTTTCACATGCAGGCTGTGCATGTCATCATCACTTACAGGTCGTATACGCCTTATTAAGAGAACCGAAAACGAGTGTCGTGTGAGCGAGGACGCCAAGTCCAGTCTAAATGCTAGGTTTAATACAAACACTGCAGAACATTGGCCTTTCAACGCGCGAAGGTCATGGCCGTGAGTGACTCCAATACGATATCTTCTACTACTGTGCACTATTTCCAATAATAAAGAAGATATGGCAACATTGTAATATACACCTTAAGTGGACGAAGATTAAAAGAGATCAGTTACATCAGCATGCATGATTCAACCTTTACAGAAAAAGCGAACGACTAAGATACCTTACCAGGTGCGAGATGTCGGAAATGTAATTTGCGAGTAATGTATTGTTTTAGGCATAGCCTAAATTGTAAACCACATAGCATTTGAGTATCCACATAAATAAGTTTTATTTATTTATTTGGTACACCAACAGCAATACATACTAAGAATTAATGTGAAATAATGAAAATAACATAAAAGTGCTGGTACGAGTATGTATGCCTATTATAGGTATACGCAGCATTCACCATAAGACAACAACATACTTAATTATAATTTTGCAAATCTTAATAATAAAATTTGAATACAATATAAAATAAAATACAATGAAATTTACTTTATCTTTTTGCTAAATGAAGTGATTTAATTATGATGATATACATTATGCATTATGAGTGTATTATGTAAAGATTTACATTTTTGTTAAATGGTTGCGCAGTTGAAAATGTATTGAGTTGACAGAAATTAGTTATTTAAAGGTAAATTAGTGCTCTCCCGTACCTCAGAAACTGATCTTCTAAACTTGTTAAGGGAAACACCGAATAAATCGGTTTCCAGTGATGTGTGGGAGCTGTTATAGTTTCTACATATTCTGAGTAAAGGAGCATTGAGACCAAGGTTTGATTTGCGAAACGGGATATGAAACAGTCTAGTGATGGTATATCTGGGAGGTTTTAAAGGGACTTCACTCTAATGTCTCGCTGATGGTGGCGCGTGTGTCGGATCATTCAGTTCCCTTCAAAATGGTTGAGTTGAATGGTGCTGATCCATGCGTCATGTTCGTGAACGGGCGCTGTCAGTTGTGACTGGTCAACTCTTAGTTGCCATGGCTTATTTGTATGTTTATTTTTGAATTGTATTTTTTGTTTTTACTATGGACACTTAACGTGCACATCTTGCTACATTGTTCTCACATAATATACCATCTCAACATGAATGATGTAACCAAGATTTTGTAACAATATTTTGATTTAAAAGAGTGTCCATGGAGTTTCTTGCCCGTTCTTCTCCATAGAGATCTACGCTAGGGAATGGGCAACTACAGTACTTTCACAGTTTTTATGTCTTGTGACTGGGACTGTAGCTACATTTAACTGTGTTTCGACAATTCAAAAGTGCCTGTAACTGGCCTACTTGAAATAAATGCTTTGATTTTGATTGATTTTTGATTTTGACTGAATACGAAATTCGCTCAACTAAATCACTGCATTTTATGATTCCGTTGTCAATTTTGTATAGAAAAATAAGATCGCGCGAACGGCGACGGTCTCGCAGCATCTTTATGTTGCAAAAATGTAGGCGTTGCTCGTACGGACAGCGATGGCTTATTTTTCTGGATAAAAAGGCAAGATACTTTGTGAAGACTCGTTGAATTCTTTCAATTCTTTGCGAATGAACAGCGTAGAACGGATTCCATGCAACGCTTGCATATTCTAACCGACTACGCACAAGAGTGTTGAACAAAACTATTCTGGTCTTTGGAAATTGAAAACCCCGAGTATTGCGTTTAACGAAACCCAGCATCTGTGCTGACTTCTTGACAACATCGCCGATGTGAGGTTTAAAACTCAGCTGATCGTCGACTAGAACCCCGAGGTCACGTATTTGACATACTTTTGACAGTGGAGAATTGTACAGTGTGTAAGAGGTGGGAAAAGATGACTTTTTTCTAGAAAAACGAATGAAGAAGCATTTTTTTGTGTTTAGGGCCATGTTGTTTGCTATGCACCAGTTTTCAATATTTTTTAGGTCACTTTGTACAAGCCTACTGTCAGCAGGTCCCGTAATCTTTCTATAAATTTTTAAATCATCGGCGAACAGCAAGGCTTTACAATGTTTTATTTGGCTTGTGATGTCGTCTACAAATAACAAAAACAGAACTGGGCCATAATGGGAGCCTTGTGGGACTCCAGATCGTGTGTGAAACTCATAAGAGACATAACCATTAACGGCAACGAACTGAGAGCGATTAATAAGATAGGATGCGAACCATCTTAACAACGATCCGTTGACACCACTGAGCTCGAGTTTCGCTATCATGAGTGAATGGCTCACCTTATCGAACGCGCTGCTAAAGTCCGTATATATTGCGTCAACTTCGTGTCTACTATCAAGCGCTTCAGAAATATCAGAAAAATATTTTACTAGATTGGTCTCGGTTGATCGCCCAACTCGAAAACCGTGTTGACTATCGGAAAGCTTAGTATCTAAGTAGTTGGTCAGAATGGGACAAACGAGACATTCAAAAAGTTTTGAGAAACATGATAGTATGCAAATCGGCCTGTAGTTTTTTATGTCGCTCGAGTCACCTTTTTTGAGCACAGGTACAACGTGGGCTTTTTCCATTCGTCGGGGAATACTCCCGACTCCAAAGATCTGTTAAATAAAAGACTCAACGGCTTTGACAGTGCTTTACCACATGACTTCACAAAAACAGGTGGAATTAAATCGGGACCGGCGCCTTTGGTGCTATCTAATTTTTTAACTAAGAGAGAACTTCTTCTGATGTAAATTTAATACTACTTAGTACTTCGTTGGATTCTTTGATATCTGTTGTTACATTACCATTATGGTCGGTATAAATTGAAGAAAAATGAGAAGCAAAAAGATTTACAATGTCAGTTCCATTACTAGCTACTTCGTCGTACAAGTACATTCTGGCCGGAATCGTTGATTTACTATTACGTTTGTTTTTAATGTAGCGCCAAAATGATTTTGGATGTTTTGATATTTCTGTCTCAATATGGAGTTTGTAATCGCTGTAATTTTGGTTGATCATTGTATGACAACGGCTTCTGAGTAAATCGTAGCTTAACTTGTCTCGAGGATTGTTGTATTTACGGAATTTATTGCGATACTTCTCTTTTTCGGATAGTAATTTAATGAGCGCTTTACTAAACCAAGACGGATATTTTGAATTTTTACTTCTATGTTTTGGTATGTGCTTGTTGATCAAATCTTTAAGCTTTGCATAGAATATGGTAAGAATATAATTAATATTGTCAGATTGAGAGAATTCAAGATCCCAGTCAATAGCTAGTAGGTCTGACATTATTTTTGCATAATCACACTTGTAGAAATTTGGGCGGATGTTATTCTTTGAGCGTAAGTATTTTGTATTTCCCTGTGATATTATTATAAGCAGGGCAGGATGTCTCGGATCAAGTTTAGTATGAAGGTCAGAGGTATGGGAAGCAGTAAGGTTATTCATATTGCTTATAACTAGGTCTAATGTTCTATCATCAATATTACGAACGTTGTTATATTGGAAAAGACTGTTGATTGCTAAAAAGTCTACAAACGTTTCCCCTAGAGTATTATTATAGTTTTCAGGAATGGAATGAGAATATTCATTTAAAGCTGACCATTTGATAAATCCGAGATTAAAATCTCCGAGGATAAGAACATCTTCAACGTTCTTTGTGACATTACTGATATTATTTAGAAAGTTTGACAAAGATTCTGTTTTCACTGGGGGTGGTAAATACGAGACACATAGCTACATTTTTAACAATATTATTAATATTCAGCTTAACAATCACCCAAAGGTCTTCGCTGTTGCTCTCCCAGCTATAGACTCTAGCTGATGGAACATCTTGTGAAACAGCTAGAAGAACTCCACCGCCACGACATCCTTTTTAGCATTATTGTGACATATTCTATCACAACGGTAAACAGTGTACCTTGAATCGAACAACTCACTATTCAGGATGTTTGAATTCAGCCAAGTTTCAGTAAAAGCTATAATTTTATATTTATTTAGTAAAACATTTTGATACAGATCGTTAGATTTTGTTCTTAGACCTCTTACATTTTGGCAATATTTATTGAACATTGCAAATGTGTAAATTATAACCGGATACATAAATGTTATTGTGTGGGGAAATAATTAGTTGTTGAACTAGTCACTGTTTTTAAGTTGTGATAAGTTTTCCAGGCTGCGAATAAGTTGGTATGTTTTCACTATGAGTCCAAAACAAGATTTATTTACCGACAGAAAGATTGTATTGTAACTCTGCCAGATAAATTAATGAGTCACTGGGCAATTTTGATTTAAATATTTTTTATAACAGTGTCTGTGAGTCTCTGTGAGTAAGCGCCGCTCCTTGTTATTTTTCCTATTTCGGTTCATAGCTGTCATAGTAGCGGGTCAGTATAAACAACGTAAACAGAGTGAGTATAGTTTATTATTATAACCATTTAGTCGGTTATTTTCGCGTCGTTCTTTTTCTAGTAGGAACATCCATACGAAATTCCATAGAATAAAAACTGTCCCAACAGGCAGCACAATGACAGATTGTCACGCAACCAAGAGCTATTTCTATTTATTAAAGTTACTCATTCATTAACCGTATACAAAAACATTGTAACAGTCCTTATTTAAGGTCTCTAAACCCTTATAGTGCCAATTCAATCCATCCTTTGTCAATGTATGAGCAATAAATATTCTGGACCAATAGACGAAGCCAGACATTAATCATTTTAATCATGCAATAATTCCACTTATAACGGTCTCTGTTTAATTAAATGTTGACGGAAGGACTACTACAAAGGCAGTGCCAGCAGTGACAAATGTGTGTGATCCAGTGGCTTTTGAATTTTCAGCATAAGATCGAAATCGCATAAAAGAAATTTACACCGTTTCACTTTCGTAGTTTCAGTCTTTCAGTTTAGCCGAACACAAAAGCCGTCGTATTGTCATTCGAATCGAATATTTATGTTTTAATATTTTTTTTACCTGTACATATGTGTACTGAGCGAAGTGCATGAGAGGATTGACATATTTTCGGGCAATCTGAGTGAATTCGCAAGAGTTTTGTTGATACTAATACACACATGAACACGGTCTAGGGATATTTCATACTCAATTAAATAACTCGAAAAGTACTGGCCGCATTGGAATCTTTTATACACCGATTTGTTTGTAATTTATCTCAGACTAATTCCAAATTCAAATTTTTGAAAATTCTTTTGTTTCGGTGGCATAAAAATGTCTTGATGTATAGGAGAGGGAATTTTCATTTGTGCGAAATTTAGAAAACAATACGAATTACGTTTAGTTACAGTTTTTTTTCATTTTTAAACGAAAGATAAAGTTAAAATTGAGGTATTGTAGCCACGCAACGCCGACATTTGACGAGGGCGGAGATGTTACGAGCTGTGGGAATGCTGGAAGCTGGATCTGTTCAGCGTAATGTTGCTGAGGCCATAGGGACCCATCAAAATGTAATTTCAAGATTGTGGACACGCTATCGTGCCACAGGTGAAGTAGCGGAAAGGCACCGGGGGCCAAGTCGCATCACTACCCCCAGACAAGACCGATTTTTGCAAATTACTGCGCGAGCACAACCAAATGCAACGGCGACTCAATTGGTCCAAAGGCTGCGAGTGGAACACCAAGTGCTTGTGAGTGACCAAACTGTAAGAAGGCGACTGCATGAAAGCAATCTACGCTCTCGTAGACCACTCCGGGTCCCACCTTTACGGAGAGGCAATCGTGGACGACGATTAGAATGGGTTCGGAACCACGTGGACTGGGGCCGTGACCAATGGTCCAATGTGCTGTTCACGGATGAATCCAGGTTCGGCTTCCATCCAGATTCACGAAGGACGCGTGTTTGGCGAGTTCCTGGACGATGGAGCCGTCTCCAGAACCCTCAGGAAGTTCACCCATACCAAGGAGGAACAATTATGGTTTGGGCAGGAATTCGTCTTGGAGGACGGACGGATCTCGTTTGGGTGCGGGGCAATATGACGGCAGAACGATACGTCCAACAGGTGCTGGGGCCCGTAATCTTGCCCCACAGAACACAAATGGGGCAAGATTTCCTGCTCATGCACGACAATGCCCGGGCACACACGGCGAGAACGGTAGCAGCTTGGTAACATACACATAATGTTAGGGCCTTAGACTGGCCTGCTCAATCGCCAGATCTAAATCCCATTGAGCATGCGTGGGATATGCTGCAAAGAAGAGCTCTGAAGGAAGTTCCTGAAAATCTGGCTACAGAAGATCAACTTTTTGCGCACCTCAGAAGGACATGGGACAATATTCCGCAGCAAGACATTGACAACCTTGTTCTGAGCATGCCGAATCGTTGCCGATGTGTTATGAACATCATGGGCGCTTTCTCAGACTACTAACTTCAAGTTTATAAACACAAATTAAATGATTTTTCTATTTTTTTCAGTTTTTACTCACAAATTAAAAGTTCATTCATATACGGTTTCCGTCTATGCTTCATTTTTTTCCATAAAATCCTGAAATTTTAATCTATACCTTAACCATTATTAAAAAATGGTAGAATATTAAATAACGTATCTTTTAAATATATACATGTCATATAAATAATTAACACATTGATAGTAATTCGCTTTTTTAAAAATATCCCTAGACCGTGTTGATGTGTGTATTTAATAGAGTTTAGTGTTGCTTTTTACATATAAGTTTAGTTTTTTAAATATTAGCTGTAAGTTTTTTTTTCTATTTATCTGGTGTGTGTTTACAAACCACTATTGTATTGAGGTCATCCTGTAAAGATAGTGTGTGTAAGTTTAATATTTAAATGAATAAAATAAAAAATCTTGACTACACACTCTCTTTCTCTCTCTCTCTTTTTTTTCTTGACATTTATTACTCGTTATCTCTATTTCGATATGAACACACTGTTTATCAACAAACAGCCACAAGCACGTGTTAATGAGCGATCAAAAGAGCGCTCGACTCAACTCCACTGAACTGCTAATGAACATTCTGTTTTTCAAAACGTAACGAGCTTCTCATTAAAACACGTTAACACGCATCGACTTATGGTCGTAGCCTTGTGAACATATACCAATTCACACATGGTGCTGTTGCTAACACGCAATTAATTCGGATATGCCTTAAATAAGTCGTTGCCATCTAAGCAAATGTTCCAGTGCCAATTGAGCTTATGACGAAACGGATATTAAACTTTGTACTTAAGGAACGACGCGCGTTTTATGTGGCTAAGCTACACATTCCCGTCATACGTACACATGATATTATCTATGTCCTTAAGCAACATGTAACTATACTAACAAAGTGACAACGGACGGTATGCATAGCTGCATTGTGATCTAGTAATGAATACGCTGTATTAGAAATACCAAAATAAACAAATATTCCTTTGCCTATACAAAACTCACTGATAGTTTAATCGAAACCAATCTTAGGAGTCGCCAAGAAGAAAATTCGCAATGTAATTAATTATACGTAAGAAAGAACAGATACAGCAATTTGTCGATGTAGTAAATAAGCCAATACACCATGGTTATTATGGTAATAAAATACAGTCCTACTTACAGAACAAAAGACGAGACAAACAATATAATCTTTCTATTAAGTTTCCAAGTAATGTCGAGCTTTTATAACGGCACGAGCGTGTAGTGTTGCAAGACGTTGAGAAACAAAAGATAAGCATAGATGCTGATAATATAACACGGTAGCTGCCGACAACGAAGAATTTCACCGGGTCAACGGCCACAAATAGATTTACAGCTCGTAGAGTGTTACATGTTCATAACACTAATTAATAGCTACATTGTTTACAAATTACTTATGATTTCTGTAATAAATAAACAAATCTCTTATCCTTACTTGGTACTGTGATAGAGAAACGTCTCTTACTTCTAGGACAAAGTGTAAAACATTAATTGAGTCAGAGTAATAAAAACGCTGAACACGCAAACCTTTATTGGCTACTGATTAGGTAATAAATTGAGCATGGCTATTCAATTGACTGGTAATTGAGACTATTTTCATAATAAAGGAGTTGGTTTAAACATAGGTCGTTAGCATTTAGTTAGGTATGGTTGATTGTGTTCACAATTATGAATTCAAATCAAAGCAAGTCGACGCGCGAGCGCGACATACCGTTTAGTTTTTGGAATTCTCCACATGAGCATCACGTACCACGTATACTCTGTTGGATGGAATTCTCCGATGCGAACCTATGGTCGGTATACTGATAGATAGCTCATACCTCCCTGTGTTACTCATTAGGAATTTACGTACATAGCTAGGATAGATGCGCTTCATACATTGCTGTGTTAATAATCTTCTCGAGGATTCTAGTCTCCACTTCTCCAGCAATTACCATTTTTTAAGACAAAGAGTCTAGACTTAAAAAATCAGTAAGCAGATTGTAGTATTTTGTTTGATAGCACCATTTATACCTTGGTGTGTCTATGAGGTAAGTGCGATAATTATACGTGTCGTCTGAAAATTTGTTTATCTTTTACCTAACTTCGTCTTAATACTTCATTTAGCAGCTATGGACCATGAATCATCATGGTCCATGGATGCAAATTGAAGTGGAAAAGAAAGTCAGAAAGCAGCTCAGATACTACCTAATCGGCAATTCCGAATACTTCTTTGAATGGCCGTATTTGTAAATTAATTATTTCTTATGTTACTGTCGCAGAGTACTAGAAGTTTACTGATGATTTTATTACGTGCTTGTCATACGATCTGAATTTCTGAAAGATTTAAAAATTATAAGGGTAGAATAAACACAATTTATTTTAAAACGTATAGGTACACATGTGCAATTGTACATGGTCCAGCAACACTTCCAGAAATCAGTGAAACTTATCCTCGGGCAAAAGGCGTAGTGTAGCATATTAAGTTCATGGAACTAAGTGCTTATGTTGCTCCCAACTCTCATGTGTGCCGTTATCCGATAAGATCGGATGTAAATGCAATACAAGAGTACCTGCGACAGTCTCTGAATACAGACATTGTATTCATAACATAGACGTCCAAAGTGGAGACAATAGATGGTAGAGCCAAATTCAACTTATCAATTAAGGTTTTCTGCCACCTGCTTTCCCTCTGGTCCATAGGAATCGGTAACCGCTTACATGAGTTGACTGCTAATTTACCATCAATTTTAAGGATCGTCCTATTACCAAATAGGATTGGAATGAGAACCCTGACAAATTGACTTACAAAGGCAATACTCTGAGAGTAGTGATTGTTACTCAATGAGAGCTAACAATCTTGTGGCCATGTTGTAAAATAAGGAAAAAACATTTAGTAAATCTTTGTTGTTGTATTATAAATCTGGTTTCGCATGAATTTGTGCGTCTGCAAATGAAATGATGATTTCACAGTTTTTACCTCGTCGCAACAAAACATGTCTGCATTTAAATCTTTACATTCTACTGCTAGTTTTTTAAGCTAATGTGTTTTTTTAATACTAACATGTAACCTCGAACAGTAAATAATAAATTGTATGAATATATGCCAGAATGAGTTGAAGTTGTGTCATCTTTACGCGCCTTACCTTGAACTCTTAACGACATGTGTTGGAAAGGAAACAACACGTCAAGTGTTGTACGGTCGAACAAGCTATTTGGTTTACATTTTACAATGTAATTTGTTGGTTAAACTGTATACCAAATAGCTTGTTCGACCGTACATAAATATAAACACTGTTGTTGTTACTTGAACTGAACAACTTCCACATAAAATCTGTCGACATTCCATTGTTTAGAAATGACAGAAGGAAATTTTTATGCAAAGTTTAACGGCAAAAAATTATTATGCAAAAAAGCTATTTTCCAATCAGTTGGCATAACTACAAGGAAGTGCCAAATGGATACAATAAAATGAGCCCATATTTGTAGAATATTTGTGTGTGTTAGGATATTATTTAATAAGCTTTTTGAAGAATGTTGATATAGGTAATTGCTCAGTTATGGCTCTACATGTATAGCCGACCTACTGCCCAAGTAAATTCATTTTAACGATATACTTTGGTATATCCAGAACATGTTTTAGTTTATCATATTCTTTACTGGCATCATTTTGCGTACCTACTGTATGCAGTATCTGTACAACTCATCGAGAAGTACTTTTCGATGAGTTGTACAGTTACTGCTTTCATGGATTCATATATTTAACAAGACTTACCTTAGACTATATAAATATTGATCTTAAATTAGGTATCTACAGTATGTCAAGCTAAAAAGTTAAACGCATCCATCAATTAATAAGTACATACTTTGTTATTAAGCGAAAGTGACGTTTGACACTGATCTACACCTCCATCAAAGTGTTATCGCGTTATCTAGAAACATTATAGATAGCACACATAAACATGTGCGAAATGGGCGATAAATAAAATTATGTATTATTATTTTTAATTGTAATCTCTCTTAAGCTAACATTTATTTTTGTGAATGCTGGTTAACCTTTAATTGGCGACTGTGTAAGTCCAAGACTGTAAAACCTATGTATACCTAAATGCTATACACAGAATCTGTTGGTGAACCTATACTAATAAATAAATAAATGTAGGTGACAACATCATTAAAATCTTGGTCTAGATTGGGGCTCTTACGCCACCTACACAGGAACTCGTTCCTACAGCTAGGTTTTTTTCAGGACTGTCTATAGGTACCTACTTATTATATTCTATAAGTAATGTTATTAAATGTAACATAAATGAATAGTCCTTGCCGTTAAAATATACTACACAATGACCTAATAACCTGACTTCATATCGCTATGGTACATAAGATAGAAGTCGTATACTGTTCAGATATGAAAACTAACACTACAACAATAACTTTTTCGTGTATAAACCGGCTAGAAATTGTTGCAAGTGTTGTGATAAATCTTAGTTGAATCAGCATCCTACGTTCAGGTTGTGATGTGAAGAACATCTGTCGCGGCTACGACCAATCAGGAGCGTGCGCAGACGCACATCTGTCGCAAGCGCAACACGCCCTCGCTTTTTTGCTATTTTTTGTCTTCATCAGCACTGGGTTCGAATTGGGTTGCTATTGAAAGTTTTTCACCGTTTAATTTAAATACGTACACTATACAGGTTCGTAGAAAGGATGAAATAATATTGACAACTATTTGTTGAAGATATGAGTATAGGTAAAGGGGAAATAATAAAGCTATGCTCTCATTATGGATTGGCGCTTGGCGCCAAAGATTCATTACCTTTAAACTCGTCGGTAAACTCGTCGGTCACCTCGTTTGGTCATAATAAGGATGCTATAAACTTGAGGATCTTTAAAGCCGTAAAAACCGTTACTGCACGTTGGTAACCCAAGTATTTTAACTACACAGGATATTAGTATGTACAACATTTGACGTGCAGTAAGTTGACCTAATGAGGTCACTAATTAACATTTAGTGAGTATCGTGTCGTTCTCATGCTCTTCATCTAGTGAAACGAGTAGCGAGACGTGGCATGAGAGCGTGACACTTGTGCTGGATTATTTTTCCAGGCTCCATTATAAACTGGGTCGAGGATTTTTAGTTCCTGTAAACTAGTACCGTACTGGTGTTCGTGGTTTGCTTACTCGTGTATTATAGCAAACCGTTGACATGGTACCTACTAACTTAAATTCAAACTAAAATGAAAGAAAAGTTAAAATTTTAGTTTGACATAGCCACAGACTGAATTTGTTCAATAGCAGATCAAAGTCGCGAAAAAAGGTCCATAGGATACCAAATAATTTTGTGTTGTAAACATTCGAAACATATGTTTAATAGGCGTGCCGTATGGTTTCCGGAAAATAATGGCTAAACTCGTGTGGGTGAGGCAATAGGCCGGTATCCTTGTAACAAAAATCAGCGATCCATTCATATTTTCGGCATTCAGGATATGAAAAGTTACTGTGACATTCATTTAATAAATAGTACCTATCGTGCCTGAGAGAATAACTAAGACGTTTTATATGTATTCTGTAGTAATGTTCAACAACAATTCAAACATGCACTACCACTACCTACGTCCTACATAGTCAAAGCAACATTCTTTCAACTGACGTATGTTTACAGGGTCAGTGCTATGCGAGGACGAGACTATAGGACCGATATTCATGAAGGAACCTTCTAACCGAGTGGACTTCAGCAACACGACCGGAGCGACTGTGGAATGCGCCGCCCGAGGATCCCCGACCCCCGACATCATTTGGGTGCGATCTGATGGAACTGCTGTTGGTGATGTCCCTGGATTGCGACAGGTGAGGCTTAACTCTTATCCTTATATTTTCGGCCAATAAATGCAAGTCATACAAGCCGACCCTAACGTGGGAAATGGCCAGGAAAGAGTATCCAAGAGAGAGTTTTCGGCTAGATTTGTTTCCTGCTGCGTGTTGTCTTTGACAATAGCCATGAACAGGATGGACATGATGGTCAAAAGACAATTAAATCATAGCTGGTAAGTATGTTGAGGTTTAGAATTATCTACAATTTACCACAAGTAATTTAATTTCGAATTTAGTGCCTACATTACATGGCAAGGACAGCTAGTTTAATCGGTGCTCGCACTGCGCGCATGTGCAGCTCATTGCACAGTGTTACAGTAATCAAGCGCAACGACGTTTAGTACGCGACTAAATGTAAATGAGCAATACTTTAGCTCAGAAAGGCAAAGTAATTAGGGCAAGATTGGCAGTTAGGTTAGAAAGTGAGATTGAAATATAGACATAGCTTAGAAGTTATATTTAAACTGACCTTTTCTACCGATCAATATTTCAACTCTACAAAACGGAACTCGGAGCAAGCGAACGGAAACCTTAATTTTCCGTCTCCCTTTTTATATATTTAATCCGACCTTTTCATCAGAACACAAAAACACAAATCAATATCTACAAAACAGAACTGTTCTTTAAAAAATGCATTTTCTCTTACCAGGTTCAAGCGAACGGAAACCTCCTATTCCCGCCTTTCCGCGCGGAGGATTACCGACAAGAAGTTCACGCTCAGGTTTACGCTTGCCTCGCTCGCAACTCTGTTGGTACCATTCATTCCAGGGACGTTAACGTACGAGCCGGTAAGCACCATTTGCATAAAATTACTAATTCCAAGAGGCATATTCTTTAAGCTTTTGTCCGCATGTGACATAAAACAAAAACTTTTACCACAACGAAGTTTTTTTAAATGCTAACGGACAAATTGCTCACATGTTACAAGTAAACGCCCGGCGTTACTAAAGTTACAGCCATATCTCATAAAGCACGAGATTGTGTTACAACAAAACCAAGTTTCAATATCGCGTGCGCGTTACAGAAGCAGCCATAAACCTTCATGACAGATTTATAAATAATATCTAATGGGTTAACATGACATATTCTATATCTATGTCAACCAACACGATGATGTTTCTGTTTATAACCGACCGCTTTCATTTGTTGACTTATCGCCCTTCTCATTTGTAACTTGATAGTCAACTGTTTATTAAGTGATAAATGTATCGTTAATTTTGATATGATTTGTAGATTTGGTTTTTGACTTCTGGACATAAATAATAAGAAGCAAATGTTCTGCGCCCATTTGTGTGGAGTAAACAGGAATAGGATCGATTGTTAATGCATTGAATGTTTCACACTCATGCTTAATGAGACTATTGGTGATGCCCATTACAAGGCATGCCGTATTAGGCGCCAAACTTATTAAAATGTTAATAATATGCGAGCTTATTCACGAGAGCTTTCAACACGTACCTATGTATAAAACATGTTGGTAGGACGTTACTACAATTTGAAGACATAATAGCTTGCTTCTTCATTGGAAGACACATTTGATGTAGCTGCACTGTCTAAGTATGAAAGTTTTATTGACCAACATAGGGCGCTGCCCCTTATGACACGAGGTCAAATACGGTCAATTAAGTAATCAAGAGGAAAGATGATCGAATTAGTCGAAATTGAAGTATAGTCACACTTTTTTGTTCATATGAACAGAATTGGAAGATGTTGCAAAGTAAATCGTAAAAAAGCTCGTATATTTAAAAAATATCTTACTTAATCGATAGCTATAGCGATGATGATGATTACTGTTATGCTGTGTTGTTTAACATTTTTCTTACAGGCACTTGACAACATAGTTTTTAAATAACATGAATTACATTTAAGAGGTTGTGTGTGAATAGTCATTATTATTAAATGATACTAAATTATTTATCCATGTGCAAGTGGTTGCCCAGCATTACGACACCGACGTCAATAAGGAGTATGTCATTACTGGGAACAGTATCGTGCTCAAGTGTCAGGTCCCATCGTTTGTAGCTGATTTCGTTGAAGTTCTCTCTTGGCATACTGATGACAATCAAGACTTCCTTCCTGGCGAAGACTACGGTTAATTCTTCACCGTTTTGTTTTCCTGGTCACTCTCCTGTCCCAACTATCCAGTAGGAAATACCTGAACTACAAATATAACATTTTCAGTGGTACAGCAGCAATACGAATCAGAAGTAAATAACGAATACGTGATTCGCGGCAACTCTGCTATTCTCAAATGTTCCATACCTTCATTTGTGGGTGATTTTGTGAACGTCATCTCCTGGCAAGACGACGCCGGCAATTCTTTTACTTACGAGGAAAATAAGGAAGGAGATGGTACCACATGCTCAACTAAATATAACATTCTATTTCCCAAATGCCTCCAGTCATGCTCACCATGCCAATTCCTAATCCTTTCTAAAAAATACAACCAGATGCTATTATTGCAGTTGTAACACAATACTACGAAGCCGAAGTAGTCTCAGAGTATGTAATCAGAGGAAACACCGCCGTGCTTAAATGCAATATTCCTTCCTTCGTTGCCGATTTCGTGAAAGTGGAAGCTTGGGTCAACTCTGAAGGCGGCGAATACTTACCAACCGATGACATCGGTAGTTCAGATTCAAATAACTGTCTAACATAGTCTGACTGTCCTTATCCTCTGCCTCCTTCCCATAAAGCTTAGACTAGCATTAGTCATGGACCACATGCGTCTGCTTTCAGTTGTGAATCAGTTTTATGAAGCAGAGATCCTCACAGAATATGTCATTCGTGGAAACGCCGCTGTTTTAAAATGTTCCATTCCCTCTTTTGTCGCTGATTTCGTGAAGGTGGAAGCATGGATCGACGAAACGGGAACAGAGATTTCTCACTCAGGAGACCTCGGTACAATAGCCTCTTAAATAGATCATATACTTGCTTCCCGTACTCGAACAATTCCTAACACCTCGAACCGTTCCTACTTATGTGCCTAATTGTTATTCTTTAGTCGTATCACAGTTTTACGTGACCGAAGCCGAAAACGAGTACGTGATTAGAGGGAACGCTGCTATTGTTCACTGCAAGATTCCTTCTTTTGTTAGCGACTTCGTTTACATTGAAGCGTGGCTCATGGAAGACGGACAAATCCTCACAGTTAATAATACAAACTCAGCACATGGTACATGTCTAAGGATTTCTTCAAAACCGCTTTTCCCATCCAAATAAAGTCCCTCGATTTATTTCATCAAATAACATTGTATTTTTTTATGAAGTGGTATCACAGCCTTTTGAAGCCGAAGCTGACAACGAGTACGTGATTCGTGGCAACGCAGCTCTCATGAAATGTGAAGTACCAAGCTTTGTTTCTGACTTTGTATACGTTGAAATGTGGATGGATAGCGAAGGAGGCACTTATTACCCCAACAGTAGCGAGGGTAATTTCTCATTTAGTGAAGGCACTCCAAATTCCTGATTCCTTTTATTTGAATTGTCACAGCTGTACTTCAAGTATATGAGGCTAGAGTCAACGACGAATTCATTTTGCGGGGCAACACAGCTATTCTGAAATGCATCGTGCCATCGTTTGTTGCGGACTTTGTTCATGTTGTGGCCTGGATAATGGACAACGACACGGTATCTGCTGAGGAGCACTCTAATTTTAACGATGGTAGTTGATGATCGTAATCGTATTTCATTCCTCTTTCCCTGTCCTGCGCTTTCAGTTTTTAAACATTTGTTACAAGACGTAGGTAGGGTTATTTACTAAATAGAGAAAATATTACTACTAGATATACAGAGAGGTGATATTTTTAACGTCCACAGTGATACATCAGTCTTATGAACCTCGTGTCATTGATGAAGATGTCTTACGAGGCAATTCTGCCATTGTCAAATGTACGATTCCTTCGTTCGTGGCGGATTACGTTCACGTAGTGGATTGGGTGGCAGACGAAGAATCTCTCTCTGGGTTTTCGTTCAACCGCTCCGAGGGCAATTACGGTAATAGAGAGCAACGCGCGGCCCCAATTGTCCTTATCCGCACTCCACTGAATCCCTGTGTCGGAATCAATATTATGGCTCAAATGTCTACATAGTCTTATCCTAGTATGTTAAATATTTCAGCTGTAAATCAATTCTACGAATCGCAAGTCTACGATATCTATGTAATTCGCGGAAATGCTGCAGTATTCAAGTGCCACATACCCTCATTTGTGTCTGATCATGTTCAAGTAGTTTCTTGGCACGATACCGAGGATGGAGAGTATTCATTAAATAATAACTACGGTACTTTAATCCAAAATTGAAATAGGTATGCACCTTCGTATCCTGTCCACTGTCGTTCGTTTGTAAATTAGGCATCCTCCTTTCGCATAACAATTGACATAACATTTTAAACCAAATACTCATTGGCAATTTCATGTTCTAGTCGTCTCTCAAGCGTACACGGTTCATTTGGTTGAAGAAAACGTTTTGCGGGGGAATTCTGCAATTGTGAAATGCTTGATTCCAAGTTTCGTGACAGAATATGTATCAGTAGCATCCTGGATAATTTCTGAAGGAGAAGATGAGGTCGAAATAACAATAAACGATACTTTCGATAAAGAGGGTATTTAAAATTAAGATAACTTCACTGTATATGAGTGTCCCATCCTTATCCTTTGAGCAGTGGTCTTATTTATTATGCTCACAAGATTCTTCAAATTCATATTTGCAGTAGTCACACAAGCTTACACGGTCAACCTTATGGAGGAGAGTGTTTTACGTGGGAACGCAGCCATTCTCAAATGTCATATTTCGACATTCGTGACTGAATATGTTAGTGTGTCGTCCTGGATTATCTCAGAAGGAGAAACTGATGAATTGGAAATAAAAGCAGAATCTAATGACTTGGGTATTTTTCTACCAAAATAGGTTTTTGCGCTATCCAATAACCCTTTTCCATTCCTTGTTTCGTATTTTCCAATGTTTACCAGTTTCGTTATTTTAAACTATTTCAGTTGTATCTCAGGCGTACACTGTGAATTTGATGGAAGAAAATGTTCTGCGTGGAAATTCAGCGATTGTTAAGTGTCACATACCAAGTTTTGTAACAGAATACGTTACAGTATCGTCTTGGATTATTTCTGAAGGAGATGTTGATGAACTAGAAATTCAACTAGATCAGACATTCAATTTAGGTATTCAGCAAAATCAAACAAGAACCATTTCCTCAACCCATACCCTTAAATGTAGAAACATCACAGCTCCTTGACGATGTTCATCAGTCCCGCATTGTTTATTTTCAGTGGTTTCCCAATCCTATACAGTAAATCTTTGGGAAGAGAATGTCTTACGCGGAAATGCCGCTATACTGAAATGTCATATTCCAAGTTTCGTCACTGAATATGTCACGGTCACTTCCTGGATTATCTCTGAAGGGGAACAGGATGTAATGGAGATAAATTTGAATTCCAATTATAATTTAGGTAACATACTGACAATTTCATCCCATCGAGGTACCATCTGTCCTTACCAAATTTCCTGCTACGTTGTTCATAGGGTATTAATAGGATCGGTACGCATTAGTTGCAAAAAAATAATATTGTGATATTCACGTGTATGATAGTAATTGATTAGTTGTAAAAGTCATTTAAAATTTTACAAAGTCTGATTAATATTTTCGTAACGATTTCAGTCGTGTCTCAAGCTTATGATGTGAAATTTTGGGAAGAATACGTTTTGCGAGGGAACGCTGCTATCTTGAAGTGCCAAATTCCGAGTTTTGTCTCTGAATACGTGTCCGTAAGTTCCTGGATAATCTCTGAAGACGAGAACGAGCGAGAAATTAAAATGAATGCTTCGTCCGACCTAGGTACACTATCTGAACGATTCTGAGTCGGTGTTTGCTCCTAACATCCTGTTCAACCTTTATATACTCTTCATCCCAATTCATGTTTTCATTTACGGAATGTGATTCCCAAACCGTCAACTCTTTACTAACAGTTAACGTACTGATTACAGACTGTTGTAACTATCCAACTATATTATCTACTCGTCTCAGGTGTCACTATATTGTTTCAGTGGTATCTCAGGCATACGCCGTGAACCTGATGGAAGAGTACGTTTTGAGGGGCAATAGCGCTATTCTGAAATGCCACATTCCAAGCTTTGTATCAGAGTATGTTAACGTCATCTCTTGGATCATCAGCGAAGGCGACGACGAAATAGACATCAAACTAGAGTCAACAAATAATTTTGACGGTACGAAGTTAATTGATTTTCAGGCTATAAACAGCCTATATTTGCCTTGAGTATTAACATGTCAGGGGAATAGTATGTCTTTTTGAATGTCATTGGCCGCGTCCATTGCTAGGGTTACATACCTATGGTTTAGAGCATTGTTCCTTATATGGGTTCCCGTGATTCCATGGGCCTCACGGCTCACCTTTATCCTTTATCCCTCTTCCTTAGTTTAATGCATGCATTGACATTTATAAGTAAATCGCAACCTTATGTTGCGTTGTATATAATGGAATTGCTTTTTCAACCCTAAATGTTAACAAGCTTAATGCAATGGTTTATTATTTTTCTTCAGAGGGAAAATACTTAGTGCTTCCATCTGGAGAATTACATATTCGAGATGTTGGACCTGAAGATGGTTACAAATCATACCAATGTAGAACGAAGCACAGGCTCACTGGCGAAACACGATTATCTGCGACTAAAGGACGACTTGTAATTACCGGTGAGTTTTTTTAGATCTCTTTACAAATAAAGTGTCATCAATTCATGTTTTAGTTATCAACGTCATTACTCATTTGGTCATATTAATCTTTCGTTTTACTTTTATATTTACAAATTCGTATGTATTCTCATCGTGAATTAATGGCGCGATTATTTACTATTTTTTGCAGTGAATTGTGTTTTTCACATGATTTTTAACTAGATTTTGAAATAGAAAAGTTTTACGTTAATGTATTTTTATTAAGTAATCTAGGAACTTTCCGTATTGCTTATAAAACTGCTGAAAACTTTAGACTCGTACAAATTCATGTTCATTGAGGAAGAACATTATTAAGAAAACAGTGTGTTTTACACTATGCACTGCAAAAGTTTGTTTTTTTACAAGCAAAATAATGTTCTCATTTAAATATTTACGGACAAATGCTGCCTACTCATGTAAATTATGTCGTAAGCGTAACTCGTACAGTGTTTGAATGAGAATGTTTATTTTGGAATAACATGTAAAAAGAATTTCTGTGCAATAATTATAATCTTTATTTGACAGTAGTTGCACAAATAATTTGATTTAAAATATTCACTTAACTCTCTAGCTTTTATTTGAAAAAAAAAAAAGATTATTTTTATTGTAATATATTTTATGAAGCATAAATACGCAAATTCTACTTTGCGTCTTTATGTTTGCCGTTTTCGACTTATAAACTTGCCTGAATGTTGGGATAGGGTACCCTGCAGAGCCTTGACTCGCGATAGTTTTGACATCCTTAGGGATCAGTAGGGGTGTTTAGGGGCTACTTTCCGATTGTATATTTTGGTGTCCTCTGTTCGTGATCTCGCCTTCTCCCAACATGCGCAGAGCCGGTGGGCCGGGTACCTCCCAAGTTCCCTAGCGCGTCGACAACAAGTGGCTACCAGTTTACCGAGCTCTCCAGCCTCTCTGTACTGTGTCCAGCACAAGCTTTCCCAGCACCAATGTACCGGTAAGATTCACATTAACGTCGTTTTACGTAATTCCTCAGAGCCCATAGGGCGCGTGCCACCTAGGTTGGCCACTGCACAGGTTGGCATGATGTTTGTAACCACGTCGGGAGCGTCATTCACATTACAATGTCCAGCTCAGGCATTCCCTGTCCCCATATTCAGGTAGGGCATTTTGCTATTCTTGTAATTTTATGACCATTTTTAGAACCCGTTGGCCGCGTACCTCCCAAGTTTGCGTCTGTTTTGACGGGAACCATGTTTGAAGTTAAAAAAGGCGATTCTTACGCTTTGCAGTGTCCCGCCCAAGCGTACCCAACCCCTCTGTTCAGGTAATTTTTAACTTCAAACTTTTCTTTTCGCTGCATCTGTAGAGCCAGTCGGACGCGTTCCTCCAAAATTTGCATCTGTCGTCATGGGAACTATGATTGGAGTCAAGAAATCTTATTCATTTGCCCTACAATGCCCTGCGCAGGCGTTCCCAGTCCCGATTTTCAGGTACTTCTACAATTCTTCTCGTAATATTCATTACAAGTGTACCCATATAACACATTCAATTTGCTTCAGAACCTATGGGGAAAGTATCGCCAAAATTTCCAAGTTTAGAAAAAAGTAGACTTTTCAACTATGACGGCAATCAAAGCGTAGCGCTTTTATGCCCTGCTCAAGCATTCCCCGCCCCAATGTTTAGGTAAGAAAATTCTGACAGTAGGTTTAATTTTAACAAGTTAATATATTAAAAATATAAACGTTCAATCCATAGAGCCAATGGGAAGAGTATCGCCTAAATTTCCAACTGGAGATATAAGTAGGACGTTTATTGCTAACATGGGTGATGGAGTACCTTTACTTTGCCCTGCACAAGGATTCCCCGCTCCAGCATTTAGGTAATTTTTAAACTGTCTATCGTTCTTATAATTATACAGAACCCATGGGCAAAGTCTCGCCGAAATTTCCATCAACAGAAACTGGACGCAGTTTTACGTTCTCCTCCAATTCTTGTGTGACAATGCTCTGCCCGGCTCAAGCGTTTCCAGCCCCACTTTTCAGGTACATTGATTTATCTTGATCTTATCTCTTTAGAGCCTGTGGGGCGAGTATCACCAAAATTTCCTTCGATGGATAGTTCAAGAAGTTTCAGCGCTGTATGTAACGCAAGCTTGACGATATTATGTCCAGCGCAGGCATTCCCGGTCCCAGTATTCAGGTAAAATCCCAATGGATTTGAATTCACACAAATACATTTAATTTCACCCTAGAGCCCGTTGGTCGTGTTCCACCAAAATTCACAACAGGCGACAAAAGTCGCGCATTTGATGCAAACGGAGGTGATAGCGTCACTCTTTTGTGCCCCGCTCAAGCTTACCCTGCCCCGGCTTTCAGGTATATTATGAGACATACTTTATAATATCTCCTTATGTAACTTGTTCTTAGAGCCAATGGGTAGCGCCGCTCCGAAAGTAGCAATGAAAATGATCGATATATCGGAAGTATCCCTCAGTAACACTGTCACATTGCTTTGTCCCGCGCAGGCTTTCCCCGTTCCAATGTTCAGGTAAAATACATTGATCTTACTATGTAGAAAAATGGTTATATTTATGTCCAGAGCCTGTAGGAAGAGTTCCTCCGAAGTTCCCAACACTGGATAGTACTAGAGGTTTCAGTGCCCTCATTAATGCTAGCGTAACGCTGCTGTGTCCCGCTCAAGCTTTCCCAGTACCTTTATCCAGGTAAACTTAAATGATTTGTATATATTTTCTTCTAGAACCAATTAATAGCGCCCCACCAAAAGTACCTACTAAAACGATAGAGTTTGTGGAATTCGCGATGGACTCCAGCGTTACGTTGCTTTGTCTGGCACAAGCATTCCCGGTCCCTGTCTTTAGGTGAGTTTTAACTCAACATTAACAGGACGCGTTTTGTTTTTAGAACCAGTTGGTCTTAAAGCCCCTACCTTCTCTACGGATTTCAAAATGGCGTGGTATGTTAAGAAAGTTGAGCAGGGCTTCGCGTTACTTTGTCCGGCACAGGGATTCCCTGCCCCTTTATTCAGGTATTTTTACTCATGATTTTAGAACCAATTGGATCCAAAAGCCCCTCGTTTTCAAGCGGTTCAAAACTAGCCTGGTTTGAGATTCGACAAAAACAGGATTTTGCATTAATATGTCCGGCCCAGGGGTATCCTGTACCACTTTTTAGGTGAGAACTTAAACCTATACATACATTCTGTCAATTTACAGAACCCGTTGGTTCCAAGCCCCCCACATTCTCTACTGAAGACAAATTGGCATGGTTCATTAGTAGACCAGTAGGACAGAGTTTAGCTTTGCTATGTCGGGCCCAGGGACATCCTATTCCTGTATTCAGGTACATAACTACAATATTTTGTAATTTTAGAGCCAATTGGATCCAAGTCACCCACATTTTCCACTGATAATAAGTTTTCTTGGTATATGAGGAATACTGGCCAGAGTCTTAACCTCCTATGTCCAGCTCAAGCTTTTCCAGTACCAGTGTTCAGGTGAATAAATTATACCTAATATTTTCAATTGTAGAACCCGTTGGCTCAAAGTCCCCTACATTTTCGAACGACGTTCAGTTCTCTGGGATAACTCGTAAAACTGGTCAAGATTTTGCTCTTTTATGTCAAGCGCAAGCATTTCCAGTCCCAGTATTCAGGTAAGACACTTGAACCTATTTAGACCATCAATGATGTTTAACGTATTTGTCACAGAACCAATCGGGTCCAAAGCACCATCGTTTTCGTTGGAATTTAAAAGCACTACCCTTACGAAAGTGCTAGAACAAGCCATAGTTCTCTTGTGTCAGGCTCAAGCTCACCCTCCTCCTGTATTCAAGTGAGTGACTCATAACTTGATATATTTTCTTGGTTTAGAACCAGTAACAGCGAGAGCACCTGCATTTGCTACTTCCGCGAGTTCTTATAATTATGAAATCGAAGCTCATTCTGGAGGTTCTATGCTTTGTCAGGCACAAGGGTATCCCCAACCAGTATTCAGGTAGGTCCTATTTTTGACTTTATTGTCCCTCTTTTAGAACCTGTTGGTGCAAAAGCTCCGTCTTTTTCGACTGATTCCAAGGGCAGTATATTCGTTAGAGAAATTGGACAAAGTTTTGCATTGCTTTGTCAGGCGCAAGCATCCCCTATTCCCGTATTTAGGTAAGTCGTAATTAATAAATTGTTATTTTCTCCAGAGCCCGTGAGCTCCAAGCCGCCTAGCTTCTCCACTGATTTCACTCTGTCAGCGGTAACAAGACATAAGGGTCAGAGTTTCGCACTATTATGTCAAGCTCAAGCTTTTCCTATACCGGTATTCAGGCAAGTGTCGAAAGATGTACCTTTATAGATTACGCATTTAAAGTTAATTTTCGGTATATTCTGAAAGTCACGGATCAGATCAGTTAGTTCTTTATTTGCTTTGAGAGGTTTCCATTATTCTTCTGAGATAAACTCTCCTGGCTCAAGTAATAACTTGTAATGATTTTTATACAGAACCCGTCGGATCCAAAGCTCCGTCTTTTTCAACTGAATCAGCTCTTTCGTCTATTAAAAGGCATCAAGGTCAAAGTTTTGCTCTACTTTGTCAAGCACAAGCTTTTCCAGTTCCAATTTTCAGGCAAGTTCCAAGACTCATTTATTAATAAACATAATTTTATAGAACCAGTCGGCGCTAAGTCCCCGACTTTTTCCACTGAATCAATGGGAAGCATTTTTCGAAAGCGTGAAGGACAACCCTTTACACTTCTTTGTCAGGCTCAGAGTTATCCCGCTCCAGTATTCAGGCAAGTGTTTTTTTCTCACATCACAGAACCTGTGGCCTCCAAAGCACCAACTTTTTCAACGGACGCTCGTAGCACAACTTTTGTACGCAACGTCGGACAAAGTTTCGGATTACTGTGTCAAGCACAGGCTTTTCCCGTACCCGTATTCAGGCAAGTTTGTTGTACGATTGTTAATAGACTTGGTCACAGCTTCGGGAAAGATCGGTTAGGAATTCCACACATGAGTTAGGCTTAGGCAAGTAAATATGTTTTCGAATTTTTATGTAGAGCCGATCGGGAGCGCAGCGCCAAGTATCACGACGACGCAAAAAGCTGCAGTATCTTACCCCCAACATACGGCACTAGCGCTTTTGTGTCCTGCGCAAGGATTCCCTGTGCCATTATCAAGGTGCGTCAGCTTGTGTTTTTTATTGTTTCGTCCAAAGTCGTCGAGATCTACAACTCTCAAAAATAGAAGTAGGTAATATTTTCTAATGTAATACGACGGTCTCTCCCACTAACACACGATGACTTTGAGGGTGTCTCGTCTATGTGCGTAAGTGATATATCTATTTTATGTAAATACTGACTAAAGCGTCACCTAGAATACCAAGAAAACAATTCCAAATAGGGTTTGCAAAATAGTCGTCTCTGTAATTACAGAACCAACCAATAAAATTGCCCCTCGAAAGGATTCTACTAAACATTTTGAGGGGTGGGAAGTGTTCACCGTGGCGCAAATGGACGTGGCATACTTAACGTGTCAAGTTGCTGCTTACCCGGCGCCCGTGTTTAGGTGAGTAGGCAAATACAGGACGGTTTTGCATTCCAGAGCCGACCGGTAGGACGGGGCCAAAGGTGACGGGCGACGGTCTCAATCGACATATAGGTCGACAGGGTGAAAGCCTCGCGCTCCTTTGCGACGTTCAAGCTTTCCCAGCCCCTCTGACGAGGTATGGCCTTAAAGTGTTAGGGCCGGCCGCCGGCATCACACGCATTCATTCATCACGTAGTCATACCATACCCATCATCCAATGTACTGATATCCGTTGTTATTGCAGTCTGTTGCGGCGGCCGCCCCGCCCGACATCAAGGCGTGATGAATCGCGGCCGGCCGCGCGCCCTATTACGGTCCCCAGCCAAAGTAACGATTGAGCGGCGTAGACACCTGTTGGTAAGTGTCAGGGTGTTCTTGCTTTCGTTCAAACGCTTTAATCTTTACTTTGTGCTTTTGTGAGTCAAGGCTGCACTTTACTTATTTTTATAGCAAAAGAACAGCCCTGGTTTATGCGGTAGCTTTATAATAACTGTCCCAACGGCTAGCTTTTTATGTTTATTAAATCTTCGTGAATATCACTTTTATTTCTCGATCCGATGGTTTGAATTTCTTCGCAACGTGTATTAATTACACACTAACGTACATATGCGGTGGTTAAGATTGTCTTTGTTTCTTCTTTAAGAACCAACAAACAGTATTCCTCCCAAGCTGTCTAGTGGTCGCTTACAAGAATCTGAGTTAAATGTCGGAGAAACGGGCACTATTTTATGTCAAAGTCAAGGTTTTCCAGTTCCTGCATTCAGGTGGGTGGCTCAAGTAGGAACTTTATTTCGTAATAGAAACACTGAACTGTCTTAGTCGACTAATTATGTCTCAAGTAACATTTTTTTTGCTTTGATGAATAAGCTACCAACGTCTCTGTTCCCTACGTTTATCTTGTACCTACTACAAAACATGGCAACTCGTCTGAACTTGTTCTCTTTTGTTCCAGATGGTACAAGTTCGTTGAAGGCACGACTAGGAAACAGCCAGTTACCCTTGATGACAGAGTGAAACAAGTATCTGGAACCTTGATTATCAAAGAGGCTAAAGTTGAAGACTCTGGAAAATACTTGTGCGTTGTGAACAACTCTGTTGGTGGTCAGTATCATTAAAATACGAATAAAAACGTACCTAAATACTACTTTCAAACCAACTTGAAAATCACTAACAACCTTTTATTTTCAGGCGAATCCGTAGAAACTGTTTTAACCGTGACTGCCCCTCTTAAGGCTACCGTTGAACCCGCTACGCAAACTGTTGACTTTGGAAGACCCGCTGTATTTACTTGCAGATATGAAGGAAACCCAGTTAAAACTATCACGTGGCTTAAGGATGGAAAGGACATGAAACACCACGATGCTACCCTCAGGTTCAGTTTCACAGTCAAATACTGACATTTAACCAAAAGAGAACGATGTTACAAAAGTGAACCTAATGACCAATTCATATGTTACAGGATTGAATCGGTAAAGAAAGAAGACAAGGGAATGTACCAGTGCTTCATTAGAAACGACCAAGAGAGTGCAGGTGCCAGTGCTGAACTGAAACTCGGAGGACGATGTAAGTTAAAACACATAATTTGCTATTACAACTCTTTTTTAAGAAGAAAGAATTGCCAAACCTAAGTGGCAGTGGGCAGGACACATTGCTTGCAGAACCGATGGCCGATGGGGCCGAACAGTTCTGGAGTGGCGACCGCGAACCGGAAGACGTTGCGTTGGAAGGCCTCCCACTAGGTGGACCGATTACTAGTGAAGGTTGCGGGAATCCGCTGGATGCTGATGGACCAATCAATGTAGCGACACTTAGGAAGAGATTTAAATGTCCAGCAGCGAACGTCTTTCGGCTTAATTGATGATAAACTCCTTTTAAAAAAAAGCTCCATTTTGGTAGTTATTAGCAAATAATATTCGAAAAATCTGTTTCCAGTCGAACCACCACTAATCCGTCACAGCTTCGGCGAACAGACTTTCCGCTCCGGTCCATCCCTCCGTCTGAAATGCGTCGCATCTGGCAACCCCACTCCCGACATCGCGTGGCTCTTGGACGGCGAGAAACTGACCAGCGGCGAGAGGCTTCAGATCGGACAGTTTGTTACTGCTGATGGCAACGTTGAATCTCACTTGAACATCTCATCCGTGCATACTAACGATGGTGGATTGTACACGTGCATTGCGTCAAGCAAAGTAAATATTACAACCTTTTTATCTCTGCATTACCCTTATGTTAACTAGTAAACCGCCTCTTTATTTGGTGCTTAAACTATAAAATATATATTCCATTAACTTGATTTATCTGTAACTAGGAATCCAGAAACTTATCTACACTACTTTAAATTATCTCATTAACGCCTGTAATCCTCTTTTTGAAAAATTATTCAAGGACATTATATGCAAATAAATAAAACAACTGCTAACTCAATGACATATTGGTACATTCCAGGTCGGCAGCGCGTCTCACTCGTCCCGTGTCAATGTGTACGGCCTGCCCTACGTGCGCCCCATGAAGAAACGCCCCGTCGTCGCCGGAGACAACCTCATCGTACACTGCCCTGTAGCCGGCTATCCTATCGACTCTATCGTATGGGAACGTGATAACAGGTTAATATGAAACTATTTTTATTTTTTTGGTTTTTTAGTGAGATATAAGGCAACTATTTGTAGGAGCTAGGTAAAACAACTAACTACATACACACACAGTTTCCGCTTTCTTGCATCCTTCTTATCGATAGGAGTACTCCTGTTGAGTTTTAAATAAAATAGTCTAAATAATCTTATTTCCCCATCTAATCTTTGGAGCCCCGTTTAACCCCCTAATGGGGTGAATTTTGAAAAATCCTTTCTTAGTGCACCCTACCTGCCAAATTTGGAATCTGTAGACCCAGCAGTTTGATGATCTAAACAACGCCTCTGACACCGCAATAAACGTGGCCACTTACAGGGCATAAACATTATAATATTATGGATGTAACGTGGAAACGAAAAGAATAACAAAAACAAAGTTCAACAAAAGAAAGGCAAAGTTCGACAAAGTTCTCCTACATATCGCTGTCATCTGAAAAACGTGCCCAATCCCCAAGCGTGAATGGCAATGCCAATGAGAGGTTTTCTTTTTGAGGTATTAAAAAAAACTTAGTTTCCAAGAACTCTATAGATGGCGTTGCACTGACTACGATAGTTGGTGCCAAAGTCAAAACGCTTGGGAAAAAAAAACATTGCGTCACGTCGTTTGCATACGCTCGATGACTGACACTTTCGTTTGTTTAACCTTACGAATATAACCTAGTTTTCTCGCGCTTTATTAAAATCAGTTTTTTTAAGTTCCGTTCCTTGCATTAACATGCTAAGTTCAGCGCCATCTATCCAGCGACTAGGGGAGGAGCTAAAAAAAAATCCCTCATTCTTAAGCGTAAAATAGAGCCAGCCTCCTTGTTTTTAAAATTATGTTTTTCCTTTGGATCCTTTGTAAGATGTAATACAAATAGAATAAGCATTGCATAGAATTTAAAGCACAGTCGGATCGAAAACAATTGAAATTAGCTTTCTGTCAGATCGAGACACCGAATTATTTATAAGTCAAAATTCTCTCTGTGGTGCATACCGTAGTAAATTGAACTGAATTTAATGTGTTGACTCCTCCCTTTACCGCCCCAACTGTCTGGTGAACAATTAAAATTCTTAAATAAGAAAATATTGCCAGTCCTCAAGACCAATTCTAATAATTCAGAATTTCAAATAAAAATGTATATTTTTTGTTATTGATAGAATACTATCCGTATTAAGAGAAGCTTTACATAAAATATGACGTTTTTATCGGATTACTCTTATATTCCAGAGTACTGCCCATCAACCGCAAACAGAAGGTATTCCCCAACGGCACCCTCGTGATTGAAAACGTAGAGCGAATGAGTGACGAAGCTACCTACACTTGCGTAGCCAAGAACTCCCAGGGATACACCGCTAAAGGAACATTAGAAGTCCAAGTCATGGGTAAGTTCGTATACAATAAATTCTATGTTATTGAGGTACCTTTGAGACTGATCAAATTTAGACTTTTGAACTGTTGTTAAATTCTAGTGAGAATCATGGCAATGATTGCCTAAAAAACTAGAATGCCTGTTTGTGACATGAACGATAACTTGATAGTGCATCGTATATGCCTCAATATCAAATATTCATTTACATAGGTGTTTTTCCACCTGTTTATCTTTAAAACACAACAATAATTTAGAAAAGAAACACTTGATTTGAAACCTTGAGCAACAGATTTTATAAACAAGCTAATCTAATCGGATATGATAAGAAGGAATTGTATAATTTTCACGCACAAAGGTAATCAATGAAGTAAGAAAACTCACAATACTATCAAATAAAATTTTATCTCAAAGGTACCTACGATATATTATAATTTACCAGATATTCTGTTTTTGTGAATGCAATGATTTGATACAGTTAGATTAGCTTAATGTGAGTCTCGGGACGCTCGACAGAAGTGATAACTTCTTAAACTAATCTAAGTTGAACTATTTAATATTGAAATTGTTTAAAAATATACAAAATAGTGGTGTTAGTTCACATTTTGGCCACGCGCCAAAAAATCCTTGTATAGTCAAAAGATCCATAATAACACTGTAGTATAGACAACAAATTAGTGGTGTTAGTTCAGATTTTGGCCACGCGCCAAAAGATCCTTGTACAGTCAAAAGTTCCATAATTATAACACTATAGTATCCACAACAGATCAAACATAGATATTTTTACAATTAAAAGTTTTTAAGTGAGTTCAAGCTTTTTTGAATAAACTCGGATTGAGTTTTTAGACATGTGTCAAAATGAAAAGTAATTTTAATCAAAAGCACTAAGGAGTATTTATATCAAATTCGAAGCAAATCACCGCCAAAATAGAATTTCAATAAAATAAGAAACACGTCTTCCATCAACTCGTACTTTTACTACTCCCTACTATTGATTATTCTGCCTACTGTTACTTATACTGCATTTACTATACTGTTACTTTATTAGCTATTACTGTTTGAACCAAAAATGTATTAAGACGAGCGCTAATCCCGCCGACAAACTGTTATGCAGTTTGGTGGGTGTATAAAATGTACAAAATGTTATGTATTAGATGATTTTTTTTATTTTTATTTATCAATATCTCTCTCTACGATCAGCGGTTTAGGCTATGCGTTAATCCGTCAGTCAGTCATTCAGGAACTACTTCGTTACCGTTCCGAATCGAGTCACCCTCTCTTACGAAGTTATCACTTCAAAAATGTTCAAATAAAAGCGTCCATTGATTTTTACCTTATAATATTAATTCATTGCATTCACAATTCTCATGAGATATATATGTTTTCCGAGAAAAAAACCGTTTGCTGGTCATATTATTATGATTTTTTATAGATTTGTAGGTACTCAATACGTACCTACGTACGTAAAAATAACTTTTTTTTTCAGGCAGACTACAATTTCAGTTGAGCAATCAATAGGGATACACCGTTCTTGTAATTTGAATTTAGGTTCTTTAATGACAGTAAACGTTTGTTACAGAGTTCTAATTGGTTTTCGGATTGATTAACTATTTAAATTTTATTGCAAATATTTCAAAATATTAAAATAATTGGAACTCTGTTGTTTCTCCTTTATTAATACCATTATTTAAATTGTATGCTGATCGAATAGGAAAAGACTTAATAAATAAACCTGTTCAGTACACAAACACCAAAAACAGCTACACTAAATAATGGTATTGTATATGACGTGTATTGTGTATTAATCAAATTTATTTTCAGGCATAAAACTGTTGAGTTAATTCAAAATGAATGTTATTTTCGACTCATAAAACTTATAGACCAAGATGTTTATGCCCGCCAAAGCTACATCGTATGCCACACACGCCCCCGCTGTAGTGCTTAGATTAAAGTAATATTTCTATACAGTGCCCCCTCAAATATTACCATTCGAGTTTGGTGACGAGCCAGCAAATGCAGGAGACACGGCTTCCATATCTTGTGCATTAAGCAAAGGCGATCAACCACTTAATATTTCCTGGGTTCTCAATGGACAAATAATACCAAAGAACAACGACATGGGAATGGTTTTAACCGCTATAAACAAAAAGACCTCGATCTTAAACATAGACTCTGTAAGTGGTAAACACAGGGGCATGTACCTCTGTGTGGCGACGAACATGGCTGGCTCAGTTAATCATAGCGCTGTACTTGAAGTCAACGGTACTCATCCTAATAACGTTCAGCTTGCTTTTTTCGGTTTTGTAGTGTGCATTATTCCAAAACCCTAACCCCTTTTCAAGTAAGAATAATGATTATTTGCTAATAGTTCCACCACAACTCATGCCCTTCGAATTCGGAGAAGAGATTCTGAATGAAGGAGAAACCGCATCAGTATCATGCGTAATGAGCAAGGGTGATCTACCGGTGAGGTTCACATGGCGCTTCAACGGAGAAGACATAAAACCGCGCAACAATCTCGGCATTGTACTCACGAATATCAGCAAGAAAACATCGATATTAAACATAGAACCCGTAAGCTCAGTTCATCGAGGCTCTTATACTTGTGAAATCAAAAACGAAGCCGGCGTTACAAACCACACCACAAGTCTAAGCGTTAACGGTCCGCTTCATTCTTTATTAATTGATTATTTGTTTTAATCGCTTTATATAACCACAGTTCCCCCCCAAGTCTCACCTTTTGAATTCGGCGATGAGCCCGCCAACGCTGGTGATACCGCGTCGGTTCAATGTGTTATGAATAAGGGTGATCTGCCGGCTAACTTCTCGTGGAGTCTAAATGGAAGAAAAATTGCTCAGAACAATAACATCGGAATAGCTATTGGAGGCATGGGTCGCAAAATGTCCATACTGAATATCGATTCCGTCAACGGCACCCATAGGGGATTGTACGTTTGCTACGTGGAAAACTTAGCCGGCCAGGTCAATCACAGTGCCACGCTGGAAGTTAATGGTTCTTCATATTTTGATTTCTAAGTAGATTCGTTATTTTTTTATTTGTACGATTGGTATTTTAAACTAATTAATAGTAGCTTCCTAAAACAGTTCTACCCCAAATCCATCCTTTTACCTTCGGAGAGGAACCAGCTAATGCGGGCGATACCGTTGGAGTACAATGTATGGTGACGAAAGGCGACACGCCAGTCAATATCACATGGCATTTGAATGGGAAACCAACTAGTGATATTCAGGGAATCACCGTGACTAAAATCGGTCACAAGTCAAGCAGTTTGTCTATAGACTCAGTAGCATCCATACACACAGGAGTGTACACTTGCTCAGCCGCCAACAGAGCCGGTCATGCTAATTACTCAACTGAGCTGGCTGTTAACGGTATCTATACCCTATTGACCACGATTATGACCACATGCATCGTATTGATTAGTTGCTTTGTTTCCCATATTTTATAACCCCATACGTGTTTATTTCCTTTACCTCCACTTTCATAAAGCCAACACCAAAAAACCTTAAAGATTTGGTGATAAATATATTACGTAATAAAGACGAGATTTAAATTAAAAAAAAAAACCATAACGGAACAATTCACATGTTTCTTCATGTCACTTTAGAAGTATTCGCCTTAGAGTTAAGCTATTGAGCAGCTTTCCATTTTAAATAATAATAATTTCATTTTAATAACAAAAAGCTATTTTATAGTTGTGCCGCAGGTTACGCCCTTTGATTTCGGGGAAGAAATACTCAACGCTGGGGATACAGTATCTCTAACTTGTACCGTCGGCAAAGGGGACTTGCCTTTGAAAATTCACTGGGAACTAAACGACAAAACTCTTAACTCGGGTAATGGAATACTGATAAACAGAAACGGAAAAAGAGTCTCAATTTTGATATTAGATAATGTTCAACATGAACATATCGGCAATTACACTTGCATAGCTGAAAATGAAGCCGGTCGCAGTAGCCATACTGCGGTGCTCAACGTAAACGGTATAAATTACAAACACTTCCAAAAGTTGCTAAGCTTTTGTTCGCACGATTTATTAATTGTTTCTATATATGTACTTCTATAAATTGTATTTTTCCTAACACAAAACCCAGTCCTACACTTAACATTAATTTACGCTGCGAATATTTTACAGTATAAGATGTTTTAACGATACAAAATTATATGAATATTGTGTGCCGCAACGCGTGAATATTTATGTTTTTTTCTATGTAGCGGCTTTAGCTATAGTCTCCACAGTATCAAAATTAACAAAACTCTAGATTAGGTACAAATTAAATATTCGGAAATCCTAAATAAATTGATGTCCCTAAAATAAAATAATGTGAACAAAACCAGATCCAAATTTTAAATACGAGTACACAATAAATGTGTATGGTCACCATCTGTTTAATTTTTCTTTTCAATTAATTCCTTTTCCCTCTGCAGTCCCTCCACAGATTAAACATTTCGAATTCGGTGAAGGACCAGTAAATGCTCAAGAAATGGTTGTGGTCATTTGTCTAGTCAGTAAAGGGGATCTGCCTGTATCTATTATGTGGTTTTTTAATGGAAACCCTGTTAAATCGGGAGATATTGGAATCAATGTTGTGAACACAAAACGCTCAAGTCAACTAAACATCGAATCTGTGAGCCATCAAAATCAGGGCAATTATACCTGTGTGGTAAAAAATGAAGCGGGCTCCATGAATTATTCTGCTGAATTATTCGTCAACGGTACCTTGAATGATGCATTATTTTTTGCCTGCTGATGATGTGCTTTGACTTTTTTTTAACTTTGTTTTTTCCCTTTTTGTAACTTTGGCGGGCTATAAAATTTACTGTCTCTAACCCAGCCAGTACCGGAAATATATGTAAAGGAAAACATTCAGGTGCATATTAGGCACAAGAAATGATTAAAATTTCTAGGACATCATATTTTCAGTGGCACCAGTTATAACTCATTTTGAATTCGACGAATCTGTTTTTTACGGAGAGGGTGTTCAAGTCATGTGTCATGTGCCAAAAGGAGATAAGCCATTAAATTTCAAGTGGACATTTAGCGGAGGCGATGTGAGTTCGCTACCCAGTTTGAACATCATGAACGTGGGCGACAGGGGTTCAGCTCTCATAATCCCTGCGGTGACGGCTAAACACTCTGGCAATTTCACATGCACCGCCTCTAATATTGTCGCCAGTGCTAGCCACCACGCCACGCTCAATGTCAAGGGTATATGGTCTCGGTGAATTGTCTTTGCTTATTCGTTCTTTTCTGTTACCTCTTCCACCAAGATTATCGTAGTTCCGTATTTTGTCACAAATCAGCACCAACACATTTAGCTATTTTTTTCAGTGGCGCCAATCATATCCCAATTCGAGTTTGATGAGGCCGTCTTTTACGGTGAAAGCATACAAATTATGTGTAATATTCCGAAAGGCGACATGCCGCTGAATCTTACTTGGTCGTTTCAAGACAAACCGATAAAAAAGACTGACGCAGTCGTAATCACCAAATTAGGAGCCCGAAGTTTAGTTTTGGCCATCCCAGCTGCAACAGAGAAACATACCGGAACTTACACTTGCACAGCTTCAAATATTGTAGCCAGCACCAACCACACAGCTACATTAAATGTTCAGGGTACACTGATTACTTTAGTGTGTTACCATTCTTTTGTTTATTTTTATTTTTGTTTGCCCTCACCAGTTCCTCCGCACATCGTTCCCTTTACGGCTGAAGAGCCCGTTTTTGCCGGAGAGTCCATACAGTTGGCGTGTCATATATCAAAAGGCGATGCCCCTATAACAATCAGTTGGAGTTTTCATGGCCAAGAATTGTCCTCCCATCAAGGAATTGCTACGATGAAGATCGGCGAAAGGACATCTTTGCTAACTATATCTAATTCGCAAGCTAGCCACAGCGGCGAATATTCATGCCACGCCGCCAATCGTGCCGGCCTGGCAGTTCATTCGGCCACAGTTAATGTTCATGGTATTCCCAAAGCCCGTTAGCCGCCCTAGCCTTTCGCACGCTGCACGCTTGACTCTGCAATAATCAAAGCCTTCTGGATTAACAGTATTGCCACACATCGTACCCTTTGAAACGGACGAGTCGGTGTTTGCTGGGGAACCAGTTCAGCTTAATTGTCATGTTTCCAAGGGTGACTTGCCTCTAGACATCAAATGGCACTTTTATGGGCTTGAAAATACGTCATCGCATCTTGATATCATGACGAACAAAATGACGTCGCGTACTTCATTTCTGTCGATCTCTGCGGTGACTGCCAGCCACAGCGGCAATTATACCTGCGTAGCTACTAACAGAGCCGGTTCCACTAATCATTCTACTTCTCTCAATGTTCATGGTTAGTTTCATTTGTTCTGTCTTTTGTTCATTACAGCGAATCAATGCTTATAAATAATGAGATTTGTTGTCAGAATCAGCATGAATTCTGAAGGCAAGTTAGTAAGCAACGCACACATTTTTAATATTCATATGTTTGGTTTTCATTCCTTATCATTTCATCATACATCAGTAACGCTAGGTATTCATACGTTAACGCCGTTTTGTTTTCGTCGTCGATGAAGATTTAATTTCATTAGTCTTGCAACTACTAGCATGATCAGAAGTTAAGCAGCTTCACTATTATTTCGACTCTGAGTAGTAAGTCTCTCTTTATTGTAACTAAAAGTTTTTTCAAGTGGTACGCCTTGTTCGATCTTTAGTGGTCATGCATTGCGAGGCGCGTATCATCAAGCATCAGCAACATTTGCTCGGCCAGTAACAACGCCGGCCCATCTCAATCAATCCACGTCATTAAGTACATAGTATTTTGTTTTAGACTCGTTCTTTCAGTCAGTCCCCTTATTAATATGTTCCTAAAATCTGAACCTCTTCTCAAATAAGAATAACTCGCAGTTCCACCACAAATTACGCCTTTCGAATTTGGAGAAGAAATTGTGAATGAAGGAGAAACCGCATCAGTATCATGCGTAATGAGCAAGGGTGATCTACCGGTGAAGTTTACATGGCGTTTCAATGGAGAAGAAATAAAACCCCGCAACAACCTCGGCATTGTACTCACGAATATCAGCAAGAAAACGTGGATTTTAAACATAGAACCTATAAGCTCAGTTCATCGAGGTTCTTACACTTGTGAAATCAGGAATGAAGCCGGCGTTACAAACCACACTACGATTCTAAGCGTCAACGGTTCGCGTTATTCTTACTTAATTTCACATTAGTTTTAATCGCTTTTTATAACTTCAGTTCCTCCCCAAATCTCACCTTTCGAATTCGGCGATGAGCCGGCTAACGCTGGTGATCCCGCGGCGGTTCAATGTGTTATGAATAAGGGTGATCTGCCGGCTAACTTCTCGTGGAGTCTAAATGGAAGAAAAATCGCTCAGACCAATAACTTCGGAATAGCTATTGGAGGCATGGGTCGTAAAATGTCCATACTGAATATCGATTCCGTCAACGGCACCCATAGGGGATTGTACGTTTGCTACGTGGAAAACTTAGCCGGCCAGGTCAATCACAGTGCCACGCTGGAAGTTAATGGTTCTTCATATTTTGATTTCTAAGTAGTTTCGTATAATTTTAATTTGTACATTTAGTATCTTACAATAATTAATAGTAGCTTCCTATAACAGTTCTACCCCAAATCCATCCTTTTACTTTCGGAGAGGAACCAGCTAACGCGGGTGATGCAGTCGGAGTTCAATGTATGGTGACGAAGGGCGACACGCCAGTCAATATCACATGGCACTTGAATGGGAAACCAGCTAGTGATATTCAGGGAATCACCGTGTCTAGGCTCGGTCACAAATCAAGCAGCTTGTCTATAGACTCGGTAGCATCCATACACACAGGAGTGTACACTTGCTTAGCGGCCAACAGAGCTGGTCATGCCAAGTACTCAACCGAGTTGGCTGTAAATGGTATCTATATATTGACCTCGAAATGACCACCTACATCTTTAAATCTGTTGCTTTGTTATTGTAACCAATTATGTTATTAACCCATCCATGTTCCAGACAATGCTGTCCTATCCTTTCCATGTTAAGACCTGGTGACGCATTTTATTAAATATAATCAACAAATGTAATTCGAAAAGGGACATACGTCGGAGTCTCAAAAATTTTAGTTTTTTTTTTTTCGATTAATAACAATGAACTATTCTATAGTTGTGCCGCAGGTTACGCCCTTTGACTTTGGGGAAGAAATACTCAACGCTGGGGACACAGTATCTCTTACTTGTACCGTCGGCAAAGGGGACTTACCTTTAAAAATTCACTGGGAACTAAACGACAAAACTCTTAACTCGGGCAATGGTATACTGATAAACAGAAACGGAAAAAGAATATCAATTTTGAGCATAGAGAACGTTCAACATGAACATATCGGCAATTACACTTGCATAGCTGAAAATGAAGCAGGTCGCAGTAGCCACAGTGCGGTGCTCAACGTGAACGGTACCGATTACAAACACTTCCAAAAGTTTATATGCTTTTGTTCGCACGATTCATTGATTGGTTATTTATTTGTGTAATTTCATTACTTATTTTTCACTCCTTATACACAAACCTAGTCCTAACATATTAGTCGCTCGGTAAAACTATTTAGACCCTAAAAATCCGCTCTGGACCTAATTTTGGTAGATTCGGGAAACCTTATTTTTTTTTTTTTTTAACAAAATGAATAAGAAACAACACCGTTGCATCAAAAAAGGTCCCATCTTTTTTTATCGCAGTGTCTTATCACCAATTTTTGAGTTTAGCTTTACTAATCATTCCTCTTTCCTCTGCAGTCCCTCCACAGATTAAACATTTTGAATTCGGCGAGGGACCCGTAAATGCTCAAGAAATGGTTTTAGTTACTTGTGCGGTCAGTAAAGGTGATCTCCCTTTGACAATACTATGGTTTTTCAATGGAAACCCTGTGAAATCTGGTGATATTGGGATTAACCTAGTGAACACGAAACGCTCAAGCCAACTTAACATCGAATCCGTAAGCCATCAAAATCAGGGCAATTATACATGTGTGGTACAAAACGAGGCGGGCTCTATGAATTATTCTGCGGAATTATTCGTTAACGGTACCTTGAATATTGCATTTGTGCCTGCTAGATGATGTGTTTTAAGTTATTTATTTCCTTTATTTTAACGTTTTGTAACTTTGGCGGGCTATAAAATTAATTGTCACCAATTTAGTCAATATTCGGAATTAAAGCAAAGAAAAACATTCAGGTGCACATAAAATGTTTTTACTTCTAAGATATCATATATTTCAGTGGCACCAGTTATAACTCATTTTGAATTCGACGAATCCGTATTTTACGGAGAAGGTGTACAAGTCATGTGCCATGTACCAAAAGGAGATAAGCCCTTAAATATCAAGTGGATATTTAGTGGAGGAGAAGTGAGTTCACTACCCGGTTTGAACATCATGAACGCGGGAGATAGGGGCTCAGTTCTCATAATCCCTGCGGTGACGGCTAAACACTCTGGCAATTTCACATGCACCGCCTCTAATCTTGTCGCCAGTGCTAGCCACCACGCCACGCTCAATGTCAAGGGTATATGGTCTCGGTGAATTGTCTTTGCTTATGCGTTGTTCTGTTACCTCTTACACCAGTCCTCTAACTATGTACTGTATCACAAAACAAAAAACAACTACCAAGAATATTTGGCTATCTCTTTCAGTGGCACCAATTATATCCCAATTCGAGTTCGATGAAGCCGTCTTTTACGGTGAAAGCATACAGATTATGTGTCATATTCCGAAAGGCGACATGCCTTTGGATCTTACATGGTCATTTCAAAACAAACCATTAAAAAAAACGGACGCAGTCGTAATCACTAAAGTAGGAGCCCGAAGTTTAATTTTGGCCATCCCAGCTGCAACAGAGAAACATTCCGGAAATTACACTTGCACAGCTTCAAATATTGTAGCCAGCACCAACCACACAGCTACATTAAACGTTCAGGGTACACTGGTTACTTTAGCGTTTTACCATTGTTTTGTTTATTTTTATTTTTGTTTGCCCTCACCAGTTCCTCCGCACATCGTTCCATTTACGGCCGAAGAGCCCGTTTTTGCCGGGGAGCCTATACAGTTGACATGTTATGTGTCAAAAGGCGATGTTCCTATTACAATCACTTGGAGTTTTCACGGACAGGAATTATCCTCGCATCAAGGAATAGCTACGATGAAGATCGGCCAACGAACTTCGTTACTGACGATTTCTGATTCGCAAGCTAGCCATAGTGGCGAATATTCGTGTCACGCCGCAAACCATGCCGGCCTAGCAGTTCATACTTCCACACTTAATGTTAATGGTATTCCTATAGTCTCTTAGCCGCCCTAGCCTCTCGCACGCTGCACGCTTGACTCTGCAATAATCAAAGCCTTCTGGATTAACAGTGTTGCCATACATCGTACCCTTCGAAGCTGACGAGTCGGTGTTTGCTGGGGAAACAGTACAGCTCAATTGTCAGGTTTCCAAGGGTGACTTGCCCCTAAGTATCAAATGGCACTTTCATGGGTTCGAGAATACTACATCACATCTTGATATCATGACGAACAAAATGACGTCGCGTACTTCTTTTCTGTCGATCTCTACGGCAACTGCCAGCCACAGTGGCAACTATACCTGCGTAGCTACTAACAGAGCCGGTTCCACTAATCATTCCACTGTTCTAAATGTTCATGGTTAGTTTCATTTGGTCATCATTAACGTTTTGTATTACTTTCATCACAGTGAATCGATGCTTTTAGGATTTGCTAACAGAACCAGCATGTATTCTGTAGGCATGTCTGAAAGCAGCGTACGCATTTTGTTACTTATTTTTTGTTATTCATTCCTTATCATTTATTTTTCATCAATAACTTTAGAGATCATCGCCGATCTTTATATTGCTAGGGTTAAAAAACAAAACTTAAACGTGAATCGTTATTCAAACAAGAAAAAAGGACTACTGTTGTATAGAAAAAATAAGGAATATATTTCTAATTCCGATCCCCAATGAACCCGACTGGAATTTTTCGTCTTGTTATGAGTAGGATAAATAGGCACCTTTAACGGCGGTTGTATATTATTTATCCCTTAATGATTTTCCCTTATTACATCTGTAAAATCTTCCTTTATGTAAATGTTTCTTTTTCATTCAAGTGGTACCGCACATTATTCCGTTCGAGGTTGAAGAATCTATATTCGCTGGTGAATCCGTGCACCTTACTTGTCATGTATCGAAAGGCGATCGACCTCTTCAAATATCTTGGAGCTTCGAAGGCCATGAAATCCCTTACCATAATAACATGGGCATAACAACTACTAAGTTAGGAGAAAAAGCTTCAGTCCTGAGTATTCCAACTGCTATGGGCCAGCACAGCGGCAACTACACTTGCACGGCCAGTAACCGCGCCGGACGTGCATATCACTCTGTCCTCGTCAATATTCATGGTATTGGATGTGTTCCCCTAGTTCAATAGCTACTGTAAGAAATTGTTCCATAAGTGTATAGATATAATGCACGTTTAGATTTACATTTAGAAATCACTTTTTCCTTTATCAGTCCCTCCCCATATACTACCGTTTGAAATTGAAGAATCCATCTATTACGGAGAATCTGTACAAATGACCTGCCACGCCAGTAAAGGAGACCGACCGATGTCTATTACTTGGACATTCGAAGGCAAAGATCTATCCACTCATATGGGAATAAAAACCATGAAAATGGCAGAGCAAACATCCTTCTTATCTATTGCATCTGTGACGGGAGCCCACAGTGGAAATTATACCTGCATCGCCAGAAATAGAGCGGGAGAAGATAGATATTCCACTACACTCAACATTAAGGGTATTTCCAATATTTGTCGCAGCATGCGCCTTTTATACGTATTTACTAACGTTGCAATATTTTCTTTATTCAGTCGTCCCTCACATCAAACCTTTCGAGTTAGACGAAGCCGTATTTGCGGGAGAGTCTGTGCACCTCGACTGTCACGTTTCGAAGGGCGATACACCTCTGAACATCTCCTGGAGCTTCCAAGGGCACCCCGTCACCCGCAGAATGGGTGTAAAGACTACAACTTTAAGCGAACGCGTGTCTGTCCTCGATATACCTACCGCCTTGGGACCTAATAGTGGCAATTATACTTGCACTGCGACGAATAGGGCAGGCACCACCAGCCACACGGCTCTTCTCAACGTTATTGGTAGTGTAAACGTTATAGCTCGGATGTGCTTGCTTTCTGTTTAGTTCCTCCTGTGGTCCAACCTTTCTCTTTCGGCGAAGTCGCAATGAACTCCGGACAAGTAGTAACAACCCCCTGCTCTGTTATTGAGGGAGACCATCCACTGCGACTTAAATGGCTTTTCGACGACGAACCAATTAAACCCAGATCTGGAGTAACCGTGTTTCACATAGGCGAGAGAAGTGCTATTCTAAGTATAGCCTCAGTAGCACACAATCACGCCGGAAATTACACTTGTGTTGCGGAAAACGAAGCAGGAGTCCACTATCACACGTCTACGTTAATAATCAACGGTGCTTATTTCTTGTACTCGGTAAATTAGTTTTTTTTTTGTGTCCTTTTCGTCATATAATCAGAATTTTCGGTTATTTCTCTAATTATCCAATTTCACCTTCAATTAATTATGACATTCCAGTTCCTCCCAACATTTTGCCATTTACATTCGGCGATAAACCCACCAACGGCGGAGAATACTTACAGGCTGCATGCACTATAAATTATGGTGACCTTCCACTCACTATTACTTGGATGTTTAACGGACTATCCATATCTCAGAGGAATAGTAATTATGTTGTGACCAATTCCAAAAGAAGTAGCTTACTAATAATAGAATCTGTGGACGCCAAACACGCCGGTTCTTACACATGTATCGGAGAGAATCGTGCTGGCCGTAATACTCATTCAGCTGACTTAGTTGTTTACGGTTAGTCTCATATAAGGTAGAAACTTTTTATTTTATCATTTAGATAAACTCTGTTTCAGTTCCTCCCAAGATTGCACCTTTCATTGCCGGCCCAGAGCCGGCTTTTCTGGGGGATTATTTTGCTCTTCAGTGTATAGTGACCCATGGGGATCAACCGGTTCTTATTGACTGGACTGTCAATAATCAATCTGCCAAATCCATTCCCGGAGTTCGTGTTAGTACCAACGACAGAAGAAGTAGTGTATTAACCATTGAGTCCGTGGATGCAACACACGCAGGGCTTTTTAATTGTACTGCGAGTAATGCTGCGGGCGTCGTTTCGCATACCACCGATTTGGTTGTAAAGGGTGCGAACATAAAGTGACTATTTTTACGCTTCCGTCCTTTTAACCTCAAACTTTCGTTTCCTAATTTCACTTTACCATAAATTTTTACTGTCCTAGTTCCACCGTTGATAATGCCGTTCAATTTCGGTGAGGTGCCATCCAACCCGGGTGATACAGCGGTAGTGAATTGTGTTGCCACCAAGGGAGATCTACCTCTCGACATCTCATGGACGTTCAGCAGCGAGACTATGGACTCGAGCCTCCAGCGAGACATCACGACGATGCCTATCAACCCTCGTACTTCCATCCTCACCATCAACTCCGTGAATGCAAATCATCAAGGGAACTATACGTGCATCGTGCAGAATGCGGCCGGCCGCGCAGAATACGCAGCGACACTCGTCGTCAACGGCACGTCTAAATCTGATAATGCTATGATGCCAACTGAATCGTTAATATGGGAACTAACACCACAATATCGCACATGAAAGGACAGTCCGTTCACAGTCACCGTTCTATAATTCCTTTCTGACAAGTCGCAAACATTGCCTGCCTCGACAATTTCCTAATTGATCTAAACCAAAATCTATCGTTATTTCCAGTACTGCCTCGCATAGTTCCATTCTCGTTCGAGACTCCGCTGTTTGCGGGGCAGGCCAGTCAAGTTACATGTTTGATCTCGGAGGGCGATCAACCTCTCGATATTCAGTGGTACTTTGAAAGCCAACCTTTAAAGGAGAAAGCCGGCGTGACGGCAACTAAAATTGCGCAGAGAGCTTCATTGCTTCTGATCGACCCGGCGGGTTGGTCGCACAGCGGATCGTATGCGTGTATCGCGCACAATGCCGCTGGCATATCCAACTATACCGCCTCACTAGAAGTCCATGGTATACGTCACGCATCTGTGTACCCTTCTTCCTAGCACGGATCCGCTTTGCGTAGATTCGATATTGTATGCTTTAATTATCCCGTTTCTTTCAAAAGAGAAAAAATACCGAAACATCGTTAATCGATAGATAAATGAAAACTTTCATTTCATAATCTTAATTTGTTTATAAAATTCATATCACATTTAGGTGATCAGAAAAACGAATAACGTTATCAATCTCGAGACAGGGTTTAGATCAGTCGTGTTGAATGCTTTCCATAGGAACCGGCTGCGGCTATCATCGACGTACCTTTTTCATCCACTCCTTGCATTTTATTTTGATCCTTACACCTTCCTCTCCCTTGGGTTCCTTTCTTTATATTTGTTTCATTAAATACTTTGCGTATTTGCTATTAATTTAAAGCTTGTTGCTTGGCTTACTAACTTTGTGTATATTGTCTGTTGAAATAATGTGTTCATCATTATTTCAGTAATAAACAAACACATTATTTCTTCACATTAATTTGTAGTGCGCTGCTTTGATTGTTGATGGTGGAGTGTAGATATGCTTTTTATTTATAATTTGTTTGATTATTTTATCCAATTTATTACCTATTTAATAATATGGTTTGTAGATTGATATGCCTATGTATTTTTTTTGCAAGCTGTAAAATATATTCGACTTAAAAGCTTCTTTGGCGGCGCCTTAAAGCACATACAAATATCCGTTATTTATACAATGCTTGTGAAGTATATCTGAAACTATATTCAATACGTACCTAGTCGTTACAGGAGCTTTTCAGTTCAGAGGACATAAATATTTAAGTATAATTGAACAAGAGCAATCGAAGTCAAGCTTATTCATTTCTGTGGTCAAACATTTTTAATAATGATATTATTTGAGTGATTTGCAATTACTTATAAAAACGAAGTTCACCATACTTGAATATTTTTTAATTTTCAATAAAATCATAATTTCCCTTGTTTATTTAAGGATGAGATTTTGTATCATAAGAGCAACACTATTTAGGATGATTTCATCGGTGTAGTCCGCAAAATCCAGGGTAAACCCTAAAGTAACTAACAATAAATTATTATACATTACGAAATAAAAAACAATGATTTAACTGAGAAACAAAATCTTTTCCTTTATAATGTAAAATAAATAATGTCTTTTTCTTAGATAGAATACTTATCTAAAAATAAATTAAAGTAATTGAGAAATCGATAAGTTTCCAATTGGGTAGTTGACACCATCAACCAATAATTCAACACTCTATTTCTAGGACTGAAACCGATTTGTAGTTGATTTAAATCAATTGAGTCATTGAGTTGGCAATTAATGACATCACAGAATGATATTGCCATACAAAACCTTTGGGGGAATCGCGTATCAATAGACAACTCATGAAGAGTATGTCAATTGTTTGTTGGTGTTTAATACCCTATTTTGTACGATTTGTAATTAAAACATTCTCTATACACTTAATCTTATAAATAGAGAATGTCAGTCAGTAATCGTAAAGAGTTTTTGGCCCTTATTCCGTGTAGCAGACCGAGCAACTGCTATAACCTATTGGTGATATTTCAGTTCCCCCCCGCTGGATTATTGAGCCCACTGATAAGGCATTTGCGCAAGGCTCTGATGCTAAAGTTGAATGTAAAGCCGATGGTTTCCCTAAGCCCCAAGTCACATGGAAGCGGGCTGAAGGTAATAATAATTATAACATCGTTGTATTATTTTCGTAACTAAAGATAATTCTCACGATAAACATTAATGTATCTTGTATGATCCTTTTAGGTGATACCCCTGGCGATTACAAAGACCTTAAGCCTAACAACCCTAATGTAAAAGTTGAGGATGGAACATTGACTATTGCGAATATTCAAAAGACGAATGAGGGTTACTACTTATGCGAAGCTGTTAATGGAATCGGATCAGGATTGTCTGCCGTTATTCTTATTAGCGTACAAGGTAAAGTGAATTAAAAAAAAACAGATATGCTTAGAACTGCGCACAGTTGTTGATTATTTTAAAATAACTGGTTTATAATTTTAGCCCCACCTCAATTCGAAATAAAAATGAGGAATCAGACCGCCCGCCGAAGTGAACCAGCTGTTCTTCAGTGCCAAGCTAAAGGAGAAAAGGTAAAAATCTCACGACAGGTTTTTAATAAACAAATTGAACAAACTCAAAAAAGTTTATAATACTATCTATCGTTTGTTTACAGCCGATCGGTATCATTTGGAACATGAACAACAAACGTCTCGAACCCAAATCTGACCCCCGCTACACTATTCGCGAAGAAATTCTGCCCGGAGGTGTTGTGTCCGACCTTAGCATCCGCAGAACCGAACGATCAGACAGCGCTCTTTTCACTTGTGTCGCTACCAACGCCTTTGGATCTGATGATACCAGTATTAACATGATCATTCAAGGTAAAACATGAATAAATTATACTTAATATAGTGTGGTAACGCAGAATTCCAAAATATTAAGCCTAAGTAACATTACAGAGGTTCCCGAAGCGCCCTACGGCCTGAAGGTCTTGGACAAATCTGGAAGGACCGTGCAACTGTCTTGGGCCGCACCTTACGATGGCAACTCACCAATCAAGAAGTTCCTTATTGAATACAAACGCGCCAAGGGCAACTGGGAAAAAGATATTGACAGGTACTCTACAAGTTTCTCTGTTTTCAATAACTAATGTCAATATTGTCTATACAAATCTTATACATCATCTTATTTTTGCAGAGTTCTTGTACCTGGAGAAGCGACTGAAGCCGGAGTATTTAGCCTACGACCAGCCACCGCCTACCACATCAGGATTGTTGCTGAAAACGAACTGGGAACTTCTGAGCCATCTGAAACTGTCACCATTATAACTGCTGAAGAAGCCCCCACTGGTCCCCCACAGGATTGCAAAGTCGATGCCGTTGACAAGCACACCCTCCGCGTTACCTGGAAGCCTCCCCCACCTCAGGACTGGAACGGTGAACTCCAAGGGTAAAAGACATACAAATAACTCGTTACACGGTTGTCGAATGTCAAAGAAACAAATAATCACGTGTGATGGTTTTTTTTTCAGATACTATGTTGGCTACAAACTGGCATCAAGCAACAAGTCTTTCGTGTTTGAAACTGTTGATATCTCTAAGGAATCTGGCAAGGAACACCACTTGGACATTTTGAATTTGAAGTAAGTACCTACTGATTGAAAACTATCCAAGAATCATCACCATTATAACAAAATTGAGGAACTGGCCGCTTACTTCACATATTCCAATTCTAAATATACGGCTATTGTACTATTTAAGAAATGATATTCACAAACACCTTTGTTTTCAGGACATACACCCAATACGCGATCGTAGTACAGGCTTTCAACAAGATGGGATCAGGCCCCGTATCTGGCGAAGTTCGAGCTTACACCGCTGAAGGCGCACCGTCTGCCCCGCCCCAGGACGTTCTCTGCACCACACTTACTGCGCAAACCATCCGCGTGTCATGGGTCTCTCCTCCTCTTGCCGCCGCTAACGGACTTATCAAGGCTTACAAAGTGATCTACGGACCTAGCGAAACCTGGTATGGTAAGTGTCACACCAACTTTTCATTATAGAACGAATACGGAACGACTGAGGGTGCAAATTAAGGTCCTGAAATTAATTTTACTTGCTTATTTCTAGATGAGAAGTCAAAGGACACCAAGATTACGGCTAGCAGCGAAACTATTCTCCATGGACTTAAGAAATTCACTAACTATTCGATGGAAGTGCTCGCGACAACTAACGGAGGCGATGGCGTACGATCTGCTCCTATCCACTGCCAGACTGAACAAGACGGTAAGTTTTGACTAAGCATAAAGGTGGTAATCGTAATGTTCAAAGAGAAATAAACTTTATTCATTCACACACAACGTTTACTTCACAGTGCCGGAAGCCCCTCGCGCTGTAAAGGCCCTGGTTATGGGACAAGACTCGATCCTCGTTTCGTGGAGGCCTCCCGCGCAACCCAACGGTGTCGTCACCCACTACAACGTCTACACTCAAGCACAAAACGCTGAACCTCATCCTAACAAGGTATGTTATGACTACTTGATATGTTTAAAAAAAAAAAGTTTTCTTATTTTTATTTTAAATAACCTATCAATGAGGAAAAAGAGTCGCAAGGAAATGCTATCGTAACAATGTTTTTTTTTGTGTTATAGGTACCCGCTTCCCAAACGAGCTACTCCGCGACTGAACTGAAAGCTGGACGTTACGACTTCTGGGTTACCGCGTCTACCATCATTGGTGAAGGCCAACCCTCAGCCACCGCTTCCTGCAGCCCCAGCGACAAAGGTAAATTTACCCTTAAATACATCACCTTCTTAGATCATCTTCTGGTACAAAAAAGAAAATTGTAGATAAAACTACCTTATCACCACTTCGCTAAACTTATTACATTTTGTTCGCAAATTTTTGATTTTTACTTCCTGGTTCAAATTATTTCGATCGGCGTACACGAGTCAAATATCCGAACGATTGTCGATTGTTATTGACGAAAATTAGAGACGAAACTGAGGAGCGACCTGAATTGACGTAGAATTATAGTACTTCAATTTTATTTATTGTAATTTTGTCTTATTATATTGACAAACGAAAACGAATGAAATGTATTCATTGTAGATCGAAGTTTTATATCATATTAATTTATTTGATGAAATTGAGTTTATTTGGAATATAATGGACGCTGAATCAAGACATTTATGGCTTAAATTATAATTGTTCTTTATAATTGCAATTTATATGTATGTTTGTTTTTTTCCGCGAAAACTCAAGGAATTTAAAGAAATTCTAGAACTCCAATAAACAAGTAAAACATTCTACTTATCTTTCAGTAATTTTAGCTTTTTTAAGAATTTAATCTTTGAGCGTCAAAGTTCCATCAACGACGGTTTTTCTTGCAAACTGAGTTCGTAATATATTTATAGTAAATTACACGAAAAGAAAAATGAAAATGTGTAATTCCAACTTACGAGAAAGAGAATGGCACTATAGTTATTTTTAAGCAAATAATTAAAATATCTTACTATTGTTGAAAATGACTGCGTCAAAAATCATGAATTTGCATAATAAATGCTCATACATAGTTTAAAAAGACAAGCAGGCAGCGGTTTTATCGCTCAAAATTATAACCCAACTGTTAAAGTTTTCTATACATTTTAGCAAAAATTTTAGCCGCGCGCGTTTCAATGGATAATTATATTAAATAAATATTATTCATAACTAGTATATTTGAGGATATTATTTGTATTTATTTAATGTATCAAATTTGTTTCAGTACCCGCCAAGATTGCCTCGTTCGATGAATCGTTCACCGCAACTTACAAGGAAGATGTGAAACTGCCCTGCCTTGCCGTCGGAGTTCCCCCTCCCAACATATTGTGGAAGGTATTTTATTCATTCATACAGTTTCCTAAATAACTATAGAATTATCTGATATTTGACTGCTACTTAGTCGACTGATTTAAAACTTGGCCTTATTAAAACGTTTTTTTTTACCACCTCATCTTGTAAAAACGTCCTAATTAAAACAGGCACCAGTTTTCGAAACGTGGGTTTGGGTTTCGAATCATAGTTAGTAACTTTGTAACTGCAGACTTTCCTTAAATATCAGTATTTTGTTTCGTAAAAAAAAAAAACAAAATGCCGTTTTGTGTGTTATTCTAAGATCTCCTCGATTTACTGCATAAATTGTTTCCCAAATCCTTAGGTGAAAGGCCACCCACTGGAAGCATCAGAACGCGTACGACAACTGCCTGAAGGCTCCCTGCAAATCGCTGGCGTAGCTCGAGAGGATGCCGGCGAGTACTCCTGCCATGTCGACAACCAGTTCGGAACTGACACCGTTACGCATACGCTCTCTGTTCTCGGTAAGTATTTCGACTTTCTATGATTACTATGTTTTTTCACTTTTAAGTCCTCAGCATGGATTTATACGTTTCGACGACTACTGCTAGGGTCGGTATCTTCGACACTTTCCATACAGACCAAGCGTGTCAGAGGACATTCGACGGCATCCGCGTTTTATATCTATTGAGTGCCTTGAAGTGTTACACTTATGTATTTTAAGGTTTTATAATTACATTTCTGACCTTTTACTGGCATTGCTCATTGCATTGCTCTAGCTTACTAGAGCAAAATAAATGCAGTATACACCATTAATTTTAGGTCGTTCTGGAACCGAAAGCCATTAACTCGATCATCGAACTCGGAACGATTAGGACTGGTTTTTTTTTTAAATAATTTATTATAAATTTAGTTTTTCGTAATATTTTTTGATTGTATTTTTTTTTAATTACGAAAAATTTAAATTTCATTTTGTTTTGTTATTATTAAAAAAAACAGTTCCAATCGTTCCGAGTTCGATGATCGAGTTTATGGCTTTCGGTTCCAAGACGACCTAAAAACTATAAAAGCGTGTATACGTATACACGTTAATGTGAACAAATTAATCAAAACTCACTTCATCTCCCGTCAGCTCCCCCCTTCCCGCCTCAACTCAGCATCGCCTCGTCATCCGTGTCGTCTCTCACTCTTCGACTCAAACCTTCCGTCGACGTCGACCAGTCACCAGCCGCCGGATACACCATCCACTACAAACAAGAGTTCGGTGATTGGGAAACCGTTCAGGTAATTTCAAATTCATCTGTGCTTTATCCTTCGGGGATTACAGGCGTGATGTTATTTTCATAAAGCATGTTATTATTATTATGTTTCGTATGAAAGCCTAAGAGTTAGACTATAGGTAGAAATTGATAGTAAACTTTAGTAAGACATTCAGAGCTATTCTTTCTTTCAGATTCCAAGCACCACTGACACATATACTTTAGAAAACTTGTTCTGCGGATCCAGATATCAACTCTATGTTACGGCTTACAATGGGTAAGTAACTAACTATATTAATCATGTCAGGAAGCAGTGAATTAGACTAACCCAACACTTCGCAAATTATTTTAGAACATACATTTACATACTCTTAACCATACTTTTAAATTTTAACAAGTTATTAGTGAATGTGCCAGCTACTCGTACCTTCAAATGATAAACAGTGTTTAATACATTTAACAATGACAGACTAGCTTACTAAATGGAGAAGCTCGTGGCTAAATAATAACAGCCGCTCGGGTCGATCTTTATAGGTTAAGCCGTGCTTGCCTAGGTTGATCTGTGGATGGGTGACCACCCTTACATGCCGAGTTTCCTCCGTGCCTCGGAAAGCACGTTAAGCTGTTGGTCCCGGCTATCATTTGTAGATCTTTGTCAATCGTTAGAGGCAGTCAGTGGCCCAAAAAGTCTGACAACCAGTCTTACCAAGGGGTATCCTATTGCCCAATACTAACTGGGTTGTGGAGGTCAGATAGGCAGTCTCTTCATGTAAAATACTGGTATTCAGCTGCATCCGGTTAGACTGGAAGCCGACCCCAACATAGTTGGGAAAAGGCTAGGCAGATGAGACCAGCTTACTAAATAAAAATACGATTGCAGAATTCACGTTGTAAATTATGGTTCTTTGAGAGCAAGTCGGGCTTCTAGACTTCTATGTAAATTCCGCCACTGTAAAAGCATCTTGAGCAGTGATAGCTTAGTGGAGTCACCGTCGGACTGCCAGGTCTCAAGTACGAACCCAAGACACACACCAGATTTTTCGGATTCATGTGCGTATTGTAAAAAAAAAATGTTTACTTTCTTTTTTTTTTCTTTTTCTTTTACCATTGTAGATTTATTCTTGAATAGCAGTCAGTTAATTATGATCACTTTTGCCAATCTGCACTTGTAACACGTACCAGACCCAATTATTACCTAGGGGATCGAAACTGTGGCTCCTAAACACAGTCTATTTTATAGCCTAGCTAGGAGGACAGAGCTTCACCCACCGTATTGTAGAATACAATTCTGTGTTACCTGCTGTTACAATTAATGTAAAAAAAAAAAAAAAAAAATTGTATAATTATCACTGGCTTCGGTGAAGGAAAACATCGTGAGGAAACCAGCATGCTTGAGAGATATTTCTCGACGACATATAAAGCAAAGTCAGAGGTCCAGAGGCAGCAAAAAACTCTGACACCAGGTTAGGACTAACCACACGATAAAGAAGAAGACAAGCGCGTTAGTAAATTTGTTGATAGATTCTTTTTAACTTCTATCCCCAAAACCATAGTAAGTTTTTAGTCTTAAATCTCCTTATCTATAACATTGTATTGTAATATCATATTTTGTTAAGTAAAACTTTCTGTTCTTCCGTAGAGTGGGCTGGGGACCTGGTGATTTATAATACAGGCATTTTACGCCTCACTCAGACACCAGCTCCTCACATTGCTAAAAACACCGCGAAACCTAGAATAAGTTTGTCATTGTGAGGAGAAATAAAGAACTTTATTATTATATTATTATCTATATCTATATACATATAATAAAACAGTAAAAAAATTGTGTCTGTACATTGACAACTTTGTAGCGACACTCTCAATCCTGTTTAGAGAATCCATGGCTGAACGCTGACCCCTAAAATACAGGTCCAGGCCTAGTTTGGGGGTTAGGATCAGACTTGTGGAAAGACACTCGTGTGCTTTCTTATTGTGACTAGCTTGTAACATGTATTTTTAAAGTATCAAATATTTTTTTTTTATTAATATATAAAAAAAAAATTGAGTGTTTTAGAAACAGTAATAGAGCCTGAATCCAAAAAAATATATCTGTCTGTTTGTCTGTGTGACTGTTTGTATGTACACGCTAATCTTCGGAACTACTGGACGGATTTGAATGTTTTTTTTTTGTTGTATATGTATTAAGTCTGGGCAACATAAGGCTATAATTTATCTTGGAAACTTGAACACCTGATACAGAACCGCAACAGACCAGCTAAACTATAAGAGATACAAAAATAGTACCATAGCAAAAATTGTTCCACGTGATGAGCATTTTCTGCTGAGAGAATAAATTTGAAGATCTGGAACACCTGATGTAGAATTCCAAGAGCCCAGCTACACCATAACACATATAGGAATGACGTATTAGCAAAAGTTGTTCGGTCTGATGGGCATTTTCTGTTTTCTAATAAAAATCGAAGATCAGAAACATCAGATGTGGAAATCAAAGATCACCATTTCAATGTATCTGGGAGAACCTCCACGCGGTAACAGTTTAGGACTGATTTTCGATGACGATAGTATATCATTGAAAATTTGACTCTACTGGCCAAAACTCCCATTTTTTTTTTTGTCGAATAAATACGTCTTCGGGCTTATGTTATTTGAGTGTTTAATTTCCTTTTCCATTTATCTTCGTGACACGGTAGCCTACCCGGTAACGCAGGGGAGCAGTCACTTAGATTTTAATTGATAAGGTATCTTAACCATGCCTAGAAAGAGGTTAAATCTTTCCCAATGTTCCAAAGGAGCTAAAAGATTGAGGATCATAAGATTCCAAGAATCTACCGAAGAGCGTCAGGAGAGACTTGATGCTGTTCAAAAACATTCCGTGGAAACCTCTTCGGATCGCGAAGCACGCCTGCGTTCTCAGCGTATTTACGCATCGACTTCTAGGTCTCTAGAGACAAGTGGGGAACGCGATGCGCGACTGACCGCTGATCGTGAACGTCACGCATTGTCTCGCGAGTCGGAGACGTTCACGGATAGAGAATTGCACTTGAGTTCCAAGCGTATCTACGCATCGACTTCTAGATCTCTAGAGACAAGTGGGGAACGTGATGCGCGACTGACCTCTGATCGTGAACGTCACGCATTGTCTCGCGAGTTGAAGACGTTCACGGATAGAGAATTGCGCTTGAGTTCTCAGCGTATCTACGCATCTGCTTCTAGGTCTCTAGAGACAAGTGCGGAACGTGATGCGCGACTGTCCGCTGATCGTGAGCGACATGTGAGTCTCGCGAATCGGAAATGTTTACTAATACAGAGTCACCAAAGCCCAGCGACACTATAACATTATATAGGAACTAGTAATTGCGTGGGTGCGCGAGCTGCGCGCAGCTCGCGTGTCGTCGTGTTCTTGAGAAGTAGACCTTACCCATATAAAATTTTGAGAATCCATAAGAATCCTTAAACGAATTGGAAAATTCATTAAAGTCCTTAAAAGATTTTGTAAATTTTATAAAATCTTTTAAATATTTTGAAAGCCCTTAAAAACCCCTAAAAAATACTAAAAAAAAATAAATTAAAAAACAATACCTGAAAATCAATGGATTCGACGCCTACAATAATATTTGTTCAAACACCCAATGGCTATCTCTAACCGTTATGAAGTTACAGCCCTTTCAATTTTAGGGGAGGTTGGGGAGGGGAGGGTATACAAATTTCAACGCCCCTCAACAATAAGTACAGCAAAAATCAAAAAGCCGCTACATGCCCTAGTTTCCGAGATACGATGGGGGGAGTGGTGAAAGGGGGGAGAATGGGGAGTTTTGAAAATTGATTTTGACCAACTCTAGGCCCCTCCTTACGAATCTGCAAAAGAAAATGTTCCATGTCTCTCAACTTCCGAGATCCGCCTAAAGGGGGGAGAAGGGGTCAAGTGGGTCAACTTTTGAAAACTGGTTTTTACTTTTCCGAGCCTCCTCTATAAGAATCTGAAAAAAAAATGTTCCAAGTCTCTTGGTTTCCGAGATACGATAGGGAGGGGGAGGAAGGGGGGCGAAAAGGGGAGGTGTGGCACTTTTCCCATACTCGTGAGAGTTACTTGTTTACGAATCTGTGAAAATATACCCCCCTCCCCATCCACCATCTGGGAGAACAATTCTGTCAGTGAGTCAGTCAGTGGTAATCGAGCTTTATATTATATAGGAATGACGTCTTAGCAAAAGTTGTTTAGTCTGATGGGCATTTCCTGTTGACTTACAAAAATGAAAGTTCTGGAACGTCTCGAATCGTCTCGCACATCCCGTTGTTTTCCCGTCCCCGGGCTCTTAGAATTCGAAATCAGACGTTTCAGATCTTCGATTTTGACGACCCCGTTGTCGCTGGCATAAGTAACAGGATCCGCGTACGAAGTCGCGGGCAGAAGCTATTTATTAATAAACGACATTTCCCGTAGCATCGGCACCGGCGAAGCCTCAGACGTAGTGATCGCCCGTACGCGTGGCTCCAAGCCGCCCGTGCCCCGCGCCGCTGACTTCATCGAAGTGGGAAGCTCGTCTGTGACGCTGCACCTCAAGCAATGGCTGGATGGTGGATGTCCCATGAGCCACTTCGTCGTTGAGAATAAGAAGAAGTAAGTAATTAATGACTTTACTAACCTATTACCTCCTATTACCTACAGGACAGCACTTAAATCCTTGTCACACACACACACACACACACACACACATCACATCACACACACATAAATACATCACACACATAAATACATCACACACATAAATACATCACACACATAAATACATCACACACATAAATACATCACACACACACACATCACACATTTGCGGGATGTACGGCGCTGAACGTTCGGTTGAATACGCTCGCAGTGTTTTTCAAGTTACCTATGACACGTCAGCCGAAATTACGTCGCGTTCGGCGTAGCGCCGAACCTTCCTTCGAGCGACTATTTCAGCAAAAACGCATTCACGTTCAACGCGACGCGTTACGCGACCGAAAGTTCGGCGCGAGTATTTGAACGTTCGGTGGTTCTCTGACTTGGATCCTCATTGTATTTAGCGAATGCAGCCCTCCATAATAGCCAATTAAAAAACCATTTTGCGGGGCAATTCAACACGTCACAACCGCACACCACAAAGACACCGACTGACGACGATGCCACGTAATTTTCCGTCGCGTAACGCGCTGAACTAAACGCCGCCCGCGTCGCCGTCGGTTTCCGACTGTTTGGCGCGTTAAGTGTGTCATGCATGACTCATGCCAACCGAATACTACGACCAATCATTCAGTCGCTGAAGTGTCGGCGCCGTACGTTCCGCAGATGTGTCGCGACCCTAATCACAATTATTGAAAATTCGATTTATACCATTAGACTGACAAGTAAGGTATAAAATGATTTCAATACACTGCTCATAAGTCTATGGCGAGACAAAATATATCCTAAGGGTTATATACAAATCTTGCTTTTATCTAACTTGTAAATGTTTATTGTAACAGGGGCGCTGCTGAATGGAATCAAATCTCGAACGCTGTGAAACCTGGTGGAAACTTCGTTGTACTCGGTGCGTATTCCTTCAAAATAACTACGCTAGTAACTACATTCACCAAAGGGTTTTCTATAATATTATACTTTTACGTTTGTAGACTTGGAACCCGCTACTTGGTATGTGCTGAGGATTACGGCCCACAACAATGCTGGATTCAATGTCGCTGAATACGAATTCGCAACTCTTACCATGACCGGCGGTAAGTAGTCGACTGAATCATGTTATTATTTTATACAAGCATACGATTTTTATGATACCTTCGTTACAACTATAATGTACCGCTACGTTCATTACATAATAACGCATGCTCATTTTTACCTACCACAAAAAGAATTTTACACCACAAACGTACCTGAAATGCATCGCCTTTTTAATATAATTTAATCATTCTAATACCGGTGTCTTTTAGTTATCAAAATAAATAGCTCTTGTAACTTGGGGCTTGCATTTCAGGTACGATCGCGCCCGCGCGCGAGGTCGGCGACGGCTCTCTTACCACGGAACAGACTATCAAGATTATCCTGTCGCACCTAAACCTTATCGTGCCCGTAGTGGCCGCGATACTTGTCATCATTATTGCTATCGTAGTCGTTTGCGTGGTACGAGGCGCCAGGGATCATCACAAAGGTCTGTTACAAAAATCTGCTAATAAATGTGTATTATAGGAACTATTGCTCCGTTACCTGGCAACATCGGCTCCGAGAAGGAACTGCCTCCCTGGGTCAAGGCTTGGCTTGAACCTGAAGTCTTGGTACCCATTTTGGCAACGATAGTGGTCTTCATCGTAGGCGTGGTGGTGATCTGTCTGACATTAGCTCGCAGGAACACCCCGCACCGCCTGCGAGGTCAGAAGGACATGTATTGTATGTATGGTGGCATGGCACACCGCTTTATTACTATTTATTTTACCCAAATTCGAATTCTCATATTTAGTGTTGATTTTACTGTATAATCAATCATGTAGTTAACAGTTTATATAACATAGTTGACTCATCGACTTATATTTTTTAACATATACTCATCCTTAGCATGGAGTACCTAAGTTTGGAGCTCTAATTTTGTATTTTGATTTACCAAATTCATAGGTTAATATAATTTGCGCGTCATAATAATCAATACTAAAGAACTCACTTTTAATCGGTGACTTAACAAAACGCGTCAGGGGCCCTACTCTCTAACGCTTCGTCCGTATATTCAGATATATCCGTCCCTCTCGCGCACGTCTGCGTCTGAGTGCGAGTGAGAGAGACGGATAGATCCGAATATACGGACGAAGCGTTAGGGAGTAGGGCTTCAGATCAGTCCATCAAGTTACATGAGCAATGTGTTGTACTCGTAGACGACGCCGTGTACAACGCGTCGCAGGCCGCGCTGGGCGGCGGCGGCGGCACGCTGGACAAGCGCGGCGGGCTGCGCGACGAGCTCGGCTACATCGCCCCCCCCAACCGCAAGCTGCCTCCCGTGCCCGGCTCCAACTACAACACCTGCGACCGCGTCAAGCGGCAGGCTGTCATCAGTGAGTAACAGACTACCTCACCGAACTACACCCTACGTGAAACTCGATACTACTTGATACTACTGTTCATTGCACATTTTTAAATACAGTCGTATCCTAAACTTCATTTTAATACACATGGCGACACAAGTTCGCGGACGTACAAATGGCGCGATTGGCGGTTCCCATGCCAATGCTGAAGCGTACTTTTGAAGTGCGTGTCTAGAGATCCTTCTATCTACCAACCGTTCACATAACAACGTGCGCTATCGTGACTCAAGTCCCGCTAAATGGATATTGCGCCTAAATCGGGACGTGACTGTATTACCTACGTATTATCACTCTTTCTCTCGACGTTTTACTCCACACTATGCACCCTACTTTATGAAGTAAAAGGAATTTAGCAGCTACTCACCTGTAAGGACACATCAATATTTTACACGAGGTAATGTTTGTATTAACACTCTTTTTCTTCTCTTTCTACTGCACGACTTTCGCTATTATTCTTCTGTGCTTTAATATTTCTTCTTTGTTTACCTTCTTAGATTAGGGGTTAAAGTACGAAATTGACGATTTGTACTGAAAAATTGAAACTCGTTTCTTTCTAAAACATAACATTTTTAATCAAAATATTTAACCTCATTATCAATACATTGCTGCCATCTAAACGAAAGTTCATTTATGCCTTTACGATAAAACTCTGAGGATCTAGATTCGACAAACTGTGTCAAAGCATTTTGTACTGCCTCCTGGGAAGAAATTTTTTTATCACGTAGAATATTGACCAAATCACAAAACAAATGGTAGTCCTGTTGGAAAAAGGTCTGGCGAGTACGGAGGATGACGTGTAGTTTCTAACTGCAGCTCCTGTAGAGTTACAACGGTTTCTCGTGCAGTGTAAGGTCTTGCGTTATCATGGAGCAATAATGGTGAAGATCGATTCACGAGTCGGGGCTGTTTCACTGCCAGTCTCATCATCATTGTTTGAAGTTCGGCACAGTAAACATCTGCTGTTATTGCCTGACCAGACCTGACAAAGCTATAGTGAATAACACCACGAAGAGACCACCAAACAGTTACCATTACCTTTTTATTGGTAAGCTTTGCTTTAGGGCACTGTTGCGGCGTTTGACCTGGGGTCAGCCATTGCATTTTTCGCTTACAGTTATCGTAAACAATCCACTTTTCGTCACATGTCACAATTCGATCCAATATTCCTTCATTTCTGTACCGATTCAACAAGGCAACACAAGTTTCAACACGCATTTCTTTCTGCAGATCAGTCAAATTATGGGGCACCCACTTTTCATATTTTTTTATCTTATTGATTTGATGCAAATGAGTCAATATTGTAGGTAGGGTAACGTTAAATCATGCCGCTAATTCCTGGGTAGTTTGACTCGGATCGGCTTCTACCATCTCCTTCAATTCAGCGTTATTCACCTGTGTAGGCGGTCTACCACGTGGTTCGTTCTTCAAGTCGATGTTTCCATTATGAAAGCGTTTAAACAAAAAACGCACGGTGCGTTCATTAGCAGTCTCCTCTCTAAACGCAACGTTGATATTGCGAGCCGTTTCTGCCGCGTTAGTTCCGCGTCTGAACTCGTATTAAAAAATAACTCGAATTTTCGAAGTATCCATCTTTACGTCTAAGCTGAATAAAAAAAACAATTGAAACTCGAAAATCGAATGTTGCACATTTTTTAAAAGAAGAACCTCATAGGTAACACGTGAAAAAAGACCATGAAGATTTTATGTGAATTCGAAGTGTCTATTACTATACAACGGCCATTTTATACTCTAACCCCTGTTATCTTAGTGGTGAATGTTAGGTGACAGCTATTTTGTACATTTTTGTTGTCCAGTAAAGGTATCAGGGAATTTATTTTACCAGTAGGGCCCAGCTATTATAAATTTAAATTTATTTAAAAATATAATAATAATAGGCAGTTTTTACCTGCAAGTTATAGATATCCAAACCCTTATGATTATTTAAGCTTTGCCTATTTTATTACTTTAAATTTTTATCATTTTCAGCTTGACGTTTTGCCAATCTCGACATAATTTATATAGTGTCCTGAAAAAGCAATACATTTTTATTTTTATACTACTTTACTGGCGGATCAGAAGCTATGTTGATATGACGGTTTGGCACAAGCGTTATCCCCCTAAATTACTGTGGTATCGTCTCAGTTATAATCGCACTCACTTCTGAAAGAAAATAAATGGTTTAAATTATGCTTAGAAGCAGCTAAGGCCCGAGTATCTCAAGTATCTAAGTGCAGCAAAGGGCGATCTGGGACCTTTATACGGAAGTGTTAGAAAGAAATGCATTTACAAAGTACGAATGACAGCATCACTTTATCTCTTTTTCACTTTTTCTGAAAGTTCTAGAACATTGATAAGTTATACACTTCCCTATACGGCCTCTGTTGTCCGATGCATCAGAAACAGTAGACAATCTGAAAAGCGAGTGGGACGATAGTTGAGCGGTGTAGCGGTGTTAGCGCATGCGTAACGTTAGTGTGGTTCAGTGGGCGCGCACTCCACGTGGGACCCGCGCCGCCATCACTACGAGCGCGTCCGTCGGCCCAGACTGCGCCGCGCAGGATCCGAAGACACCGCTTCCACAGGTCAGTGGAACTGCATGCATGGTACATGAGCATACAAGTATTAAATACCAGCACTACACAAACCGAAGTTTAACAGCACTAATTTGGACATGACGTCAAATTATATTAGCTAGCGAAACTCCGAAGACATGATGGGTATCTAGACAAGATAAAATATCATCGGAGCGAATCCCGAGTGGTCAAAAAGATACCATCAAGCAGCTATCCTCAGCATCACGAAACATTTATTTAAAAAACATTAAGTCTTTTAATGGCAAACTTTTTGAAAGGTTTTATTTTTATGCTCATGTTATGACGTACACATCAAATGGTCACAACATTTGTATTATACTTACAATTTATTTTTGTAAAACGTATAATACAGATTGGGATGACCATACAAATCTGGTTTCCAAGTGAATGATAATCGTGAGGTTTTTAACTGAATGAACCGCTATTAACAACAAATGAGTGAGTATGAGATTGATAATTTAATTTAATATTTTTTTGCATGATAACTATCTATTTAGTATTTATTTTATTTTTGTTTGCACTTTTTTAACCCCAGTTATTTTTATTTGCTTTTAGCAAAAAGTATATAGATATTTTGATGATTAAGTTATATATGGTTGTAATATATACATAGCTACATTAACTAAAAAAGCGTGAGTATCTACAAAATATAGCATTGTGAAATCTACTGACACTAGTTCTACAATTATAATACAATACTTAAAAATATATGTACGTTTCGTGTTTTGAGTGACAACGAATTAACTACACAATTTTAGCATGGATTACCAGACAGTTGAGGGATATCTACTACACACATCAAAAGTATCTAGGGATCAACATATATTTTTGCAATAACTTTTCTCCTGATTGATATTAATTAAAATTTTCTTTAAGGATTCATCAAATAAAGTGTTTTCGTTTGTCACAGTAACGATAAACCAAGTCACCTTTGCATTAATAAAGAAATTTGCCATTTTCCTAATAAAGGGATTTTTGACATTTGAACCACTAACATTAAAGTTCGAAAAAAAGACTAAAATAACAGTTTTCTTTAAAATTTTATTGGGTAACTTAAACAATTAATAATCCGTGTTTCTACCGCGAACACTAACAACACAAGAACATCGGTTTGGCATACTCAAAATGAGTTCATCCAAATCACGCTGTGGAATGGCCGCCCATGTTCGTTGCAACAACAAAAAAAGGTCTTCTTGCGACTGGATACCCTCCATATTCGGCAGAGCTCTTCTCTGTAGCATATCCCATGCATGCTCAATCGGGTTCAAGTCTGGCGACTGAGCAGGCCAGGGCAGGACATTGATGTTAGCTGCGGCGAGAGTCTGTCTTACAACTCTTGCGGTGTGCGGTCGTGCATTATCATGCATTAACTGAAATAAGGGACCGATTTGCACTTGTAGAGGAACGATGACGTCTGATACAATCGTCTCAGCATAAATTTGAGCGTTGAGGTTGCCTCTGATCCAAATCAACTCAGTTCTTCCGCCGATCCAAATACCCGCCCATACCATGATGGTTCCACCACTATAAGGATGGACTTCCTGGCAGGATTTTAATCGCTGTTGGCGTCCAGGGGTTCTCCAGTGTCGTATACGTCTTGTATCCGGCCTCATACCAAAACGAGACTCATCAGAAAAGCACACGAAACGCCATTGTTCTTCTGCCCAATTTCTGTGTTCAAGAGCCCATTGATATCGAATCCTACGATTGTGCATTGCTATAGGTGGTACCCGTAGCGGTCTTCGGGAATGAAGGTTCACTTCATGCAAGCGGTTTCTGACTGTTTGGTCGCTAATTAAGTTCCCTGAAGAGTGATGAAGCCTCACGGCTAACATCATGGCGGTTATTGTTGGAGCTCTTCGAGTTAAGATTTGAATGTATCGGTCTTGTCTCCGTGTGGTGCAGCGATACCGTCCTCCATGGCGCTCAGCCACGGTACCAGTGCTTCGGTAACGTGTCCAAAGTCGACTGATAACACTCTGACTTGTATTCAGAGCTAAAGCTACAGTACGTTGCCGGGAACCAGCTTCTATCATTCCCACGGCTCTGAGCATTTCTTCCCTGCTTAAATGACGTCGCCGCTCCATAATAACGTTGGTTTTAATCAGTAGTAGGGAAACAGTAGCACTAATAATGTCTTCAATGCGTTGTATGTTTTTATAGGGAAAATATTGACAGCTTATTTTCATCTTTTACTCGAATTTGATTGAGAGTTCCTGATTCAAATTATGAAATGCACCAAAAAGGATCCATATAAATTTATAAAATCATAAATTTATTACAAAGCCACATCTCAATCTCAAGAAATCCGCATAAAAATGCTTGATCCCTAGACATTTTTGATGTGTGTATTTGTAGCATATTTCAGTGAATAGTAACACTGCTACTAATCCAATGGAAAAAAACATTAAAATCGTACCGTTCCAGCCCTTTAAGAGGAGATCAATACATACACACACGTACAGAAGAAATATATTTAAACATACGCTGCGCTTTCAGCAGATACACAGTTCTCCCGGATCGGCACTCCAATAACTACTCCGTGGATTTAATCAATGTTAACATGACTAATGTGTGTTTGATTCCGTGTAAACAGGCATGGAAGACGAGATCTGCCCCTACGCCACGTTCCACCTGCTCGGCTTCCGCGAGGAGATGGACCCCAGCAAGGCGCTGGCCTTCCCGCACCACCACCCCGCGCACGCCGGCACGCTGGCGCACCCGCACCCGCACCACCCCGCGCACTCGCGCGCCGGCTCACAGAGCATGGTGAGTACATGTGATGGACCCCAGCAAGGCGTGGCCGTCCCGCACCACCACCCCGCGCACGCCGGCACGCTGGCGCACCCGCACCCGCACCACCCCGCGCACTCGCGCGCCGGCTCACAGAGCATGGTGAGTACATGTGATGGACCCCAGCAAGGCGTGGCCGTCCCGCACCACCACCCCGCGCACGCCGGCACGCTGGCGCACCCGCACCCGCACCACCCCGCGCACTCGCGCGCCGGCTCACAGAGCATGGTGAGTACATGTGATGGACCCCAGCAAGGCGTGGCCGTCCCGCACCACCACCCCGCGCACGCCGGCACGCTGGCGCACCCGCACCCGCACCACCCCGCGCACTCGCGCGCCGGCTCACAGAGCATGGTGAGTACATGTGATGGACCCCAGCAAGGCGTGGCCGTCCCGCACCACCACCCCGCGCACGCCGGCACGCTGGCGCACCCGCACCCGCACCACCCCGCGCACTCGCGCGCCGGCTCACAGAGCATGGTGAGTACATGTGATGGACCCCAGCAAGGCGTGGCCGTCCCGCACCACCACCCCGCGCACGCCGGCACGCTGGCGCACCCGCACCCGCACCACCCCGCGCACTCGCGCGCCGGCTCACAGAGCATGGTGAGTACATGTGATGGACCCCAGCAAGGCGTGGCCGTCCCGCACCACCACCCCGCGCACGCCGGCACGCTGGCGCACCCGCACCCGCACCACCCCGCGCACTCGCGCGCCGGCTCACAGAGCATGGTGAGTACATGTGATGGACCCCAGCAAGGCGTGGCCGTCCCGCACCACCACCCCGCGCACGCCGGCACGCTGGCGCACCCGCACCCGCACCACCCCGCGCACTCGCGCGCCGGCTCACAGAGCATGGTGAGTACATGAGATGGACCCCAGCAAGGCGTGGCCGTCCCGCACCACCACCCCGCGCACGCCGGCACGCTGGCGCACCCGCACCCGCACCACCCCGCGCACTCGCGCGCCGGCTCACAGAGCATGGTGAGTACATGTGATGGACCCCAGCAAGGCGTGGCCGTCCCGCACCACCACCCCGCGCACGCCGGCACGCTGGCGCACCCGCACCCGCACCACCCCGCGCACTCGCGCGCCGGCTCACAGAGCATGGTGAGTACATGAGATGGACCCCAGCAAGGCGTGGCCGTCCCGCACCACCACCCCGCGCACGCCGGCACGCTGGCGCACCCGCACCCGCACCACCCCGCGCACTCGCGCGCCGGCTCACAGAGCATGGTGAGTACATGTGATCGTCTGATGTGTTGTACACTATTTGACATTTGTTGACAAGAACCTCCTACAACAGAAAAGAAATTCCTACAACCAGTGTCAAAAGTAGACAAAAAATTGTCGCCATGCTCGACGTTGTAGACTTTTGTCGCTAAAGAATAGAAACCTTTCTTTTCCACATGTCTAACATCACCATGCTTAGGACGATAGAAGTCTTTCGACAACCTGTCATTTTGTCGATTGTCAGTCGACAAAACCCGTTTCCACGGCGGCATGCTACGCGGGCAGATCAAGACAATGTTTGGACTTTAAGAAAAGACTGTGGCCCTTTCATTTGTTTTGTTGTTTTGAATTTTAGATGTATAAAAACAGGGTTTTTTTACAACCCACACAGTAGTAAAATTATTATTTAATTTCAAAATTTATTTAAATTTACGTATCGATTCGTATTATGTACTGGTTTTATTTTAGCTTTTAGGTTTTTTCTATGCAATTATGATTTGTCAATCTGACAGACTAACATGTAGGTTTATAGGTATAGTATGTAGCCGTTAAGAAGTCTTCTCCTCCTATTGTATCAAGCCTCCTCAATATTAGCCAAATAAGAGGAAAGCTATATTTTCTTTCTAAATTCAATTTCAGCCCCGCGCCAACAGCCGTTATGCCCGCAAGAACTCTCAGGGAGGACAGAGCGCCATCTACTCGACGGCTCCCGAATACGACGACCCGGCCACCTGCGCTGAAGAGGACCAATACGTTAGACTCTTTACTACTATTTTTATAAAATACAATGCAATCGTCCCCTACAGTTTTAGATTTCAAGTTGGTTAAAATCTGTGGTCACAATCCTGAAATTTATAAGAAGTCACTAAAATTAATCATACATGTATTGATGATGCCCTATGCATATTAAAAGATGACTTAAAGATAAACCTACATAATGTTCAGAATATAATAATAAACTACACATTAGTAGAATCTTCTCATTTTAATGCCCACAACTAAACAAAACACATAGATAATTTTATAATGTTGCATGTAATTTGTTTACAAAGCGTGCCCGTTATTCCCGCCCGATGTATGCCTGCGGCCCCGAGTACGATGAGCCCGCCTGCTGCGCTCCCGAAGACGAACAATACACCGGCGCCTATGGAACTCCCTACTCCGACCACTACGGCTCTCGCCCCAGCATTGGTAAGATGGGTAAAGGCTGGTTTTACACAATTATATTTATGAGATTCTTTCAAACGGTAATGAATTTTAAAAGACTTCAAGGCTGATGCTTTCGTGAGGTAAATATAGCAACAGAAAGACTTCAAGTGGCTTTTGTGATAAAGCGTAGTTAACCGCCATAAAGAAGATCTGCATTTTCTGAAATCAATCTGGATAGACCCACGATAGTCTCGTGATCAATTATCATGTTAAATTCCCGTTTGATAGGAACACGCAAGTGCGGCGGGTCTCCCGAGCCCCCGCCGCCCCCTCCCCGCAACGCCAACAATCCCGACAACAACTGCTCCTCCTCATTCAACGAGAGCAAGGACTCGAACGAAATCTCCGAAGCCGAATGCGACCAGCCCCGCAACTACCCCGGTAACAAACTAAAACATGGACTAACTGATAACCCTATCCTTGTTCCCTAATTCAGGACTTATTTCACTAATGAAACTGAACGCATTAGTGAAATTTGGCCTAAAAGAGATTAAAAAAAATATGATAAATTTTTCCTCCCAACAGTAAAGAAAAGCGAATTTATGTAAACTTCTGAAAGTGACCCAATTTGGATCTGTTGATATAAACTAAAAGGAAATCATACTTTTCTGTCAAAATGCTTTCAGTGATTAATGTATGCTGCTTCATATTATAATTTCAATATAAACTTTTTCACCTTCTTGCTAAGTACTAATTTTATTAAAAAAACTACGAATTGAAACATTGATTTTGATGAAAAGATTTTGAATTCAAAATGAATAACCAGCAAGCTCAAGCAAATTAATACACAGCAGAATTTGCAAGTAGAACAAAAAAGTATGGTTTACCTAAAATAATATTTGATATCATACAATATTGTTTTGTTCCAAACTGCCCTAATTTTAAACAAATCTCGAGTGTTAATTTGAAATTGATTGTTGAATTCGTTTATGCACACTTGGGTGTCACCTGAACAGAAGACGGTAAAAAATTTGGATCAAGTTATTTGATTCCTTTATGTTTCTAATTATTGTGACTGACAGCATGCAACATTTGTATCAGTAATAACAAATTGAATTACAAGCTTCAAGATTAGCGTTCTTGTAATTGGCTTACCTATCTTTATTTTTCAAAATTATCTACTTGTTACTGTTTTTTGGTTTAAGCACTTGACAAAATCAATGTCCAGATTTAAATAATTTAAAATCAAGATTCGTTTATTAATTTTGACAAGTGCAAGATTCAACAATGGGAAAAATCAGTAATTACTTTTCTTTGAATCAACTTCTAAACTTTCTATTTATGTGCTTAGACGTGATTGTGTTAAGTAACTAATTCACTCTATTTGAAATGATTCTGTAGATATTTTTAGTACGTGTTTTGGAGACAGACATGCACGAACAATAACCACTTAGTGACAAAATGATACAACTTGACGACCCGAATGGCGCAGTGGTAGTGAGGCTGCCTTACGTTCTTAGGGTCCCGGGTTCGAATCCCGGTAGGAGCAAATGTTTGTGTGATGAGCATGGGCATTTGTTTCCGAGTCATGGATGTTTATAAAGGGAGTAAAAAACCTCTTAACGAAGCCGAAAGGCATTTGTTCTCCCCGTCATTGCGATCATTTTTTTTTTTTACACCATACCTGGGAACCTTCTAGTTACGGAGATATTGGGGGTCAAAGTTCCAACTTTTTGACAAGTTTTTTGTTTAAATACAAGTTTTTCATGTTAAATTTCTACTTTAAACACCTCCACGTCCTCCTCCTCCCCCGTACTATTCAATCCATCCATCAGCACAATGTTTTGAGTGCGTTACATTGAGTTCTACCACAAAACATAATTTTTCACCTCAAAAAAAAAAGTCGTTTCACAGCAATATTTTTTGCGTAAAGTTACTTAGTTTGATGCTTGGTTGACGGCTTCGTGATAAGGTGGTTTACACCCTGTATGTAAAATAAGTATGTATTTACAAACAAAAAGTATCTATGTAGTATATCAACTATCTGGTGTCCACGACACAAGCTTCGTTGCTTAGTGTGGTACTAGATGGCGCTGTGTGTAATCCAGCGATAATATTTAACTAGTAAACTTAGAGAATGGAGCACACACGTGGTTATTGTTCGAGATGTCGAGTAGAAGGTGGCTCCAGGTGTCGTTGCTAGTATAGAGCGCGTCGTGACTTGTGTGTTGTTGCAGTAAGGGCCCACACTGCCAAGGACGGCTTGCACAGCGAGGAAATGAGGAAACTCATTGACAGGTCAGTTTGATAGGCCTTGCACAATGTACCCTATAACTCAGACACCTGTTTTTATTCACTGTCTCACAAAAAAATAAACAATTATATTTGTATAGCACAGACAGAAGTATTTTCAAACTTTTAATATCCTTAACTGCATAAATTTAACTAATAAAAGTCTTATTTAGTCTAGTTCAGATCCTATAAATCCAAGGAGAGTTAATAAAACATAACTAAGCGTCCCTCTAAAGCAAGATTGACCACTGTCATACTTACACGCACTGAACACACTACTAATACATCAGCCGGCTCCTTGTGTGTGCGCTAGCACGAGTACATTGTCACGTGATAGATATATTTACCTAATAAAGCATTGTGTACTAGTCTATGCTCGTTATTAAGCATGTGTTATGTTCTGCATCCATGATCTACAGGAAACAGTAAGTCAAAGTATGTCAAAAAAAACATTTTTTAAATGAATATAATCCACCTTATTTTTGCCTGATATTTTTGTTTCGTAATTAACCTTTATGTGGCTAACATTCTGAACCAATATGCACTAATGTATTATATTTTGCTCCAAGAATGGTAAGGCGAATAATTTATTTCTAACTCTGCTAGTTTGGTTTTATTTTGTGAAGATTGCGTTGCCGTTAACGAACGCATGAAATGTACATACTATGTATATCCATTACTTTATATGAAGATAGCCCAATATGGAATAGAACAGAACCCTGGCACTTATTACTTTTTAGTCCGTGCGTGATGTTTTAGTAGCTTACAATTTAATTATATGGTTATAAAAAAGTATCCCCAAACCATTTTTTCTTTAGCTACATTTTTTACATACCATTAGATTTACAAAGCACTGTAAATAGACGCCAAGCGTGCGGACATTTTGGTGTTCCTAAAATATAAAAAAAACTCACCCCTCTAGATTAGAAGTGCTATGGTTTTCCTTCAAATGCTTTAAAAAAAAAGTATATCCATGCCTGTTTACCAATATTACGGCTCAACCTGTTTGCTTCTCAAAATAAATGCATTAAGAGAATGTCAATGTAAAATAAAACTGGCAGCTATCGTAAACATTGCAGAGGTAAGCGTGAACGTGTCCATTAATGTTGGTAACATAGTCCTATGTTTTCAGACCAGAAGCAGCCACCCCAATCCCCCAGCAAGCAGTCCACGGCCGGGGACTCACAGCCTACGATACTGTGGCAGTGTAACCTGTAAAGTGGACCCGTGTCTCAGCGCGGCGACACACGCACATTTTATAAATTAATTTAGTGGACCATTACCATCTTGCTGATGTACCGCTCGCAGGCTTACGCAGATACTTCCTTTCAGTATAAACTTTCAATTGCACCGTCGCTATATTATTTGGTCTCTAGCATGCAGCAAGATGGTGATACTCGTGCCAAATCTACTCTTTTTTATTACAATTTCATTTGTGTGTCGCGTTTTTGTGTTGCTATTTTTTACTTTTACATTTACCCCAACTTAGTTGGCGGGACATTTTTCAAATTAGTTATTAAACGCGTTTTTTTATTCTACCTGTAGTCAAGTCGCAAAGTTGGGTTATGTACAAATTAGATTCTACCTTCCCAGAGTAGAGAAACCTATGATGCGTCACTGTAGAATTACCATGTAAAAGCAGAAAATTATGGTTGTGGTAGTTATCTCAAATTGATATATTTGCTTAAATAGATAGGTGACGCGTTTGTCCTGTCCAACACATTATATATTATACCTTCTTCCAACGTGCCCAACTTTGATACATGTTTACTACAGACTTTTGTGTCATTTTAATTGTAGTTAACTTTATTTGTTTAGCTTAATTTAAAAATAGCTTCAGTAAAATGCACCTGGTTTGGGGTGTTTCGCATTCGATTTAAATTAAGCTCAACATGTAATAATGTATGTGATATTTTATATTTTTATCCCATTTTTTAATTTTTACATGGAATAATATCGACGTAAACTTTATTTATACTCTTAGGATGGTAATATTAGGTAACCACAACCGTACGGTTGTAATGATGCTTCCTTTAACGTTATTGGTTTTAATTATTCTCTTTGTCATTTCGTTATTGCCACACGTCCTATATGTGTCAAACATGTTGGTTTTGATTTTCGCATTTATGCATATAATAGTTAGGATAAGTTTAGATATAAATTTCTTTATTAGTAATTAATCAACTTTTAAACAAAAGTACTATATAATCCGTAGCTAGCTAGTAACACGCGTTACGCATTATTATGTAAAGTTTAATGATATTCAATTAGACCACTCTTTGAAACGCATTGAAGTAATATATACAGGAAGCGTACCATAATAATGATAATATAAAACAGTTACCTATTTAACCAGCAAGGAACTACTCAATCTATTACACCTTCGAAAACGTAACAAACTGCTGACATGGAATTTAAAATAATCTTTTAAAATATTAATCTAGTACAGTAAGGTGCATTTTATTAATCATAATCGTAATTTAATCCTTCTATATTACGCAGATGACTAGGTGTAAGACACTCGAGTGTCATTTTCTAGGTGTTTCCCATTATATGTTGTGTATTGTGGTGTAAGCTTCGCAAAGTAGGCTTGTAGTTAGGTTTCGCGACTTCCTAGCAACAGAATCTTCTCTTAACCTTCCAATTAGAATTCGATTTAATGAAAAAATCTAGTTAAAATTGAAATGTGAACAAAATAAATGAAATTTATTCAAAATTATATGATAAATAATCAATTAAAATTTGTACCATAATCTTAATTGTATTGGCAGCAGAGGGGTTAATTGTTTATGATATTTTTTGCTTTTGTCGATGTGCGTTTGGTTTGCGGCTACTTGAAAGTAAGTTTAATAATTATTATTATGGCGATACAACATCGATAACCACAGCTAACTAACTGTACCAAAGTGTTTGATTTGTGTTAAATAAACTACTCAAATGTCAACTACGCAATGTTGTTTTAATTGTATACCACTTACTTATTAAATACTTACATAAAAATAGAACTAAAATAAATAAAATACATATGTTCTACTGGAGACGGTGTTTATTTATACAGAAACGTAAATATTAAATAGTTCTTTTAACACTAACTGTTCGGTGGCAGTGCTGAGTGAACCCATTAACCAGTGGCAGCCTTCAGGATCTCTTCGGCGACCTCCACGGCGATAGCTGCCTCGGCCTTAGCCTGCAAAGTCACAATATTTAGATGAATACACGAACATTATCATATCCACTACTCAGCGCTAAATTGAACTGCCTGTCTTGTAATGGCTTACTGTCACTATCATAAAGCTTTGCAAATGGATTGATGGGTTTGAGTTAGACATTATTATCTCACAGGCGTTCATACTGCAGCCGTTTTTCTAGCTAGGGTAAGGGTATAAGTACTTGTCAGGCCCAAAGTGGTAATCAGAGGTATGGTTTCACTAGATAACAATAACACATTTGTGGACAAATTTCTCACATAGTGGCAGTGGAGGCCATGAGGAGAATATAGACTCAACATCTGCCTTTTCCCAACTGTTTTGGGTACCAGTATTTTACATGGAGCAACTGCCTATCTGACCTCCACAACACAGTTAGTACTAGGTATTGTATTGTATTGTATAACGGGCTGGTGTCCGCAACTCCACGTCAAACGATACCCCTTAGTAAGACTGGTTGTCAGACTTTTTGGTCACTGACTACCTGTAACGCCTGTCAAAGATCTACAATTGACAGCCGGGACGAACGGATTAACGTGCTTTCCGAGGCACGGAGGAAAATATATACTACGCGAGGAGAATATATAGACTAGAGCTTTAAAAAAGCTAAACTTTACCTTTTCGTTACCAGCAGAGTTCAGTTCAGATTGAGCTTTGCTAAGGGATTCTTGGGCCGCGCCGCGGTCAAGATTTTCCAAGGGATGTGCTTCTTCGGCAAGGACCTGAAATATTAACATACACACACTGTTAAAACGTGAGGAAAGAATTTTTAATGGTCAGAAAAAAATACGCGCCTTGACGTGGAGTTGCGGACACCAGCCCGTTATACAATACAATAATGTTCAGAATGACCAAGCTTAAATAAAATCAATATTAATAAATAAGATTGAAGTTTTACCATATGGTGACGTTTAAGACTGTAAAACGAATGGGCGGTGACCTATGCTTATCAGAATGGGCTTTACAGAGCACGATGGCAGGCATGATTCTAGTGCATTGTGAGTTTCTTCACAGGTTAAAACAATGAACGGTCGCTCGCTAGCTAAACCTCTAAACCACTTGTCGCCTGTCAGTCACTTCACAATGGATACAAACGGCGATTTCACGCTTGATATTTTGCGGCCGCACTTAGCACTCGCGAAAGCTCCGCATGCTAGTCGAGGCCTTAACCATTTAAATAAATCCAATTATGTTAAATCACGTAACATTTGTAGAGCATACTGTAAAAAATCATCTTTCGTGGCACGGATTGTATGTTGAGTGTGACCTCTCTAGTCTCTTTTTTATTGCATATAATTTGTTTGAACAGTATTCTACCATTACATAATGATATGAAAACAACATCATCTAGAAGTGAAGACTAAACCAACCTGAACAGAGGAATCATCATTGACTGTAACTGTGCCAGAGGAAACGAAAATCTTGTTCATTTTGCCGTCGTTTTCAGTCACAGTAACGACGCCAGGGCGCAGGACAGCTAGAAAAACATACAGGAACTGTTAATTATGGTGTCAATAAAAAATCCTGCCTAATATGCAATGCTATATTATGTGTGGGCGCGAAAATGGAGTAACGTTGTGGAGTCAGGTAGTCAGTCACTCTGTACACACTAGCATATCAACTATATTCTTTGAAGACTTATAACAAAAAAGCTGAAACTACATTATTTTAATTAAACAAATTCCATAACGGACAATGAGATCTGATCCTCATTTGGAAGTAACATATTTTTGTCATGAACCTTAATCTTTGTGTACAACTCTCACAATAATTTTATAAGGAACGTCCACAGAACAGATGATATGGTGACCATGCGTAGCTCCTTGGGGAAAGAGCAATCAAGTACAACATCCAGATTCACACTTGTGGATGGAGTTTTTCAATTTTAATATTTGAAAGAGGTACAGTTTATAAGTTTTTAATGTAGGGATAATCTTCAGAACGACTTATCCAATTTCGTGCAAATTATTGCACTCAAACTCAAAATCAAAGCATTTATTTCAATTAGACTATTACGGCACTTTTGAATGACAAAAATAAAAAAAAAAAAAACAAAGCTACAACATACAAGACAAGGTACTGTCATGATATTAATTTCTTTAAACAGTTCTCTTAGAGAATTGCCTCTACGTAATTCATATATGGCTCTGATGGCCCTTTTCTGCAGAATAAATATAGACTCGATGTCTGCAGCCCATCTCCATAGTAAAATACTGTATGGCATAACACTATGAAAATAACTAAAATAGACTAGGCACGTCTGTTATTCCTAAATATTAAAGAAGTATCATCAGCAAACAACACCAATTGCGGGTGGTTGTTAAATAAATTTGGTAGGTCATTTATGTACACCTATGGGAAGCTACCTACACTATTTGTGAGTGTCATAAGCACATTTAAAACATTCCCATAGGATAATATTAACAACTATAACGCAAATGAAGCCGCAAAAGCTAGTAAGTATGATAAACTTTTTTTTTTTTTTAATCAGTCATGACACAAACATATTTAGTAAGCTCTCATTCAACCATTATTTGCAAAAGGTCATAATGTTACTTACCGAGGGTGGGCACATGTTTGGGCAGGATACCAAAAGCTCCACTCATTGATGGCACATCAATTTGCTTGACAACTACTTTGTCGTAAAAGACCTGTAAATAATGCAGACTTTTGCAGACCATATTCGAAGCTTTTGCGAACCATCGGTGTTGGGAACCACTGCTTTAGGGGATTGAATATTTTTGTATCAAGCCTGGGCTGTCTAACTTCTATTATTTTTATTTATTTCCAAAATAGCAGCCGTACTTTAAGTACTATAGTCTCCACCAGATAAGTCAGAATTAAAGGTCACTGCTCTTTCCTTCAAATTCTCTGCGTAGGTACCCCAACAATACATTATGAATCGTTTTTTATTACTAGAAAAAGACAAGGATCACGATAAAAGTCGTTTCGGGACAAGTTTATGTCATTATTTCTGTTTTCGGAATTATATAAGTTCATCATCAGCCTATAATGTTCCCACTGCTGGAGGAACACGGCCTCCTCTCAATGAGAGGGAATGTTTGTAGGTTAATAACCTTTAATTCTTACTTATCTGGCAGAGACTATAATCAATAGCTGTATCTCAATCATAATAATTCTCTTGCCCCTATCCCATTTTATCCCTTTGCTGGTATCAATATGAACAAATATTGTATGAGACAAAATCTTCTAAAACATCACATTTCCAAGGAAGCTACCAAAGTTCTAGTTCTAGTATCTATAAACTAATACCTCCATCAACTTCAGTTTTAAGGTGGACAAATTTGAAAAATACCTCCCCTCAGGATTGGGTAGCTAAAGGTTGAAGGTAGAGAGAGCCTAAAACCTGTAACAATCAATAGCTGGTATCAATACAAACGAGTATTAAATGGGACAAATCTTCTAAAGTTTCAAATTTCTAAGATGTAAGAGCTCTAAGTTTGAATCACCTCCATCAGTGCTACTTTAATGGCTTATATTTCGGAAATGTGATGCTTAAGATGATTATGTCACATACAATACCTGTTTGTATTGATGTATGCCCAGGTGGTATTTTGAAAATAAATTAAAATGGCAGAAAGTTATACAGTCCAAATGGTTCAAACCCCTTTAGAATACATAGGTAAAAATAAAAGAGGTAAAAACCTTGTTGCCAGCAGCAAATGTGAGTGCCATTTCATCGCCTTTAGCAACATCAGCGTAGTTACGGACTTGCAGCCTCCTTGCCACTGTCCTCAACCCATTGCGGAATGCCAGAGCCATTCTGTAAACAATTGTTTTTTTCTTTATCAAAACTTTATTTAATGAATTATAGATATCTGTAATGTAGTATTAAATAATTGGTACAATATTGATTACATTATTTTCTCAGAAAATCTTGAATTATTTATTTATTTTAAATAGCACCATAATTAAGTTTTATTTTTATAGAAAATCCCAAGCTATATTATATTTTTCACAAAAAGGATAAGAGGTATATGACGATGAATCCTTGACCCTGAGCTATTGTAAAATTTTAATTTTCTAACCTCCAAAATGAACTGTTTTACAGCTTTAGGAAAGTTACAAAGATGACAACGCAATGCAGTTCATTATTAAAAAATTAACATTGCGAATAATATTTTATGGAGAATAAGGCTTTTAATAAAATTTTTACCATGAAAACAATCCCGGATTATGTAATAATTTCGATATCAAACCAAAAAACCGCATACTGGCAAAAAATGTTAAGCGATTAAATGGAACACATGATCATTTATTTAATTATAATAATATTAGTCTTACTTAGGTTTTATGAAGCGTAATTTCTTGAATTTTACAGTAGACTCCGTTTCTCTCGGCACCCCTTGACTACACTTGACAGTTAGTGCGAACGAAGTGTTGCTATTTTGCAAATATGCTTAACTTTTTCTCGATCTCAAAAAAATGGACTCATCTGGTTTTGAGACCAAGTTAGGTAGTTGGGCTACTTAACATTTCGCAAGGCACTGAATACGCCACTTTACAAAAAAATACAATTATTCGGGTTCGTCGTGTTCCTTGCGTTGCGTTTGCGTGGAACATGCGTGGAACCAAGCCACCCAGTCAGCCAGTTACCTACATGTTCCACTGTCATTTTTATGATTGACATTTTAATTTAACATTGACAGACGTCCAAACAGTGACAAAGGCGGGAAAAAAATAAAGGAAATATTCCATGATTTTGTTTTTCTTGTGAATGTGGATTATTTATTTTTCGTACTTTGTTCAAGTTTAAAGAATATCTGTTTAGTTGAAGGCTTTTTATAAGTAAAGCGTGCGATTATTATTTGCGGCAGGTGCTGTTGGTAAATTGTAAGGCTTGCACTACTCTTTACAAGTAGCTCCTTACAATGTTGGAAATATTGTCTTAATTGTGGAGAGAAACAAGTGCAAGTTTTAATGAATACATTACTATATTTATGAAAATGAGCCTGAAGGACTTAGATTTGACTAAGTTATCAAAGTTAACGTCTCAACAAATCGACCATGTAACTTGTTTGGAATGGTATGACGTCAAACATTTATTTCTAATAAAATTCAGCCAATACATATGGTTGGCTTTCAAGCTATTTCTGATAACAATTCCCTAAGAACATGATGTATTGTGGTTTTAGTTGTAAATACTTCATAGCGCCTGCAACTGCAGCTTGTGGCCACACATTGTGTCATACTTGCTGGCGAGGTCGTCGCACATGTCCTGCTTGTGCAACTCACCTTGAGCGAAAGACTTTAAAGCTAAATAAACCACTTCAAACACTGACAGACCACATACAAGTGCTTGGAGAAGCATTTGAAAAACTTTTTAACATCAAGCGTAAGTGAGAAGTATCTGCCTACCTTTCCAATATTTCTGTAATTTTAATTGGTTTTACATACCATTTGTTTTGAATTGCAATTCAATAGTTAATTATTAAATTTCAGTGGATGAATTTAATCTGGACACACCAGGTGAAATTGATTCAGAGAAAGATCCAGATAAAAATGTTAAGGATTGGTTAACAAGCTCTCAAAATCATTTTTCAGCCCCAATTCAGAATTCTGAAACATTCTCACAAGAATCACAGCAACCAGCCAATCCATTAGAAGTTTCAGCTAGCAATATCATAATTCATACAGATACTATGAAAATTGCAACCCCTCCAAAGGTGGTCCATATCCCACCACCACAAGATGATTGGGACAAAATAGAACCAATGCCAGACCCTGAGGTCACTTCTAAGAAAAATGAAAACATTATAGGACCTATGGATATAGAACCATTTTTTGTGGAGGACTCTGAATATACTACAGATCATCCTCGCAGGAGTTCTAGGAAAAGAGATGTCAAAAATGATGATATCCCTGGCAAGGTCAATGACCTATCTTCTAACAGACATAGTTCTAGAGACTCAAGTGGAGATAACGATAAGAAATCGCAAAAGGTCAAACAAAATTGGAATAATGTAAAAAAAATGAGAAAAGAATTCAGCAAATTAAACAAGAAAAATCGAAGCAAACTAAATGTTTCAATTGAAATGGTTAAAAAAACGCAAAACTTGAAGCCTGCCATCAACACACCTGTGGCTACTCCACAGGTATTCAACATCGATGACAATACACCAGATGTCACAAATAAAGAAAATGAAGAAAATTATGTAAATTCAAAAACACCTATTGATGACAAACAAGGTATGGATCCAAACATTACAGTTACATCAATAGAAAAAGAAATCAGAAACAGTGGGAAAGAGGCAGTTAGCAGATCTGGACAAAATCAAGTTCAAGACTCAAAAAATAACGCAACTGCAAATGTTGAAATTGATGAAAAAAGAAGGAATATTAATGATAAAGAAAATTTTACTAGTTCAAAACATTCAGATCTAAGTACAAACCATATACAAGCAGTAAATAAAATGCCATTTATAAAGAAAAGCGCATTAAATCCCAAAAGGACAGAAAATTTTGACATAGTAAATAACCATATCATTGATCAACCACTTGCTACAGAAAATTCAGATGATATTGAAATTACCATTAAGGTAGGAAATACAATAACCAATATTGTGATTAAGAATAAACAAAGTGATGTCCAGGTAAAGATTAACACTGATCGTGAAGTACAGACATCCCAAGACCCACATTCCAGTAAAAATAACGACTGTGTGAAGAAAGATGTCAATACACATAATATAGACATCAATATTGAAAATAATAGAACTGAGGAACAAGAACCTGTGGTTGTAAATATAAATGAAAGCCAGAATGTACAAAGAACTAGGATTATTGAAAATAAGAATTTACAAGTAGTAGGAAGTAACTTAGACAGAACTACTACATCTGGGAAGAAAAATACAGCCTCAGCTGATACAGCAAGTGCTCAATTTGAAATCACTGAAAGTGTGGAAAAAGAACTATCAAAAATAATGGAGTGTGATGTAATTGATGACAAAGAAGTGAGTCCTAAAAGCATTCCCGTCAAAGTACCACATGTTGAAGAGCAAAAAGCAAACAAAATAATTGAGCGACCAGAGAACATAGATGATTTGAATGATTTAGATATTTTCAATAGTGGCTCAGTCAAGGAAGCAAATGTTCACATCTTAAAGGACCCTGCACCATCAGAAATATTAGGTACATATCGAAGCAAATTTAGAACCCAAAAACTTGCAGAGAAACGTGATAGAGATAATGATGAAGAATTGTTACCTACTAACAAGAAAACTAAAATGAACCCAGAAGAGAATGAGAAAATTCAAGATGTACCACCTGACAGTGAGCCAATTAACTATGATGCTATAATGGGTCAAGTGTTTGCCAGCATTGACGCAGACATGGAAGACATCAGAAAAAGTCAAGAAGTAGGCAGTGTGTCCATTTTAAAAGATAAAAGAACTAGCAAAAGTAATGAAGACCAGGCATCAAACACAAAAATTTCATCTCAAATGCTAAAAACACAGACACTTAAAAAGGTTGCAAGCCAAATGAATGTTGAAATAACACCAAATTTAAATGAATACTTTAATGAAAGACACAGTGAAAATGTATTCTCTATTGTAGAAAAGGAAGATGACAATTCTGAAATAAATAAAACTGGCAAAGTAAGTGTTAGTGATTTATTTTTCTATTTTGTATGTACTCATAAAAGCAATTTACAGTTTGGGCACAATGTGACACAGATGCAACCAAAATTGTGTTTGCATACAATTGTGTTTGTGTTTTGTGTTAGAGATTGTAATTTTGTCTTTTATATCTCTTGTGGCTAAATAATAACAGCCACATGGATCGATCTTCGAGTTTAAGCAGTACTTATCATTCAAGTCTCCTTAAACTCGAGTCTCTCACAAGTCTTCTCAATGTTACAATCAAAAATATTTTGATCCTAATTCAGTTTCTCTCATGTTTCAGGCACCACAACAGGTTAATGAGTTCTTAACACCAGTTCATAATCTAAATTCTACACAGGACAGCAATGATGGCATAATCAAGACAAATAAAACAAAGAAGTCTCAAGATTATGATGATGATAAGAGTGTAGTTGAAGAAACACCACAAAAGTAAGTATTCAGGGTTGATACAATAAACCTTTATCTGTTAGCGAAGTAGACACAATAGTTAAACAATTATAATATTTATTTGACACAAAAAAAGTACACAGATAACAAGGCGAAACTTACAAAAAACAAATAAATGACCAATGACCCCCATGTTAGGTAAAACCGGTGTTATATGGGTCATCCATCCGTCGGATAATATAATAGTCGCTTTCAAATTAAGGCGACGCATTGTTCTACAACCGGGCACGCGCGCCCCGGTACTGAGCGAGGGGTCTTAGCAGGGCGAGGAATGCTAGCTTATAACTAAAGGACATAAACGACAAAATGGTTTTTGTTATTTAACTTAGTTAGAAACAATAATTTGGGAAATTCCTTCTACAATTTTAAAGAGTATGTATTATAGACTCATCTACGGAGCAAGTTAAGAGACTTAAATCGGTCCCGTTTGCCCATAACATGTAAATCTCTTTTTAAAAACAGGTATGTTTGATATTTTTTTCTCTGTTACAAGTTACCTAATCATGTATTGAACCACCAAATATTATAATATTGGTCACCAACTTATATTTTCATTTGTTTTGTAATTACTGACAAAAATTGAGATCATTGACTCCAAAATTTCCAATGCGTCCTCTTAATAATGTGCACTTAGGTAAAATTAAACTAGACTAGTACAATTTTATGTCTAGGCTAAAAAAGACGAAAAAAAAATGGAGTTATCTATAAAGACGCGGGGTGTGTGTGTTTTTAAGTGAGTGTGGCTGTGAATGTATGAGTGTAGATGTGTATAGGTGAGTGTAGGTGTGTAAGAAGAGTGAGTGGGTGCCTGAATTTTTGAGTTATGGTTTGACTAATTCTTCCGAGTCGTCGTAATTTAGGGTGAGCAGATATTCTTTTATTTTTTCTTTGCATTGGTGTTTGTTTAAACAATGGAAGTTCAATGTGTTGTTCAGTTTATTGTATAGTGAAGTGCTTAAATAACGGTTATGCGTCGGCATAACCGTTATTTTCTTCTGAGCGTTGGGCTTTTTGATCTATTGGGAGGGGAAATTTTATGTGTACGTGTGAGCGCACGAAGCATAAACATTTGACGGACTGTCAGTACCTTAAAGTCAAAATAAACTTACTGAGTGGGATACTTAGATGGTTTGTTTAATAGGACTTTGATTACAATGGCGTCAGATCAATTCGGTCGGGCTTCACAGACGAAGGGATAATTCCTGTTTTCGCTTACACTAAGTGATGTACAGATGTCAGCACATCAAGCTGCCACAATCTGTCAAATTTCTGCAATAGATTTTCAACTTTATCGCTAAAGTATTAGGTTCAAGGTTGATTGGGAAAATTTGTCAGTTTCGGGTAACTTGATGTGCTGACATCTGTACATATCTTAACTGTAACAGCTAAGAAAAAGTGCATTGCCGAGAGTTCAAAATCATCGGATTTTGTGTGCACTAGATTTAAGAATACCATTTAGTTGTGATAAATAAAATGACAAAATTATTTTGAAGTTATTTATGTCAATTTTATTGTTTTCAGGAACTTATCAATCCCAAAACTGAAACGGGCGAGTACATCAAACCGATCACAAATATCTTTAAGTGAGACAAGGAAGGTTTCTCTTAGAAACTCCGTATCAACTATAAAGAGTATCATCAATTTAACAGATACTGTGACTGAGTCTAACAAGAGTACTAGAGATGTGACTGTTATCGAAACTGCTGTTCAGAACCAAGTTTTGGAAACACCCCTTACTATCAGCAAGTTTGCGGATCAAATTAAGCATAAGTCCACGCCAATGGCTAGAAAATCACTTAACTTTGAGAATAGAAATGACGATGATGACCCGGAACAAACTCTTTGTCCCACTACCGACGTAATTGCTAAGACTACACAAGAAAGGGAGTTTATGAGTAAAGCATTTGATAATACACCTACTACACCTGCTGCGCGACCTCTTACTACTCGAAATCTAGGAGCAAACAACAAAAGATATTGTTTAGCTGCTTCATGTCTAACATCCAGTGAAATATCAAAAGTTAAAGCTCTCTGTAATGAACGTAAGTGGAGGCATGTGGACAAGTATTCAAAGGACATTACACACTTGATTGTAGGTGTTGATGAAGAAAAGAAATCACAGAGGTGAGATTTGTCTACTGCTATTTTTATTTTCACATACAGATTATTTCTTATCTAATATGTTGATTGCATGGGATAAGCAATCTTAACAATCATGTTTTGCAAAGTCTTATGACAAAATTGACCTCAATTTTGTAACTCGAAGATTTCCAGGTAGAACAAAAAATTGATCGCAATGACGCTGACAGGGAGGACTAGTGCCTATCGGCTTCGTTAATGGTTACTGTATACTGTAGTTTACAGTTGTTACAGGTAGTCAGTGGCCCGAAAGTCTGACAACCAGTCTTACCAAGGGTTCTTGTATTACCCAGTACTAACAGGATTTTGGAGGGCAGATAGGCAGTTCGCACCATGTAGAATACTGGTATTCAGCTGCATCCGGTTAGACTAGAAGCCGATCCTAACATAATTAGGAGGAAAGGCTTGGCTAGATGATGATGCCTTGTATTATTATGCTCACTGAACATTGCGTGTATTATTATGCTCACTGAACATTGTGTGTATTTTTCACATTTCTGGTTACTTCATAATATCATTTACCATAATCATGAATGATGCTCTGTCTTGCAAATCTTAGCACAATTAACATGTACCCTCCTTTACAGATCTGTAAAATACATGTGTGCGCTAGCTGCATCTAAGTGGATTGTGTCGTTTGAATGGGTCAAACAATGCTTGCAGACTAAAGAAATTGTTAATGAGGTAAAATTTTCTGCTGTATAAAATTTAAAATATCTGAAGATGAAAAAGAGAAATGTTTTCTCGCTGGTCTAGTTGGTCACAAGCGTGACTGCTGAGCACCAGGTCCTGGGTTCGATTCCCGGGTCGAGCAAAGTGCTATTGGAAATAAGGAATTCCTCAATAGACAGGCACGGAGTCTGGATTTGTGCCTGGTTTATGGCAATAAGCTTGCACCTATTACCTGGGACTTAAACGTAACGGCGAATGTGGGTGCTGCCTAAACCTTCGGGAAAATACAAGCGTGATATTATGTTTTAAGAGTAACTCAACTGACAAATGCTGGATAGATATAGATCTCTCTCAAATTACGCACCATAGTCTCCGCTTTCCGCATTCGATCTGATCTAGCCGTCTTTGAGACCATCTAACTGGACTTCACACGCCACGCTTATTAATTCGATACTAAACTACCAGTGGTGGTTGTACCCCAAAAAAGTCTGCATTTCTTTTTATTTATTTATATGTGGGCCCATTCTTTAATCGCATGAGATTTTTAATGCCTCTTATACCCCTCCTTCCCCCTTGGTAATACGTCGTGAGGTTTAAGGTCACCCCTCCTCCCACCTCCCAGCATCAAGTGTATTTGTTATAAGCGAAAAGATCAGAGAGTTTTTGAATCTTTTTCAATATAAAGATACCCATCGCTCCAAGTAAAATACTGGTATTCAGCTGCATCCGGTTAGACTGGAAGCCGACCCCAACATAGTTGGGAAAAGGCTAGGCAGATCATGATGAGATACCCATCACAACAGCGGAGTTTCGCTAGATAATTTCGTTTGATCTTCTAGAAAGCCACCTGAAACCTAAATCTGGTCTATGAAACATAGTCAAAACAAAAAAATCCGCTATCCTATGACTCAGAATCTATACAGTTCGTCTCAGTAATATGAGTATAGTCTTGTATAAATCAATATAAGTACTATAGTACGTAACTATGTATTCTATCTATTTTGTCACGCCTCCGTGAACACGTCAGCGTTTCAAATGTCGAGCGCTGTGTACGTGGATTTTGGATCGTTCTAGCAGCTCATATATGGACGCTTATATCCTGATAGTATAGGATCCCTTATAGAACGACCTTCACCGAGCTGGTTAATGGATGAAAAGTATTTTATATCAAATTAAATATGTCAAAAAATATATTACAAATGGGTTGACTAAAAAATTTCAGTCCAGAAAACATACGAATGCAAAGGTTATGAAGCCTATATGCAAACGTTAGGGTAACCTAACGTTTGCATATAGGCTTCATAACATAATATCGATAAGGATGCGAAATGTTAAAAAAAAAATTAAATGGCTAATTAATCATATTCTGATTAATCATATTATTTCTGTTGATTGGCTCCCTCTCCGTCTGGAGAGAACTATGGGGTATGTGGGACTTCTTCTCATATCGATTAAAACCCTGTGTTTCCTCTGATTTCTTGTATCAAGAGTAGGTAATAAATACATTTATAAATAAACCACACTTGCAAAGCGCGATATTTTAGTACCCCCTAGTCTACCATCGTTCGTGCGTACAAAAAATAAAGAGCTAAAAGATAAACTGCAAAATAAATTGATCCGCGCACTCCCGTGCGTCATATACTACTCTGTCAAGAAAGTACCGGGAAAAGATCAATAATACACAAAATGTCTGTTATTCATCAAAATTTATTTTATCACCTTCAAAGTATGCTCCGTTAGAAACAATACACTTGCGCCAACGAATAATCCATTCATCAAAACATTTTTTAAACGCTGCTTCCGGAATTGAGTTCAGTTCTCGCCGCGAATTCTCCTTTATGTCTTCTATCGATTGAAAACGGGTGCCACGAAGTGGTAATTTGAGTTTAGGAAAAAGAAAAAAGTCAGCAGGAGCCATATCTGGTGAATATGGTGGTTGCTGGATGGTATTTGTTGAGTGTTTGGTCAAAAATTCGTTCACAATGATAGCCTTGTGCGAAGGCGCATTGTCGTGGTGCAAAATCCAAGAATTTTTTTGCCACAAATCTGGCCTTTTTCGTCGAATTTGCTCTCTTAAACGCCGCATAACGCTCAAATAATATTCTTTATTTACCGTTAGACCTTCCGGTAAGAATTCAGAGTGCACAACACCGCGATAGTCAAAGAAAACAGTCAACATGACTTTGACTTTTGATCGACTTTGGCGTGGTTTTTTCGGTTTCGGTTCAGTTGGAAGGCGCCACTCCGAAGCTTGTTGACTAGTTTGCATGTCAAACTCGTAAACCCACGTCTCGTCACCAGTAACAATGCGTTTCATGAATGTTGGGTCCGAACTGACTCGTTCTAACATGTCCTCGGCGACTTTCATGCGATTGAGTTTTTGGAGAAAATTCAGATCTTTTGGGACTAGCCGAGCAGCAACATGTTTCATACCCAAATGATTAGTTAAAATGGTACGGATCGACTCGTGAGATACAGAAAGTTCGGCGGCTATCTCTCTCAGAGTTGAATGGGGATTTTCAGTCACTATTTTCTTCACTTTTGCGATGTTAACTTCAGTTGCAGACGTTGACGGCCTACCAGAGCGAGGCAAATCTTCCATCACATCTCGACCGCTTTTGAACGCTTTGAACCACTCATAAGCACGAGTTTTTGATAAAGTCGATTCACCGTAAGCCTTCTGTAACATTTTCAGTGACTCCGAACACGAAATTCCATTGGCGATGCAAAATTTAAGACAAACTCTTTGTTCGATATTTTTGTCCATTATGAAATTCGCATTACACACTATATATGATATTACTAAAACCAGCACTGTATTTAATATAAATAACAGATGCAACTCAAACTCCGCGCCAAAATGGAAAACAGTTGTGCCAATCTAACAACTACAAAAAAACAAAAATTTGAATTTGGAACTATAAACAAATCATCCATTCCCGATACTTTTTTGACTGAATGTATGATAACAAAACAGGTCATCCGCTACCGTGCCTAACTCGCGCGATGCACTTGAATCTAATGAGCAGGTAATACGCTCCATGGATATTGGAAATTTAATGCATGGATGCTCGCTGAACGTGACTACATGCCTTTTTTAACCTCGCGTTGGTCTAGTTGTCACAAGCGCTCTTCATGGGTCTTGGGTTCGATTCCCATGTCGGGCATTGTTTTTGGGTTTTTCATAAGAAAATTGGACTTTGGGTCCGATTGATGACAATAGTCTCACTCTGTATTGCATGAGACTTACCTATCTGTACTACTGGAGATATAGTATGTACATTACCATTTTGGTAAAATATTAAAAAGATGCAGGCGATTTTTTAACCATACCTACATTTCCGTCTAACCTTTCAAGGATTACATGCGAGATATGTTATTTTCAAGCCGTCTATGAACTGCGCATTTATGAGATATAAATATGCAAATGTGTCATCATCTTATCATCGCGAAATGTACGAATTCTGTGAACCAGAAGTACTTCACTGCGTTGTACCTACCATCAGATAAAACACGCGATGGAATGGATCTGTCACAAACAACGTGATGCAATACCTACAATAGAATTAGATGTTTGTTACAAACATTGAACAAAAATAATATGCTTCGCTTTTATATGGAAAAACTGATTGTCAATAACTGGTATGGATATATCTGGCATATAACATAACATCACGCTTGTTTCCCCAAAGGGTATAAGCAGAATTATAGCTATAATGCACCCGCATTTTTCCTGTTATACATGTTTCAGTTTTGTGTAAAACGTGTGTTCCAACTAAAGCATGCCTATACACCACATATTACCTAACTTTGCCGGGTGACGATCGAATTGGTGTTGCTGTGCCAGTCTATATTGTGAATCCAAAAATATTTTGAGGTGATATCCTCATTCATACCCTTCGTACGGGGAGAACGGAAGGTTATGTCGGACTCCTACCGACTCAAACACCCAAATCCTACCAGACAATGTCTTAGTTGAATTGTATGATAATTATAGAGCATCACAGTTGTAATGTTATATGTATTGTTAGGCCAGAAAGTCCACTAACTCTTATATCTCTTTTGGTCTCGTAGGAACTGTTCGAAGCTCTAGATAGCACAGGAGAACCGGGACCCAGACGCTCTCGGATCGCGAATAAGAAGCTGTTTGAAGGCATCACGTTTTATTGTATGCCGCCTTTTAGCGTACTCGACCTCGAAACTTTAAAGGTAAGTTGTTTATGTTTTTTTTATAGGGAATTGTTTGTGGTGGTTAAAATTCATCTACCGCTTCTTAAAGCATGAAGTATTGTATTGTATTGTATAACGGGCTGGTGTCCGCAAGTCCACGTCAAAGCGCGTATTTTGCGTATGGGCTATAATCCACCACGCGGGCACAGTGCGGATTGGTAGATGTCACATGTCTTCGAATTTTTGGTTCTAGGACATGCCGGTTTCCTCACGATGTTTTCCTTCACCGTTTTAAGAGCAGTGGTGATGAAATAAATTGCACAAAGTAATGCGCCTGTCTGGGTTTGAACCCATGACTTACTGTTCGTAAGTCGGGGCCGCCACCACTAGGCCACCGCTGCTCTCAAAAAGCATGAAGTAAATAATATAATAATACCTAATAGTAATTATTCTAACCCCTTCGCAGACAACGCTTTGGGCAAATCAAAGGCCGTTCCTGTGTCCTTTAGCAAACAAACATGCTTTCGGCCTTCATTGATTGTAATTATTCGTAGTACTGTCTCTAAGTGGCATTTTTTATAGCTCCAAAGTTTCTTATAATCGAACTTATGGTGCAATCAGCAACTGCTACAAAACCTGAACGAACAGCGAGTACCTAAGTCTTCTTGTTGAACAACCAATCTCGTGGACTTATTGAAGTCGATCGACATAGACTCGTAAATGTCGATAGCATTTTGACTGCACCCATAACTCACATAAGTACTCTATTGTGAGCGCATAATGATCATGCGAGGGTCAGTTTTTAACATTGCATTGTTCACTGGAAATGTACGGTCGAGTGTCCTTTACAATGTAAACGTGAGATTGGGAGTTAATTATACAATTATCAAGTATCGGCTGTCTCCATCGTGGCTTGGATCACGCATTCATCATGCTGGCTTGGATAGCTACGATCTTTGACCTGTCACTAATTATTAGAGGGTTGACTATCATAAGTGATAATACATAAGTACCTTAACAACTAGAAATATCCTCTCTGTAAATAAAACATGGACGCATAAATAGTTCGTTGCGATACACGTGTCTTTTGCACGAGATCCGAAGTGTTTACTTCTGATCTCGTGCAAAAGACACGTATACACAATATTGTTGTTTTTATGTGCTGTAACAAATTGGTATATTATTGGGTAGTGCTATTGTACTTAATAAATGCAATGATAAATCTTATTTCACTCTTTGACATAAAATTCCTCTCCGTGAGGCATAATACTATTTGCTTTAAAACTATAAGCAAATATTTATGTGTCACTCACAAGACTTTTTTTCTCTGTTTGTTTTAGAACATGCTATTATGGGCTGGCGGTCGCGTAGCAGCAGATCCTAAGCTTGTACGAGTAAGTGAGGACTCCTACCAACCCGCACTGTTGCTGGCCGAACCAGAGCGCACGCAGGAGGATCGCTTTACATGTAAGGATGATTTCATTAGTGTTAAGAAGGAAGCCAATCCGCCTAGAGCAAGCGGGCGAGCGAGCGATCAATGCTGTCGTGCCTCTATTGAGAAGAGACTTTTGCCCTGCCGTGGGACAGTAATAGACTAGGCCAAGGCTCTATCCGTAACAAAGGAAAAACAAGGAAATCTTGGCAAGCAAAATATGGTTAGAATTCACATCAAATGAAACCCAATGCAAAGCTTTCATCCATATGGTTTATAACACTTGCGTCCTAATTTTGGCATATGGCACAGTATTTATTTTGATATGCATAAACAGAACACTAATACTACGAAGTAGAAAGTAAATAAAGTGCTCATAAAAAAACCGCTCTTGGTTTACATGAGGTGCGCTGGGGCAAATTAGTCTATAATTACGGTGACTCTCATGTCGCAGCATTTACTTAAGAACATGCGATGTGGTGATCTCATACTCATTGGGGTTTTTTTTTAAACCTGAGCGTTTTTAGGGTATTGCCATATTGACCATACAATTTAACAACAGGTAAATGGACACTGGTGCCCATACACCTAAGATATTTGAAGTGTGGACAAATGGCCTAACGCCCTAAGACAAGACTAAACATTGAACTATGCGTCGATCGAGAGTTTTTCTAGTCGCGGGCAAACGCACTGCCAATGAACTTAAATACAGACAATCAAGTGGTATTTTCCAATGTATCGTTTTCGATAGTACTCAATTACTAATCCTTATTAAAGAAACCCTCGAAGTGATGTAATGTCTGTACAAAAATAAACTGAACAACAATTACGATCGGTCGGCATTTTGTTTGTTCAATGATTCATTTGTTGTGATGGAGCAGATGGAAGGAAATTAAGTTAGCCAGGTCAAGTTTAGAAACATAGAACTTATGACAAAGAGGTTATTTTATTTATTTATTTGCACCAGACACAACAATCCATAAATTAGTTAATAAGTACACTTAAAAATAATGGTCGTTGTCGTCACATAATCAGACACAAATACACACCACACAATACTATTTGAACTAGGTAAAATGTAGAATGTCCGTAATCAAATTTAAAAATAAAATAAGTTAATTTCAATACATAATCAACCATTATTATAAAATAAAAATTCGTTAAATTCAATACGTAGTCAACATTAAAAATTAATTTACAAAATTTAAAACAGTTTGAGATTTTGTTGAAATGTTAATTAATTATTAACATTTTATAGAAATTTATATTTTATGAAGGTTTTAAAATGCCCTAATCTAGAAAATTCTTCTTTTTCTCAGCATACTTGCGTCCACTGCTGGACATATGCCTCTTTGCTTGGCTCTCCAATCGCTTCTGGATGCGGCGGTTCTGTAGAAAATTACGATTTCGCTCTGTTTCAATTTGTTTTTGCAAATTATCCTTAGGATCCTAAGACATAACATTAAGGAAGAAAACTACGAGGAACTAGCAATGTTATTGTATGATATTCTCATATTTCACCAGATTAAAATATTACAAGTCCCACAGCGCAATGTTGAGGTGAGTCTGTGACCACTTTAATGATTATTCAGGTGCCACTGACTGAATGGAAAAAAACGCAAATAATACTTCCCCACTCCAACCAGCCCGCGAAATTCAAATTACGGTCAACGGTCACGATCGGCTTTCAATATACGATCAATATAAGAATAAATTCGCACGCGGTACTCGGAGCGCCCTCAAGCTACTACAAGAGCATGCGCGCGACCGTATATCAAATGCGCTCCGCTGCGCCTCCAGCGGTGTACGCTGGGCCTAAGGCGACTACAGCAGCTAAATTAGCAACTCTATTTGTGGTGGTTCAAACTTTGTTTGAAAAACTGTTAGAATAAAGTTGTAATCAGCTTGCACAACAAAGTGGTTGTTACATCAGACACTGCGGGCCGAATAGTGCGAAATGAGTGGTTTTTTGCAATTTACAATAAATCTATTGATTGGACTAAAAAATAAAACACATAAGACCTGGTGGCCTACCATGACGTCTTAAAGCAGGATCGTTTTAATCTTGTTCCAGTGTGGGAAAGAGATGGCGCTAGACGTCCTCTATAGCTCTGTCTCTTACCCACACTGGAACAAGATTAAAACGATCCTGCTATAAGACGTCATAGTAGGCCACCTGCTTTAAAGTTAGTTCAGTTAGTATGCAAAGTTTCATGATCTAATTTGAAGTACTTTTTGAATACCTGCGGTTTATTGTTCGATTTGGAGGTAACTTTGGATTTTTTTTGTATCGAGAAAAGTTTATGGAATCGTGTTTTCGTCACACATAGTAGGTACCTACTTAGCATTAATCCTCAACTTTACCATAATATATTTATTTCAAAATTTTATAACGGAGGATCATGCTAAGCCATTTGAGGTAGTATAGGCCTTTAACAGTCGCACTTGCGAATACCACCAACGCGATAGTGAGTCTGTTAATTAACATAACCAAGTTTTAAGTCCAATAACCCCATTAATAGGTGGACAAAGTTTTTATTTGCAAATATAGACCATGTGACACCATCGTTCACGTGAATGTATCTATTCTTATTATAGTCATGTAACACTAGATTAGTATGTCTGAAAAACGTTACCTGATTAGCCACGGCAAGTGTTAAGAGCAAGAAATTCTTGCTGTTATCACGTGCCGTGACTAATAATTATGCGTGAACGAGATAAAACATTAAGTTTATCATAAACTTTGAATGGCATCGTAGTTTTATTAAATGTGGAGGCATTTATACCGTAATGATTATGCATTGTTTTAGTAAAGCACTCTAAACGCATGTGCTTACTGAGATTATCCAGATATTTGGCAATCTACAATATCAACTGCCTCAGAACGAAAAAAGTTCCGCACTTGTAAAACTGACTGACGTGTATGAAATTGATAAGCTGCACTATTGATAGCATTGCTTGTAGCCTTATTTGTGACATCAGAACAACATCATTTTGACTAATGAAAAGTTAATTCCTGACCTCCGGCATCCCCTTCGTGTTAGGTTACTTGAAACCATGCAAACAGAAATAGGAGCCCCGGGCAGTGGGGCCACGTCGAAGTCGTTTCAAACATTTGTATTCAGTAGCCCATTTTCAATTTATTTTCGCACGTTTAAATCTTACCCATTTTTATTTCACCTTGTCCACCTAACTTTGTTATTAAAGCTAAATTTAAACCGTAATTGTTCGAGCTATATTAGTGGCACAGCACATGAATAAAATAGTATGCTGGTGCCAAATGCATGCACGTTTAAAAACTGCAATAAAAACAATGCCTGTAACTTCATAGTAACAAATACAACGCAACTTGCTTTCGACGAACATAATGACGCAGCTTTGTGTAACAACAGTACCGCGGAATCGATTCTGGCTTAGAAATTTCGAACTACGATTATATATGTACAACAAATAGTCAAATAAAAATGACAAATAACAATAAAAATATTACAAAAACGAAAGGACATTATAGGCCTACGATCAATGGAAATGTTATTACTTTGGGCAAAGAAAGGCTGCGTTCCGAATTAAGCTGTAATCGATTTGAGCGTCCATAAACCCCGTTCCGAATTACCGTGAGCGCGATATCGATGTTTCTTGAATCGTCATAGATGACGTCATAACATGCGCCATCTTGCGCATACACCGACCATGCATGCCCCAAATAAATAGCGCTGTTGTTGTAATAAAATTATATTTATTATCGTTGCATCTATGTAATTTGTAAATCGTGAGATTTTTTTAAGGGGTAAATCTTTACCCGGAGCAAAATACGCTATTATAAACACTTCCGTCATCCTTTCCATCACTGGACGAATCGTCGTTCTCTATCTCAAAATCAGAGTCGATAGAGTGAACCAACATAACTTCCATTTTCACAAATAGGTCTTGTGAAAGGTTTTCGTTTAGGGTTATGTGTACTGTCAACCCGTTCACGAGCACTCTTGGCTGTCATAATCGTGATATCTAAATCGGAACGCAAAATATAGGTGTGAGCGCTGTGAGCGATTATTTTATAATACGGAATGCAGCCAAAGAGTAATAGTCTCCTGGTCACGTGTGTCGACCGGTCGGGCATGCTTTGTTTCGTTCGCACTGGATGGTTTTTCAACAAACACTTTGCTGGGAAATCTGATTTTCGCAACGCAGTCACGTGTTACAATATAACAATACAACGAATTTTGGGGCGACCTTGATGACTTCATCTGCATAATCCTAATTAAAATAGCGGCGGGTTCCGATCTTAACTAGTTCCCAGTTCCCACTTATTTTTCTCACAGTTTAAAGACAACGCAATATAAAAGCCAAAAAACTGCAGTACTTATAATAATAGTTTAATAGTTAGCTTTAATAGTTTTTTGCCTAGGTAGTTTCTAAGCTAAGTACATTTTTTGTTAAATATTTTTCTTGTTTCAGACCTCGCAATGGAGCAAAGTGTCGTGCCAGTTAACTACGAATGGGTCCTGAACTGCCTCGGCAACTACACGCTAGGCTCTATACAAGAACTACTGCTTTGTCCATCATCGCTTCTGCCGCCGGCCACCGCCAAGTGGCCCGAAGTTTTGTTGGCTCATGATTTTGATGATACAAATGAAAATATATATCTACCTCAATAAATATCATATTGGCCATTTACCAAATAAGGTAAAGCCTTTACGCTTTATCCATCAAATTAATGTTCAAATCATCATACTGTTTACATCATACCTAAATATTGCTGTGCAAATGCGTACTCTTTAAGACCAGCGCCACATTGTGGTCGATAGCTGCCCAGACGCAACCGTCGGAAGTAAGGACGTCATATAAAGCACTCGTACATTTATATAAGTTATGAAATATATATTTTATACATAATTAATAATTCTGTGTTTTATTTAATGTGAACAGCTAGAAATCTCACCGGTTTTCCTCAAGTTTATAGTAAAAATCTTCCAGTTTTTTTTTCGAGGAAACTCACCCTCTCTACCTAGTTTGGCTACTAACGCCTCAAGGAGAGGAATAAATTAATAACATCGATTGATGCTACTATTTCATGCTCTAGTACTGGGAAATCCTCGGACACCAGTATCAAACAATCCTCGATCATTAAAAGGAACTAGTAGGACTCATTAAAGTTAGGTGCTAAATGATAGATACCTAAGACCTCGCGTGACTCAATGGGGTTCACCGCTGCTTGCGGAGATGACGGACCTTTGCCGACTAATTGTCTGACGCGATAACGCGATACGAGCCTCACTCGTTGCTACTTGCCTAGAGGCTAGCCGATCGCTGCGCTCCACGTAGTAGGTACTTATGTGTAAGAGTTACTTTTGGACTTTGGTACAACGTACGACCCTGACTATTTGAGGAAATCATAAAACTTGACTGATTAACCAGTTAGGAATAAATGATGATAGGCACTGCTTGTGTCAACTGTGGAACAGTGTTGAAGTTCATATCCCCGGTACGAAGTAGGTTGGGACAATATTATTCGAAGATAGAGAAGATCTGTCTTTCGGCTGTCGTTATACTCGTTATAATGGTATTGAACATAGCTTTCTTGAGACTTATTTTGATGGTGTGAGTTATTGTATCGTGAGGTCCCTCGCTAGTGCTTTTTAAATATAGATTGCTCAGTAGATAGACTAGTTCCTACCTAAATAAACTCATCAGTCAGCTAGATTGAATAAGTGGCACTTGGTAGCGCAAGTTGGTAGAACATTGATCATCCTTTAGTTTACATCAATAAACTCGTGTAAGTAATGGAAAATTCCCTGGGTAGTAGTCATTGCGAAACTGCTGCGGGTGTAACAAAATACGCGGAACTTTGAGTTGTGATGTAACGGTAACTAGATAATTATTGTGATATTAAGAAACACGTAGGCAGCGATTGACCTAAAAGTTCCCCAAACGGGCTCAAACTGAAAAATTACCAATGGAACCCGATCGGAGGAATTGAACCCAGAACATCACGCTCTGATCTGTTTGAGTTCAATGTTCAATATTTACAAATAAGTGTGATAAGCTCACAATCGCTATGAATGAATCATCAAAACAAACGTGCGTTGGCCTTGGGAATATTCTGTAACAAGTTATTGTAGATATTAATATAGATAAGTAACCTGCCTATCTCCAAAAATCTATATCCAGCCGCCTGTACCCATGTTATTGTTTGAATAGAATAGAATAATCGCTTACTTTCGTGAAATACCTATGGTACAGATGCCAGCCACATCAAGCTAATATAATCTGTCAAAACTTTGTAGATAAAGCATTGGCTTCAAGGTTCATTGGGAAATATTGAAAGTTTTGGGTACTTACCTTGATGTGCTGGCGTCTGTACTTTGAGGTGTTAAAGATAAATAGGTTCTACATATTATTATTCCGCTTCTTTCGCTTAAATTCATCATGCAAATATTGTTGGACATACTAAATCTAAGCTATACCTACAAGTATTGTCCATTTTTCAAAAATTATGCTAATTTCAAATCCGTTTTGAAGATTAGGTAGGTACTGACTTTAATTATTTCTCGTTAAAATGAAAAAATACTCCCTATTTTAAATTTATTTATTTTTTAAGAAATGTGGGTAATCTTCAATGATGTCATCTCAAGAAGGAATATTGTGAAATACGTCGAGATCGAGAACATATTTTCAGAACCGCGTGGTTCTGTAAAAAAAACTCAAATATTCTTAATTTGGGATAGAATTAAGGTCATCTCCTATATACCTACCTACCTACCTCCCTAGCACCCAATGCAAAATGGTTAGAAGTTTAGCCGAGCTTAGCGCTGGGGAAATACAGCAAGGTGTAGGTACAGCGCCACCACAAGATTAAGGGTTGAACCTCATCTGGCAGCACGGAATCACAGTTTTCCGTGCTCCTACACTTTTTTGTCGCTCGCTCAGACAGGAGCGGCATTTTATCATTTGCTAGACCGAGAAACAGCGTGCTATGCTGCTGATCGTATCATATAGGCTGCCGCATACGATAGCTTTCGGAGCATTGAGCATTCCCGCTCTGTTCAACCCTTAGACGATCGGGGTCGGCATTCAGAAACAATACAAAAAAGGTTGAAGATCCATTCTTCAAATTAAAAACGGGTTCTAACTGTAGTCCAAGGTTAATCAACCCAGTTATTGTATTTTGAACTTGATTCGCACTACGGTAAAGTTCATAATACAATAAAAGTAGGTACCTATGCTTGAAGGTTATAGCTTAGACTGGAGATAAACTCGATTTTGCAATGAGAAGTTATAATTTTACATTGACAGAGATACCGCTTTTAAGCTATACTACTACTACTGTTGGTAGGTGTACCATTATAACTAACGAGCATTGATAACTTTATTGGCTGACATTATGCAAGGAATGAATAGGTACGGTACGGTATAAGGTAGGTAGTTGTAGAAATTTAAGTCTATGAATGGTATAGGTTTAAAGAATTCAACCTAGGATAACCTGCATGATAATGTAAAATAATAACAGTCTAATAAAAGCCGAACCAATCATCGTATCAACATTTAGATTAATGGCACAATGGCCACGTCGCCCTCTAGAACTTTGAACTATCTAATTACACATCACACGGCTTAAAAGCCTAACCAAAGTTCGAACTCCCGCCTTCTGTGAAGTTCGCTCATAATATCGCCTGATCACAACTGTACATCGTGCCATCTACGTGACGAGCCAGTGACGTGGTCGTCGACATCGCGCCACCTCGCCCTCCAATCCACGCGCATTCGCTGCGCCTACCATACCACTCCACTCACTCAGTCTGAAACAACCGCCACGAACGTGCCCATGCTAGTAGGTCCACAGTCCAACACGTGAACTTATTGATTGCACCGGCCGGTCTGTTTGTTGCTAATGTTATTGTTATTTCGGTTAAAAATTATCAGAATATAAATAACGCGCTCAACTAACGAGGATATCCACTCATCCTTGGTGTTTCACTCTGTTAACAGTGTAATTAAAACAACTTCTTGCCATTTTTAACGGATTGTCTAATACCTTCATTTATTTATTGGTAAGTTTTTATAAATTTTACTTTTATATCCATAAATAAACAAATTAAGTTCCTACTATATTTAATTCTGTAAGTCGGGCGTTATCTTGCACTTCTTGCAGTTTAAAGTGAAGTGGGTTAACCCTCTCTCGCCGCGTCTCACCTGCAAATAACAGTCTAGTGCTGGCTGAGTGCATATATATAATTGAAGGTCGAAAAGGACTTTCTTTTTTTTAATGATAAAATGTCGATGATTTTAGTTAAAATATTAATTAATAATCGTTCTTCTTTTTAATTAGTGGAAACTGGAACAAAACGATACTATTAGTCATGAACGTGGGTACTGTGGGTAGGTTATTAGAGCTAAGTAGGTAGGTAGGTACCAATTTAGGAAATATAATGATTAGAATGTGAAATTGCAAGCTTTTTCTGATGACACAGCATGAATAGTAGACGTTGGCTTACAGGAAAACGGTTTTCCGCACAATACCATTGTGTTTACCTACCGATTAGATTAAACGAACACGAATTTATGAACAAATTTTGCCGCATGATGCAGAAATATGTACCTACCTATAGTACCTATCTACCAACAAGTGGCGTTCATTCCTATTTTTTTACAAGACTGAATTTGAGCATGACTTTAAAAAAGTAACTGTGCAATGTTTTGTCCAGCCATATCTACTCTACCCATCAACCTTCTCAAATTCGCACCAACTCAAACGTTTTTTTTTTAATCTTGGTTATATGTGGAAAATCGTGAAGCGTAGGTACCTACCTATGGTGTCCAACTTATAGTAGGAATAGGACGTGTTCGATAGCTCAACTAAGGCCGCGTCAACTTCATTGAAGGCGGACCACGTGGACCAGAGATGAATTATTTACTTGAGACTTTATTATTCTTAAGTACTTATCTTGGCTAAATTAAAAGACACGGCTGCTGATCTAAGTTTGCTACTTGTTCACTTGGAGTTCACATCAGCCTGAAAATATCTATCTTTTTTTTTAACTACCTTCTTGACATGATTAGTAATCATGTCAAGAAGGTAGGCCTTAGAGCATTTTAGCTATGTCTAAGGCCCATGTATTAACGAATAAGGACTCGATCTTAGTATAAATAAGGAGAAATAAGATATCTTCATACAAATCCACCGCGCGCGGCTTGTATGTGTGCGCCATAGTATCTTTTTGTCTCCGCACGCACACTCACGACCCGTGCCAGCTGAGAAAACGCGTTTACGGGTCGAGATATTGTTTGAGTTCCTACTTCCCCTTTTTTATTTTGACTGGATGGACTTTTAATAGAGCGTCAGCACTGCATACCTATGGGCTATGACCTAGGTAGTTTCTGGTGCTCGATAATCTGCACCATCACACGAGTCGTGCTTACCTGCTATGGATAGGACATCGTCAATTTTATGTTTGTTTTCTGTGTAAAATCGGGCAAGTTTACCAAATCAAACAAAAATATAATCTAAATAATAAAACTCGCGATTGTTTTTATCGACTGCGGTGTTTCTTGAAAATCGATAACTAACCAATCTTTAACTCGCGCATCCTTATTCCTGAAACGTCAAGTCGACGTTAGTTAGAAAAAACCGCAAAGTCAAACAAATCATTAGTCCATCCATAGCGCGCATTTATCATTACCTGAGATTGGTACGTGTAAAACACTTGAGTTTACGTAATTAAAGATATTCCTGTAGTTTTGATTCTCGAATTATATGACATTGTCATGAATACGTCTATCCCTCATAATTTTATCGAAAAGAGTTCAATTTTGATTGACTTGAAATGCTACCTGTAATTTAGTCCTAGAATCTTAGTTATAGTGTTATGCGATCCTTAAATTATGTGAATGTGAAGGCCAAGCAAGCAATCATAGCATTTTAATGTAGTGCAGTAGTGCATTGTTTTTATTTATTACATTTGTCTTCAGTAAACACAAGTTCACAAAGATGGCTCCAAACATATCGGAGGATGTGAACGGAGTACTCTTCGAGAGCGACGCAGCAACACCGGACCTGGCGCTCGCCACCCCGCCGGTGCAGAAAGCGGACAACAAGCCTAAACAATATGTGTGGAGGAACATCTTACTGTTTGCTTATCTTCACTTAGCAGCTCTATATGGTGGCTATTTGTTCCTCACCTCTGCGAAATGGCAAACAGACGTATTTGGTGAGTATTGCTGCTAAATATAGCTTATTATAAACTTACTATATAACCTATTTGATACTGCAATAAACTGATTAAGTTAGTTGGATAACTAATTCATTTAAATAGAATGATGCATTCATTCGTTTGGGTATGATAAATAATGAGTGTTGTATGTTTTCAGCCTACATCTTGTATGTGATGTCTGGGCTGGGCATTACGGCTGGAGCACATCGCTTGTGGGCCCACAAGTCCTACAAAGCTAAATGGCCGCTCAAAGTTATCCTGATCATCTTTAACACCATTGCCTTCCAGGTAAGATACAAAATATTTATTTTCTATATATATATATTCTTACAGTAACAAGCAGTGTACATATAATAATAACTATGTCTTTCATAATTATACAGTAGGTAATTTGTGGTTTCTACTAAAACTGGTACCCTGTAACAAATACCAATCAGCAAAATAATTCAAATCATCCTAATTAAAATTATGTTTTGTAACAGTCTATTTTTGCATGCAGACTTAGGTCATGTAAACATACCTATTTGTTGTTGTGCATTATGAATACTGCATAGCACATAGATATATGATACAAAATAATGGTGTCATACAAGTGGTGTCACATGACATTGTTTTTACTATGAGTTTTTCTTGCTTTAAAACTATCTTTTACAGTCAGAGAAAAATATTGTACCTAAATTATTAGTAGTTTTTGAGACTTTTCCTACAGTTCTTATAAGCATCAAGTGCCTTGGTAGCCCATAGGCATACATAAACAATGTATTTCCCTATGGGACCTAGAAATGGGCTTTCAAGGCGACTTGTTTGTTTGTGTCATGCATTGACGAATTATTACTAACCTTTTTCCCTATGAAGTCAGCAGAATTGTGATAAAAAAAAATTAATGGAAAATAAGTCAGTAGTGACTTAAGAAAAGTTATTCCAAGTTTTTACCTGGTACTGGTCGGCTAATTTATGTAACTTAAGGATATTTTTTTTTTTTGGCTTTTTGACAAAAAGGGGTTTTTTCCACCATGCTATGCTAAGCCAATACAAAGTCTAGGTCAGCAAGATTTATTATAAAGTTCAAGAGTATTTTAGACAAAACCTGTATGTGCTTCAGTTTTAATAGTTGTTTTTTTGTTGTAACCCCTGTATATTAGAGAAAAATAATATATTAATTTTATCTTCTAGGATGCCGCTATGGACTGGGCTCGCGACCACCGCATGCACCACAAATACTCAGAAACTGACGCTGATCCTCACAATGCTACCCGAGGCTTCTTCTTCTCCCACATTGGTTGGCTACTTGTCAGGAAGCATCCCGACCTCAAAGAAAAGGGCAAAGGACTCGATATGAGCGACTTACAAACTGATCCCATACTTCAATTCCAGAAGAAGTAAGTAAACGTTTTTATTTGATGAGTTCAAGTTGAACACAAAAAAATCTGTTTGTGTTAAACCTACTCAAATTATGCATGTTGATCATGAGCACATATTTTAGAGTTCAAGATCAAGGCTTTTAGTTGTTTGGTATGATTCACATAAAATCTGATTTTGACTATTAGACGTTTAATTGTTTTATTTTGATAAGTAGGTAATATAGACACATAATTTAGTTAAATTATAAATTCCATTTTTGGGCTTGAACTAACTAATTGTATCCCTAAAATTATAGTAGTAACCACAGTAGTAGTCCTTGGCCTGCAGGCAGCAATAGTAATTATTTCTTGGTTTGACCTTGGAAGCTAAGCTAACTCAACCTGATTAACCTATTTATATTTTTTCTAGGTATTACCTGCTCTTGATGCCCTTGGCTTGCTTCGTTATGCCCACGATGATTCCGGTTTACCTTTGGGGCGAAACCTGGAGCAATGCATTCTTTGTGGCGGCCATGTTCCGTTACGCATTCATCCTCAACGTCACTTGGCTCGTCAACTCCGCTGCTCACAAGTGGGGAGACAAACCCTACGACAAGAGCATCAAACCTTCCGAGAACATGTCAGTAGCGATGTTCGCTCTCGGCGAAGGGTTCCACAACTACCACCACACCTTCCCCTGGGATTACAAGACTGCTGAGCTCGGCAACAACAAACTCAACTTCACCACCACCTTCATTAATTTCTTTGCTAAACTTGGTTGGGCTTACGACATGAAGACTGTGTCTGAAGATATCGTCAAGAACAGGGTGAAGCGCACGGGCGACGGCTCCCATCATCTGTGGGGATGGGGCGACAAAAACCAATCCAAAGAAGAAATCGCTTCCGCTATAAGAATCAATCCCAAGGATGATTAAATGCAATGCATGTTTTAATGTGGGTACATCTATCCACAATAAATTCGTAAAATTTTATTTACTAGATATTTAGAGATTAAAAAATCTATTTATAAAATAGATAGACACATTAGAAATACTTGTGAAGCATACATTGTATTATCTGAATGCACTTCGGGCAATAGATCAAACACAGGTTTGCTATTGAATATCAAGCAGCTAGTGACCATGTTGTGTTGTGGCGCTACTTCCTCTGCAGTACGCGGGCGCGCGAGGCGCGAGGTCGCGGCCGTCGAACGGTCCACTGTTTCACGCTGCTTCATCATTATTGTCGTTTCAGCAGCTTTTATAATACACCCTTAGGACTTCCTAGGTCTCACTATAATTAATACAGAAATTTATATAATCATAATTCGCCTTATATTCTCAAAATTTAGGATCACCACTAAATAATTATAGAAATTATTCGAAAACGTTATTGGAAATTAATAACTAAAAGTTTATGGATGTCGGAACAAGTTATTCTATGTGATAGAAATAATTTGATAGAGGTTAACACATCAGTATTATAAACCACATATTGTTATTTTATTTTAATATAATTGATTATGCAGTTAACTAGTCTTTTGCATTTGTAAGAAGTTAAGTACAAAGTTTAAGTTGTTAAAGTCCCAATAAATTGATAATATTTCAGAAACGCTGAACTTGTTGTATGGAGGAAATATGTGGTATATAAGATCTTGAGATATTTGTTTCATGTTGTAAAAGCAGATACAGAATTGCGGGTAAAACAATTAAGTACTGAAATTAATTTACTTGTAAGCATTATTCTGTAAATTACGTACAATTTTACGAAACTTAAATGATTTTATAATTCGACTAACATTACCGCGTTACAAACATTACCGCATCGAGCTTATTTATATTAGAAGTTAATAGAATGCTGGATCAGCTGGTCTGACTCATAAGCCGCTCATGCGCTACTGATTATAATGTGATGAAAGTTATTTAGCTACGCCTATATACGTATGTGCTATTACAACGTGTATTTTACTGACTGATGTGTAAGAATTGTGATAATTAGAAGGGTAACAAATTATCCTGTATGTAAGCGGAAAGTGAACAATTGTAGGTAATATTAATTTAGAAAGTATGTTTGAATATGTTATTTTAATTAATTTAATTTTTATTGTACTGCAATTACATGAAAGTTTCAACTAATGTCATTTCATTATTAAACTTTTCACATCATGAAGCTTATTCGAATACTTAATTTGTTTTTTGTTCTAAATGATTGTTTGGAATTAACTATTAAATTACTGTAGCACAAAATAACAAATAATTATTTTATTTACTTATTAGCACAATCCAGCCTCGCCAGTTAGATAACCTACTTCCCACGAGTGCGTCCCACTGTTATTACTGACGTACATTACTTACTGAATAATAAAACAACAATGTCATGAGTAAAATAGTATATTTTAAAAAGCCATTTTTATAAATAAATTTTAATGTAAATAATTATATACATCTTCAATCATATTTACATGTATAGAGAGTTGAAATGCACGAGCATTAAGTCTTAATTTCAGCATTTAGTGGGGCAAGGCGTGTAGGCACATGCGCCTCATTTATTTACATGTACCCGATTTCAAACATGGTATAGAAAAATGTGAGTGGTGCTTTGGTACCTATATCAACTTGTGTTAGCAACTTTCTAACGGCAAAATTGGTCTAGCAGTTTGCTTGTATCCGTTGTAGGTAATTTAGGAGCTATTATTTCGCCTTTCTATTTATCAAAAAGGCATTTTGATAACTATTAAGTTCCGACCCAAGTCACTCGTTCATACGTAGTAGATATTTTAAGTACTAAAATTGTTGCGTAGATGTAGATAATATTTGAACCTTAGCTTAGCAAAAACAGTTCATAATAATGAGTTTGTTTGTTTTGTAATCTTTTGAGACCTTTTTCTAGTAAGGTCGTTGCGTCATTGCGCCTCGCATCATATGTTCTCTTCGTGAAAGATATCTTGTTCATCGCACTTGTCGGGTAAACACACGAAGAATTCTATCAAGTTCATTATAGGGCCTCGTGAAAATGGATTCTGGTATCGCCCTCGTTTATCTCTCAAGTAAGGATATCTTTTGTAATTGAACATTTCATTTGTAGTCAAATTCATGCAGGCGTGCAGAATCTGAAATAGAACAAAATATTAGGCTTCGTCAGCATAGACTTGTCGTAGGTGTCTAATTATTAAGTACCTAACTAGATCAATTCCTACTGCGAAATTACGTAAACGAAAAACTTTCGTGTCATCTAAAAATATTGGCAACGATCTTTAAATTCGGTCGATTATGTCTGACTATGCGACAATAACAACAGGGTAATCTGGGATTTTATTGTTCTAAACATATTATTTCCCTCTTTTTTATTTGTATTCATGTATAGGCGGTCTAGAAACTTAAAAAAAAGATTTTATCGACTTACGGAAGTACAAGTAAGAATCCAGCCCAGAGCACAAAAAGTGATTGCCTCGAGTAGTCCCAAAACATACAGCAGTCCGAACCCTTCGAGCAGCAGGCAGTAGCAGGCGAAGTATATGGACAGGGTGCAGTTGATGGCCACGCTCATGACGAACAGGAAGAACCACATCCTGTTGCGAACCCCCACGCAGTTGTAGATGAATGGGCAGTGGTGGTCGAAGTAAGCCACGCAGCGCTTGCAGATGCGACAGTGCTTGGCCCTGGATAGTGGAAGATACAATATTTAATTACATCCCAGTGAATAAGAAGCGAGCCTATTGCCATTAAGATGGTTCAAATCTAGACTGCTGCTACAGAGACGAATGGCTGCATGAACCCAGAATCCTGCCCAAGAGTAAAAAAAAATTACTACTTACAACTAAAAAGCAATTTATCCTATTGGTTATGTTTGAAAATGCTACCAACATAATTGTAACGTATAGGTATATTATTATTTTAAGCAACATAATCTAGGTAAAATAATTACAAAAGAAATAAATAGCTGGGTAAGGTAGATCTAATTATTTCTGAGTAAAAACTAAGAAAACTACTGATAGACAGCTACATCCGGTTAGACTGAAAGCCAACCCCAATATATTTGGAACTTGGAAATAGGCTACGTTTTGTCGTTTAATAGCGTATGTAGGAATCTATTAGATCAATAGTTTATAACTAAGTTGGAACTAAATCACTCGAAGGCTAAAGCTATGACACAGACTCACGGCGATTGTTTAGCAACAGTAGTGTACAATAATACTGGCCGCTGAAGGCGCGACGGATTGCAGCAATAAATTGAAACTAACTGAACAGTGAAATCGGTGAAAGTTAGGAATATAAAATTTTCACCTAAATTCAGCTGTCTTGATATTTAATTAAATTAAGCGATGTGCAGATGGTTAGGTGCCTAAAATTATTACAGCATGCTGATTGCTTTGTGCATGATCCAGGCAATGACCTTAAAGTAGGTTAATTAAATAAAGAAGTTAATAAGTAGGACAGTAGGAAGGTACCTCAGCGGTCTCAGACATCGGCAAGTGTGGCACAATCGTGACAAGATCACGTTCCGTTTCTTCCATTTATCATAATAGGGAATCTGCCTGATGGCTCTATAATACGTCTCCGAATTTTGTGGAATGTAGCCTGGATCCCTTCTGTTAGCAATGACCCAGCTGAGCCACATGATCGCATTCCAGTACAGGAAACAGTAATGGGAAAGACGTAGCGTGTTCCATGTTAGAGGTATACACCTTATCACATACATGGGGTATCCCCACAGAAGTACTGATACTAAGAAGAAGAGTAGAGGCCCCTTAGAGTCGCCAGCGCCCCCGAACAAGAGAGCCCACAGTTCTGATAGCGGAGGCATCCAGTGTGATTTGCGTTTCATCTCCTTTTGCAACAATTTGACCACTTCTAAGTGCCGGTGACTTTGCGCCAACATCAGTGGTGTTTTCCCATTTTTGTCACGGGGTTCTAGTTCAGCTTTTACCTAAAAAAGAATGTGAATAAATTGATGTTACTGAATTTCAAACTAAAATTGTCATAACGTGGATTCGCCATAAAAGTACCTTCTCACAAAGCAGTCTCACACAAGTCAAGTTTCCCGACAGACACGCCAAATGTAACGGTGTGGATCCGAAATTGTCAGTGCAATGTAAAGGGACCCCTGAGTAGATCAGCAGACGGACTAGATCCGCGTGGCCCTTATACGCGGCCCAGTGAAGGGCGGTGTCTCCGTTGATGTCTGAGAGCCGGGTCGCTGCTCCCATGCCCAGGAGATACGCAGCCGTCGCCGTCTTGCCATACATACAGGCCGTCATTAATGGGGTCAAACCTGTAGCAAAGAATAATAATTATTACTGGAAAGAAGCGCACATCCGTAGACAGGCAATGCCTAATTGCCTACCCAGGGCCTCATAATTGTAGAGCACGCCACGACAGTGGCGATAAGTCCCATCTTTGAGGAGTGGCTTGAGAGACGCCACGGCGCCCTCACCTTCCGCCTGACGCAGGTCCTCACCGGACACGGTGTTTTCGGGAGGTTCCTGCACCTTATTGGGCGGGAGGAAACGCCCGGGTGTTTCCACTGCGAGGATCGACCGGAGGACACGGTGGAGCACACGGTGGAGGTGTGCCCCGCGTGGGCGGAGCACCGCCGTGTCCTCGAAGCGGCGATTGGCGGCGGCGACCTCTCGCGTCCGGCCCTGGTGCAAGCCATGGTCCGGAGCGAGACGGAATGGGACGCCGTCACCTCCTTCTGCGAAGCAGTAATGCTAGAGAAGGAGGTGGCGGAACGTGAGAGGGAGAGAACCTCACAGCGTCCCGGCCGCCGCGGGAGACGCCCCGGGCGTCGGGGGCCACCAAGTGGTCCCCGGCCACCGTAGGCGCGGGCCTGTGGACGGTGGGCTATGGGCTAGCTCGCCGTCCGTCCGTCTCATGACGACAGGCCGTGTCGACGGCGCGTCCGTGTTCCACGCGCGCCTTAAAGAGAGTCAGCAAAAACGAAGGGGTCAAGGACCGATGCCTGCCGGGGTTGCGGGACTGTTCGAAAGAGATACCGTGGCCCCGGAACACAAAGGGCGATGAAGGAACATGGATGGGTTTTAGTCAGTAAAAGTCTGACACTCCCTCCTGCTCCGCCCAGAGCGGGAGAAGTCATTTGACGATTTCCTATCCGAAAAAAAAAAGGGCCTCATACCACCCATACTGTAGCCGTACATTTGCACGGTGCAAATGTACGGCTACAGTAAGTTAGGCAAGTGGCGAGCAATAATTGTAAGGAGAGTCTGGTCAGTGGTCTTGTTACCTTTGAAGTCGGCAGCATTGACTGCCACTCCAGACTGTAGCAGCACTTGAACCACCGACGCATGTCCCTTTCGGCAAGCCCAGTGTATCGGTCGGGGTCCCTGGAGGATACACAACATAACAAATACTTAACTAAAAAGTGTGTGTATTATAATTTATTTAATCAATTGCTGCAGCTGGTAATCCTATACAGTCTTGGTGATATTGATTCAGCAGTTATTATTGTGTTTTATATTAGCTGTTACTTCTTTTCTTTTGGTAGTGTTAACTGTTACTGCAAGTTGATGAATGTTTAATCCTACTATTAAGTATAATATTATAGATGCGAAAGTTTGTGAGTATGGATCTAAGGATGGATGTTTGTTACTCTTTCACGCAAAAAATACTTAACGGATTTGGATTAAATTTTGCACACAGATAGTTTATAACCTGGATAACCCACATAGGATACTTTTTATCCCGGTAGTAAGATCCCATGGGACAATTATCAAACTTTACGCGGGCCAAGCCGCTGGCAGAAGCTATTGTATAATAATTTACCTGGGTGCCTAAGCAGGACAGGTCTATGGGGGCTCCCCGCTCGACGAGGTAGCGCATGACGGCGACACTGCCGTCCAGCGCGGCCCAGTGAGCAGGCGTGTAGCCATGCTGGTCGCGGGCACTCAACACTTCTACGCCAAGTTTTTCTACCAGGCGCTCGATTTCTGACACCTCACTAAAACACGTAGGTAGATTATTCAAGAAGTCTTGAAACAGTTTTAATAATTTGAAGGTGCTTTTAGAAGTTTTTTATTATATATTTATTTTTCAAAGACTGTATGAGAGTAGGTACCAACTACCACCTCCTAGGGTAACGTATGGTGAGTGCACCTGTCTGCGCTCTCGCTGGGGCTCTCGCGTCCATGGCTAGTCTTTGTTTAGATTGGCTACCACAGCTGAAATTCGGTCTGGGCGACTACAATAGATTACCAACTTTTTTTGTCAAAGCCTACATTATGTAACTTAAATTTCTTTACTGAATAGATTGTAGGTACTTGAAAAAATATCTAACCCAGATCGCACAGCTTCAAAAATAAGTTGATGTAGATCAGAATGCTGGTTGTAGCTGGTGATAGTCCTGGGCGGAGCGGCCGGCGCGTCGGGCGACATGGGCGAGCAGGGCGGCAGCGCCTCCTCCGCCGCCATCGTGCACGGGGGCGGCTGCGGCAGCGCCCACACGCCGCGCGCCGCCCCCGGGCTTGGGTACACCTGGCCAGGTAGACGTCATTAGAAATGCTAGCTCAAACATCCTACCTACTGGGTACGGCCTACGGTACACCTACGTAAGGAAACATCATTACAAGGGACGTTGGTTAGGTAGGTACAAGTTATAGTAGAAACAGAGGGGTTGTCGGTAAGAGCCTGACATAAACCTCGGCTCTGCCCAGACTTAGGGTTTAAATAAATGCTTCCTTTTAGATTCGACGACACGGTGCAGGATTTGGAAGGCCTAGAAATAAATGTCAAAAAGACCACGTCAGTTCACGTCACGTCCTGTTGTGAACTCCCAACGAAATACTAGACCCAGGCTGTTCGTCATCTTCTTAGTTTTTTATGTATGGGTCAGCTAGTCTGGAATTACAATAAAGAGAACGAATGTAAAACGAAGTAGACAATGTTACCCACTAACATGCAGGAAGCACACACAGTGAGTGACTTTGTGCCGATCGATTTCAATGCGGGCTTTCTGCATAGTTCCTACGTTAGGTAGGTTACCTACCAGCTGCATAAATGTATCTACTTGTATAATTTACTATCCGCAATTAAAAATAAATTGTTTTTTATACTTTAACAATCTTGATAAAAAGTTGAAATAGGTCGCCGTAGGTATATATACCTTCAGCATTAGGTGCCTCGTAATTAGCTCCGTGCGCAGTGCGAGTCTCGCACAACAACGAATTATAGCACAAATCGAAGTTTTGTCACGCTGTGTAATTATAAGTTCGCGATTATACCTATTTGCAGCATGTTGCTGACACTACGCTGTCGCTACACACTTTTCTTCATAATAAACATTAGAATTGGGTACTTGAAAACATCTTGTTTCAATATGTAATTTGAAAACACCCCGAAAATCACGTCCAAGTTTATGATACTGTTGAACTACGCTAGGTGGTTGATGTGGATTTCCCGGGGCACAAACATATCCACTTTTCACGCCTAGGTGGCATTAATGAAAAATCCTATGAACTGAGAGGATCGTGGTTTGGGTATTTCCCTTACCTTGCTACTCACGGCGAGGCCGACGCCCCCCGCCACCACGGATCCTTCTCCGTCCGCCACGGCCGTATCGCCGGCAAACGAACGCACTGTGAAACTTTGTCCTACTCCAACTATTAAAAATTATAAGGACTATTCTCAAACAAAAGTAAAAACAAATCTGAGATTGCGTGACCTCCGACTACTAACACGGTTATTACTGCTTTTATTTATATCGATTCATGGTTTTCAGAGCATGCGCCCTGCTAGCCATCGAAAGTAGACCCAAAGTTTAAATTATTTTGAAATTGAGACGAGTCAAAGCTGATTTTTCAACTGATTTTAGCTATTGTCTAAATAATTTTGATGATGGAAAAGAAAAAGAGTTCTAAGTTTTTAAAACTCTAACAGCATCATGTTTTGAAACCGTATCAACAGATGGCGCTATTACATAATTTCCTTCAAGTTCAACCAACACGTAACCTATTTATTCGTATCACTTCGTAAAGTTTATGAATAAACCTTGAACCATTAGAACTGATAATAAAACAGTCCAATGGATAATCTAATATTTGATCAATCACTGTTTAAAACACGCTTAAATTATTGTAAAACGTCTGAGTATGGCGCATGCGCTGTGGTTGCAAGCCTGCAAGCCGGGAGTTCCCGGGTTCTAATCCGATTCGATTCAGGAACTGATTGCTGAGTAATGTAATAAATGGAACAGCTACTACTACTACTACTACAATATATAATCTACTGAAAACTGTGTTTGATGAATGAACAAAAAAATGTGGACCAGAAATCGGCCGAATTTACCGTCAGTTTGTATTTTCGGAAACCAGGACTTCTTTCAAATGCGCGCCCTCAGTGCCGTTTCGAGGATTTACATCAGGATCGTGATCTAGTCTTCCAGACTCCATCTCCTGAAATATTGGTTTACGCTCTTGGTCATTTTTCCATTAGCGTTGGCGATTTCATAGGCGCTTGCACAGCTTTCGTCGAATAAAATAATATTAACAATTTCAATCAATTAAAAATTAAGATTTTTATTGATTGAAATTGTTAATATTATTTTAACTGCGCTTGTTGAGACTGAAAGCCGATTGGAACAATGTTAGTTAGGTACCTTCTCAACATATAAAAAGCTACTATATAATAATACGAATAAATTACCTATTAGTCCTATTACCCTGTCTGCAGTAATAGGTGTAGAATGATGTTCATTATTTCCTGTTAAATATGACGACTTCGAGGCACCTCGTACATGGCGAAATCGAGGCTGTTCACCTCTGCATAACCCTTTGGAGGACATTGAAACACGACATTTATTATTAATAATTACATAATATTCTAACTATCGTAGAACTACGCAATGCCAGTTATCCAGTTATATATTGTAGTCTTTGTACGCAATGATGATTAGCGCCATCTCTTGGGAAGAATGCTAAGATGTTGCAATAGTTCACGCCCAGCATGTGAGGCAATGCTTTTTATGTGGGTTATTATCTGAAATTATTAAAACCTTTCCACTTTTATAATAACTTACTAAATTCAATTATCAAACAAATGATTAATTAATCAAATTATCAAATAGTATTGGATATTTTAAGAGTACTTTTTGATGTTGTTATAGAAACAGTACTTACCTATTAGGGACAACTAATTTTAGAACAAAACTGGATCAAAATATAATTTCAGACTTACCATCCTATTACTATTAAACTGACTAGTGAAGGTTTAGGCTACATGAATGATAATTTATTCTAACATCAATATACTTTGTATAAACAATTTCTCATAAGCTGAAAATAGGAACAGGTAACAATAAAATCAAAACACAATTTAAAATTGTGAAAATGAACTTTAATTCAGCAAATTTTATACTAAATGTATAAATATGATATAATCTAGATTTCGTTTTCACTACCTAAATAGACATCATGTTATAAAAAGTGTACAACTAAAACTAGTAGCTGATTAAACATCTCAATGTGGCTTATCAATTAGTTAGATCTTGTAAAAGCACTTTCTTTAAAATGGTTTTATTATACTTAAATAATAAGATTAAAATAATGAAAGCATTACAGCTCACAACTGATGTTGAACTTCCAAACAACAATCATATTCAATACAATCTTAAACTTCTAGTAAACTTGAAACATTTAACGAGCAAACCGAATAAATTATTATTCATAAACAAACTTAACAATGTCGATAGCTCAAAGTAATATAATATTTTCAACAAGAGTCAACTGACTGTACATATGGTTAGGGTGTGTACACAGAATTCAGAAATCGGGACTATTTATTTTGCAACATTTCATAATGCCAATCAATTAGGTATCGTTTTTGTCTATTTATTACTGTATTGATATTGTAAAGTTTATTAAGTCTTTCACATAAGCATTATCTCTTCTGGGTTTTGAAACTAACCGAGAGAGGTTGGCCATGAAGAACATATCCATTCAGTGCTTGTATTGCCATCGCTGCTTGGTCATAATTTCTCATCGTAACAAATCCAAATCCTTTACTCTTATTAGTAGAATGATCTTTGATTATCTTAACAGACACAATAGCACCATATGGACCAAATAGCTGCCACAGAGTCAACTCTTCCACTTCCGGAGCAATATTATAAATGTATATCGACCACGTACTTGGAGAATTGTGGTCCCCAATGGCATTCATATGATTTATCCAATGATAAGGTCTCACAAGGGGACTTTTAGGAAAGTTATTATTATTGTTTTTATGTTTATGAGGGTTACTCTTATTAGCATACTTAACTGTTAATGGGTGTAGAAAGCCAGGCGGTGTGGTGCCATTTATATTCTGAATGGCTCTTTCCGCTTCATACTGGTGCTCATATAAAACAAATGCTATTCCTGCTGCTATACGAGAATTAACTATTTTACCGAATTGTGCGAATAGTCCATGTAAATCCTGCAAGGTCAGTTCATTAGGCAGGTTACACACGTAGAGGTTCCAGTCGGCTTCTGGTTTCGAAGGGGGTTTTAACTCTGGATTCAGCAGAGCGTGCGACACTTTCAGCGTCTTGTTTTGCATTAGAAGACCGTTAAAAGCCTTACGTGCTTTGACTGCATCCTCGGGACGAGAGTACTCGACGAACCCATAGCCTCGGTTCGCTATCAATTTACAACTTTCCAGTTTACCCATTGTTGAAAATAGTGAGAACATCATATCCTGCGTCATGACTTCAGGAATGTAATTGACGATAAGTTTGGTGGGTGATTCGTCCGGCCCAAATTCATTATTTCCTTGACAATTACCGTCTTGACACGATTCCGACATTTTTTAATTGTTGTCGGTGAATGACATTTCACTGTAGTGTTGCGTGTTTTCTTACGCACGTTCAGAAATTGCATGATGAAATGGCATGATATTCTCGATATACCACATACACAATTTGTAAAATATTTCATTGCAGAATTTAAATCTTTTCTTAATTTCTTATCACAAGGAAACTAATTAGTTGCTCTAATAGTACACCCGACGCAATCCATACGCATCAAGAATCATTTTCAATTCAAGGCGTTCCAATGACGTAGCTGAGGGACAGTTTGGTAAATAAGATGATAGTGTTAGTTCCATTTTCAGCAACAAGCTTTAGGTCCGCGTACAGGCAGTTTATTCTTAAAAAAAACATTAATGACCATAATCAGTTATCGTATTGATAGGTATGGACACGCAATTGTTTCTGCGATAAGTGCTTCTGATGGTTACAGGCTCCCACACACAGGAGCGTTTTTGCGTTTCCGCGTTTCTGCGTCCCAATACCAAATGTTCTAAGAACTCATATCTCTACTCGCAATATCGCATTTTGTATTGAGACGCAGAAACGCGAAAACGCAAAAACGCGCCTGTGTGTGCGCCTGTATACTGTTTCATTGCTTGTTTTTTATAATCAATCTTGAAATGGGCAATAATTATAAAATCCTTTCACAGTTATTTTACTTCTGATTTTGGCCTCTAGTTTGTATTCATCATTCTAGGGGTGATCGCTGTCAAGTTATATTTTCAGTGCAGTCAAATTGCTGGTAGTAGGTAGGACGTTCCTTGGGCTGTTCGCGTAAAATCACTAAAAAGGACTATGAATAGGCATGTATCCTTTGGTGTGCGGCTACCAAGGAACTTTTAAACAAACGTGGCTTATTACAGAACTATTTCTGCCATCATGACAATTTCTCTAAAATAAAATTGACAGAGTGGCGTTATTGGCAAGGGATATCGCACACTACGCGGCCACGACCACGACTTTTCGCCGCAGAAGCTCCGACTAAGAAGAAAGTTTGTTTGCAAGACCGGCCAGTCGACGCGACAAATCGGGGTCGTGCCCATAGAGTAATATACACACATCAAAAGTATCTAGGGATCAACATATATTTTTGCAATAACTTTTCTCCTGATTGATATTAATTAAAATTTTCTTTAAGGATTCATCAAATAAAGTGTTTTCGTTTGTCACAGTAACGATAAACCAAGTCACCTTTGCATTAATAAAGAAATTTGCCATTTTCCTAATAAAGGGATTTTTGACATTTGAACCACTAACATTAAAGTTCGAAAAAAAGACTGAAATAACAGTTTTCTTTAAAATTTTATTGGGTAACTTAAACAATTAATAATCCGTGTTTCTACCGCGAACACTAACAACACAAGAACATCGGTTTGGCATACTCAAAATGAGTTCATCCAAATCACGCTGTGGAATGGCCGCCCATGTTCGTTGCAACAACAAAAAAAGGTCTTCTTGCGACTGGATACCCTCCATATTCGGCAGAGCTCTTCTCTGTAGCATATCCCATGCATGCTCAATCGGGTTCAAGTCTGGCGACTGAGCAGGCCAGGGCAGGACATTGATGTTAGCTGCGGCGAGAGTCTGTCTTACAACTCTTGCGGTGTGCGGTCGTGCATTATCATGCATTAACTGAAATAAGGGACCGATTTGCACTTGTAGAGGAACGATGACGTCTGATACAATCGTCTCAGCATAAATTTGAGCGTTGAGGTTGCCTCTGATCCAAATCAACTCAGTTCTTCCGCCGATCCAAATACCCGCCCATACCATGATGGTTCCACCACTATAAGGATGGACTTCCTGGCAGGATTTTAATCGCTGTTGGCGTCCAGGGGTTCTCCAGTGTCGTATACGTCTTGTATCCGGTCTCATACCAAAACGAGACTCATCAGAAAAGCACACGAAACGCCATTGTTCTTCTGCCCAATTTCTGTGTTCAAGAGCCCATTGATATCGAATCCTACGATTGTGCATTGCTATAGGTGGTACCCGTAGCGGTCTTCGGGAATGAAGGTTCACTTCATGCAAGCGGTTTCTGACTGTTTGGTCGCTAATTAAGTTCCCTGAAGAGTGATGAAGCCTCACGGCTAACATCATGGCGGTTATTGTTGGAGCTCTTCGAGTTAAGATTTGAATGTATCGGTCTTGTCTCCGTGTGGTGCAGCGATACCGTCCTCCATGGCGCTCAGCCACGGTACCAGTGCTTCGGTAACGTGTCCAAAGTCGACTGATAACACTCTGACTTGTATTCAGAGCTAAAGCTACAGTACGTTGCCGGGAACCAGCTTCTATCATTCCCACGGCTCTGAGCATTTCTTCCCTGCTTAAATGACGTCGCCGCTCCATAATAACGTTGGTTTTAATCAGTAGTAGGGAAACAGTAGCACTAATAATGTCTTCAATGCGTTGTATGTTTTTATAGGGAAAATATTGACAGCTTATTTTCATCTTTTACTCGAATTTGATTGAGAGTTCCTGATTCAAATTATGAAATGCACCAAAAAGGATCCATATAAATTTATAAAATCATAAATTTATTACAAAGCCACATCTCAATCTCAAGAAATCCGCATAAAAATGCTTGATCCCTAGACATTTTTGATGTGTGTATATAGAATGAGAGTCGTGCCCGCGTAGTAGGTGAGGTCCCTAAACATTTAATAACTTTGAACGAATGGTTCCGATTTTAGCCACGCGCCAAACGATTCTTGTACAGCTATAACGATCGATTCGTGACTGATTCACATTTTGGTGTCTTTGGCTAAAAAAGATTTCACTTTGCATTTCAAGACTAGATTTCTGAAGCAATGCTATCAGGGTTGCCATATTAGGGAAGATTATAAATAATACAAAATTACGTAGTATCCTGTGGTCTAGAGCAAAAGCACAATGATGCAACGAGCCCTACAAGCTTGCTGAACTATATAAAATGATGGATCGTCACCCATGACTGTAAAAGACGTTAGCTTTGTAATTGTAGGTAGACGATGACGTGATTAAATCAAAAGTAACATTTTTAGGGGAAAACCCAACTTTCATTGCCATAATAAAATTATCTACACAGATTTCATTGATGTCTTGGCGTCTAGAACTCCCAATCAATTCCAAATTCTCGATGGATAAAAATATGTTTACCTAAGGTACCCGGGCGATAATAAGCTACATCCAAGTGTAAAAAGAGTGTGAAATTTATTTACCACACCACAGTATTGTAGTAAATAAATTATCCGAGGAGATGACGTTGTTGAATTTTCTCCGAGACCACAGCATTTCTGTATCTCGAAAACGATTACCTGTATTACTTACGCCGCCTCGTGCAGTGCCTTACCGCTCCGTATTGTCTCCGTTTCTCAGTTTTCTGGGGGCAACTGGAATATTAGAAGCACTCGGGTAATTTGTTTTCAGATCTTTAGTTTCTTCGTTTATTCTAGGTGCACAAGTAAGAAAGAAAACAAACAGATAATTTGCTCCATAGCTATATTTTCTTTGACATAAGTACATCACCACTACATAGGCAAACTATAACGTTTTCATATTCGAGATTATTTCATAACAGATTCTATACAGATTTGCAGTAGCAGAAACAATAAATTAATACAGATCACTACGAACTTAGTAACATACTTTACAGTGATTACTATAAAATATATAAATTAATAACATGCTCCACTATCGAGTATAAATGCGTTATTTACGGCCGTTTTCTATAACTTACATCCGTTTATCTGTTAGTTAATACGCGTACGTCTCGTATCGGTGTTAGGTTGAAATATCCGCGTCACCTACCTGTCACTTGATTTATTGAAAAATCATAGGAAGCGTTTCTGTGACGTTTTGTTTCTAATGGTCCGGTAAGCTAAATGTTAAACAGACAGAAATAGCAACCTTCCGTTACCTGTTAGTAAGTTACTGAAAATGGTCGTTAGTCAACTTTTCTATAAAGATATTAACTACTTACAGTCCTTTCAAAGTTATTTTACCTACAAAAGCGACCTTATTGTAACTAGAATAAAAACTACTGTAATTTTTAGACTTGTGGAAGCAACCCAATAGCAACTTTATCGTTAACAATGTAAAGCACACAGTGATTTTTACAGTGTTTTATTCAACAGTCGGAAGTAAAATAAGTGTGAAAGGACGTACGTCCCGCGCAGACAATATGGACAAGGTTTACAGTTCGCACTTTGACTTGCCCTTCAACTGTTAGCGAAGTAGACACAATAGTTAAACAATGGCGTCCCGACCGATTTAAGCATACTAATAATAAACCTTATTAAGTAAGCATACTAATATAAATCTTATTCTCTAGCAAATAATGTTCAAAAGCGAATGTGAGCTACGAATATGGACCTTACTCAGTTACAAATGTGGATACATATTCGTATGAAAGACGACGAAAGACCCGTTAAGCGCGTTAGCACTCTCCCTTTTATATTTCCATTAATGACCGCTACTGAGAGGCGGTCATCTACTTTTATCATGTCTGCTAATAGTTAATTCACATACAAGAGCGTAAACGCTTGACCACTATGTCTGCGCGTGTTCTATCACAATGTGTAACAGATAAGGCCGGTTGTACACACGCGTTTTTTTCCGTAACGAACTGCGGATAATACATCGTGTGTAGGCACAGTCGTCGTGTTGTATTTTGTAGATAGAAACGGTGCCAACGGCAGCCGGGTCGGAAAGCCGCTGACATAAAAACGTGTGTGTACAAGCGGCCTAGGGCTTATCCATGTCTAGGTAAGTATATAATTACAATATGGGACTTTTAAACTGGATTTTAAAGCAACAATTGTCAGACATTAAGCTAAGCGCATTCAGCACAATTACTAAGAAATACACCAAACACATTGAACTACATAAAGCACCTTTTGTAAATGCATCTAGTAAGTATATTAATATTTCTTTAAACACTAATAAGATCAAAATATTCGATACTGTACATATATTTTTTCTATATTTTTTAAAAGTTATTTCTTAATTTAAGTGCTGTAAATAGATTTTTATTCTAAAACAACTAAACGAGGATTTATAAGTTATCTAACAAAAATAATTTAATTTAATAATTACGTAATATAAAAAATTGGAAGGTACTACGATCACATAATAGAAATACCGACAGGTAGGTACATCATTTAGGTTGAGATTAGACTGTGTAGCCCGCGAAATTCAATTTTTCTCACGTTTTTTTTTTTCATTTTGCAGGTCAATGTACGGTTTTAGGGTGATTACAATATGATTTGCGGCCGTAATACACATTTATTTACAGAATTATAACCATTAATACAACCCTCTTACTTAATTTAATCCCATTGAATAACATTTTTATGAAATAGTGATTCAATCGGGTTAAAAGAAATTTAAGTCGGTTGTAATGATGATTTTAATGATTATCACTATGTAAAGACATGTTTTTTACGGCCGCGAATTATAATTTAATCAAAATACAGGCTGACACAGAAATGCTAATTGCAAAAAAAAAACCTAAGAAATGTTGAATTTCGCGGGCTACCCTGATGCCTCCCCCTAACAGACTATCCGTGACGCACTTTTTAGTCTGTGAAAATCGAACCTAAGCAATTATATGCAGTAACGCATACGACGCGCAAAAGTCCGGCGGCCAAAAAATCCGTGTCATTCTGGCAGATCGCGCCGCACCGCGCCGCACAAAAAGTGCGCGAAGAAATAGAAAGTTTGCTCTAACACGTGCTAACGCAGACGGCGCACTTTTAGTATGCAATCTGAGCTAGTTAGTGGGAGATGTAATGTACTATGAAGATGTGTGTTCAGTCTGCGTAAAATCCGCGACGGACTTTTTGTATGCCATGCAGACATTTTGTGCGCCACAGACTCGAACGCACAAAAAGTCTGTCGTCTGCGCAGGCCCTTTATGTAACAGTGGAATGTTCATTATTATGTTACTTTTTTGTAAGCGGCTTTTAGTAAGATTATGCGTAGGTACTTATTATTTTTTTTTTATTAGAGCTAATGTAGGTACGAATTCTAGGTAAAATAATACATGAGTACAAACAAGCCCAAGTTGAGTCTATCAAAACTTTTAAATAATACCCAATTCAATATTTCTGATAACTATAACAATACTAAAAAGGTAAACTATAAAATAAAACTTTTAAAAATAAGCTGAGCTTGTCAATTAATCAACACCTATAAGCTAAGTAAATATTTGTATAAAGCAAAATATTCTGGAACATTTACTACACACAATTATTGTCATGATTATCATATAAAACAACATACAATATTACAAAACTCTTTGGTAAATATTTTCTATTTCGTCAAGGATTGATTTGTTAGCTAATCAATTAAAAAATAGATTTTTCACGTTAATAAATGTGCCGAATACGAATCCTGTGATACCGAAGAGCATGATCGCGATGTCTTTCCACAGTTTCCACTGGTACTGGCCCAGTTGGTCAGGCCAGAACGTCACTATCTCTATTAGAGGCGGGAAGATGAGCGCCAGCGCCGAACTGCTGAACGCGCCCACCAGAGAAATGATCCCGCTCAAGTTAGGAATCAGCGCAGCCGCCAAAACTGTAAGAGATAACGATTATCATTACTCACCTATGTATGGGTATATGGTTCAATAGTTAAGTATATGAGACTTTCATTAGATTATACTTCCCACAAGCATACATATACCTATAAGGTAAAAATCAATATTGGTTTGATAACAACGATAGGGATGTGTGAATGTAGGTATAGATATGACTGTGAAGTGTGTCCGGGACACTCCTACCAATTGTTTTAGTCCAACATAGATAACCTACGAACCAGACAGTCATGTTTAGGAGAGCACAACATAATTAATCTATTTATGCCAAGATAAAGTTGTTAGTGTTTAATAAAAAATAATTTCCCTAATCAATTTGAATGGTCCAAATTCAAAATCTACTTACATGTTATCGAGATGAGCACAAACCGAGTTACCGCTTCACCGTGTTGAAGTGCTTTTTCGTTCGTCAGTTTCGATTTCGCGTATGGCCACACAATGCTCATGGGTACGTAGAACTGCAGTCCGTATGATAAGAAGATAGCAGCTGTCATGACTGCGCGAACACTTTGCGCCAACCTGCACATAAAGATACATTATGGAATTTGTAGCAATCATAAGTCATATCATATGGGATTAAATTGAAAAGGGCAAACATTGGACGATACCTACTTGATAGCGATGGATTTTTAGGTAGACCTCAAAACGCGGAAGCGTCCACGATACGGGAACGGTCAGCGACATTAAGCAGAACGATATTATACAGGGTGTCAGGTAACTAATGGATAACCTTGAAATGGCTTATAGTAGAACTTATGGCAATTTAGAAAAAAATACGAAAAAAATCTATCATAAGTAGTACCTGTAAGCAAGTTCATTTATTTTGGAAAATTAGTATGAATTAATTTATAAACAAAGTTCAAACATCTTGGGCAAAAAAAAATGTATGCATCATGAGTGACCAATAATTTGAAAATAATGTCGGTTCGAGTAATTTGATATTGGTACAATTCATAATCATATCTGCCTTAAATAGTGAATTATTGCTATTAATGTAGACAAGGAGAAAAAAATACTGAAGCAAAAAAAAGTAATATGGCCCCCCATTCTTATGCAGGCCCTACATCTGCGGATGAAATTTTTTTGTAAGATAGTTTTTTTTTTCGTATTTTTTACTGAATGGCCATTGGTTCTGCTATGGGCCATTTCAAGGTTATCCATTCGTTGCCGGACACCCTGTATATACCTTCTAGAATCTACAAGGTATAGACTGATCTAGTAATAGCATTGTCGACTCTAGATTCTAGTGAATAAATATAACTCATAACTTACAAAGTGTTAGGCAGATTAAGAGTTATGCTCCCTTGCACTCGATCACCATATTTCAAATACCCGAAAAATCCGATGGCGGTATACAGTGACGCTACTATAACCATGCCAGTATTCAGCACGCCATTCCAGCCACCAAAGTCCTCTGGGGTTTTCATATTGTTTTCTAAAGGTAAGATCTGTAATTAGTTTATAATGTAATTAATAAAGATTGCCAATCAATCTTAAGAAAACAGCTAATAAGAAGGTTAATTAGTTACACAGGCTCTCTCATGGTAGATAAAAATGAGAAAGTATAAATATTGCGTGACGTTTTCTTTGTATTGTTTTTATAGACAGTACGTAAACAATACGGGAGTTAAGTAAATAAATAAAAGTTCATTGACTTCTGATTATGGAAGCATTATAATTAGCACAAAATTGAATGTTTTTCAGGGTTAAAAAAGCAGAGATAGGTATGAGTCACTGGGATTTAAGCTCAATCCACAAAATACCAATAGGTATACAGGGTGTAAACAACCTCATCACGAAGCCGTCAACCAAGCATTACAGTACATCAAATTATGTAACTTTACGCAAAATTTATTTCTGGGTAAACACATAAAAATGATCGCAATGGTGAGGAGAACTAAGTAGTGCCTTTCGGCTTTGTTAACAGGTTTTTTACTCCCTATTACTACAGCATTATGTAGAAATACGGTTTGAGAGATATAGCTAATAGAGCCAGCCTTGCTATGTTTTGGCTCAATACCTAGTTTCCAGTAACGCTTCCATAATCATTATTATTGTAATATTTTACCAGCACCGACAATTCCCGTGATGACTAGTGGTCCAGTAGTGATGTATGTAGTTGAAGGCATCTTCCGTGGTATGTAGGTCGTTATGAATCATAAATACATATAACTTATAATTACGACATACTCTTATTTATTTTCCAAACCATGAAGATTCCTTACCAGATGATACGACGCTTCTTAGACAAATCGATAGTAAGTATCTTCATTCAGTTAATACGTTGGGCTGTGGTATCTGCTAAATTAGCAACTCTATTTGTGGTGATTCAACTTCGTTTGAAATACTGTTAGAATAAAGTTCTAATCAGCTGGCACTACACTACAAAGTGGTTGTTACGTCGGTCACTGCGGGCCGAATAGTGCGAAATGAGTGGTTTTTATTTAATTGTAGCTTAATAAATCATCAGATCAAAATGGCAATTGTACACTTTGTGAAGAAAAAAATGTCAAATATTTGTGTGAAAAAAGTATACTAAAACTTAATGCCGTTTAGGAGTAGTTACGAAATTTCAAAGAAAAAATGCTTCACTTTGAATATTTTTTTCATAAGTACCTAATAATAAAGATATAATTATTTCAATTGTACCAAATAAAGTTTAGAGTCTAGTAAGCATCATATATTTTTTTGCACATTAATCAAGGAGGAGTTACATGGAGAAAACCTCTCGTTAGCAGATACCGCCCCCTTAAGTGACAACAATGAATAGCTAGGTCTACGGCGACCAGGCACATTCAGTTCAACACTCCAAAGTGGCGAAAAAGGTAAACAACCAACTTTGCTAGATGGTTTAGTTTGGATTTTGGCCGACACGAGTGAAAAAGAAAGCAAATGGAAAGGGCACTAAATTAAAAACAAATGTAACCAATAGTTGTTCATGTGTGAACAATCAATATGAACATAATATCATTGATATGAACAAGTATGAAGAATGTGTCTCGCAGCTATGAATCGACCACTAACCACAAGAGCAATAAAATGTTACTAGATGAGACACAGCTGTTGTCGAGGGTTTAAGAGCATTGCGTCACCATGGCGCGTTCATAGTATGACGTCAAGATTGCCCGGCATTGCTGCCAAACCATGTCATGGTACTGAATTACTGACGTCAAGTGAACTTTATTGTTGTCGTATAGCTGTATCAATTACATTCCAGGGGCTTGAGATATAAACCAGTCTATTTTTAAGGCAATCTAGACGTTTCCCGCCTGGGTTTTATAATATTCACGGATTCCGGACGCATAACAATATTCTATTTATGTATGCCCTAGAATCAAAAATTAGAAGCCGTGATATCCACCAACCCGCACTAGGCCTGTGTGGTGGCTGATGGCCCGCTCCCTTTCAAAGAGAAAGACTTGCGTCTACGATTATGCTATGCTGTATGTCTACGTACAGAGCTTCGCCTTTGACCCATGACCTCTCAGTAAATCTATACTTCCGGTCATCTCCAATTTATTAGGTTCAATAACCCATTTCCTGAAACTGGCTACATGGTTACGGTTACTATTCGGAATGGACTTCTTCCGCTATGATTAAATAACCGGAAAATTTCGACTATACGTATTAAATTTGGTCTTCCACGACGAATTCGGTTTTAAATATCATTGACCTGCCAAAAAACAGACAGGTTTTTGAACAAGCTATTTAAAATAGAACATTAATGTAAACCTGTTTCTTGTGGTCAACCAAATAATCAGATTGCGTTTGGCACAGACCTAATAAACCCCGGCAGGTCTTATTGGATCTCGTGCGCGGTTTTTGCCTCTAAAGCATGATTGATCTACGAAAGTAACAGAAATACATAGGTATAGCAGTGTACAGTGTTTACCTAAATAACACCGTTACTTTCGCGCTTTCGCCTATTTGCGCCTGGCTGCATTTGCGAGAGTCGCTACTGAGGCTCGTAGAACGCAGCTTTGTAACAAGATGACGTCTTGTTCAATATCAGCACTGTAATCTTTTATACAGGGTTTAAATTAAATTAGCTAACAAGACTTTATTATAGGTAAAGCATAAGCATAATCAGCTATAAATGTTCCCACTGCTGGGACACAGGCCTCCTCTCTATGAGGGAATGGGCTAGCATAATCGTCGCAAGCCTTTCTCTTTGAAAGGGAGCGGGCCACCAGTCCACCACGCGGGCCCAGTGCGGGTTGGTAAATCAGATGTCAAAATGTCTTCGATTTTTTTCTCACGGTGTAATCTAAGTATTTAAAAGAAAAAGTATTTCAAAGAACCACACTAGGCGATACGACAAAAAAAAACTAATTAGTCCGTCAGTTAGAGTATCAAAAAATATTTGACCCGTATTTTTTCTTTTGTTACGTAAAAACAAAATTGACGAAGATATGACTTTTAAAATTCTCAATACGTCACGCCTAGGTATAATTTTTAGCTAGTTTTGACGTCACGAGCCCCCACTCCCGAGTTTTGATGCGTTTTATCTTTGTCAATATTCATTGATTTACAAAAACAAAAAATACGTGTCCATTAATTTCCAATACTCTAACTGACGGACTAAATAGATTTGCTAGTTTTTGATACAGTCGTCATGCCTAATAATTGTTTTTTTGTTATTAAAATTTCGTATCTAATGTCGTTTGACCTCGCAAGTATTTGGCGAACAGTTCAGACTACAAGTAACTTTGGTTCGAAGTCTCCACATTAATTGAAAACTTTTTTAATATAGGTACCTAATCTCGTGCTGGAATGCGACCTGTATAATGAGTACGAACTTCTGCGAAGCTTCCGAATCTCATCTAAATGTCGAGAATATTTTCACGTATTGAATGAAGAAATAGGGGACGATTAACGCATAACGCTATTGAACGTGTGGCTTTATACTTTTCCAGTTGTTCTACTTTAAGCTGTGTGATCTCATGTATGTTCAGAAAGCTCAAGTGCTATTTCTGGTAAAATAACCATGTCACAGTGCGCTAGAGTAGATAGATAGTAAATAGATTATTTTGCAAAGCACCACCACTGATCGCTAGCGGGCTCACGATCAATACTAGGTAATGGTGGCAAGGCAACTAAACACAGACGGATTTATAAGCTGTTCTTTTTCCGAAAATTGTAAAAAGGTACTGACAGACGTGCTCATTAAAAGCACGAAAGCATGCTTTTATTGACCAAGTGCTCATTAGTAACACGTGTATAACAACATAGCTAGTAATGAGCATGCTTATTTAAAGCATGCTCAAAAATCAACCGACGTTTGATTTGCGAGCATGCTACCTGAGGCGCGGATAGAAGGGGGCGTGCTCCGAGCGCGTCTGAACGGGGGTTCTAAAATTGCCGCTTAAGCAGAATCTGAATCTGTTGAATAACGTTAAAAATTTTAAATTCTAAAAGTGGACTAAGTATAAATATTTTGGCAAAAATCTTTGCCGCTCGCATTTTAATGGTTAGATGTCTAACATCAGCATAATCACGCACGAGCGTTTGTCAAATTTTCGCGAAAAGTATGGCGGGTTGGCCGCTCTTAAGAATTTTTTTTTTAAAGTGATTCATATTATTATGATTCTGATAAAGCATCCATTTTAGGCCCCCTGGGGGCCTAAAATGGCCGCTTTGAACTTGAATGGAATGGACTTTATGGTCATACCATAAAGTCTATTTTAAGAATTTTAAATTTTTGCCCGGGTTGCTTATGACCATGCTATTATCGATCAAGTGTTTCGTTTTTGTATGATGCTCTCAATTTTAGAAAGTAGCTCATCAAATACGTGCGCAAATGATTTTTATAACAGTCGAGATCTTCGCTTCGCATCTCTGCCAACAATCGATTACTTCCTCCCAATGATTCTCTTGTGTTTATCCAATTACGAACCCAAATTCTCCTTTTTTTTGTTTTTTTCTTTTTCACAGAAATGTTCTTACACAACTCCGTTGCAAGCAATACATAGGATTATTTTATTGAGTTCTGTACGGATAGCACTGTCAAGCACTATGTATATTTGTACATCCATTTTGGCCGAGAGCCTAATGCTAAATAGCACGTCTGTCGTTTGCTTGGAGCATGCTTATTTGTGAGTATGCCTAAATAAACATGCTTATTGCTAACAAATGTGAACAGTTGCAGAGCATGCTTTTTTTAAGCACGTTTGTCAGTACCTAGTCGTTAATTTCATCTCTGATTTGACCAAAGCCCTTCTTACGCTTTCGAGAAATCGTGGCTAGTATTCTTTATAATTTTAGCAAGGCGGCGGAAAGGATAGGAAACACGAATTTACAAAATGACACTACAGAAACAACTAATACATACATTAATATAAAATTAAACTCACCACTCCTATTCCTTCAAATGCATAAATAGCCGTACCAAAATATAAAGGTAATTGATGCCAGCTAGAAAATGCTTGCACAGTGCGGGTAGGTGGCAAATCTTGAAGTATATAGTAAAATGTTATCACAAGGCCCCAAGCAGTCATTACAGAGGCGACCAGAGAAACCGGTGTCAGGTACTTTAAGTTCTTCACCATAGCCAGAGCCAGTATTGGCAGAAATAATAAAGCTAAGTACTCATGGACACTTAAATTTATATGAAAGAAACGCAGTGTGTCTTGAAGGTTAGTGGCAACAAACAAAAAGTATACGCAGCAAAATCCCAATTGTGTTAATACCAAAAATACACTGACAACTTTCCTGAAACAATATATATTGTCATAAAAGCGTTATTTATTATAAAACCTGGTCTTAAAAAACTCAAGCCTGACATGCTCTACCTACAAAATCAATTCTTATATTATGGCAGCAATAAGTTGTGAATGTATGAATCACACACACATACATCACAATAAGATACATTTAAATATGCTTAAGATTTGTTACACAACAGGTCCAGGGGTATCAAAAAATAATTGAGGTGAAAAAGATAGGGACATTCATAAAACATGCCTACTTATCAACATCATTATTGTTCACTAGTAAATCTGTTCATATCTTAATCAATATAATGAAGCCAGACATTTATTGTTTGTTTGCGAGTAATATTCCTCAATGATAACAAATAAACACTAGACTAGGAAGAGGAAATTTTCAATGTACATATTTGAAGAATACTATAGGTATGAAATAACTGTGTTATATTATTAACAGAATAACAACATGATTACTTTCCCAGTAGTTCCCATGTTTGCTTTGAATCACTACTATATTTATAAAAATTCAATTCAATACCATATTGCCATCAAGCTGTGTGATTGATAAAATCATACAACAGACATTTATTATACCCTTCTCCTAATGGCTAATGTCGCGGAGGGATATGTACTGATTAGCATTATAATTTATTGGAATAGAATAGTTAGAGGATCTAATGATACATGTCCTACTTATAACAATAGTGATTTTCTGACTAGAATGTTTAACACATTATAAAACATAATAATAGGTAGGTATATAACAATTTTCCTGTTAAACTCTTGTTATGACATGCAATATTAGAAACAATAATATTGATTAGTAAACATCTTGTGTCAACAATTGTTTCACTTTTTGGTATGCTGCATCTACTATTCAAATTATTTTTAATCAATGATGTATGCTACATTCCATGTACTAAGTCTTGTTGGGTAGCTATTTGGTTGTAGGTGCCATATCCAAAGTTTTTGTTTAAATTCTAATCATGTACAGCAATATTGTATTACAGTCAACAGATCAGGAAAACCAATGCTTTGGCTCTGGGTCCTAACAATTGATAATTCAGTAAAATGAATAATGTTGTTGATAATAGCATCAAAAATTGAGGAACACAACTTGTGAGTAAAACAATGTTAATTCATATTACAATTGCAAAAAGTTATAAATATTCAACACTTACTTCATGGTTTTAGCATATGGCCTCAAAGAAACCGGTCCTGATGCAAAGGAATCTTCAACAACTTCTGAGAAACCAAGAGCTGGCTTCTGGCTCCTGATGCAGAGCTCGTGTGCACATTTTATTAGCACATGCATACAGTGGGTGCATATTGCTCCAATGATTAGTGTTGAAAACACACCTGAGCAAGGGAAACACTAATTACTCATATGAACTGGTGTGCTAAGAAGCCACCCTAAATTTACACTGATACTAAGTAAAATGATAATTTTTGAGATACCTTTTCTCATTTTTAGTAGCTAACTCTAATGGAAATAGATATATGTATAATTAAACATAGATTGATTCATTAATACAGTTTTTTTTTTAATTGATGGAATGCTAGTTTGTTTACTTATATCTATTCCTATTTTAATACATATTTCTAAATTTCCTACTATGTAAATTAGTTTGTTTTGGTTTAGGTTTTTGAAGCTAGAATTATCATACTTTCTCTATATTTTCAGGGTATGTTGTAGAGAATTATTTTTTTATTTTTTTACCACTTTTAAACATTACCCACTAGCAGAAACAATCAGTAATTTATATGGAATTGTTAATAAAATAGCTTTTCCTATCATGTTCATCATTATTATTATCCTGAGACTTAAAATATTTGCTTTCCATGTAGGTTTATATGCTCTATGTTCTATATATCCTTTTTTTCTGAATGACGAAAGATCTGGCTTGTTGAAGTATTGACTGGCAGTAAACAATCGATATTTGTACACAGAAAAATGTAAACACTCACCAAGCACAAGGCCAGCATTTTTAAAAGCATCTGGCATTGCTAGAATTCCTGTGCCGATGTTTCCTTTTAATAGGTGGATTAAAGTATCGAAGTTGGAAGTCGGGTGCTCTAAGACTCTTTCTGAACCTGGGTCATAATCTTTGGGTTTCTCACTAGAACCTGGATCTGTCACTAATTCTACTGCCTGCTCAACATTTTCAATTGTATTGGTGGGTCCCGTGAGCAGTGGTTGCTTTTCATCGTTCATAATTTTATTTTATACTTTTAAGCTTATAATGTAAATATTATTACGCACAGCAGTCATACGCTGCACAGTCACCCGTTATCACAATGGAATAAAGCAAGCAGAAGCATGCACGATTGCACGACGAATGACGTCTAATCGTCTATCTATTGAATACTTGAAATGATTGAAGGACGATTAGAGATGTCACCACTGTCATACAGACCATACAGTTGTGATGAGCACAGAATACTAATAACGGTGATGAGACTATGGCTGCGTTCCGAATTAAGCTGTAATCGATTTGAGCTTCTATAAACCCGTACCGAATTACCGTGAGCGCGATGTCGATGTCCCTTGAATCGTCATGACATGCGCCATCTTGCGATTACACCGACCTGTCTAGGCCCCCATGCCCCCTTCGATCAATGATAGTACAAATAAATATCACCGTAAGCGCTTTTAAAAATGACAGTTGTGTTGTTTTGCTAAACTAAGAGTCGCATATAATATAGGTACATTTCGACGTCATCCTTTTCATCAATGGACGAATCGACGTTCTCTATCTCAAAATCTGAGATAACAGAGTCGATAGAGTCAACCAACCTATCTTCCATTTTCAAAAATAGGTCTTGGGAAAGGTTTTGGTCTGGGGTTATGTTCACTGTGAACGCGTTCACAAGCGTTCCGAATAGAGATGAAGCATATATACGAGAACAGATCCAGGCACTAGGTATTTAACGAGACTAGGTTGCACCTATTCCAACTCTTTAGATACTTGATCCACCTAGTCTCACTGCCTACGCGGCGTCCGGCACCCGCCGCGGCCCGCTCGTATCGAAGTCCAAAGTACCGGCGGCGGCGGCGCGGGCGCGGCGAAGTGAGATAGTATTTTGTTTCCATAGTTACTACTTTGCTTTGCCGCTCACTCGTGTTCGCCTAAAATCATTCGTGTGCCATTCATTTGAATTTGAACCATATTTCAATGCTCGTAAAAGTAACGCGACGCGCACTCATGTTTACCTAAATAATTCGTGTATTATTCATTTGAATTTGAACCTTATTCCAATACAAAAAAAAGGAACGCGACGCGCACTCGTGTTGTGCAAGAATACATTCTTTCTTATTCCACATACTAGTAAATACTAAATGTGAATGAAGACTTTATGATCCACTTGCACTAGTTGACTCGTGCGGATATGATCTCGGTGGCTGCCGGTTCGCCATATTGATACCTACTTGACGTATCGTATCCCGTACGCGAAACTCGTATCGGACTATTAAAGCAAACGGCGGCGGCGTCCACCCGCGGTCCACGCGGCGTCCACCCGCGGGTCCCGCGCCGCCGTCCGCGAGGCGCAAGCTCGCAGTCCGCGCACTGGCCGGGATAGTCCGGGAGCTAGCGTTGCATTTTAGGTAGTGTTTTCACGCTGATCGTTTGCCATCTTGTTCGTCGATCTCGAATGACTGATAAGTGAACCCAGCGTCAGCTGACGCACCCGCGGTGGGTGGAGAGGTGAAAAAAAAAAAAGAAAAAAAATGGTGACCATAGACTTACCTACCCCCTATCATAATAATTACTAGACGTAGTCTAGTAATTATATTTTAAGTTAAGTGGATTCGTGGATTAATTCACCTACCCCACTAACACCCTTTCCGTTACAGTTTAAAAGGAGACAGCGTAGTAGCAATGCTCAATATTTTTAACTTTTACTGCGTCAGCTGACGGTCTTTCTTCCGCTGCCCACGCAGCTGATTGTTGTTTTCGTACTTTTGATAATTTAAACTATCACTTTGTTTTTCATCCGGCGTAATAGATCTTTATTTTACGTGTTTCTTTTAAAAATTTATGCAAACGGCTGACGCATAATCCCCCCTCCACCATGCAGCTGACGATTTTTTTAAGCTCAGTATTATGTAAACTATATATGAAAAAAAATTCATGACTTTTTTGTTTGCAACGCTACCTCCCAGACTTCATAGTCCGCAGCAAACAAACAGATACTTGCTGCATTTGTTTACGACGTTGTTTCTGCGGGCAACCGCGGGCAACTCGGCACGGCGGCGCGCGGTCCGCGCGCGCACGCCGACTCCGAGGCGCCCGCGAGTCGAGTCGTATGGTAGCGGCAAGCGCGCTGATCGCCCGCCGTAAGCTTTTTCATACAGACATTTTAAAATATATTTTATGACACACGATTTATTGGTCTAATTTTAATGGCAAGTTAAATGATGGGTTGGAGCGGTGCCACCGGTGCGGTGCTTGTGTAGTGTGCCATGACCTTTAGGCTCCTGACATTCCCGGTGGCACGAAATTTTAATCCCTCGCTCTTGCATCCGAGTCGAGGGAGTCCCGGTCGATGGAGCCCCGGTTGGCGGGGCTTCTACTTCTGAATTATATTATATTATAAAAAAAAAAAACAATAAATAAAAACAAACACAAAATAAAAATAAAATGACTCGATTCACGAAAAGAAAATCTTTAGGCTGAAATCTAATTCGAGTCACGAGATTATAACCCAGCGCTCTGGTTCCCGAGACTAGCTACCTTGTTGCAAACAAGGTCGGTAATGTTCGGGATGGAGAATTTTCCAGTGCTTTTATGAACGAACTAGATGGCGCTGATCAACCTTGGGAATATAAAATGACTCGTTTTTATGCCCACAAAGCCTTAACTGAAGTATGGAGGAACCTAAGCTCGACTCGACGCACCAGGAAGACGTAACGCAGAAACACTTAGAAGAACAATAGCAAAAACCATACAAAAACTTGTAGTTCAGTTCAGTAATGCAAAAGAACGGTAGACTTTTTAGGTTATAAATGTTTACAGTTCTCACTATAAACAACAATAAATAATAACGAAATTTTAGTCTAGGAGAGTTTTTTTTGCCCTGCTAAAAGATTTTACCATTGACCTAAATATAATACGTATTAAATTCTGTTTTCATTGGATTTTACTAGAACACCGCTTAAAAAAATATTCCCAAAGCTCATCAGCGCCATCTATTGATATATACTAAAGCGTTGTGACAAACGTCTGTGGAAAATGCGGGCTATCCATCGATATTCTATTAAACAGATATGTTATACACCTACAAACCCACCGAAAAAGGTGTTCCGTGGGGCAGAGCCAGCTCACACACACGCAGTGACGCAGAATAAAGGCAAAACGAGCCAATTGGCCCGTTTTCGAGTCTTCACGATTGCACGCTCACAACATATCTGTTTATTAAAATATCATTGGGACTATCTACATGTATATATATGTTTTTGAGCTCACTAGATGGCGCCACTGTCGACTATTTTATACTTTTATAGTACCAATAACGTTAATTTTATTACGTTTAACAACTTAGTGTAAACTCAGATACATATTTACAAAATTCTCCCTAAAATTAGCAAGCATGAAACATTTAAAAATCATTCTACCTCCAAGTACTAACAAGTATGATCCTTTCTTTTTTTTTTTTTTTCGGATGGGTAATCATCAAATGACTTCTCCCGCTCTGGGCGGAGCAGGAGGGAGTGTCAGACTTTTACTGACTAAAACCCATCCATGTTCCTTCATCGCCCTTTGTGTTCCGGGGCCACTGTATCTCTTTCGAACAGTCCCGCAACCCCGGCAAACAGTTCCGAAACCCCGGAACAACTATGATCATAAGTTGCTACCTAATATCTTCAAGTCATAATTAATCAGGAATGGCTCAGTCAAGAACACAATCGTGAATATTATTAAATACGTGATAGAAAAGCACACAACACGCAAAAACTGTATGAGATCTGACATTTCGGAAGACCTTACTCTACACGAACGCCTCTAGCGGCGAATTCATGCGCATTCATCATTATCGCGAGTCGGTCCTGTCGGACCCCTTACAATACAGATTATTGTGAATAGTCTAGATTATAATCATTACATCCAATATGGGCCCCGTCTGTTCCAGTTATGTTCCGAATTTTATTAGTGAACTTGTTTTTTTCTTTTCAGATTTTAAAGTTTGAAAATTCTATTAGTTATTTTTTACGCAGTTGGGTTTATTAATTTTTTTGTTCACTTATTATGTTGTCCACTGTCTAACCTGGTGCTTCTACGTTACTACATGAGTAGGTAAACGGCTACTCATGTGCCGTTACTTGGGACTGGACAATTTGCAATTTATGACTTTTGTTAGCGTCTTACTTATTCAAATGTATGTGACAATGAATAAAAATATAATTATTTTATTGGAGAACATAAAATTGCGGCATAATTCGATATACGATAGTCGTACGTATGGTTCCAGAAGACTCGACATAATTTTCATTGATATAAAAAATTAAAACTTCAGTTTCCTCTGGACAGCGCTAAACCACAGAAATGCGAAGATCATACGATCATCCCCTCTTTTGGTCGTGCATCACATGAGATGTCATGCATAATGCCAAAACTGTCAATGTCACGTCAGTGTCATTGATGACAATTATCAAGTCGTAGAAGATTCAGTGTAGAAGATTTGCATCTATGTAATAAAAAGGATTTTGGAGGAGTATTGGTAAAACAATGGGAAACGCAGGAAGTAATCAACCCAAAGAATGGCACAGAGACGCTGCAACAAAAGCTCCTGATGTAGGACCGTCCTCACCAGCCAAAGAAGGAGAAGCGTTTACATTTGATAAAAAGGTTGACCATGATCGTGTCGGTCGAGACGAAGAAAATAACATTGAAGATGGTGCACCATACTATACCAAGGCTGTTCCTGAAAGTGATGTAGAATATAGTGGACCACGAGAGAGGTCCAACACTCTGACTGAAGATAGTAAGATTATAATTGACGATGTTAAAGTTTTGCCAACAGTTTTTAAATGGGAAGGAGGAGGCAAACAAGTAAGTAAAGAATGCACCAAAAGCACTTTATCCTTATATATTAAACTTTAAATAGTTTAATATAGTTAATGAATTCTCTTTTTGATTTTAGGTATACATTAGTGGAACTTTTACTGACTGGAAAACACTTCCAATGGTAAAGTCCCATGGAGACTTTGTAACAATTATTGATTTACCTGAAGGTGAACATCAATATAAATATTTTGTAGATGGTGAATGGCGACATGACCCCACTGTGGTATGTTTTATTTGATATAATATACATTTTGTTAAAATATAAAGAACTTTTTGTAGTTAGTAGTATTACTTATCTAGAATTTTAGTTAATTAATAACTTGAACTAGAAACTGAAAATCTTAGCAATGTATTTTCAGGCCAATAATAAACTTGTTACAGAAGGTAGTGGACAATGGAATGGGTAGTAAAAACAACTTGGTAACAGTAAAAATGTCAGATTTTGAAGTTTTTCAAGCACTCGCCAAGGATAGTGAAGGGATTCACAGCAGTGCCCAAACAGAGTATTCTCAGGTATGTAGAAAAATTATCTAATAGCAAGCAAAAATACCAACATTTTAGATAATAAATTTTTCTGTCTCATTTCTTCCTTTTCAGGAAATACCACAGTCAAAGCCATGGGAGAAAGTTTCAGGCCCACCAATTTTACCACCTCATCTCTTACAAGTAATTTTGAATAAAGATACACCACTGTCTGTAAGTTTCCAATGACCTAATTTATTAAAATTTCATGATACAATACATAGTAAGATACCCTAAGATTCAAGTACTTAATTTTTTATATTTTTCCAGTGTGAGCCAACATTGTTACCAGAACCAAATCATGTCATGTTGAATCACCTGTATGCCTTGTCTATAAAAGATGGTGTTATGGTATTATCAGCAACACACCGGTACAGGAAGAAGTATGTCACCACACTGCTTTACAAGCCCATATAATTATGAATCTGGTGATCTGACATATCCTTTAGATTTCAAAGCACAATATTATTTCAGTATTCAATTTACCTTTTGCAAAAATAATCACTTATCAGCTAAATAATTGAAAAGTAAATATTACTTTTAATATAATCACTGAATTTCATATTCACCAGATACATTTTTGGCACTAAAATGCTTACGGTAAAGATAATATATAGCTGTAATTGCTGCATAACTAAATTTTATAAGCCCTTAGTATTATTCTTTTATTTTATGTTTGTTAGTTTGTACTGTTTGGTATTAAAGTGTCTCAAGTGCTACGGTCTATGGGAAATAAATAAGTGGGACCCAGTTACTTCTGATCAAGAAGTTACATTTAGTGATATGAATACAAAGGTGAATGCACTTGTACGTGTAAATAAGATCAGTCAGTGAAATAGTTGTGGTAGACAACAGTTTTTGACAAATAATAATAAAAATAAATATACTTACATATTTCTAAGTGCAGCCAGATGTGATAATGTACTATTTGTTTTTAAATTATTGACTTGTTGTGATTGTAACTATTAGTTAGGCATAAATTTAATGTGCTTTTTGTTAAAGTATAATTATGAAAACATTAGTGTGTAAATAAAAAGTCTATTAAAATTGTTTATATTTTATTTCATCAATCTGAAAGAATGTATTTTGTTACCTCAAAATGCAAGCTTTACTATAACAACATGTTATTTATTTATTAAAACTCTATGCACAAGTAAAAACTGTACAAAGGCGGACTTAATGCCTTGGGCATTTTCTACCAGTCTACCTCAACAATACCCAAATTAAACAACTTCATTATTATAATATTTGGTGTGATGGTGTTTTAATAATTCCAATAATAAATAAATGGCACAGTTATGAGTTTAGAACACCAATGTAAAAATATGTCATATAACAGGTTGGTATCTACATAGGTACTAGTGCCATGTCTTTCTTTAACTGTCTCCCATTGTGTTGAAGTATATCTATATAATAGATAAATGTATATTCATTTTAAGATTTTCATCTTGTGTTCGCAAAGACCAATCCTTGGTCAAAGTTAACTGAATGTGCGGCCGTCTTTGAACTCTCAAACAGAATCCCAAGCGATGTTCATCACTACTTTGTTATACCAGACGCAGACGTATAGAATGATGTAAGATCGCGATCTGCACGCACAATCAATAAACAAGCACCAGGTGTGTCAAGTAAAAGTATTAAGCAATACATATATTACACGATAATTCTGTATTTTAACGTATATTTCGATATATTTGAAATGATTTTATGGTAAAAACTTAGAATCCAGTACACCAATTATGAAATCATCATGTTAATTTAATACCATCCATAGTTATATTCGAATGTCAAGTAAAACTAAGTAATTAATGTTCTATGAGTTAGATCATAAGTCAGTGGTAACTGTTGTACATAGCCAGCGCCCATATGTCGTTACAGTAAGGGCTTTTGCACACTATAGTCAAGACTGTCATAGGACAGACTATTGATAGTCTGTCTCGGACGCACTAGTAGGGAAATAGTCTGTCTTAAGATAGTCTTGACTATACATATAGTGAGCAAAAGTCCTTAGAGTGGCTTTCGAAGTTGAAGTGTTACCAAGGGCGTACGCATGGATGCTTACACAAATGCCTCTCCCAATGTAAGTCAAATGCGAATCTGTGATTTTAGAAAATATATTTTTTTTATTTTGAGCATGTACCTACTTACCTAATATTTTCTAAAATTATGTAGTAGACTAGGTAGATACTAAAATGCCAGTTCTATCAAATAGTTAGGTACAACAAACAATAAGATCATCATAAAAAAATGTAGGTATATTTACAAAGTAATTTTGGTACTTAAGTATATACTAAGATTATGTAATACGTCGAAGAGTATTTATTAATGAAGAATTTCTACGCGATTTTACCGCAAAATGTACAGTAGTCTAAAGGGTGTAAAAAGACTCTTAACGAAGACGAAAGGCACTTGTTCTCCCCATCATTGCGATTAGACCATAGGTACCTGGGAACCTTCTAGTTACGGAGATATTGGGGGTCAGTTCCAACTTTTTCATAGGTTTTTTTTTTTAATACACGTTTTTAACTATACTTTTAACACCTCCACAACCCACACTATTCAATTCATCCAGCACAATGTTTTGAGTGCGTTACATTGAGTTTTACCGTAAAACGTGATTCACACCCCAAAAAAAAGTCATTTCCCAGCAATATTTTTACGTGGGGTTACTTAGTTTGATGTACAGAATGCTTGGTTAACGGCTTCGTGAAGAGTCTGTTTTCACCCTGTATATAATTATTTGAATGGACAGAATATTTATTTTAACAAGTTCCGGAACATTTAGGGGCATCCATAAATTACGTCACACGTTAAGAGGAGGGGACCGGGTCGAAGAAGAGTGTGACATTGTGTAACAAGGGGTGGGCGGGGTCCTAAATTTCGTGACGTCACATAATTAATATCTAATTTATCAAATATATCTAACACGAATTTTGAATGAAAACTTAAAAAATATTCCCAACTCTATCCGTAATGTGACGTCACAGGGAGGGAGTTTCACAAATCGAGGCGAGGGGGGGGGGGGGGGTCAAAAATCACGAAATTTGTGTGACATAATTTAAGGATGGCTCCTTTATCTTGCATCAATTTCTTAAAGAACGCTAAGATAAGACGTACTCAAAAGGAATCATCATGTATGAGATTCTACTATAAGTGAACAATTACAGATAGTACCTAACGAACAATACGCCTAAAATACGTGTTTTTCTTTGTCTTTAATAACTAAAACCAACATGATAATACTAGTAATTGTTATAGCATAACTTACTTATTTTAAAATAATTATATAGGTACCTATACTAAAATCCATAAACAAATAATATTTGTATTGCAATAATAGTATTGGTAATTGTGACCTTATACAAGTATGACAATTTGTAGCTCTTTGGACCAGTATGTCTGTTGGGTTTAGGTAATGTGTACACAGCCGATCCCTATAAGTCGAGACTAAGGGGCCGTCTCCACGAGCGAGAGAATCGCGGCGATATTTTCGTATAGAAATACGTCAAATCACCGCGATTCTCTCGCTCGTGGAGGCGGCCCCCTAATAACACGTCGTATCTAAGCCTCTTCCTTTACTTTTGCGTCCCAGTCAAATGAGCATTATTTATATTATCAGCCATTTGTGTCCCACTGCAGGGCCAAGGCCTCCCTTCCCACTTATTCCTATCTAGTGCTGTTATACGCTAATCCTTGATGAAAATGAGCATTACATATGTGTAATGGTTGGGCGGTCTAAACTATGTCAAGTACTATCGAGGACACTCCCGCCTGATTACCACTAAGCTGATTTTCGCTGGCACTTACAATATAAACGCTCTCTAGCCCCGCCCCGTTGACTTTGTATATAGGAATAATGAATGAAAAGATACCGATCGGTCGAGCGCACTGACGAGGCATGCCAAACGCGACTTATTGTTTGTATTGTATTATTGTACAGTCAGCAACAAAATTCTACGTCAACGAAATCATTTTTGAACACATAACAAAACAAAGGGCCAAATTTAGTTACATAAAAATTGTGGAAAAATAAAAGTGTACAAAGGGCCAAATTTAGTTACATAAAAATTGTGGAAAAATAAAAGTGTACAAAGGGCCAAATTTAGTTACATAAAAATTGTGGAAAAATAAAAGTGTTAATCTAATTTCGTTGCTGACCGTACCAAAGTATTTTTATTGCATTTATAATGCTTAAAAATAATCTTTGAAATAATGGCCACATGAAATCTGATGAGCGCACCATTATCAAATCGTTGATAAATGGATAGTTTAACTAAACTAAAACATTACATGATAACAGAAACACTAAACTTAAACCATATTATAATTACGTTGAAAGGTTACATAAATATGGAAGTAGTACCTTTAAGTTACATATAGAATTATAGATACTACTTCCATATGTGACCTTTTCTGATTAGGTAACAAATAATGAATTAACCTCAGTTTTAGAGCACACTTGTACCTAATTTATTACTATGGATTTCAAAAACAAGTTATTCTACATTTCATCGTGAGGAAACCGGCATGTCCTAGAACTAAAAAATCGAAGACGTGACATCTACCAATCCGCACTGGGCCCGCGTGGTGGTTTATAGCCCATACGCAAAATACGCGCTTTGACGTGGAGTTGCGGACACCAGCCCGTTATACAATACAATATTCTACATTTTGTATATATTGCTATATTTTTATAATACTTACATTTACTGCTAGATTGTGTTTTTAAAATTATGAAAGATCTAACTAAAGAACTATACACAGTTAGTTACAATTAAAATCTATTTACTTTTTCGTAGTAACTTCTAAAAGTGTCTCTTTGTCTTTTCCATCTGCAAAACTCATGTTAACATTACTTACCGGATTTTTAAAATACATAGCAACAGCGATACTGACTAGACATATTGACAACACTGTAAATGCTGTTATCACAATATTAAATAGTATATAACATACTACAGCTGTTATTACCAATTCCAACGCACTCGCATATGTTTTTAAAATGGAATTTAAGTTCTTTAAAAAAAAACTAGTGACTATACCCACGACAGCACTGTTTATGATAATAAGTATGACAAAGGTGTCAGCTAATGAGCTAAAATCGTCGAATATCGTCCCTAATTCTCCTTTAAACATTAATATAAATAAGTTGCATATAACTGAATCCAAGTACATAAACACATTCTGTAGGAATATGTCGACATTAGAACCTTTTGTTTTTAACAAATATTCGTTGTAGGTACCAGCCAGACATGAGCAGAAATTCTGAAAATTAATGGATAAGAAGTAAATATTGAATATTTGTGACCAGAGATCTGTGTCGCCTTTCGATTGTATTGAGGCTGCATCAAAGTTTTTGATTATACATCCCGTTGTTAGTACTCCCAGTGATATCCATTGCATAAGGGCCAACTTCTGCTTGAATAAAAACTGAAAAAACAACGAAAAAAAAATTATTGAACATTGAATTTTTTTTTTATTCGTATGAAATAAATGAATTACTATGATAAATTGACTTGAAAGCACTGTTGGAGCCATTTCATAAAACTGTCAAGGAATTACAGTTGTATTTTGTAAATACGGCTACATCATGGTACTCTTGCCCTAATCCCAATTCCCTTGGGCTCGGCGCAGCATGTTTTCTTCTTCCATACTTCTCTATGACTCGTCATTTCATCAGACAGGTGTCTTCGTGCCATACCATCCTTCACATTGTCCATCCATCGTTTCTTTGGTCTTCCTTTACTCTTATACCCATCCACAGTCATACTCAAATTACATACATGTAAATACTCATATTATTTAGTAACATTATAATTATTGTGTATTAACATAATAGGTAATATGCATAAATTTTCTTTTTTTTATTTCGATACGGAATGTTAAAGTACTAGAAAAATAATGGCAAAAAGCAAAAACAAGACATAAATCGGTCAAACAACACAAAAGTTGTAACCATTTAAACTTTTGTTTCTATCTCTTTCTCGATAAACGGAATTTAGTATGGATTTTTCACGTCGATGCAGCGATTGACGTCATTCTCTGTATCGGATCTCTCTGTCTAATCAGCAGGTTCAACTGCTTATAACCTTAGTATTTTTTATAGATAAAAAAAAATAATTTCATTTTGCTATTTCTGATGTTATACGCTTTGTTTAGAGTGATAAAAAAATCATGCATATACCCTATTGCCAACATGACTTCTAACATTGTTGGAAGTCAAGTTCTCAAGTTGGCGTAAGGAAAGTTTAGTTTACCTGAAAAAGTAAAGCTGTCAACACGACTCTGAACTGTAACAAGATGTAGTACGAGGTGGGGTCATAGTGAGACAAGTTGATAAACGCCAAGTTGTTGTAGAAGCAGTACAGCAACGATGGGATGAAGTACAGTAGCAGCAGCTTATAGTTTATAAGAATGGCTTTTAATATAGGCGGCTTGTTTCTGAAAAAAGAGAATTATAATATTGTAAGTTTTATCGAACTACAGACACTATCCACACCTGTTGATAGATACCAGAAGAACATGATCAAAGGTTGATATTGTATAGCTACCCGTTTTTTTATAGAAATATGAACGTTACATGCATGACATTTACATATTATGTTCATATTAGTATGAAACGCTTGTTCCCACCATTCGCTTATTGTTTGAAATGCTTATTATTAAGAAAAGTCTAAAATAATACGGTCTGTGAACCGGATCTTGCTCTTAGCTCGTATTTAATTTCGTGCGAAAAAAAAATATCGGAAGGCAATGCGCTATTAAGTGGTTGTATTTGACCATGAAATAATAATATTCAAATATCCTCTGGGGAACAAACAGCCCGGGTCTAGTCAAGGTCTACGAGGTCTATTTTTAAATATAGATTCTAATGTTGTTTGAATAAATGAATAAACATTACAATGATTCTTTTGGCCGCATGTAGTCCGCGCGCGAGCTCCGAGGAATCGGTGGCTTACTTATATCATCGTATTTCAATCGCATAATACCCTCAGAATGATTTCATAATTTAGTTCGCGCGGAGTACTATAGGTACACGTAATTTCTAGATTAGGTGCCTAATATTTATCTACGACCTAGTCCGCCCCAGGCAGGTGTGCACAAATAATAGGTACCTAGGTACATCTAGGTAGCTACTTAACGGTTGTTTGCGAGATATCGCTATCAGTGATAAAATCGCCATTGTTCCTTTAATTTTAGAACATTTTAAAAGAGTTATGTGAGTAATGGAATCATCAGTACATATTATAAAACCAGTCCCCCGCCCACAGCCGTGTCTGTCTCTCCCTTTGTATGCTTAGATCTTTAAAACTTCGCAACAGATTTTGATGCGGGTTTTTTAATAGATAGATTGATTCAAGAGGACCTTCCTCTTTTAGTATATAATTTGCCGCGGGCATCAGCTAGTCTACAATAAAGCATACTCTATCTATCTACTGACGTCAGGATTTGTTATATGTTGTAGAGACCGGATTATATGCAAATGCATACTTGCATATTGTGGTGTTTTTTGAAGATAATGCATATTTTAGCTATAATCTGGAATTCTTGCATATTTAGGCATGTTTTCTTTAATTGTGTCTGCTCCTAAGTGAAGAAATGCCAAAAACCCCCTCAATTCAAATAGTGCGCATTGAAGTAGATCGATTAGTTTCAAGTAACAATTGTTTTTATTTAATGTAAGGTTCAATCGCACTACATTAAGAGTGTAAAATACCTCTTAACGAAGCCGAAAGGCACTTATCTTCCCCGTCATTGCGAGCATTGTTTTGTTCTACACCATACCTGGGAACCTTCTAGTTACGGAGATATTGGGGGTCAAAGTTTTTCCCAGCAATAATTTTTGCGTAAAGTTACTTAGTTTGATGTACAGAATGCTTAGTTGACGGCTTCGTGATGAGGTTGTTTACATGCACCCTGTATAATACAAATAGTTGAAAAATGAATTCGGTTTTCAAAAAAAAATCTAGTCTAAAATGCAGTACGAGTAAATAAAATTAAAATTATTCTTTTGTAGTACTTATTTCTATTTTATGTTGCATATTTTTGCACTTTCAATTTTGAGCATATATGGTGCACTTTTGCATGTATATTTCGACGATTCTATGTTGCATCTAATCAGGTCTATAGTTAAATGTAAAACAAAGTAGAAAAATCTAAATCCCGACTGAGTAAACACAAACAGTGAACTTTAATGGAAACTGAAAAGAAAAAAACCGGCCTAGTGCGAGTCGGACTCGCGCATGAAGGGTTCCGTACCATCATAGTAGGGGCAAATTTTTATAGCGGCAACAGAAATACACATTCTGTGAAAATTACAACTGCCTATTACGGATCATGAGATATAGTATAGCCCGCTGACAGACTGACGGGCAGACAGCGGAGGCTTAGTTATAGAGCCCCGTTGGTTACCCTTCGGAAACAGAACTACAGAACCCAACAAAAGATACCGACTTGTCGAATCGAATCGAAGCGTTTGTGAATACGGGGCAGTAGACTATCTATGAATAACTAGACCCGTGGGAGTATGGGACCTATTAAAGGAAACATTTGAGTAGGGGGCCTAAAATGGCAGCTTTACAGAATCATTACAAATCACGCAGAATCCAATTAGGATAATAATATGAATCACGTTAAAATTCTTAAAATGGTCACAAAGACTTTGTGACTATTTTACGAATTGTAAAGTAATTCATATTATTATACTATAACTTAGCTGACCTCTGCCATATAAATTATGGTGTGAAATATTTTACGACCTATTCTCATACCTTCCAAATATACATAAAAATTGATCGAGCCGTTTCGGAGGAGTGCTCTCTGCTAAAGCGGCCTTTATAAGCTCTTGGTCTAGATTTTGAATGGGGCTCGGCTATTAAAGTCGCTATGTTCCTGATTGGAATTTATTAGGTACTAAATTTGTTTTATTATGTGTGTAGTGTGTGTACCTATCGACCATGAAACTATTTTAATGATCAGAATTATAGATTGTTTTTGTTTTTTGTTTTCAGTTAATTTTTACTTACTTTAAACGCCGTAAGTGTTTTTGATTTTAATTAATTTAGGTACTTTGTTTATTTTACACTGTTTGATACTTATAGGACAAAAAGACGGTAAATTTCACAAACTTATCTTGTCGTGCGTTTGTATTAAGATGTAGCTTGCGGTGGTCTGGACTATACCTAACCCGGCTCAAGGCTACTTTGACTTGACCTTTCGCAAAAATGCGTGAAAAAAAATCAAACACAGCTCGGTCCAAAGCAGGTCCTTGTAACTTGTCTACCTACAGTAACACCCCAGCACAATATTAATGGCAGCATTTTCGCTCTACTTTGCCCAGGTACTATAATTTATTATTAACCCGCATACATTTATTCAAATACATAATTCCGAAAACAGAAATAATGACATAAACCTGTCCCGAAACCACCTTTATCGTGATCCTGACTTTTTCTAGTAATAAAATACGATTCATAATGCATTGTCAGGGTACCTACGCAGAGAAATTAAGGAAAGAGCAATGACCTTTAATTCTTACTTATCTGGCGGAGACTATAGCTGTAGCCGTCGCGGCGGTGCAACGCCACATAAATATATGTACCTACCTATGTTATTATTTTCCGTAAAATGTGTTTCATGTGTGAAGTCACTTCTCTTTTTTTATACCTACATGATATTGTAAAACGAGAACAACTGCCGACAAACTTTTTTGCAGTTTGGACTTAGACTTTTTATTATAAAGGGTGTAAAACACCTCTTAACGAAGCCGAAAGGCACTTGTTCTCCCCGTCATTGCGATCATTTTTTTGTTCCACACCATACCTGGGAAGCTTTTAGTTACGGAGATATTGGGGGTCAAAGTTCCAACTTTTTGACAGTTTTTTTTTTAAATACAAGTTTTTAATGTAAGATTTTTACTTTAAACATCTCCACGACCCCCGTACTATTCAATACATCCATCAGCACAATGTTTTAAGTGCGTTACATTGAGTTCTACCACAAAACATGATTTTTTACCCAAAAAAAAAAAGTCGTTTCCCAGCAATAATTTTTGCGTAAAGTTACTTAGTTTGATGTACAGAATGCTTGGTTGACGGCTTCGTGATGAGGTCTTTTACACCCTGTATATATACGATATCACAATACATCATGTACTTATTAGGACGGCTACGAAGTTACACACTGCCGCAAATAACGACGCAATAGAAGTAGGGTAGAGGACACTTGCGTTTTTGCGCCCTGCCATATTCCGATGAGTAGAATATCGGACGATAAAAACGCACTTGTGTGCAGCAATAGGGACGTATTATCGCAATAACGCATGCGATATTATCGAGCGATAATAACGCGCCTGTGTGGATTTGAATATTTTTTGGGGGCTGGACGTTTCCCGGGCGTACAAAGGATATCACAATCGGATCAATGGTTTAGGAACGCATAGAGGACAAACATTCATTTTTAGTTATAGAGATTTTTTCCTGAGAAAGTTATTTCTCATTGTATTGTAACGGACGTTAAAATAATCTTTCAAAGCTGTAAAATTCTGTTTTTATCATTCGTTTTTATGAATTAGGTACATAATATTTTGACGATAATAAGACATATATAAACGATTAAATAAGAAATTTATTAGTTTTATTTTAAGTACTTACCTACTTATTGAAAATTTTAGTGAGCATGGTTGTTAGAACCAACATCGTTATAAATCCTAATATAGCCATTTCAAATGAAAAATTATAAAAGATACCTCAAGATCATTTTTAAATACATTCATTCAATACCCTACTCAGCAAAGTTCTCGACTATATTTTTAGGGTACCGTATCTATCGCCCATGCCAAATGATTAAAAACGGAAACCTTATAGATTCGTCCTGTCAGTCTGTATGTCCGTCCGTTTGTCACAGCCATTTTACTCCGAAATTGTTGACATACAGTTGAAATTTCTAAATGTCATCTATGAACCGCTAAACAAAAGTGATGTGACATTTTGAAAAAAAAAAATAGTAGTGGCCGTCCATACATGAAACTGAGGGTTGGAAAAAATATTTGTACCTATATGCAAATAATAGGGATGAGACTGACTAAAAAAATATCATTCTGTTTATTCCGTCGTTTACATTATCATAAAATATAGGATAAGTGTTTTTTGATATAAAGCATTAAAAAAAAAAATGGAAAATAAAACGCGTCAAAGATCATGAGTGGGGGGCTTGTGACTTCACTTTCAAGTAAAAAATGTACTCCAATGTGACGTCACACGCGTTTTCGTTTTTTGGAAATCTATCTGGCGGACTAATTAGATTTTTTTGTTGTGTTGTTTTTGTACAGGGTGTCGACAGTTCTTGAAAAATGATATCGAGGTGCTTACATTTTTTTTTTTAAATCAATGGTTGATGAGATATTCGCCTCTAACGCTGTAAAAATTGGGGGGCACAAATTTTCCCCTTTTATTTTGTAAAGTAAAAGAGGATAATTCTAAAAGAATTTGTGTAGGTACCTAGGTACCTACGTATAGCGATAAAAGAACTTTCAACGAAATATTATATTATTTTATTGAGATTTGTAAGACTTTTCCGTGAGCAGCAGTAAGGGGCCGCCTCCATGAGATTCAACGTATTTATATACAAAAATTTCGCTGCGATTCTCTCGACCGTGGAGACGTCTCAAAAGAGTGTAGGTATAGAAAAACGTAGCTAGGACGATAACATCACCGCGATTCCCTCGCTCGTGGAGGCGTCCCCTAAGAGTAACTTTGTTTTTCATTAACATATAGTATAAACTATGAAAAACCAATCCGCACTGGGGCCGCGTGGTGGATTATAGCCCATTCCCTCTCATTGAGAGGAGGCCGTGTCCCAGCAGTGGGAACATTATAGGCTGATGATGATGATGCTGATGAAAAACCTTCTTTGCGTTGCGTAATCGGGTAAAAAGACCAGTAGCTATCGAAATAGCGTGCAGGTAGCGAGATAAGTGGCAGTAGGTCGCCTATGTCAGTCGAAGAATCGGAGGTCTTTGTCGATAAGGGACTCGAGTCTTAGAGTGGACATCAAGAATTACGTGATTGCGTTGCCTAGATGAAGATGACGGCCCTTAAAAAGTGGCTGAGACAGGCGGAACTGCAGACAACGTACCTAGGGTTTGAAACGCATTCGGATGCACAAGTTACATGAGAGTTGATGAGAGATGCCTGTTACCACACCCGTGAGGATAGCAGGGCGCCAAAGAAGGGAGAGGACCGTTGTATAGTTGGAAAATTTCGCTGTCTAGAAATGGATAGCGATAAGCTGAGTTGATTGAAGAAATAATTTTGAATTGTAACATGCAAAAGAATAAAGTTATCTCATTATTTCGAGACATCAAGGGTGAATTAGCTAATTAACTACTCTGAGTTTTGTAAGTACTTACATATAAATCACATAGGGTTTATGATTCTGTCGATAGAAACTGAAAAATTATAAGAAGGTATTTGATCCCTATATCATAACAGTAATACGTAGGTAGTATATTAATAAATAAAACATTAAACAGATCAGTAGGCCTATTACGTATCTTTCTGATATCCAGTGACTATCAAGCTTCGGTTGTACACCGAACTTTGATGACAACCGAGAATGTCAGAATATTGGTATTACGTATCGCACTGACCGGATATCACTTTACGGTGACTAACAGCCCGGGTACGGTGTAACGTTTTTCACGAAAGCCACTTCAAACTCAGTTGTCATCAATTTGTTGTCCACTATGCTTACATAATCGAAATAATATAAGTATCGATACGAAAGCGTCTGTCAAAATGGGTAACGGTGACTATCAGCCACGATGACAACCAATGACGTCATATTTGATCGCGACTGGTCATAGATAATACGAAACTAACCTTTTGACAGTAATTAATTGAAGGAAACTGAGCCCATTTACTATCATTTCGAGCTGTCAACAGAGATACGTAATAGCCCTACATAGTAGAGAGGATGATTCTAAGGTAACAGTTCGAGGGTAGGGAGTAACTATGTTTTATACTAAAATGTTTGTACTTGGGTGACCATTGCTAAGTTCAATGATAACCAAATATATTTTGCACGTTTTACAAGCTGGTAAGGGCGGATTACTTGGTCGAGTCATCTTGGAGTGACGCATTTCGTCGCAATTAAATATTTACAAAGGCATACAAGATCATTATTTTATTTTAATTGCAGCCTATTCCCATAAAACATGGTATAAAGAATACAAACAACTAGCTCTTAGCAAAATAGCATCACATTGATGATTGACAAATAATGGAATATGCATACTTTTAATTTAGACAGTAGGCTATATCTAGCCTACCGTCTACTTATGCAACGAAATGCTTCTCTCATAAACAATTTTTTTTTTTTTTTTTTTCAGACCATTCTTTTGATCTTTTGAAGCATTACAGCGATTTTTGTAGTTCAAGCGTTACTTCTACCGTGCGGTGCGGTAATTTAATAAATAACATACTGCAATAGGTAGGTACTTACTCTCTCTTGTAGGTGTATAATAATGCTGATGCACACAATTTAAGTAGTTCAGATAGGAATACCACGAGTGTTGTATTGTAGTCATAGTCGCCGTTTTCTGTTTTTGATGCAGTTACAAAAACACCTGGAATAATAGTTATTAAACATTTAACTAAGTATAGAATTTTAGAGGCACAGAACAACAGTACATTGCTATTTTTTAGGTTTTGACTAACTAACGGACTCCTTGACTATTGAATAATGGTGTCCTTTCTGTTGTGCACAAACTAAACTTAATTTAGGCTTTTGCTATCTTTTTCTCTCTAATAAAACGAGAATGAGACGGACGTAATTTAGAGCTCTCAAATTTAATTGGAACTAATATTTCCATACAAATGAAGGAAGGATGCACGTAAAACATGTCGACTAAAAACACGGTGAAGCGCAAGGCATAAACTAGTTTGACATCTCTAACTTAGTTGATAGCTATAGCCGTCCTTTTCTCGCACTGCCTTTTAGTAAAAAATAGCAATAGCCTCAATTAAGTTTAGTTTGTGCACAACAGAATCGACACCAGTGTCTGTAAATGGTTTCATTGAAGTAAATGCTTTGAGTTTTAGTTTTGAGTTTGACTGTATTAATTTGACTTTTTCAATTCATAATGTTTTTTCTAGGTGCGAAGGCTAACCACCAGAGCACCCAGCAGTCAGAGTAGCCAGAATGTCATAGCAGTAGTATTGTAATGGCAGTGCGTACATGACGCAACCAATCACAAATAAGGAAGTTGCGTAATGTACAAATCACTAATTGAATTTTGCAGGCTGTCTGCTGCTTCATAACAATCTTAATGTTCAATTATGAATAATTCTACAAAACTCAAATTGAACAGTTAACTTGCCTGCACATTCAAACATATTGTAATAGGCAAGTAGACACTGAATAAGAAAAACTGAACATTAAATGTTGATGTTTGTAATCCAAAACAATTATCATATGGATCTAGTTCATTCCCATGTGTTGTTTACAATACCCTTCAAAGCTTAGAGTAAGATATACAGGGTGTAAGGATTTAAGAGCGGGCCTAAAGCAAAATCTTCAATCTTTGATTAGATTTTTCTAGTAGTAAGTCATGTTTAATTTGGAAAAAAAGTTTATGTCAGGAAACTTCATTATAAATGTGAAGGTTGACCCTGACGAAAAACATAATAGGATAAAATTTTCTCGATAGAAAACCATCACAAAGTTACCTCTAATTTTCAACATTTTTGGTTTGTATTCTATTTTGGTGCATGTTACTGAACCATAAACTAGATAAATATTATCACTTATGTATAACCTTGAGTTGACCCTAGCGGTTTTTCAAAATATTTTCTATTTTAAGAGATAACACACTACAAAGCATTTGGCGCTTACTACATTTTTAATCCGCGAAATACGCTGTCTTCCGTTTCGCGTGACGCGAGCTTGAGACATCAGTTTGTTTCACAGATCAGTTGCCCTCCTTCGTTGAGACGGGTAGTCTATGTCACTTTGCTCTGCGCCTAGCCGCCATTATTATTATCATTAAATCTACATTTTTTTTAGTAGCATGGGTAACAAGAAGAATACAATTGAAAAGCGATAACTAAAACAGTTGAACTCAGTTGAAAACTCAAATGATGGCTGATTTCCGAAGTCGTAGGTCCATATGTATTTTTTACGTGCATAGGCGCATAGTAAACTCAAAATAAACGGATGATTGATTTAATTATATTACATATTTTTATTTTATATTTTTTTGATATCCGAATTAAGTAATGTTAATGTATCTGGTAAGTAGTAGTTAAGTAGAAGGTAGGTAGTAGATAGGTAGGTAGAAGGTAGGTATTAGGTACGTAGGTAGTACGTATGTTGGTAGTAGGTCAATTTGAATTCAATATTCATAGTTGACAGGATAACGTCTGTCGGGTAGGTAAATATTTAAAATATAATATTTTAGGTATCATTAATATATAATTAATGATACCTAAAATAGGTATCAGTTCCCAGAAAATAATATAAATCGAGCTTATGTACAATGTCGACCAAAAGTCCATAGGCAATCTCACAAAGCAATAGCTTGACGTTCAGTTTGACTTACGACCTTCTACTTTCAAGAAAATAGACATTGTCGTCCACAAGTAATTGTAGTTGAAAATTTCAACATTAAACACTTGACCGTTATTTGAAGCTTACTAGATTGAGAGTGGCACCACTGGTTTCCGCTATACTTCCCTCTCTTTTGCTCTTTCCTTTAGTTGCATATATCTTTCTCTTTCGCACATCCCCGATTTCTCACCAGGTGGCGCTGCCTGATGTGGGCATAGCCATGGCAGCGCATCGCTTATCATTGGCGTCTTTTTCCGCTTAAGAAGAAGGTTGTCTCGACAACCATTAGTAAATTATTTGATATTTTATAATTATTCCTATAGAATAATATTAAAAAAAACGAAAAGTGATTATAAGTGCATTCCATCGGACAAAATTGTAAGTAGAAATAAATTTTCATAAAACCTCGATGCACAATCGCAATGTAAGTATATGGGCAAAGTTATAATTAATTTATTTAACGGTATTACCGTTCGAGCTTGCCCTTAGCCAACATTGCATTATAATATTCGCAATGCATAAGTTTTGTAGGAATTTTTCCTTTCCTATTTTCTTTTTAAACTACCCTCATTTGCTCTATATTGTTGGAAGTATTTTATGAATAAAGTATTTTATGAATAATGATTTGACCGTGTTTATCGTCGTTTAATCGTTTTCGTAACCACGTGCGTGGACAAAAAAAAAATAAAAAAAAAAATCGAAGTCTTTTGTTTAATTAGGATGGAGGGTACAAGTAATCCAATTACGATGGACGCTCCGGGGCCGTCAGGTTTGCAAACCAAGGGGTCTTCGTCGCGTCGAAAACATCGGAAAAACGAATCGTCTTCAAGCTCCTCATCCAGTTCATCTAGCTGTTCCACTTCGTCATCAGCAAAGCCGAAACGTCGTCGTCACTATAAAAAAAAGAGGGGGGGCCGCCATTCCCGTAAAACAGATCTTTTGCAACAATTAACTCAAGAGGTTAGCGAGCTACGGGAACGTGTTTTTAACAATGATAAAATCTCTGCATGTTCACCTCGGCGTTCAGCAGAAATGCAGGTAGACGGTAGCAATGACGAAATTTCTTTATTAGATAATAATGATTATAGGTCTCTGTATGATTATGAGGTAGTAGATGAAACATTAAACAAATCACATGAATTCAAATTTGATTTACAAGTCAAATTAAAGGAACCGCCTGTTCCTAAGGCTCCTGAAAATTATCTAAAATATTTAAATGATATTCAGCATTTCAATAAAAATGAATGGAGCGAGGTTAGGTATTCGGAAGTGCAGAAGTTATATAATCACAGTCCCGGGTTTACCGAGCTGGAAATTAACGAAGAAATCAAACCATATGATTCTTCAAGACATTTAGCCTTAGCTGACAAAGCCTATGGTGCTCTAACATTTTGTGCAATTAAACAGCGAGAGGTATTACAAGCTAGCATGGCTGATCTTTTATCTTGGGCACGTGTTAAAGGTAGTGTAACACCCGATCAGTTGCATAATAAAATCTCTGAATTATTTGCGGACGGTGAATATTATAAAGTGTCCTCAGATATGATTCAACTTATTTGTGGTCATCGTGCAGAAATAATTCAAATGCGAAGAGATGGGATAATAAATCATGTTCGTGATCCTCTTGTTAAGTCAGCGTTGCGCAAAATTCCGCCTTCCAATCAGTTGGTTTTTAGTCCTGAGATGCTGTCATCTACGTTGGAAAAGAACGGAGGTGTTAAGAAGACTTTCTTGCCCCCAAATAAATCCAGTGGCTTCAAACCTACTTCGCAAGCAGGATATAAGAAGACCACTCGCTACCCCCCGCAGGGGTCAGCTTATTATAGGGCACCCTCGCAGGGTGCCCGCCAAGCATGCTGCACTGCGCCATGCTTCCAGCCCTCGCAGGGCTGTGGACACAACCACACCTCACAGAGGTCAGGTCATTGCCATCCCTCGCAGGGAAACGGCAATAACAATAAAGTAACACGTGGGCCTAGCCATAACTATCAGGGGCCCTTTCGTTCACGAAGAGCTCACCAGCAGTCTAACAAGCAGGAGACTATCAGAAATAACAGAAAACGGGCTTCTGCCACCGAATATCCCCCGGGGGGAAAGAGAAGCAGATTTTGACAATCGGGACTTCAGAGCGGGCCAGTTAACGTTCTAAGTCGATCGTTGGAGGGAACTCGGAGCACAAAAAACTCTTCTTCGCATAATAAAAGGTTATCGCATACCTTTCATCAAAAAACCGCCTCTAATGATACCCAATGCAAAAAGCCCATTTCAAACAAAGGTGTCCGAGGCAATGTCAACTATCATATCTCAAATGATAACGCAAGAGGTGCTAGAAGAAGTTTCACACTCTCCGAGTTTCCTGTCCTCAATGTTTCTGGTCCCCAAAGCCGATGGTACCAACCGGCCTATTTTCAACCAAAAACATTTGAACGATTTTGTTTACACGGAGCCATTCAAGCTCATAAATGTGTTTCGTGTCCCAGACTTCCTTCAGCCAAACGACTGGCTGTGCAAAGTCGACCTGTCCCAGGCTTACTTCAATTTGCCAATACACCAGTCACACAGACGATTTCTACGTCTCAGTTACAGAGGAAAATTACTACAAATGACCTGCCTTCCTTTTGGGCTCAGCACAGCCCCCAAAGTCTTCGCGACTTTAACAAACTGGGTAGCGCAGACACTAAGAAAAGAGGGTATTCGAATACTCGTTTATTTAGACGATTTTCTGCTGGTTCACCACGACCAGCAGGTCCTGCGAGTGCACACCCAAATAGTGCTAGATCGTCTACACTACCTGGGGTGGCAGACGAATTGTCAAAAATCTGTTACAACTCCGTGCAAAAGCCTCGTATTTCTAGGTGTTCAATGGAACCCTTGGACAAACGAGAGATCATTGCCACACGAAAAGATCACGAAAATATCAGGAAGGGTGCTGGATATGTTACACAAACACACAACAACGTTGAAAGCACTACAAAGCCTGGTAGGACTTCTGAATTTCGCCAGTTTCGTGGTACCAAGGGGCAGACTTCACTTTCGGGACACACTAATCTTTCTAAACAAAAAACTAAAAGAAAATTGTGTCAGTGTAGTTTTACCTATAGAAGTAAAGGAGGAACTAAATTGGTGGCGACTAAATTGTCATCGGGCCTCTCTGATTCACAACCCACCACCATCCCATTTCCTGACCACAGATGCGTCGGATCTAGCATGGGGAGCGCAGCTCGACGGGTACGCACTGTCAGGACCGTGGACAGACCAAGAGCAACAGCTCCATTGCAATCAAAAGGAGATGCTCGCAATACTAAAAGCCATAAAAGAGCGGGGCCCACATATGTCCAAAGCTACCGCTCTAGTTCAGTGCGACAACAAGACTGTTGTAGCCTTTTTGAGAAACGAGGGGGGGACCAGGTCTCCTTCACTACTAAAACTCACGAAGGAGATTTTTCAAATCCTAGATCAGTACCAAATAAATCTGAAAGTCCAGCATATTCCGGGAAAATACAACTGTCACGCAGACCATCTTTCTCGTCATCGGCTTCCTCCAGAGTGGCATCTCCTACCCCAGTGTACGGAGAAAATATTCAAAAAGTTCGGAGTTCCACTGATAGATCTATTCGCGTCAGAACGGGCAAAAGTCGTAATGAATTATGTTTCACTGGATCTGAACGATGTTCGAGCAATATACCACGATGCCTTCTCCCAAAACTGGATTTACCAATTAGCCTGGGTGTTTCCTCCACCTTACCTAGTGCCCAAGGTACTAGCTCACCTCAACTCTGCGTCGGGAGTTTTTCTAATCGTAGTCCCGAGGTGGGAGAGAGTCTTTTGGAGAGCGGATCTAAAAGCCCGTGCATTAGCACCTCCATTCACAATCCAGAAACTGCATTCACAACTGGTAGACACGGTGACAGGCCTTCCACCTCCAAGAGTCCGGGAGATGACGTTAGAAGTATGGAAATGTGGGGGTGGGCTCCGACCCTAGTTGAATGGAATGAAGCTCAGTTACAGCTCTTAAAATCTTCTTGGCGGCCATCAACCAAAAAGACTTATCAAGTAGCTTGGAATAGATGGCTTACATGGACAAAAAAGCATAAATTAAGCCCCTTCCAGCCAACAGGTCAGATTTTGGCCCGCTTTCTTGCAGATTTAAGTATCGTAGAGGGTTTGGCTTATAAAACTATTTTATTACATAAATCTGTGGTCTGCACGCTAAGCAACCCTGAACAATCTGCCAAATTAAGTTCCCACGTTTTAGTTACTCATATATTAAAGTCTATTGCTTTAAAAAACCCAGTAGCTCAAAATTCTTCAGTCTGGAACGTTGATCAATTAGCAGAATTTATGGGAAACTATTCTGTAGACACAAATAATGTATTTGCTACTTGTAGACATACGGCAACTTTGTTACTCCTTTGTTCCGGCAGAAGAGTTCATGATCTGACTCTATTAGCTGTAGACTCAAAACACCTGTCAGAAAGTAATGATGGTCTGATCCTATGGCCAATATTTGGATCTAAAACAGATACTGCCGATTATAGACAGTCTGGTTGGAAACTATACCTCAATCCTACTAACGAGAATTTAGACCCTGTACTTTGGGTGAAACGAACAATAACCATACTAAAAGATAAACGCCAGTCGGCGTGTCTCAATAATCTGTTTCTTAATTTTAGAGGAAAACCAAGGGTCGCTTCTCGTACAGTCATAGCGGGATGGGTCAAATCTCTGTTGTTAGAAGCAGGAGTAAAGGCTTCTCCTGGCAGTCTTAGGTCTGCTGTAGCCTCTAAAAACTGGGTTAACAACTACTCCTTAGATGAAATACTCTCTAGAGGAAATTGGCAGTCTCAGAATACCTTCACCCGTTATTACTGTAGAGAAGTGATGCCCTGTATACCCACCAGTTCTGGCTTTAATGTATCTAGGATGTTTAATCCTGTTAGTTAAATTGATAGGGATGAATTTTACTCTTTATTTATTTTTCGTATTTCTCAGGAAGTGCTCAAAATGTTTAAAATTACTAAATATCATTCAAGAAACAAATTAAGGTAGCTGTTGTGCAGTCTATCTATATGATTATATCTTTTAAAAATTATGGAGATATTAGATCATTTTATGTTATTGAAAATAATTCGTAGTTAATTCGCGTAGTAAGTCTATTATCTTTGTACCTAATGATTTTTTTCATTGTATGCGTTAAATAATTCATTCAATAAATGTACTTTTCTCTATGCGCATCTAATTTTTATTAATTACCATTCTGCGTTCACATTGGCGTCATTCATTAATTTCCCACCAGATGATAACAAACACGTCTCAATCTAGTAAGCTTCAAATAACGGTCAAGTGTTTAATAGCAGTGTTTTACCTAAAAATAAAACACATATTAAATACTTACCTTATTTGAAGCTTACGTTTAATTTCTACCTGGTGAAGATTTTCGACACAATGATAAGCGATGCGCTGCCATGGCTATGCCCACATCAGGCAGCGCCACCTGGTGAGAAATCGGGGATGTGCGAAAGAGAAAGATATATGCAACTAAAGGAAAGAGCAAAAGAGAGGGAAGTATAGCGGAAACCAGTGGTGCCACTCTCAATCTAGTAAGCTTCAAATAAGGTAAGTATTTAATATGTGTTTTATTTTTAGGTAAAACACTGCTATTAAAATATAAGTCAAGATGGATAGCCTAGTCGCGTGCAGATCTATGAGTGAGAGAGATCTATCAGAGCCGCGTGAGTTCAAATCTCACGTTGTTACTTTTAGACTTTTAGTAAGTTTTTACTCGATTGGAAGTAATGGGACAGAAAAATATTCTTTAACTTGTTCGCTTTGTTCACCCATTTCGTAAAGTTAGAAGAAGGTAGATCATAGAAAAATAAGTCAATAATTTTGATTTCTGTGAGATAAGTAGACATGAGTTTTATGAATATTTTACTTGATCGGAATGAACGTTGTCGTTCTGTTGTGTTGTGTTTGGTTAGTGACGTGTGGTTTAATAGATAGCGGTATTGTTGTTGGTATTTCTCAAAATGCAGGAAAACATTTATATTGAGGCGAGGGCGACTAATATTATCGTGCTGCATAAAAGTGGTCATAATAGAACACATATATTTGAAGAAACCGGACTGAATGTGAGTATTATATTTATGAATTATTGTAACAAAGTTTTGTTAAAAATTAAAACCTAATTTATTATTGTTTATATATTTGGTGACTTATGGATTAATTAATTGTTTTTAAATCCATCATGAGGCTTATAAGATAAGAATAAGAATAATTACTTTATTGGATTTATAAATGCAGAGTGAATGATCACTTCAGTATTTTGTTATAGGTAGCTGCCTAACATCTTTTTTTTTTTTTTAAGAGGAATACTGTGAGTCTCTGGATCAAAAGGCCTTGCTAGTCGAGAGTGAAGTGGAAAGCCGTCGCTTATTAGCGATGCGCAGCGACGACATAATATGGTAGGCGAATATGAAACAAACGATTTCACACCTACGAGACACTTTATGAAATTATTTGACACCTTATCGCAAACTGTTCGCCGTGCTCTCCACTCTGAAGGCTTGCATCACAGAAGCTGGTCTTCTAAGAATCCCTTCATGACAGAAAGACAAAGAAGAATGATTACGTTTCGCACGGGTGTATTTAGATTTTGACTAGAATAATACCATGAATAGACTTTTAAATCAAGTCAAAAGGGTAGGCTTCATTTATGGCGCAAAAATAACACTGCTGGTCTGACAAAAACATAATCCCTAATACAGACTCAGGTCGAATTACGGTTAATATGTAGGGATGGATAAGTGCAGCAGGACCAGGAGAACTGGCTTTTATTCCCCCACGCGCCAACAGTTCTACTTAATTATGTAGAAGTATTAGAAGATGTCATGCTACAAAATATTAATCCCTAGATGCTTTAGTTTAATTAGACGTGTAACAAAACATTTAGTGAATATTAACTTATCCGTAATTATATTAATGATCTTAAATTGAGGTTTAGTTTCAATCTTCTTTTCTTCGAGAAAATGAACACATAAACTATAACCTCAATAAGATTGTTTATTTTTTTTATTTTTCGTTCGCCCTAACATGGCAGGCATAACCTCAATACGAGTTACATTTATTGTGTCGTCACATAAAAAAATATTCATAAAGTCTAAATTATTTACATAAGTTTTCAATAAACTCTGCTGAATACCGATACCTATAATAAGTGGGTATCAACTATCAACAATACTTAATTATTATATTTATGTGATTACAATATCCTTTCCTTGTTACGTAAGTATGTTATTATAAATTGACTTAAGAGTAAGTGGGTATACCACAAACAATAAAAAATCTTATGATCGGTTACAAGAGAACTTTTTTTATATCTGGGTAGAAATGCGACGTTACAATTCTCATGAAAGTTTGTTAATTTTATAAATAAAGAAAACGAATAAACATTTTTGTTATCATTCAGCACGACTTTTTTATTTCCACCTGTCAACACCGAACAGATAATACACAATCACTTACATAGTTAATAATAATACTATGTTTTTTTTTACTAATATTTAACTTCTTATAAAAATAAATCATAAGTATGAATCCATTATAAATAAAAACAAAACACAACAAGTTTTTGCGTAAAACACAAAATAATAAACCAATAACTTATCTAATATTACCAAGAAACAAAAACCCCACACATTGTTGGGATTCGAACTCAGATCTCTTTGATCATGAATCCTACTGATTAGCCTCAAGAGCTATTAACACTTGGTAAATTTACGTGAATTTTAGCTATGCATTGGTAAGAACAGGTCGCCACACAAATAAGATCATACGTTAGCGCGTGTATAACAAAAGAGACTGAAATATATTTTTATGTTACGTGGAGTGTGACGCGCGACATGCGATTGGGCGAACTCTGTGGTGTGCGTTACCCCAACAAGAAAGTATCTCCTAGAGTTATATGAGTAGAACGTATAGTTGGTGCCTTATCTGCTGTAAATGTGCCCCCACATAAAAAATGTGTGCCCCCTGTCGTTTCGAAAAAAAATCGAAAAAACGATTCTTGCTGGGGTAACGTTTTTCTAGCAGGAAAATTCTAAACGAATGATCGGAGAGAGAAAAACTGTGCATGGCCAGATAGCTTATATGTGTGCCAAAATGTGCCCCCAAAAATAAAATCTGTGCCCCTTCAGATTTTCGAGATATTGCATTTCCTGCTGGAGTAACGTTTTGATGAATAGTATATCTCTAAAACCATTGCATGTGCCCCTGTAGAATAAACATACGCGAGTAGCTCTTAATGTGTGCCCCTTTGTGCCCCAATTAGATTTTAGAAAATATTTATAGTTTTCAAGTTATCGCGGTTTTATGAAAACCCGAAAAAACATCGCAGCGCCTAAATGAGACAAGGCATAACTTCGCTGAAAACTGTATTCGGTCTTTCTTGACGCTAATAATAACCATACAAAGTTTCAAAAATGTTCATGCATGCGTTTTTGAATAATCTTGCTAAATGTAAAAACGATGGTGTCATAACTTTGACGGCAAAATACAAGGAACTGGCACAATCCCAGATGTGTAGGTGTAAACCAAAATCTTGTGCCTTTAGTCAAAAATATATGGTGAAAATATTGAGCTTCAAATGTTACGCATTAAGTAAATATAAACAAAAAACCAAAATATGTAAACAACGGCTGGTTATCCGACCAAATCTGAATGACTACTAAAAAGCGACGGATTCATACATATCGATGACCTTCTTTACTTTACTCACTAACCGGTTCACACGTGTTGTGCCTGAGTACACTGAAGTAGAAAAGTAATAACTAATAAAATAAAGTTGTTATTGGATTATATTTTAATAGCTGTTTCTATGACCTTACACATGATTAAGTACATTTATAAGAGCCATTTTCAAATAAAATGTACATGTGACTAACATGCTCAAAATCGTGACCAAACTGTTTTGTGACATACCTGTATTTTTATACTAATGTAAGTCACATTTATTGTAAAGCAGAGTTAAAACTATGTCCTACTGCTCAAATTGAGCAGGGTCCGGCAGGGAGCTAAAATGCAGGTTTAATGATCAAATTTAGCATTTATTCGAAACCTCCAAATTATTATTTTAAAAAATTACACTAAAACTCTTTTATATCTATTTTCCGTAAATGTCGGATTTATTTATTAGTGAAACGTTTTGTATGGAGATAACACCGGACGCCGCCGGCATATAATTTGTTAAAATTTTCAGCCGCAGTGTAAACATGTTTTAACTTTACACGTAGATGTGAGTTACGTCATATGAGTGACGAAATGTGACTCATATGTGTAGCATTTTCGTGAGAAACAACCTCAATTAGCCACAATATCAGAATAACTTGTAATATACAGATAAAGACGATACATACATGAATTGTATTAATAGGCTAATGCTATGAAAATAATACTCGCTTCTTTATTTGGAAATGCACTGTTATTCACACGTATTTTTTTTGTACAAATTGCAGCGACGTTTCGTGACAACAAATAAACTGACACTAAATATTTTCGTACTAAATAAAGGCGTAGGAAAAAAGAAAAAACAGGAAAACTCATTCCTACATCTTTATGAACTTAGAGCATTGTATTGATGATATTGATGATTATAATTTTGTATCTACATATGTCTTACAGCCGCGAATAATATTTTAATCAACATACAACCAAGCACTGGCCTGCAAATTGCAAAAGTGATAGGTTGTATGATGATTAAAATATTATTCGCGGCTGTAAGACGCATGTAGTTACAGAATTATAATCATCAAAATCATCAATACAACCTTCAAAGTTCATAAAGGTGTAGGAACCAAGAAAAACAGAAAAAGTCATTCCTACACATTTATGAACTTGGAGCAACCCTCCAAGTTCATATTGATGATTATACTTCTTAATAATATTTTAATCAACATACAACCTAGCACTCATAGCACTGGTGTGCAAATTGCAAAAAACGTAAGAAAATTTGAATTACGCGGGTTGGTTGGAGCATTCACCTTAACCAAATAAATGTTGGTACCTACAGTTTTGAGAGTTGTATTTAGTGTATACCTATAGTCAACCGCACAATGATCTGTGATGCAACAACGTGTTTCCATTTTGTATGTCGTATTACGTACCTATGAGGGATTTATAATTATTAACCAACGATTATATTAATGCTGATTATGTATTGTCACATAATTTTGATTTGATGGCGTTTTAGATATCTAAGTGTCATTCCACAGTCATGTGATAATGTTGTATGTATATGCAAGTTACTCGTAAGAATATTATTTATCTGTAATTTCAAATTTAATATTTTTTTACACAATATTATTCTTATACTTAATATTGATCTGTGATTTTTTGTGATGTTTACTAATTATAATTATGTTAGGCTATGAAAAACTGATCTGTGATTTAAATAATAATGACTACACAACGTGCAAATAATTTATAATATTTATAGGTAGGAAATTTGATCTGTGATTTGATGCAATAATTACTTTAAGAATTAAAATTAAGGGAATAAAAATAATAGTTTCCACATCAACAAGCTGTTTCATTTATATAGTCACAAGGTGCATTTAATATATTTTTTAATTAGCCCTCAAAACTTTTGAACGCGACTGTAAGGACAACAGCTTAGGTATAATACGTCCAATAAAGAAGGTCCTCGTTAAGTATGAATCCGTCGCTTTTTAGTAGTCATTCAGATTTGGTCGGATAACCAGCCGTTGTTTACATATTTTGGTTTTTTGTTTATATTTACTTAATGCGTAACATTTGAAGCTCAATATTTTCACCATATATTTTTGACTAAAGGCACAAGATTTTGGTTTACACCTACACATCTGGGATTGTGCCAGTTCCTTGTATTTTGCCGTCAAAGTTATGACACCATCGTTTTTACATTTAGCAAGATTATTCAAAAACGCATGCATGAACATTTTTGAAACTTTGTATGGTTATTATTAGCGTCAAGAAAGACCGAATACAGTATTCAGCGAAGTTATGCCTTGTCTCATTTAGGCGCTGCGATGTTTTTTCGGGTTTTCATAAAACCGCGATAACTTGAAAACTATAAATATTTTCTAAAATCTAATTGGGGCACAAAGGGGCACACATTAAGAGCTACTCGCGTATGTTTATTCTACAGGGGCACATGCAATGGTTTTAGAGATATACTATTCATCAAAACGTTACTCCAGCAGGAAATGCAATATCTCGAAAATCTGAAGGGGCACAGATTTTATTTTTGGGGGCACATTTTGGCACACATATAAGCTATCTGGCCATGCACAGTTTTTCTCTCTCCGATCATTCGTTTAGAATTTTCCTGCTAGAAAAACGTTACCCCAGCAAGAATCGTTTTTTCGATTTTTTTTCGAAACGACAGGGGGCACACATTTTTTATGTGGGGGCACATTTACAGCAGATAAGGCACCAACTATACGTTCTACTCATATAACTCTAGGAGATACTTTCTTGTTGGGGTAACGCACACAACTCTGTGACTGTGGTGTGCGTATTGAGACCACGGACGCTCAACCGTGCATTCACAGCAATACAATCCTTAGCATGCCTATGCACTTATGAACACTTACTGTACAATATCTTACCTATTCTAAGCTTTGGAGGGCTTTTATTTCAGAGGAAAAAATATTCTAGTATATTCGTGTTACTTTAGAAAAAAAACTACCTGTGTACAGTACATTAGTATGTATGCACATACAAAAGCCAGAAAATGCCAATTGTTGTGTATGATAAAATTTAAGAAGCATTACAGAATAGGAATATCAAGAATTGTTGTTTGCGGATGAATGGAAGACGATAATGTTAGAATTTTTGTGGTTCTGTGAAAAGACTGAATAAAAAGATTATTTAATTTAGTGTTAATGGCTTATGCTAGACTAAATAAAAAAAATAAATAAAAAAAATTGGCTTGTCAGAAAAACATGACTGTTGGTAAATGGTAAGGAAGAAAAAGTTACTATTTATTGCAAGGGTTTTAAAAATGTTGGAATGGTAAGGTGTTGTCTAATTTCACACACAGCTTGAAAAAGGGCCTCAGCTTTAATTGCCTTCTTCTTAATTGGTTTAAAAACTTCGATTTTTCTTATCTGAATTATTAAACACATACCTATACAAGCAGCAGTTTACAATGCGTGTTTCAGTTGATTTTCATGCTACTGATTTCAATCGCATTTTTTATTATACTACTTATGATTATGTGCTCTTATATACCTTTTAAAAAAGGAAAACACTTCTTGGTAAACTACCTGATATGATTGATCTTGATCGATATTGATTGAACAAAACTACACAAACACTCCTAGAAACTTCATAGATGATTTTTTTTTTCTACAAAAATAAATCATACACAAAAATTGTAAAGTACAGCAGCTATTATCTTCACTGTGTATTGGTGTACTTTGATATGGACTCTGGTTTAGATAATTGGTACATGTACATACATCCTTTACAATTTTTATCTGTATACCTACTGGTTGGTGACTACATGATTCACTTTTATATTGTAATGATCAGTTATTACGAATAGTGGCTTATTGAAATAAAACTTACCTTGAAATACGAAGAGGATTATGTACAGGGCAAAAACAATAAAAGCCTCTTTATTGGGAAACAAATTGGAACATTGTGTCATCTTCCACTCACAATTTCTCAGATCTAATAATGAATTAGGTGGTTTTATTACAAACCCATTCAATATTATGGTCTCAGCGTCTACTTTAAAATTGTTTTAATCGTATTAACCGCCCATTGAAAATCTAATCCAGTCTGAGTGCGTCCGGCACAAAAGCACAAATCGACCATCACAATAAATAAATGTCATTGTCAAAAATGTATAACATTGACAGTTGACTTTTACGTATAATTAAAACCAAACGTTTATCTTGTCTATGACATGTTCTTCTGTGCCAGTCACAGAGCAAAGATTTTGAGGGTTATCGTTTTTGAAGTACTTGGAGGAAGAATGTTTTTTAAATGTTTCATAGTTGCTTATTTTAGGGAGATGTAACTAAGTATTTGACATTATGTGGGGGTAATCAAAATAAAGTTGAAGATATTGGTACTTTAAAGTTTATAAATTAAAATAGAATTAATGACAAGACCTTACTCGCCAGTGGCACCATCTGGTGAGCTCAAAAATGATAGCCCTCATTCTGTAAATAAATACGTGTTACTGTCGCGAATCATTTAAAAGTTTGAATTTCTCTGGTTACTTCTTCTGGCTTCTCTTATTTCTCTGGTTTTGTGGAAGCGCCAAGGCGCTTCCACAAAATATTAGTAAGGTTAGTCACTAACCACACAACATAGTTGGGAAAAGGCTAGGCAGATGATGATGATGAGGCACTAACCATACGATAAAGAAGAAGTAGTTTTTTAGTATTAGTATTGGTGATTATGCATGGTGAGTGGGATAAATCTTAAAATGATGTTTTTTTTTTGTTAAAGTTGTGTTTCAACCAAACATTTTTTTTTACTCGGAGGTGACTAGTTGACTACTGAGACGACGAGTTATAGAGAAGTATGGGAGAAAAAGACATGCTACACCAATCCCAAAAAAATTGAGATGGAGGCAGAAGAGTGATGATGATGATCAGTCTTAAAAACCAACTGTGCAATCAGGCCCCTTATTCACAACGCTTCGATTCGATTTTCGATTCGGAAAGTTGTATGTCTATCTTTTTTTGATATTACGAAATCGAGCGAGATAGACATACGACTTTCCGAATCGAAAATCGAATTGAAGCGTTGTGAATTGCTATGCAGTACTACAAAAAAAAAAAAACAAAAATATCATAGACCATAAAACTAAAACCTTGACTATCCTGGATCAAAGTCAATAATTTTGCAGAGTAGACACAGATAAAAAATTTTGTCTGCGTAGTCCAAAAATAGTCATTTGCTGTGTACGTTTAGAGTTCAAATTAGTTCAACCTGTCAGAACTTTTGTCATCATTTTGTGTGTTATTGTGGATTGTGGAACTACAAAAGTACAAAATGAAATTACAAATTGATTACATCTGAGCAATCTGATGGGCAAACACATTTTTTACAATTGAAACCATCGTTTCGTGTTAACAAATAAACAACTATGTTATTCGTTAAGTGCCGTGATTGATGACTGAATATTGTGAAAATATACTTCGTCGATACAGTGAAAGAAGCAAAAAGTGTTATCAACTATTTTCAATTTTCACGAAAATTTATTAAGATGGCTAGTGACGATGACGACAGTACTTGGTAAATATTGAGTACCATTTAAAATTTAATTTTACCGTTTGCTGTACAAACTTGACTGACATATTTAGAAAACACCATATTATTTTGAGATGCTTTAAAATGTATTTCTTTTGCATTGAACCTTCCTGAATACCTGATTGTTTCAGTTACGTACAAGCAAATAAGCTACAACTAACTTTAGACAACAAAATTATTTCAATCTAAAACAACTATGATATTCTTTAAGGTTAATTGAATTGGAGTCTGCTCTCCTGGATGGCTGCTCAGCAAAAGAAATTAATATTCTCACCAAAGGCAAGAAGATACCAGAAAGTTTACGCCCAGATGTCTGGCTTCTTTGTCTGAATTGCCAAGAAGCAGGCAATCAACTGCTTTCTTTTGATGAAATATTTGATCTTACAAATCAAAACGAACTCCGTGATGATGTCAAGAAATTTGTGAAACGACTTGGAAATGATGATGATGACAAACTATCAGTTATCTCAGATATTGAATCCATAATAACTTTTTACTGTAAGTCAAAAGCCATCACTTACTGCGCAAACAATGGTTGGATTGAAATATTGTTGCCATTATTGAGTTTGAAACTACCAAGATCTGATACATACAATTTATTTGAAAAAGTTTTGCAGCTGTACATTCCACAAGGCTGTGTCAAGAATGGTGTTCCATTTCATATATTACGGTTAATTCTTCAATATCATGATCCAGAGTTGTGTTCCTTTTTAGACACAAAACGGATAACTCCTGAGCAATATTGTTTATCATGGTTAAGATCTCTTTTTGCTGATACATGCAGTCTAGAAGTAGTGCTTTTTATGTGGGATTTATATTTTCAAAGGTCTGACCCCTTTTTTATATTTTTCCTTTGCTTGATAATGATTATTAATGCCAGAGAACAATTATTGCAAATGAAAAATGAGGACAAAGATGCTATCATTCAAACTTTAATTCAGATGCCTTCAGATCTAGAAGCCAATGATGTTTCTGACTTTTGTTCACTTGCACATTATTATTCATTAAAAACTCCACAATCATTCCGTGAAGATGTTTTAGAAGTACTGTTCTCTGAAAGTGGAGTAGAAATTAATTCTAAACTCTATTCTCAAGCACTATGTCTTCCTGTAGCTGTACATGAATTAATAGAAAGTGCAACTTTAGATTCTGGTAACAGCGACAGTGTCAAGTTCTTCTTGGTGGACTGTCGTCCATCTGAGCAATATAATGCTGGCCACTTGTCAACGGCATTTCACCTTGATTGTAACTTGATGTTACAAGAACCTTCGGCATTCAACACAGCTGTTCAAGGATTACTGAACGCTCAGCAACAAGCACTGGCTGCTGGCTCTCTTGCTGCTGGAGAACACCTTTGCTTTGTTGGATCTGGTAGATCTGAGGAAGATAGTTATGCTCACATGGTAGTTGCATCCTTCTTAAAAAGGAATACCAAACACGTTTCCATGTTGGAAGGAGGATTTGTTGCAATTCATGACTACTTTGGCCCTCATATGACTGACTGCTTGGAGGAACATAATCCATCCACGTGTTTAGTTTGTGCACCTAATAACAATAATGAAGGTGCAGAAATTCATCAAAGCAAAGTTCGAGATAATATTCCAGCCAAACAGTTATTCAGTAAATTGTCTTCAGCAATGAAAGCAAAGAGCCAAGAAGTCAGGGGTAAGTTAATTGAATACATTGTCAATCCAAATTCTACATACAATAATGGGGAATGGCATGTGTCTGCTGGAGATCGAAAGGAGCAAAGGTACAGGAATGTTCCTCCAGTGTTTAGCATTAATGACGAAGATGATGATTCAAGGTCAGACAGTCTCAGGCGAGACTATACGGATTCTGATTCATTGGAAGAAATTGTAGAGGTGCAATCCTACCTCAAGGAGCATAATGTTGTTGATAGTTTCCCTTGCCAGGAAGTTTTGCTTAATGGATATATGCATGACTCCTACTTAGTAGTTTCTGAAACTCACTTGATTGTTTTACGTGACATTCCAAACAAAAGAGGCGTTGCGAAAGTCATGTCTAGAAGACCCTTGTCGACGATTGTTAAAATAACTGCTAAAAAGAGACATCCCGAATTAATTACCTTCAAATATGGTGTACCAGATGGTGACAATCTTTTGATAAAAGACATGGACCGCTTCCTTATACCGAACGCTTCCATAGCTACGAAAGTAGTTTCAAATCAAATTGTTCAACAGTTGGACAGCAAAACATAAAATTTTAACCACATTATTGCAACATTTAATATTTGCTACCAGCAAAACGGCATAATAAAAAAGTTCAGAAATGCTATGACATAAATGAATACAAAAAGAGTCCTCGGAAAGTTACCGGAATTTAGAGGCTAGTAGTAAAATTATCTTCCCCTTGTAACGCTCTTTACCGATTTTATTAATTACTAGCGGACGTCACGCGGTTTCACCCGCGTGGGAGTACGGGGATAAAATATAGCCTATGTTACTCGCTGATTAATTTAGCTACCCATTGGTGAAAGATTTTTTCATATCGGTCCAGGAGTTTTTAAGTTTATTTGTTATATCTATACAAAAATACAAATCTTTCCTCTTTATAATATTATTATAGAGTTTATACGAGCTGTTCATTACGCTTTCCCAAATAACATGAGACAATGGCAGGAAGATGACTAGCTGTTCATTGAAATTGCTCAAGTAAAAATTTTTTTCGTCGTCGCCAAATTGTTTGACCAAGTTCGCAAAAAAATCTCGTCACCTTTCATTCAGCCGTTTTGATTACCTAGATATGTAGACCTTATACTTTGTATAATAATAACTTTTATTGGTTCGACTACCTCTGTTCTGTGAACTTTTCATCTTGACCAGGATGTACATAACTTTCTTCTTTCATCTGTTGATGTCGTCCACATAACCTTTCAAGAAATTATTAGAGATTTTTTTTTAATTACGTAACACGTTAGGGTAATTCTAATTCGAAAATCGGAAAAAGTGTTGTTCCATTAGGAATATGTGAAAAGAGTACCTATATACTTCCCTAAAACATTTAGGTATAACTTAAATCACCATTAATCTGGGATATGTTTAATTTGTCAATTTACTTATATTAATAAGGCCTATAGCGAATATTATGTATTTAATACATTAAATTAATCCTAAATTACATTAGTACTTTGCTATGGATGGATTGCTTTATCTAACTGCTTTGCTTAAGCTTTGGATGCCAGATCCGTATGTATGGATCCCATCACTCAATAATATTAATAAAAACGCAGATTATAAACTGTCCATTTAATGAGTAATATATTAATCAGATGAGGTACCTACTTCCTATTCTATCTTTGACCAAGAAGCTGCCATGGTGTCGGTGACAATGATACAATACACAAGGCTTTAGCAAGCTTCCGTATTTGAAACTTTAATATAGTCGAATTTTAGTTCAAGTCAGCCTAGATCTATAATTTATTATTAATTATTTTACCGCCAATTTACTAAGTGTCTATTTTTATAATTTTATGTCGATCTATAGCTATATCAAAATGTGATAAATTAGTATTTAAAGAAAGATGCACAGGTGTTTAACGATTGCCAAACAAATTTGTTGCAAAGGATTTAAGTTAGTTGAGTAGCAAACAATAGATAATTATTGTGAAGGCCAAGTACACACGCCACACGATACATTTTATAACGAACCGATATTATACTATGATCTACTTGTGGTTTTAAAACCACACAGGTGTTAATTTCTATGTATCTATGTATTTGTAACTTAGGCCAGGTACAATTTCGAAGGCGTCCTTAACTGCAAACCCTGGCTCTGCCGCTGCTGTTTTGCGGCAGCAGGCGGCAATTTTTTGATATCCTTAGATTAAGAAATTGCCGCGTGCTGCCGCAAATGCGGTCCCATAGAGTAAGTACAAATATAGACAAAGCAACCACGTTACTGCGGTCTGGCTTGACAATTGGGTGGCTTTGCCGTTGCGGTTTGCGCCTTCGTTTCCGGAACGTAAACTAATGTCTAGTAATGTAGTAAGATGTTGAAGCGGTTTGTCAAATTAAAAATCCATGAGTGTTATACGCCTGCAATAATATTTTGCTTTGTTTTCCAATTTGATAAGATTGTTTTATTTCAGACCAAGTTCATAGTACCTCTACCTACTTATTATGTTCCAAGAAATTATTTAATTTTATTTTTTTGCTGCCTTGGGTATGATAGAATAGTTTATAATCAGTTGCTTACATGCTTATGTTTAATGTTTAAAGAAGGATGGTGCTCATAGGCAGCAATGTTTAAAATATTGATGCTGAAATGCATTTTTGAATTTTAACTAATCATAATAAATGGCGAATATAAAACTTTTCGATCACTTTGATTTCAGTTGTGATGAAGGCACCCATAGGTTTAATCAATTGAATTAAGTATTTGAAATAAAATTATTAGGTATAGGAACCTACGATTTTTTTAATATGCACACAAATGTTGTCACTTTACATATACCATGTATAAAATGTTAATATGTATGAACTTGCACATTAGTAGGCTATCGAGATTTTTATCAAGATAATAGTGTAGGTTTGTAATGATTATTATCTATCGTGTATTCCTAATAAAAGGCGATAATTATAACCATGTAATTCTGTGTTATAGATGTTCTATTTTCAGCGTTTAAATTATTTGTATATTTAGTTGTTAATGAAATAAAGAGGTATATTACAAGTATCGTTTCTTGTTTCTTTTTCATCATGTTCTAAACGAGGCTCCTTGCTCAAAGACACCCGTCATCGTTTCGTACCGTAGGTACATGTCTCTCAAACCAAGGTTTTATCCTGCTGCCTAATGTAAGGTGCTAAGTGTATATCATTGACACTAGGCGCGCGTCGCCTAAGATGGGAATTTTTATCTTTCTGCTCTGAGCCTAGTGTCGAAAATCCAACTGTGCTTTTATTTCACTAGTCTTGGTTTTGATCCTGTACAGTAGTGGTCTTTTCCGCCTGACCATTTTTTTTTTTCGCATATGAGCGGGCCTAACGCCAGGATAAATTCTGATTTCCCCCGCGCGGCTCGCTACACCCGCATTAGTGCGGATAACAAACGGGGCAGCCGCAGCGCCGCGACCGAGCTTGCGCACACAGTGTAGCGGGCAGGACGTAGTATATGCAAGCAACAAAGTTAGATAAAACCACCTTTTTTTTCTTAGTTTTTTTTTGTGTTAATTTTTTAACACCTATACAATGCATTCCTATGTTGTTTGTATGTCGTGAAATAAAAGTTTTGAGTACTCCATTTCATCTTAACATCACGACTGTTATTACTTGAAGGTGGTTTTATTTGGTTTTTCCGTCATGGGCGTCGTTTTCATGGTTTTCATGGTTGATGATTACGAAAATGAGGTCAAAATGAAAGTCCAAGATGGCGCCGAGGAAAGTTTTTGGTTTTTCCATCATGGGTGTCGTTTTTATGGTTTTCGGGGTCACTGATTACGAAAATGAGGTCAAAAGGAAAATCCAAGATGGCGCCCAGGAAAATTTTCGGTTTTTCCGTCATGGGTGTCGTTTTCATAGTTTTCAGGGTTGCTGATTACGAAAATTAGGTCAAAATGAAAGTCCAAGATGGCGCCGAGGAAAATTTTTGGTTTTTCCATCATGGGTGTCGTTTTCATGGCTTTCGGGGTCACTGATTACGAAAATGGGGTCAAAATGAAAATCTAAGATGGCGCCCAGGAAAATTTTCGGTTTTTCCGTCATGGGTGTCGTTATCATAGTTTTCGGGGTCGCTGATTACAAAAATTAGGTCAAAATGAAAATCCTAGATGGCGGCGAGGAAAATATTTGGTTTTTCCATCATGGGTGTCGTTTTCATGATTTTCGAGGTTGCTGATTACGAAAATGAGCTCAAAATGAAAATCCAAGATGGCGCCCAGAAAATTTTTGGTTTTTGATCATAGGTATCGTTTTCAAAGTTTGTGGGGTCGCTAAATACGAAAATGAGGTCAAAATGAAAAGGCTAGATGGTGCTGGCGAAAATTTTTGGTTTTTCCATCATGGGTGTCATTTTCATGGTCTACGTGGTCACTGATTACGAAAATGAGATCAAAATGAAAATCCAAGATGGCGCCCAAAAAATTTTTAGTTTTGCGGCAACCCCGAAAACTATGAAAACGACACCAATGACGGAAATTCAATAATTTTCCTGGGCTTCATGTTGAATTTTCATTTTGACTTCATTTTCGTTATCAGTGACCACGCAAACCATGGAAACGACACCCATGATGGAAAAACCGAAAATTTTCCTTGCCGCCATCTTGGATTTTCATTTTGACCTTATTTTCGTTATCAGCGTCCTCGAAACGATGAAAATGACACCCATGACAGAAAAACCAAATAAAAAAACAAATTCAAGTATAAATAACAGGCGTGAATGTTTACAGATTGAACCTCAGTGGCCATTAAGGGTCAGCTTACACCGAGACACGACGCGGCGTCGCTGCGGCGACGCAGCGTCGTGTCGCGTCGCGTCTCGGTGTGAACTGACCCTAAGTCGCGGAAAAGTCCAGTCGCGCAAGTGTCCTTTACGCAAATGTCTTTCGCGCAAGTATCTTGATACCCTACCTATCTGCTACCTACCTACCTACCTACTACCTACCACCTACCAGGTTAATTCGGACGGGTTGTATGTAATTAAAATAATTTCGGACAAAAACAATGCACGATTAAATCAATCATCCGTTTATTTTGCGTTTACTATGAGCTTATGCACGTAAAAAATACATAGTACCTTCGACTTCGGCAATCAGCCATCATTTGAGTCTTCAACTGTTTTAGTTATCGCTTTTCAATTGTATCTTGTTACCCAAGTTACTCAAAAAAAAAATTGATTTAAAGATAATAATAATGGCGGCTAGGCGCGGAGCAAAGTGACATAGACTACCCGTCTCAACAGACCGAGGGCAACTGCATTACTATACTCTTTGGCAACTGCATGGCAACTGATCGGTGAAACAAACTGAAAATACTGACATATACTTTTTTTTCCAATTTGAACATGATTTACTACTCTAAAAATCTAATCAAAGATTGAAGATTTTGCTTTAGGCCCGCTCTTAAATCATGCGGAGGCGCCGAGCCACGCCCCCTTAAAGTTTACGCCTATTAGGAAAGCGTCAACTTTGTCGCGCAAAATAACAACAACTCTCGTTTGGCGTGCGGCGTCAGTACGCTCGGCCGATCGGTATCTTTTCATTCATTATTTCTATATAAAGTCAACAGGGCGGGGCTAGAGGGCGTTTATATGTTGTAAGTGCAAGTAAAAATTAGCTTAGTGGTGGTCAGGCGCGAGTGTCCTCGATAGTACCTACACCTTAATATTCACCAGTTACCTACTCGCTCCCAATCACTCAATGACGAGGGATTTCAGGGTCATGATATTAATCAAAAACACTATTTTAATTCTCATAAGTATTTTATTTCAATATTATACAGTGTATGTTTTAGTTTAATGGATAACAAACAGTAAAGTTCAATCTTACATCATGGAAAACTGTAGGTATTTACAAAATAGACAAGGCGACAATCGTAAAGCCACAAAACTCAGCGAGTGATGAAGAGATCTAATATCTAAAAAAAATAGTAAACAAGGTACAGACAGTGCAATCACTGATTGTAATCATTTGTATTGGACCTCTTCGACTAGGTACCTAACTTACACAATAATTTAAAAATGGAAAAATAAATGGCTGTCTGTAAAGTCGGTTTATGGACGATAATTTTACGTGATAACGTAATTTTTCATGATATTAGTCAATGATATTCTAATAAACAGATATGTTGTGAGCGCGCAATCGTGAAGACTCGAAAACGGGCCAATTGGCTCGTTTTGCCTTTATTCTGCGTCACTGCGTGTTGTGTGAGCTGGCGCTGCCCCGCGGAACACTTTTTTCGGTGATTTTGTAGGTGTTTAACATATCTGTTTATTAGAATATCATTGATATTAGTGATTTTAAAAAACTTAAAAAACAAAATTTCACCCCCCTTTTCACCCCCATAAGGATTGAAATTCTAACAACACCGTTGCGTTAACTTCCAACCATATGTCTAGACAGCCTAGATAATAAATTTTGTAATTTTTACTTCGAAAATTAAGGACTTTCCACACTCAACTTTATCCCCTTTTTAATTATTTGTGGGTGGAATTATCAAAAACGCTGAGACACGTATTTAAATTAATTTTCAATCGTCAGCCTAAACACAAAATTTCAAGATCCTAACTTTAAAATTGACACACTTTCATACAAACTTTCATCCCCTATTTAATTCCCTAAAGCGCTGGACACAGAAAAAACGTAAGACGAGGACGGGGCGTGGACAGGGCGCAGACGGGGCGCCGCCGCCGTCGCGACATTTTAAAACATATAGACAAGACGAAACACGGGCGTGCCGCTTGGGCGCCTCGAGAGACGACGAGAGACGCGCGCGCCCCGCGATTCTCGGCACACGCGCCCCGCCCCGCCGCACCCCTGTTGTCGCCCTCCCCTCGTCCGCTCGCGCCCGTGCCCTGTCCTTTCTATCTGTTTTACAACAGGGCGCAGACGTGCAAGCGTCGTGACCGCGCCCTGCCTTTTCTGTATGTTTTGCGTCGCGACGCTTCTATACATTTTGTATGAAATAGACGCGGAAGACCGTCTGTGTCTGCGCCCCGTCTGAGTCTTACGTCTTTGCTGTGTGTCCAGCGCTTTAGGGGTAAAATTTCGAAAAATCCTTATTCCTTGTAGGTCTACATTATAAAGGGAACCACTGTGCAAAATTTCAGTTTTCTAGGTCCAAGGGTTTCGGCTGGGCGTTGATTGCGGCGCGCGTAACGGTGTGACACTTTTTCGTGCGTGCAGCCGGTGTTCATCGATTTATAAGACGTTATCACGTCAAAAAATACGCTTCATTTCAGAAATAAACATAGTGGTCTTACTGCTGTCGCATGTCGCTCCGTTAGGGTACAGGTCATTATTACACAAGTGCATGAATTATGCAGGAAAATCATAGTAGGTACTGTCAGTAATTGATCCAATATATTTATTTATTCATAAATTGCTTCACATCAGAACGTAAAAACCACATACACTTGTGTATAGAGAAGAAGGGATAAACTCCGAAAAAATTTACCAAATACTATGAAGGTATCTTCATAAGTAGGTACATACTATAGTCCATAGAATCAAACTTGATTAAAATTACAGCTGCTAATCTGAAGGGACTACCTGGTAGCTTTGGTCTTATCGAAATATATAGGTAAGGTGTCTTTGTACTCATCACTTTTATTATGGGACCAAACCCTTTTTTTTTTGTTTTTTACGGATGGGAAATCATCAAATGACTCCTCCCGCTCTGGGCGGAGCAGGAGGGAGGGTCAGACTTTTACTGACTAAAACCCATCCATGTTCCTTCATCACCCTTTGTGTTCCGGGGCCACGGTATCACTTTCGAACAGTCCCGCAGCCCCGGCAGGCCTCCTTCCTTTTGCTGACTCTCTTTGAGGCGCGCGTGGAACATGAACGCGTCGTCGACACGGCCTGACGTCATGAGACGGATGGACGGCGAGCTAGCCCATAGCCCACCGTCCACAGGCCCGCGCTTACGGTTGCCGGGGGCGTCTCCGCGGCGGCCGGGACGTGAGTTTCTCTCCCTCTCACGTTCCGCCAACTCCTTCTCTAGCATTACTGCTTCGCAGAAGGAGGTGACGGCGTCCCATTCCGTCTCGCTCCGCACCATGGCTTGAACCAGGGATGGAACCAAACCCTGAATCGCGAAAAAATCATGTGCGTGTGGTCTGAGGGTCTTGAAAATGTGCTTAGGATTTAGTGAACATTCCCAAAGAATTGTGAAAGTTGGAAGCAGATTTTGTGAAAGTCAAATAAGCGAGTTATAGACTGTAAAGTTGGGTCCTCAGTTATCACACAGAGGATTGAGGGCCCACTTGTACCTGATAAACAAAGGATACTACAGAAAAAATCTTTGTGCTAAATCTAAGGTAATGCCAAACAAAATTTGTGAAAACAAGATATTACCGCAAAACACTGTCCTACTTTTTATATCTTTGTTCAAAATGGGCCCTCAATTCTCATACACGTAAAAGCTTATTACGCAAATAAAATTAAACCATTGAATTAGCTACTGTTTGAAGTCCTAAATGCTACTAACTAAATTGTGAAAATTTGTGAAAGCACGAACAGGTCACTACTTCTTGTTGTTTGAAAGTTATGACCTTGATAAAAAATCGGGCTCTCAGTCCTCCATTTCTTTTGTTTTCGTTTTAATACACATAACGTATGAAAGATAAGACAAATACAAAATTGTGTCATTTTGTGAAAAAAAAATCTGCAACAAATTCGATACCAGAAAGAAAATAAAAGTCCCTGTATTGTGTTAAAATATCAAGTTTTATTTTTGTTCTCTGAATTAGGAAATAGGGTGACCACAATTTCTTGATAGATAGATGTCACTCTAACTTGGTTCGGTTACGGTTGGTAGAGCTAGTTCTTTTTGGTATTGATTTCTCAAACAGTCCTCTAACTTAAGGCCTAGGTTTCATCTTTGGCGAAAAGAAAAAAAACATGCCAGCTTGTATGGCAAAAGTTGCATTGCCCTATAAAAATATACCTACCTACTAGTCCTAATAAAATTATCGGCATATGTAGGTATATTCTGACAGCTGTCATTTTAATAAAGTTACATTATACGAACTATAATTTATTATGTATATCACTAACCATAATATATGTAACTCGGACATTTTGATATCAATTACTAAACATTGGTACATAACACTAAAAACAATCAGTTAAAAAAATAACGTCATTTTGAAATTCACTCATTGGACTACAACTCGAAACATTTTTGTTAAACGTAAATGTATGTATAGCCTATTTTAAATTGTAGATTCCTATAGAAGACATGACATTTGTGTAAATACGCTAATTCTGAAATCTTAGTATTTTTCGTAAATAACTAGTTAAGTATTAAATAGGAAATACAGGTAATTGATATGTTTCGTTTTAATAAGGTCAAGTTTTCCGTAGAAAATACTGGTTAGGTAAGAATTATTAGTACGTACTTACTTATTTCGTTGATGACAATCATTCAAGTTGACTGTTGTACTGTCAGACCCAAGTGTTTATTGACACACTTACTATGTTACTGCCCCGATAACGGCTATCAAGTGGAGAAAACAAACATTTCTGTATCTGATGGTACGATGTACATTTTGTTCAGGTAAATTCTTGTCTATGTAGGTACAGTTAGAATTCTTATCTAAGTATTTAGTTTACTTTTCATTTGGAAGGTAGGTATCTATTTAGCCTATTTATGTTTTTCAGAATTCATTTACCTATTAATTCTAGGTATGTTGCAAGTGTAAAAACCAATATTTACAGTTTGTAAAATTAAAAATTGTTCATGTTATTATAACTAAGTATTTACATTATAAGAATCGTCGATAAAATTATTTAAAAGCTATATAACCATATAAAAAGAGGCAGCATTTATTAAAAACTACATTGGGGTTTCCTGCTTGAGTGCACACACTTATATTCATAGGCATCTCAGCATCTCATCGAGATATCTTACGCTGAATCTGAATATGAAGCGTACTTTGCGGTCAAGGTTTGTTGAATCAACAAATTAATGCGGTTAAATGGACGTGTAGGTATTTGGTACAGCATTGGGTACAGCAGACCGAACGTCAGTGAGAGGAGAATCTGGTCTTGCATTCCATTGTAATTTCGTGCTACGCTAGTTTAGCTCATGGTCAAATTGTGTACCTACCACCGACGTGCGGTCTACTGTACCACCTACACTACATACATACTCTGAAGGTTTTTAGCTTAGTTCATGTTCATAACAATTAAGTGGCGTGGATTATCGTGCAAATGTTTTAAAAATTAATCTCAATGGTGCCGATTCCCTTGTTTACAAACTAAACCAAATTTAAGTTCAGTGCATCTTTTTCTTTCTATTTCATTAAGAAAAGGACAGAAGATAAATTTTAGTTACGTTCTGTCAAATTAATCAGCGCCATACAACTTTTAGACGCGATTAAAAAGTTGACTACTAAAATTACATCAAATTACGTCAGGTGCTGACTAATTTGACAGGATTAAACTAATTTTATCTTCTGTCCTTTTCATAATGAAATAGATAGAAAAAGATGCATTCAACTTAAATTTAGTTTAGTTTGTGAACAAGGGAATCGGCACCAATATCTGGTATTCAGCCTCCGTATTGAAAATTAGTTTCAAAGGTTCAATACTCAGACTTAAAACTTATTTTCATGGCGAACACAATGTTGGTAATGTGTAAAAGATTTCCCTGAACTAGAATAGGTAGGTACATCAGTTTATTACTAGGTAGATACATCTAGTACCGACCTACCTACCTATTTATTGATATGTACCAAGTAGTAAATTGCCTATTTACACGTTATCTTTTTCCTATGGATACTTACAATACTTAATAAATATTATTTTTCTAATTCTAAGTATTTATATCTATATTTACATTTTAGATAAGCTTTCTTAATATTAGATAATTATGAAAGGATTAAGTTTATTGGAAGAACTAAATTAAAAGGGACGCATTCATTAGATACTTACATCGTGTTTTAGAAACCTATCTATGAACTGGTAAGAAACTGAGCAGGTACTAGGTATTCAAAGAAATAATATCTACGTAAATAGCTCCTGAGAAAATAATTGTTCAAAATCAAAGCATTTATCTCAAGTAGGCCAGATATTGGCACTTTTGCACTGTCGAAACAAAGACAACAATAAAATCAAGCAACAGTGTCTCAGTCACACATATCTAATACCTGTGAAAGTATCTACATAATGTATGTATCCCATTCTAAAGCGTAGATCTCTATTGAGAAGAACGGGCAAGAAACTCCATGGTTTGTACACTTGCTACATCATTCACCAAGGTTTTGTAACAATATTCTGATTTAAAAGAGTGCTTTTAAATCAGAATATTGTTACAAAACCTTGGTGAATGATGTAGCAAGTGTACATATTAAAGACAAAAAACACAATTCAAATAAGCCGTGACAACTAAGATGACCAGTCACAACTGACAGCTGTTGGGAATGAATTTGTAAAAAAACGGGATGTATTTAATATCACTTTAAAAATTATGTTTCAGACTTAAAATGTTTAGCATTAATAATTAAGTAATTCATGAAAAAATAATGGTTTCCACCATAAAAAAATTATTGAAAGAACTACAAAAATAATGGTTTGCACTATAACTGTACTGAAAACCAATTCCGAAACCAGTTAGTTGGTAAAGAAATAACTTTAAAACTTAAAAAGCGTACCTAGTCGCGAGGCTACCATTTCTGTCCGCAGGGTTTAAAGTAACCTAACATAACCTAACGTCGGGGTGTCCCAAGTCACTTATACTGTGCCCAGGTCCAGAGCTCGTTTCGCTCGCTTTTGCATCCTAAGTTCTCCTGGTAATATTGCCATCCATTATTTTTATAGTTCATTCAATTTATTTTAAAGATAGGCATATAAGTGGAAACCCTTATTTTTTTGGGTTCATTAATTATTTTTTAAAGCTAAATATTTTAAAGTGTGAAACATAAATTTAAAGGTGCGTTTATATATTCCCTTAAAAGCTTCAACTTCAGCTCTTCTCTTGTTATTTTTACCTAGCAAACTTCATTCACATAAAACTAAGTACACAGTATACTTTACAATTAAAATTGATCCCACTTGAATGCATTGGCAATAGGTTTGTTTAAGTATAACATGGGACTTACAATAAGACCATTGCTAAAGAATAATTATTAACCGTTGCTAAATAATAACGATGCGTTGTTTTATTCATATTTTTCAAAGGTAAGAACTTCAATTTTTTGCTCCTGTACACAGAGGCGGACCGTGAGTTTGTTGGACCCTGGGCTACTACTACTTGGGGGCCTGCCCAAGGGCGTCGCCAGCTTTTGGAAGAGGAATTTGATTGCATGAGCGACCTTAGCGTGCGCGAACGTCTTTCCTCAGAAGAGAGAGATCTTGAGATCAAAATGTCCACATGCTCCATTTTTTGCAAAAAGGTGACTGGGGCCCTTTATATCCACGGGGCCCTGGGCTGCAGCCTAAAAAGCCCTTATATAGATCCGCCCCTGGCTGTACAGATATTACATAAAAAAATATACGTATAGTAAGTAGTCTGTTGCCAACTAAGCCAAATTTAGATTTATTCACATTCATCAAATTAATGATTCTACAGCTCAACATTTATACAAATAAGCACTTTGGTTTCTTTAGTAATAGATAAGTATCTTGGGTATCCTAATAAAAATATTAAAGTTACCTACTTACACTAAAATGTTCTCTCACGGAGATGATATGTTATTTTGGCGACTTTGAAAATGTCTAGGCACAACAATGGCAATTTTCATTTGTTTTTCTGCTCGTCCGTCTTGACATTGATAATGCCTAACTTACTTCCTTTAAAATATATACGTAGTCTCAACAGACAATGTCCTGTAATGGTCACCGATACTTTAGATTAGTTTCAAATTCCGATCGGTATGACATTGATAATGCCTTACTTAGAAACTCTTCCTTTAAAATATATACGTAGTCTCAACAGACAATGGTGTAGATTCTGTTGTGCACAAACTAAACTTAATTTAGGCTATTGCTATCTTTTACTAAAAGGCAGTGCGAGAAAAGGACGGCTATAGCTATGAACTAAGTTAGAAATGTCAAACTAGTTTATGCCTTGCGCTTCATCGTGTTTTTAGTCGACATGTTTTTACGTGCACCCTTCATTTGTATAGAAATATTAGTTTCAACTAAATTTGACAGTACTAAATTACCGTCCGTCTCTTTCTTGTTTTATTAGAGAGAAAAAGATAGCAATAGCCTAAATTAAGTTTAGTTTGTGCACAACAGAATCGACACCAATGTCACCGATACTTTAGATTAGTTTCAAATTCCGATCGGTATGAAACTGAAGTCTCCAAGTTGAATTAGATGCATAATAGGTAGGGACTAGACAACCTAGGTATCTGTTTTTTTTCTTATTCATGTTTGACCCATCGAACGAACGTAACACACCACTAATTGGGTTTTATTGAAACCTCTTCTTGTATGGCCTTCTAATTATGTATATCCAATTTGTTTGTGCCTGTACACGATTAGCTAATTCACATTTTCACTCACGCGCGTTTTAATATTATGTTATATTAAGAACGTACTACATATTTTATCACAGCCCATTAGTTAATTTTAATGACTTGCTCTATCAAGCAATTGTGAGCAAGCAAATGAATATAATAATACACATTAGAGACGATAATCGGTTTTTAGACTTTTTTGAAGATCCTGAAGTGCTGGAATCTGCCGTTGTCAAGTTGGCTGACGGCTGGGATAATGTTGCCGGCTTGATGACATCAACTGGAACGAAATAAAATTGCATTATTTTGTGTGCTTATCGTGCGTTTATTCAATAGAACCATACTTTATGATCAGTCAATGACCGTGTCCGTGTTAGTACCAATAAAAAGTGGTCGAGGTTATTTCAGTCGTCGTCACAAGAAACCAATCGTAAGTAAACATGGTCAATGATGAGGATTTATTAACTACTAAACACGAATCGGTCTTTGGCTATAAAATGCAAATGCATTGTACTATCTCCCTATAATGTGCTTATCTACTTTTTACAAAAGATTTCATTTTCAAACTTTCCATAGCATTTATAAATTTAAAAAGTCATTGAATGTCTTAGAACAAAGCCCCGTATTCTCCCGGAAACAATTGCAACATAACGTTATTATCACGCCTGTTATGTCCGAAGGTTAAGGCAGAGGTGTAGGTACATAAAAGTACATCCACATTTCGCCAGTTACATGTAATACCGGACGAGCTTATTGCCACCAACCGGGCAGAAATCCAGACTACTTGGCTGCTACTGAGAAATTCCTGATAAAATAATAATAAATATCGCTAGACATTAACACACAGCGCCATCCAGTGCCACACTAAGCAACGAGGCTTGTGTCGTGGACACCAGATAGTTGATATACTACATAGATACTTTTTGTTTGTAAATACAAACATATTATGCATATAAACATCCATAACTCGGAAACAAATGTCCATGCTCATCACACAAACATTTGCTCCAACCGGGATTCGAACCCGGGACCCTAAGAACGTAAAGCAGCCTCACTACCGCTGCGCCATTCGAGTCGTCAATATAGATAGAAAAACACAAACACTGCCCGACCCGGGAATCGAACCCTCATGCTCAGCAGTCACGCATGCAACCACTGGACTAACGATACATTGTTTTCTGGAAACATTATTATGTATACTGATCTACTAAATAACTACAGAAAAACAATAATCCCGCTACAGAAAAACATTTACATGAAAAAGTGTTGCGCAACTTTGTTTCCCAATGAATACGAATCTACAAATCACACAAGTTTTCTCCTAAATGGGGTGGCTAAGGCAAAGTGGCGCCACCATCGTTGGCCTCAATCTGACCAATGAGTTTAAGCTATTTTGAAATATAAAATGACATTACCACATTTTCAACCAATGACGATGTTTGGGTACTAACTATGCTAGCGCCATTAGTTCCACAGTTCCTTTTTTAATAAGTTTATCAGATTTCAATGGGGAGGCCCATTAAAATCTGATAAACATAAAAAAATGTTTGGCTGAGAAGAAAAGATTGGCTGTTTTATGTGAAAAAAATATTTAGATGGCTATTCGACGATTAATAAATAAAAAGAAAATTAATGGCCTTTTCATATTTGGTTCACCTGTGGCCAGTTGCTTACGCATTTAATACAGAAACCAACTAAAACGGTTGCATATAATTATGATTTTAACGTTAGACATGGAGATAGTTTTGAAAAGAAATGAGTTTGATTGTGGTTTGTGATGGAAATAAGTTTTTGAATCAACTAGTCAATAAACCTTCTAGATTCTTAAAGGGTAATTTCATTTGTATTTTTAAAGTACTAATTAAATATTGTCACAATCAGCCTATTATTACTGGGAGACGGGCCAACTCTCTGTGAAAGAGAAGGACTATCATAATTCACGTGGTCATCATTGTGTTTGAATGTTTGGTTCTTTCTAGGACATGCTGGTTTCCGAACGATGTTTATCTTCGCCATTTTGAGAGCAGTGATGATGAAATAAATTTACACAAAGCATATTGCCTGCCTGGGTCCAAACCAACAAACTATTTTATATAATTCCGAAGTTGGGGCCGCTGTTCCAACTGGTTTACAACACCATTAATCAAAATGGAAGATACAGTAAACGTATAGAAACCCGGTTTTCCCGTGGAAACAATATCGTGCAACTTTGTTTTCCAACAAGCATGCTATACTAATACCAAGTTTGAATTACGATCTGTCAGACGTATAGTAGGTAGATAAAGTAGGTTTTAATAAACAATAAAAGTGTTGGCAGTTTTCCAGGGAAAAAAATAGATGGCCATTTAATTCGACGATTAATAAATAAAAAGAAAACCTAATGGCATTTTCATAAATTTTGGTTCGCCTGTGGCCAAGTTGGTTACTCATTTAAAAATGAAGCAAGTAAAAAGTTTGGACTTAAAATAAAAAATTTAAGGATATGATTTCATGAAAAAATTAAACAAAAGGTTTTTAGCGTTGTGAAAATGGTTTGTGGTGTTCCTAAACAAGTTTTTTCATAACTAAATAAAAGTCAATTATATTAGGTACCTAACTACTGATGTATTGAAGAGATATGCCATATGGGTTGTAGGATATGTTTTATCAGAGCACTAATAGATTGCTAACAGCCACTTGCGTGTAATAGTACATTACGATATTAGTGCGTTAAGATGGTTATAACATGCGAGGCGGAATTTCAGCCCGAGCCGAAGGTGAGGGCGTAATTGAGCCGAGCATGTTATAACCAATACGCACGTATATCGTACGACGTTTTTTAACACATTTGCGAGGAAACGGGAAAAAAAAGATATTCACAATACAAGTACAAAGAAAAGAAAATTTGAGAAAAATGGCGCGAGGATTATGCCGTGCCGCATTTTCTGCCGTGGCTGCGTGAAAATGTTGGCAAAGACGCTAGAGCATGCAGCCAAGTTTTTAAATTACCGAATAAACTGTTTTATTTTTATTTTAAATAAACTCAATCTGTGAATGCACACTGTTGCTTTCCCGCCATTTTAACAGCGCGCTAGCGCTGCCTCCTGACTGGCGCCGCGCGGCGATTAGTTCGAAATTTGAATAGCAACAGCGCGCTGCTCACTAGCTGGAGTCGTGCGGCGGCGATCAGTTCCATATTTGAAATGGGAAATAATACTGTTATGGAATTTGTATGGACTATAACTTAACTATTTGCTTTGGTAACACACGCGTTTTTTATGACCCGCTTTACATATTTAAAACCGGTGGAATTACATCAGCTTTACGAGGGTGTTAAAAAAAATATTACGCATGACAATATTTTTATTGAAAGTATTTATGAACTGAGTTAGGCTTTGAAGTATTATTGGAACAGAATCGCTTAGTTAGAAATAAGTAAACGAGTAGGTATACTTACATTCTGTCCAACCAATAGGCAATAAAAATTACAAAAAAAAACAGTAAAAACTGACACCTGTACCAGTACCGGTACTGGAGTAGACAAGCTAAATGCCTTACCTATAACAGTATCGTTTCTGACATCAGCGAACTTGTCTTCGATACTCCTAAACTCGGGTATCGTGCTGACGCAGGTAATCTCGAGCCTCCCCGTGGCCACTATCTGGAGCTCCGACACGGTCACGTAAAGATCCCTCTTCCCCGGCTTACGACTCTTGTGTCGACTGCTCATGTGAATGACGTTCAGTTCTTCGTGTTCTTTTATTTCAGCCATCTGGAAATGTACAGAATATAAGTTTTAGATAGATTTCCTATTTTATTGGTTATTTATATTTTGATATTTGGGTCATTGTCAAGCTTAGGGTTTTTTTTTTTTTTGCGAAGAAGTGAAACACGTGATTTATAAAATCAAAGATATATTATGACTCTTACTTAACATTACAACAAAAGTGAGTATCATTTTGAGATCAATAATTCGAAAAAGGCGATTTATGAGGAAATAAAAATATTTCGGTTCCACCGAAAAAACTAATATGTCCACCGAGTGGACTAAAATGTTAATTATTGAAAAAAAAAAACAAAACAAAAGTGTTTAACATCTTTAACAAAAATAACATTAATGCTATCTTCACATAATCACAATCTAATCAGTCACTTAAAAGCATTTAAAAAGTAAATAAAAAAATGTTTTTTGTCTGTCTACCGAAAAGACAATTCATTTCGGTGGTCAAAATATGTCTTCGTCGTCAGAAGACCAGAAGCGTTCAATCCGTTCAGCCAGAGAAAGGGGGATTAGTGGCTTCTCTGGTTTTGACGTTGAATCTGAGCTGTCAGAATATACGTCTCAAAAATTGTATGCGCTTATGGACATTACCTCCAATCCGCAGTGATGGAATGCACTTGCCAATTTTCAATGGTTGCTGAATCGAGCCACTCGCAATTGGACTGGACCATCGGCTTTTCACTGGACTGTGCATAGGAGTCAAGGATGGACTCGGTGATTTCATCCTTTCGGCGGGAGCTGGTTTGTCATTCCGAGTGGGACTTTGCAGAGGAGTCGTCAGGTCGTGACTTGATAGAGTTGGGACATTATTTTGGAGTGGTCTGGGACATAGTGCTATATCAAGTTTTCTGCTACCTAAACCGTAATATATACAAGTATTTTCTGGACTACATTTCATACAACTCAACCTTCGAAACTGAAGCATCATTTACGGCGACTCCAAGTAACCTGATGGACTGTAATGGTTCCACGAAACAGCGTAATATTGCTGTTTTTTATTTTACTCTCAATAGACTCATGCGTCTCATCTACTCTAATGATTTCAAAGCCTTTACAGTTTTGAAGAACACACTCCACGAAGGCATCCAAACAATGGACTTCTACGCTTTTTACTTCGTATTTTGACTTTTTCTCTGCGTCTTCTTGCATTCTCCTTCCATTTCCTCCTCAAAAGCTTTTTTTGCACATCTGGTAAATCTTTTAAAGTTTTTATCATCCGTACTGCGTTCTTCCGACAGTAATATTCTCTGAGCTTTCTTCGCTTTTCTTCCAAGGCTTCTGGATCCTGTTTAAGTTTTTCACGCGCCTTTCTCATACTCAGCGTTTTTAGTTTACGGCGTCGTTTTTTTTTTGGTTATCGGTAAGTTTAATTCTTGTTTTCGCCATCGCCTGAAAAATCACAACAACCAATGCACACAAACTAAAACAAAGTAAAGCTGTGCAAAGAAAGAGCAGCAGATTTTGTTAGTAAAAAAATTTGCATTGGGGAAACGACCGTGCTTATGAAAAAATATTATTTCCCATGCCGTTAGAAATGCAGTACAGATACCAATCATTGTTAACTTAGAGTATGTAGCTATGGATTTACTACATTAACTACAAGTCGACATGGTTTAGAAAGGCGTGAGGGACGTGGTGGTTTAAAACATATATACTCATAAAAATAAAGCGAAAATTAAACCAAAATACGTCATTAGTCCTTAACTGATAAACACATCAGTAATCAGAAGCACTTTTGTAAGTTATAATTAAGTGGTTTCGGTGGACAAAAGTTCCACCAAAAAGATGTCCACCGAATGGACGTTTTTCGCACCGCGCCGTTTATAGGTTATGTGAAAAGCCAAGGTATATTCATAAAGTTTCATTGTTTAACTAGTTATTAAGAATGTTTGATGAATTAATAGTGATTTAGTTACCAAAATACAGCAGTAACCGGAAAGACAACTCAACTTTGACACCACTAAATATTTTTCTAAATACAACAACAACGTTTTCTGCGGACGAGTGGCGGCAAAATGGCCTCTGACAGGGATAGTACAATATTGGATGCATTCAATTTTACATTCCGTTCCATCATTTGAGATTTACTTCATTTTAGTCAGTATCGAAAGTAATGTCCACCGGAAAGACAAAAAATGTTGTGAAGAAGTGATGCAAAAAGTATGTTTTATTTCTGTTTTTGTCTCTGTTTTTAAATCTTTTAACGTTAAATGGAAAACATACGTAGATTAGGAAATTATATAATTTTTGTAAAATAATAAAAAACGCGTATTTACTATAAGCTACATTCTATTGAAGGGTAGAATCCGTACAGTCCACTGAAGTGGACAATTCGGTTACATGGTGGTGGTATAAAGTAAAAAATAAATAAATTGATAGTAAATCTGTTACAGTTATGGTCTAGCTAGTACGTTTCGTTTACTTTATTATTATGTAAAAATAAGACGCAATTATTAAAAGTGTCCTAATGATTCGTATGAACAGTTTTTTTAGGGTTATGACAATAACACATTTACTCTTTTACAAAGAGAGAAGTGGAAGTATTTGTTAAGAGATAAAAGGTCTGGTTAAACAATTGTTTAAGAAAAATATTTTCGAAACGACGTGTTTTTATCTTAAGTCGAGTCTCGCCAATTACGTTATACTTCCTGGCCCCGCCACAAATTTTGTTCAATTTCTAGCAAACCATTTTAGTAGGTACTTTTTTTTAAAATCATAAACAATAATGAACATTTTACGAACATTTTTTTGTATTTACTCCGATACAAATTAATTTTGTGGCGCGGCCAGGAAGTATCACGTAACTATTCCCAATATACGAAATCACAATGTTACATGGCTAAGATCAGTAGGTATACACATTGATTGAGGATTTATTTATTTATTATGTAAGTACAAAAGATGTTCTATGTCAACATTTCACCGCAGGGATCGTTTGACATCTGACGACGCTTTCCCTGCCTCGGGGGAAAAGCACTAAGATGGAATTTCTCCAAACATTTATATTTGAGGTAAATACGGAAAAATATTCCATGTATTTTCACGTATTCCCGACAGTAGGCAGACGTGCACGTACGAACATAATGGTTAATTTGCATAAAAGTAATTTCCTTGCGCCCACCAACGTATCTAAATGTATACCTAGGTATGTATGTATGTAAACAAAATATGTTTCATGTAATTGTAGACTGAATTTAATTAGTTTGTTGTTAGTATACTTGATTGAAACTTAAAACACCACGACACTTTTAAAAATAAGTTACCTAGTAATAAGTTGCGGTAAGGTATTTTTTTTTCCTTACTTAAACTAAAATTACTTATTTAGCTCATGCAGTCCATACAGAGAAAACTTGCAATTTAAAATAGTACGTTGTTACCCTCCCTAGGGGTGAAAGTAACTTATTTAGTCCCGAGACGGGGTTTGGTGCCCGAGCGAAGCGAGGGCGCTAATAGTTCGAGGCACTAAATAAGTCTTTAACCCGAGGTAAACACTGTGCTTTTCATTACGGAAAATAAAAATAAAAACATTCAATCAACAAATGAAGATCGGACCACGGAAGACCGCTTTCCCGCCTATTTTGCTTTTTTTTCTGTGACCGGCCAGCTATTCCGCCATTACCTATTTTTCATTTTCATCATCGAAAAAATGGTAAATATTTTGCCCAAATCTATGTTATTTTAAAGAAATAGTTGAAACTTAATTATAATAAAGTTATTTAAAAAATATATATTCTCTAATTAATACTTAATTGTATGTTATTTGAATTTTACATCGTGGCTGTATAGAAAGTTCGAACATGGTTCAATAGAAAAATGGTCTATTTTTTTTTAATAATTTGACAGCTGTCAGTTGAAAACGATTCTCCCTAGGGCTGAAAAGTATTACTTTCAACCCGCTCCTCAGGCAACTTTAGACCTACTTTCCGAGTATGAGTAATGACAAGACTATTAATTGTTGTTGAACTTCTTTGATTGTCGCATATTCACATTTACTGAAATGAGACTGAGTTTTATCATAATTCATTCATCTCTCACCTGATTTTCCTTCAACATACAGCCGGGCGGCCTGGTGGCGACGTGCGAGGCATGTGTGAGGGTCAGCAGTGGGGGAGGGCTGCTGAACCCGGCGTCATACTCGAAGGTCCTCTGCAGTCCTCGCCGGCCGTTGCGCTCGCTCATAGGGACGCGGAACTTGTGCGAGTGGGCTACCAACTCGTCCATCTAGAAGTGTCGGAGACTAGATTCAATTTGGTTGATGGAAAGAAGATTCAATTGCACGAGAGCGCAATTTACTGGTCGCATTGAAAATAGGACAGTATTACTAGTGATTAAAGGCCGCCTTTTTTAAAGTCGGTTAAAAATAGTCGTGTATATTGTTCGCACATTTTTTCCGTTCTGTGTGAATTGACCTTAGACAGAACTAGAGAAGTGTTAAATGATGTTTATTTTGCAAATAGGTTTATTCATCACTTTGGCGGTTGCACTTACGGTATGTAAAACCTTAAAATCATGTAAGTATAACTGAACATATAGGTACTGAACTTGGGGGAGGCCAAGTCCAGCAGTGGACGTCTTTCGGCTGAAATGATGATGACTGAACTACTTTTCAAGTTCCTATATAACACGAATAAATAGTAAAAACTATATTTCGTTGCACGTGCTACGTGGTACCAACCGTATTTTCTTCTTTTACTACAGAAAACAGCATAAAGACTAGTTTCTTTTGTTTCTTTAGTTTGACCTCTATCTCAACTGATAGTAAGCGATAACGTAGTCCTAGATAGAATACGCTATTTTTAGGAATAATCTCTCTACTCTCAAGTCTACCTTTGGTCCCCTGGTTTTAAAGGTAGTTACACCCACCTTCCTTCCATTAATGAACCACGTGATATGTGGGGCTGGCACAGCGGGAGCCGTCGTGCAGTTGGCCCGGAGCGTCTCTCCGAAGCTGAGGTAGCGCGTCGGGAAGTCGATTCTTGGGTGATGCTTCTGGGGATCTGTAGATCAATCAGTGTTTATTATGAAGTGGTGCACATATGTTTTTTGTTGCAAAATATGTATCTGTATCGTTATAAGTTATTGCATAGCCAGCAAGTAATAATGGTCATGCTTTAGTTGGCAATTGGCAAGGTTTTACAGTTTCATAATTTAGCATCTTGGCCGAGAAAATGGGGTAGATAACACACCAATCAATTGAGATACTTTTTAAGAGCTATCAAAACGTGTTTCTCTCATAGATTTTGTGTGGCAATAGCCAACTGTACCGTCACTGTTTATTCAACTCAATGACTCGACTATTTATTGATTTCAAAGCATCTAAAAATTGAATTTGGCAATTAATTGAAAATAAATCGGGTTTTCAGGCCCAAAATAAAGTGTTTTTTTAGAGATAGGTGTCTGGGAATTATTGTTTTATGGTGTCATCTACCCTATTACCGTTAAACGAGCTTCCTATGACAAGGGCTTTTGAACTGGAAAATTACCCACAATGGTAAAAGTCATGACGTTGATGCAGAAACAAAGCAGATCGATCATTGTGTCTAACAGATTAGCCACGTCACATTATTTGCCAGTATCGTACAATAGTGACATTAATCTCAATATTTTACGCTAATTCTGTTTATCTAGTAAGTACAATAAAGACCGATGTAATCCCTGCCCACAACGGATCGCATATTGTTGTGAGCGAACAATACTTAGCCACAAACGAATACTCACCAATATACCGTTTCATCCCCTGCATAATACTAACAAAATGTCATGAATATTTAGATTACACGAATAGATAATTAATAATTTACGAGTTCTTTGTCATCCATTAACGAATTTCCCGGAACGAGGTCTCTTTGTCCCCGTTTTGTGATGGCCTATTGCCGATTTTAGTATACGAATTAAATTTTCTAGAGCATTCAAAGGTTAAGCACACCACCTAAGGTAGGACAGACTGTAATATCAAATATTATAATCATTATTCCCCCCTGCCCTAACTAAATTTATTTAGGGTCAGCATGTCTTCTACTTTCATACAAAAAAAAAAAAAGAAATGCTGTGTAAAATCTACATATGAAAAAAAAACCTAGTTCTATTGATAGGTGATCGGGTAAACTTTATTAGTAAACTTTTGCCGATAACAATTTTCCCCTTTAAATACTGTTCAAAGCGTACAATTAGTAGGTACTCGTATTCCAATGTTTCCATATTGTTCACTGACTGAATTTCGTGATAGTCCCAGTGGATATAGGTTTATTTCATGGCTTGTGTAAGCTCTGACGAAGTGGTCCTTGGAGATAGTTTCTTTACAGTTTATGTAGAATAGTAAAGGCTAACTAAAACTGAACGGACTTATGCATCAATTCTGGAAAATGATCAAGTAAATTGAGAAAAACGTGGTAAAATACAGGAGTGGTTTGAAATTTAAACATTGAACATTTTATTACGTCTCGTGTCTGCTCTTTGGCGCCAATTGATACAGATCTCTGACATTTTGGCGGGTGGCGCATCGCTTTATCTTACGAACCAACTTTACAAACTTTTTAAAATATTTAAATTTGTCTGAATTGATTCTATACATTTGCTGGAGTAAATAAGCTTGCGCTTTCGATAAAATTAATGAACCATATAATATTCACATTTTAATTACAAATTTAAAGTGCTCTTAAATTCTAAAATTATCTACTACAATGTAGATTGTTGGAACCTTAGAAATTCTGAAGGTCACTGTGTAAGGAAATAAACATATTTCTTCCTTTTATTATTAACGTAACATGATAACATAACAAAACATGACTCATAACATAACATGATTCATAGAACCAAGTAATTAATAAAGTACGAATTTAAATCTTACTTTTATTTTAAAACTCAGTCTGTACGTTGCACAAATTGAATACAATTATTGTCACACTGTCTTGTTTTACAACAAATTTTATGTTACTAAGCGATCTGTCTAGAACGACCTAGAAAGCGTCGTTAAGAGAGACCAAGCCAATGTTGAAGTTACAGCTGTATGCTTATCCAGTTGATGTAACTGCTGACTCTTGCGAAGGCTGAAGGATATTCTAATTCACATCCATCAAGTGCCACAAATGAACTCACGCCAATCAACACCTGTTGTCCTTGAACATTCATCGTTAAAGGTCCGCCTGAGTCGCCTTGGCAAATCCCAACTCCTCCGTAGCCATTTGTGCATATGTTCGTGTCTTGCACCAGGTGACCATAGAACGTCCGGCATTTCTCTAATGGGATCACATCCAGCAAAACATTTCTAGCCATGGTGTTTGTAGTGGGATTGATCACGTCCGAGTACCTTCCATACCCGGCGGCAGTGACCTGCTGTTTAGTGTAGTCCATTTCCAAGAAAGCTCCAGTCGGCAATGCTATCGGCTGGATTTCACTAGAAAGAGGAGCATGAACTGGTAAATATAGCATTGCAATATCGTTAGCGAATGTTCTCGAATCATATGTTGGGAAAATAGCAATCGCAGATGCTGGAATTCGGACTCCTCCATGGAACAGAAATTGTGAACCCAGGACTACAGTGATTCGGTGTGCTTGATTCCGTCCGTCGAACCAGCAGTGAGCTGCCGTCAGGATTCTGCTTGAAGATAGAAGTGATCCTCCGCACGCCGACGGTGAAGTTAAGCCAACAATGTCGATGAGTAGACCGGCCAGGTAAGGGTGAGCGTAGACCGGCGCTACAGCTCCTCCGACGATACGATCGTTTCGCGTTGCCTCTTCAGATAGTTTTATACTTTCTGCATTTTTGATGCCAACTGTTTGATGCCAGCCTAACGACTCCTCTCCCGCAGTATCGTGGGTCCACGCGGAATGAATAAACAACAGACAGATTACTAGACAGGCGCGCATTATTGACTTTTGTTATGCTCGATCAGCACTCGCGCTTATATACTATGCACAGTTAAACTTTATCTTTTTGTAATATTAACTAAAGCTGATAAATAACAATTAAGCCGATAACAATTTTATTACTCTTATTCTAAAAGGATTAACACTCTCGATTAATTCATTGTTATTTTGCACATGCTATGTAATGTGGGAGGAACCTAAGCAGAAGCATTATTACTAATAATCTTGGGATTAACACGTTTTTACGCAGGGAAATTGTGTGATACGTTTGTATATATATATATATCCTAATTGCAACAATATTATTAGGATTACGTTTAAGTAATTGATTACAGCATTTATAGAATTACATTATTTATGACACAAACATTTTCAAATGAGAAATTCCCATTTAATCAGATAACATTGGTGTGTTTATTAATATCCAGAAAAAAACTTGGTTTAAAGCATTATTACGAGAAATTATTATTTTCATTGTTTACAAACTACATTCTTATCAAAAGTGTCCATACAAACCTATTTAAAAACTGTAAGTAGCTAACATTGATAAATGTTTAAAAGAAGGGAGGGTTATTATTTTTACTAGTGGAGTTGGTAAACCAAGGCTTCCAATTTGGATTCCTTCGACAGTAGGTTGGATATTTCATTTCATCATCTGCTAAACCTTTTCCCCAGTATTTCCAACCATGTTGCGGTCGGCTTCCAGTCTAACAGAATACAACAATACACCAGTTTTTTACGCAAGAGCGACTGCTTACGTGACCTTCGAATCCCGGCAATTAGGAAACCCTTTTACAAGTCTGCTTGACAGACCTTCGGGTAAAATTAAAAAAAATAGTATAATAAAAATAATAATTATTCTCCACAAAAATTAATGCAGTTATTTAAAAGATTCTTAATTTATTTTATCATCAAATATTCGATTTGCAGAAGGCACTCGAAATCGCCACGTTAACCAAGCCTATACAAAAATATTCTTTCTTTATTTATCCTGTTTAAGAGGGCCCGAATGAGTCATTAAAGAGTTGCAAGAAATACAACACAAGGAAGTATACCGTGTGAAAAGATATTCATTTCTGTTTTTTGTTCTTTTTGCTAGCCATAAATTACTAGAGATATAAATGTTATAAATAATCACTAAATGATTCGAAACAAAACAAGAGATTAGGAGTGGATATGTAGAAAGACATGATACAACATTTATTTATAGAAAGCACATAACCGATTACCTGATTTTCCTCTACTTTTTTGGTCTCATTTTTCAGAACCACTGAGTAACATTCTCGTTGTTCACTTTCACCTGTAATAGCTGTTGATTTACTACCATTGGGTGAGGCATTTCCTTCCCGAACCTTTTCAGTGCTCGATTAATCATTTATTACGTAGCAGGGTTCCAAATTACGGACAATTTTGGGGTCTGCGGTTTCACCGGCTATCCGGCGCTCGATATTTTTCAATACCTCCGGTATCTATGAGGAAAGGTGACTTCTATAATCTACATAGTATAGTTTACAAGTCCCTATTTATTTAAGCCTTGTTCAGGGAATTAGGTCAATACTGTTTGGCTGTGTAACCTTAAATTTAGCAACATGGGAGCTACATAATATATTATCTGGGTTACCTTACAGACACATACGTATAAAGTATCAGGGAACGGAAACGGATTCTCCTCAATAAAAACGAGACCGCGATATTTGTTGCTCGACCCGCACCTGATAAATGATCGGAGAAGAGAAATAACCAACATACATTTCTTCACGAAAGAGAACAATAATTTCAACAATGTTTACAAACGAAAACGTGCAAAGTGATATTTTATTTGCAATATGCTCGGGGAATAAGAAACATAACTTGAAGGGTGGTTGAGCAATGTGAGCATTCGCTCAAAATTGTGCAGCATGCAGGACCCTGACAAATGCCGCAAGTAAATACTTGCGGCATTTGTCTTGCCGACGCGGCATTTATTCAAGTCAGAACTCACCAAATTTGCTCCATTCGGTGAAAGCAAATTCAAAACCTAATCAACCTACCATTTCTGATTCGAAATAGTTCCATTCCATTCAGCTATTCCTATCTTTCAGGCGGGATTGCTTGACTGTTCCGTGTGTTTAACTTTAGCTTATTAGCTGAAGGTATAAGGTTCAAAGTTGTATGATATTTGTGTTGTCAGATTTTAATGGTGCGTGTTATCTTGTTTAGTATGCGTCGCACGCGCCGCGCCGGCCTTCATCGTGCATTCTAATAGATCACTAATGATGATGTTTTGGGCAGTAAATGGATACTTTTATAGGCGCTATCCTTTAGGAGTACGGGTTCTGTTTTATTTGTATTCAGTTTAGGGAAAACAATTGAAAATACAGATTAAGTTTATCTCTCATTTAAATGAATGGTTACTATCGGAGTTAGGCTACGTGCAGTCGCAGTTTAATGTATCTAACAGAGATGGATGTATCACTGTGGGGGTTTGCTTAATGTTTTTTCTGACAGGTTTCATACACGTCCGGTTTTTTACTGGAGTAGGTTTAGCCGATGGGTATCTTTTCGGTTCTTGTGACTAAACATTTTCATCGAACCAAGCTGAACTAATTACTTCCGAATCAGAGAAGCGGCCTCGACCTCTAATTATATTTGACGTGCAAGCCAATGAAATCGTCATTCTTGCCATCACTAATATTATGTTAAAGTATGAAATTGCCGATTTGTACTGAAAAATTGAAACTCGTTTTTTTCTAAGATATAACATATTTATTTAATCTAAATATTTACCCTCTTTATCTGTACATTGCTGCCATCTAAACGAAAGTTCATTTATGCCTTTACGATAGAACTCTGAGGATCTAGATTCGACAAACTGTGTCAAAGCATTTTGTACTGCCTCCTGGGAAGAAATTTTTTTATCACGTCGAAAATTGTCCAAATCACGAAACAAATGGTAGTCCGTTGGAGCAAGGTCTGGCGAGTACGGAGGATGACGTATAGTTTCTAACTGCAGCTCCTGTAGAGTTACAACGGTATCTCGTGCAGTGTGAGGTCTTGCGTTATGATGGAGCAATAATGGTGAAGATCGATTCACGAGTCGGGGCTGTTTCACTGCCAGTTTCACCATCATTGTTCGAAGTTCGGCACAGTAAACATCTGCTGTTATTGCCTGACCAGACCTGAGAAAGCTATAGTGAATAACACCACGAAGAGACCACCAAACAGTTACCATTACCTTTTTATTGGTAATCTTTGCTTTAGGGCATTGTTGCGGCGTTTGACCTGGGGTCAGCCATTGCATTTTTCGCTTACGGTTATCGTAAACAATCCACTTTTCCTCACATGGCACAATTCGATCCAGTATTCTTTCATTTCTGTACCAATTCAACAAAGCAACACAAGTGTCAAATCATGAGGCACCCATTTTTAATTTTTTTATCTTATTGATTTGATGCAAATGAGTCAATATTGTAGGTAGGGTGACGTTAAATCATGCCGCTAATTCCTGGGTAGTTTGACTCGGATCGGCTTCTACCATCTCCTTCAATTCAGCGTTATCCACCTGTGTGGGCGGTCTACCACATGGTTCGTTCTTCAAGTCGAAGTTTCCATTACGAAAGCGTTTATACAAAAAACGCACGGTGCGTTCATTAGCAGTCTCCTCTCCAAACGCAACGTTGATATTGCGAGCCGTTTCTGCCGCGTTAGTTCCGCGTCTGAACTCGTATTCAAAAATAACTCTGGTTTGTGAAGTATCCATCTTTACGTCAAAGCTGAATAAAAAAAAAAATTGAAAGTCGAAAATCGGATGTTGCACATTTTTTAAAAGAAGAACCTCATAGGTAACAGGTGAAAAAACTTTAACACGAAAATCTCACACCTTGAAGATTTTATGTCAATTCGAAGTGTTTATTACTATACAACGGCAATTTCATACTTTAACCTTACTATAATTAGTCGCCAAGCAGGCACACCGATGAGAGAATGGTCTAAAGTTCTAACTAAACGATACAAATAGCTCTTTAAGTGCATTCAGTGTTCGTTTGTTTCAGGCCACAATCGATCGTAGTTCGTACGTGGTTTATAGTGGGTAGTACGTAAATAGGAGATTTGACGGTGCAGTTTGAAGGCTCGATGCGTTGACGTTCAATTTGTTTGCTAAATTTGAGGAAGCTACGGAGCTACGCTTTTCGTAGCAAGCTCTACGTTGCTACGGAAATAATGGTAAGAGCAATAATAGATGTCTAATTAGTTGGTATCTGTGAAGTTGTATTTGGGAGTGTTGTGCAGAAGTTGAAGTATAGTACTGCTAATTGGGATACGTTTCTGTTAAGTATTTAAACGCGGAGGTGAATCTTGCGTTTATATTTATTTTCAAGTTTCTGTTAAATTTCTTGAAATTAAATCAAAATTTTGTGACTGGAATCGAGATAACATTAATACTTACAATATTTTATTGTGCGTTTTATCAACTCTGAATATTGCATTGCATCACTGTCAGCGTCACCTTATCTACGTGCAATAAAAATGAATCATACGACTGCATAAAGATTCATAAAAACTGATTGATCTCTTTTAAAACCCCAATAAATCAGCTTACGTAAGTAAAACAACAGTCAAATATAAACTTACGGAATACAGTGAGTTGTTTTTCGGTAGAAGCTTTTGTGAATATAGGTGTATCGAGCGACACCTCACACGAGTACACACCACTCGCCGCGAAATCCAAGTTCTGCAGGATTATAGAGTTTTCCGTAGCTAAGGCGATCTGAAATGAAGCAAACAAGTCAATTAGTTTCAAACAAAGACGCTCACTGAATTTTAATAGAATAGTGCCTTTTGTAGATAGTACAGGGTCCTTGTTAGTGGGGCAATTTGTTGAAATAGTATCGGTATTTAATGTTTAACCTGCGAACAATGTTGCCTGTTGCTTTCTCATACAGCGCTACAATTAACGGTCGTGACTTGAGAGTGTACCTACTTCATTGTTATTTTAATAATAAATAATCAATTACTACTTTTGAAATATGAATCGGGACATACCGTGGCGTCAATTCTGACATAGGTCAGTAGTAATTAAAGCCAACGATACACTTATGTGATGATTAAGTATAAGGCGTGTACCAGAAAACTGTGGTCATATTTAGCGTGAGATTTAGACCATCAAATTGAACAACTTTTTTCATGAAACCAACATCGAAATCACGAAAAAAATATCCGCCATTTACGTCGAGTAGGCATTGAAGTTTTGTACTGGACAGCAGATTTTTTGTTTCGGGGGGCTTTTGGGACCGGGACCGCTGTCCCGGATTCCCCCTTCATATTTTTGAGTGGTATTTTGGGACCACAAGAAAAAAAAAACAAAGTAATGTCTTGGGGAAGTACGGTCAACCAAACAATTTTGAAGTTATACAAATAAAAGGATTTTAAAAAAAAAAAAAAAAAAACTTCATTCATTCTCTTGGTACGCGAGACTTGATTAAAGCAAAAATAATCTCATATGTTGCATGGATTTTGTCAAGTAAAAGTATATTGTAGAGTATCGGGATCACATTGACCAAATTGTCTTAATCACACCCTAAAATATGGACCACACCGTTCCAGCGTGTTCCGTAACAGCGTGTTCCAAAAAAATACAAACACAAAATACAAAAACAAATACAGGAATCTACCTACTACTGCAGGTAGATTTCTGTATTTGTTTTTATTAGTGTTGCTGTTGATGGAGATGCAGCGTGATTCTAAACAAAGATTAATATACCTAGGTACCACTGAAGTGTGTAAAAGCACTGCTTACTTTCCAAAGAAATCTCTCTTTTCGGAAAATCTCGCTCCAAACATACATAGGTTGAACATGACGACCTAACCTTTTGAGTTTGTTGTGGCCGTTCAAAAAGATGAATGTGATTAAGGTAAGAGGTGCCTACACGAAAATATTCACGCTTACGACAAGGATGGCTCAACAAGTGGGCAGGTACTTATTATGATTAGGGGTTTGAATAGAATAAGGAATGTGGGAATACGTAGGTAAGTAGTTATTCTGGCAAAGTAATCGATTTCTCGGTGACTCGTTGAGCTTGAGCAAAGCTTTGCGTTGGATTCTTGTTTGTCAACGTCTCCCGGTCGTTCGTGGTAAAATGATTTCAAATATTTTATCATTTGTAAGTAAGTCAGTAAATATTTTCCCGTGTGCAAAATTGATTATGGAGGTTATATAATTATCGCTCTTTTGTTCGTTTTATCATTGATAAATATTGAGTTTGTACCTACCTGCATAATTGTACACCATCCACACAAAGGACGTAATAACAAAACGAAAAGCTTTGGACGTAAATTTAAATGTTATCCAAATGTACCGTTTCGTGGTCGGATTAATGTTCATTTTAACTATTGTTTATTCAACCCTATATTATTAATTAATTAAAACGTTGCATCTCTATTTTAAATGCGAAATCAATATAACGTCGAGTGGAACAATGGCAGGCTTGTATCGGAAACATCAATGGGATTCCGAGCCCGTAACCTCGACTTAGCCAAGTAGGCCTTCAGTTCAGACAATTCACTCGGATATTCACAATTCGCTAGATTGACCCGGTAGTGAGGTCGACCTGTTACGCCCTCCTGCGGTGGAATGGAACGAGAAATGTGCATGCAATGCAACCTACCTCAAGCACGCCGAATTAATTTAAGTGCGCTTTTACATTAGGTGCATACTGCCTGCCGTCGGCACACGTTGTAGTCTTTATTATTATATGTTTATGCGAGGTTTCTATGTGGATTATAATAGCCTGGGTATTATGAACAAATTTCTTGTATAAAAGCATTTATTCAATATTTGCGTAGGTGTTATTGAACTCTATGCGCATTTAACTTTTTTAATACGAGTGTGTAAAAATTGTGAGTGTAATTATGTGTAATGATACATTGGTAGCGGACATTCTTGAGAGTGTACTAACATTTCTAACTAAGTAGATAAAAAGCCGATTTTGTACCCCATAATAAAATGAGTTCCAAAGTTGAATTAACTATAACACAGCTCAATATCTAATTTCAAAGATAAGCGTCGAAAATTACATTTAAAACTTAAGTTTGTGAGAATGAAACAACCCTACGAAAGCTGCGGGAAAATATTATTCAATAATGAGAAAATGAAACTTGGGAAGTGTTTTCTACGGTTGTAAAACAACTTGTATCACGCCTACATTTCACCGAGGAGTTTTATTTTTATTTTATTTGCATACTTTTCTAAATTATTTATGGCGTTCTAAAATACTAGCTGTTAATATTCACAGCACTTAATTATTTTTTTGTTTTTTGTGGAGTAAATATGCGTTCTGGTAGCCCAACAGATGAGCAGGTCGGCAAGTGACCCTTTGACTTTTTCTGAATCATTAGAGGCCAGACAGGCAGCCCTGTGCAGGAGTAGATGGCAGTAAGTAGTAGATAATTCACTGGACGAACTCATTCACAAAAAGAGCTTTAAAGAATTAAAGGTGTATTTTTCTCTAGACTGTGTTGTCCCACTGCTGGGCAAAAGCTTTTCTACCTTTCTTCAAACTCTCTTTTCAGAGTTGCCAAGGATTAATCTTTGAAAGAATATTAGCGCTAAATTGCTTACACCATTAAACCAAATAAATCGGCGAATGTCTTTCATAGGAGAAGTGAACAATGCCCCGGCTGGTTCGCTTGATACGTCGACAGAAAAGCATTTAATTCATTAACATCTATACAATTAGACGGTGAACTAGCGAAAAGCCGCCCGAGGAAAACTTTCCCGTACGGTGCCCATGGTTTTCTATTTATTTCGGAAAACGGTTTCTGGATCTCACGTATCTATTAATTGGTAGAAGGGTTTGTGAGCCTATGCTTTGCCTTGTCTATTTCGACATCGCTTTATAGGCAAAGGATAGATTTCCTGGAAAGTTGAAGTACAGGAAATCTATCCTATCCATTTGAAATTTCTCCATGTTAGGTGTTCTTGGAAACCTTCCCTATACAGGGTGTAAAAGACCTCATCACGAAGCCGTCAACCAAGCATTCTGTACATCAAACTAAGTAACTTTACGCAAAAATTATTGCTGGGAAACAACTTTTTTTTTTTGGGGTGAAAAATCATGTTTTGTTGTAGAACTCAATGTAACGCACTCAAAACACTGTGCTGATGGATGGATTGAATAGTACGGGAGTCGTGGAGGGAGGTGTTTAAAGTAAAAATCTTACATTCAAAACATCTATTAAAAAAAAAAACTTGTCAAATAGTTGGAACTTTGACCCCCAATATCTCCGTAACTAGAAGGTTCCCAGGTATGGTGTAGAACAAAAAAATGATCGCAATGACGGGGAGAACAAGTGCCTTTCGGCTTCGTTGAGAGGTGTTTTACACCCTTTATATAGGTATATTATACTTTGGTATTTGATTTGATTTTCTACGTATAAATAGTATCCAAATGTTTTGCGGTAGATCATACCTAGATAGATACAAGGCGGGAGTGTCAGTTTACCGGCGATGGCTAGCGACCTGCCATTACTTATACATCGGCGTTATCTTGACCCAACATCAATTGGTGGGTAGGACCATAAGCGGTTATTGCTGATACGGGAAGCTATAGTGACAATATACTTACATAATGTGCGTAAACGTGAATAACCTCCCCTGTTTCACTAAAACATAGGTACACTAGCCGACTAAACATGGAACTCCATTATTAAATACTGAGGTCTTCATTAGCAGTTTTCCTAATTTTATATAAATAAAAAAAAAAGGCTTCGTACGTTTTAACCGTGTCGATATTGTAGGTACTTATGTATGGAACATCCTATGATTTATTTAGTAACAGACAGAAATCTACAATCTCGTACTGAATAAAAAAAACCGGGTTAAATGTTTATATCACAAAGTCCTTAACACTATGAATAATAGTATTATTTTCAACATTATTTACACTGAATAATGACTGGAAACGCATTTTCAGGTTACGGTTATCGACTCGGTAATTAATTGAGTTTTTTGATTGGCTTTTGTAAATTATTCTGCTCGCAAATCATATTGTTTTCGAAGATTGCTTTTCAGTGCTGGCGATAACATTTAAGAATATTCACTATTGTTCTAGAGTGGAGACTTCACTTTGTCCAGCAGTGAGAGTTTTTAAATATGGTATAAAAAAGAGAGAAGAGAACTGCCTCGTTGATATAGTGATCGCAAGCGCGACTGCTGACCATGAGGTCCTGGGTTCGACTCCCGGGTCGGGCTGTGTCATTTTGTTTTCCATCAGGAATTTCTCAGTGGCAGCCACGGAGTCTGGATTTATGCTTGGTTAATGGCAATGGACTCGCACTCTATTACATGAACTTAATATAATTGGCGAAATTTGGGTGTCCTATATTAGGTACACCTCTGCCCCTAACCCTTCGAGGATTACAGGCGTGATGTTATGTTAAAAAAAAACTCTTTGTTTATCAATTTCTACTTTATCGTCAAAGTATCACATACATTGTATTTACCTAACTACACAAAATAATCGCAGTTAACTTGAAACCAAGTTAAACAACAAAATACACGAACCAGCGAGCACTTCTATTCCAGGAGCAAATCTAACTAAAGTCGAACCGTGTGGTAACCCTAAGGTAACGTTGACCTGGAAAATTAACTCCGCCCGAGCCATTACCCAACTAGCACCTACGTCTGTACATTTTTTTATGGTACGTTCACGTATTTAGGATCATTGCAGAAAGTGAAAAGTATACTCCGTGTAATCTTGAGTAATACGCTTATGATATTGTGTAAGTACACGGTCTTAGAAGGATCAGAAAGTAGTGAGACCTGCTAATGGCGGTAAAGTTACGTTACATTCGTGTATAAATGTCTTGTAGACAGATAAAGTACACCTTGATAAAGTTTTCTTATGGAGGCAGTCATACGATGGTTCAGTTTTTTTTTTGTATAATGTTACCGATAGTTCACTAATCTTATCTATCTAAAGATAAAGGTTTGCGGGGTGATTCGTTACTTCAGTTTTAGTTTTTACCTAACCAACCCATAGAAAAGTACTACTTTTCAATTTGTAACGTTTTTATTTAAAAAATCATTATAATTTAAAGTTTATAACATTATTTTAACAACGTTAATGAGATCGCTTAATCAGAATAAAGGTATTACGATATAATTATCTCCACATTTCGTATTAAAATGTTTTAATTAAATCTTACACGTCAATAAAATGTAGCGTGGCTCATAATTGGCGGTTGTAGCTCACACAACATCTACGCTGGCAGTGATTAAAATGTTTTCTGTTTTAACATTTCGAAATATTGCAATCAAATACTGTCACCGGTTTAATTCCGGCTCATCGATCCAGCTGGCGAGATTAATTCAGTCATATCCGCTCATGTGACGGCGAGAAACTTTTATGTGAGTTTGAAACAAAAACGTTTTTGATATGCCCTCGATTTGCGGCGCAATGGATAAGTAAATCACTATACCTTACCTAAATATTTTTGGGATGTTTCAATCTCTGCACGTAACGTTATGTCAGTGTAGGCACTCCTGATGCATGCAATGATGTGGTTTTGTTAGCTGTGTTAACATGATGCGATAGAGTTCCTAGAATGGACGCACCATAAATAGAGCTCGATAAATAGAGGACTTTCTAAGCTAGGCTAGGCAAGCAAGCGTTGCTTCTCGGCTTCCAATTAAATTCTCATCGGTCACTATACTCTGGTAGTCGAGTGAAGTTAAATCAAGGCAGAACTTTGTCCAGCATTAGAATCGTAGCTGTACCTTTTAAAATCATTTACTAGTACGTTAATTTCCTATTCAAATCGAAATTATTTATTGAAATAATAACAATAGAAGTTAAAAGCAGCCTATACCTACTGTCTCTTAAGTGGACCATTATAAAGTTTACTTATGGTATACGGTGAAATACCTATTTTATTTTATAGTTATTGCTTAAAGGTAATATTTAGCCTCTCGAATAGAAATTAAATGACTCTCTAGTGATTTCGCAAGACTCTAAAATGTGTCGTATCTATTTGCACAAGTTGTAAAAGACTCATGGACATGACGGTTTCGTTGCGGTGGCCTATATAGAAAAAGTTTTAGTTTCTAACTCGCGCAAAGTGCTCTATAATACAAAAACAGAAATAAATTATTGTCTGTTTCTGGGCGAGGAACCGGCAAATAAAAATCTGTCTTTTTTTCAAACTACTCTTGGCTTTTAATAATGCATGGAAGTTGCAAGTTCTGCAACACAGTAGTTTAACAACCCTGTTGCTACGTAAAAATAGTCTCCAACCACAACCGTGCTGCAAATAAATTTTCATACAATCCGCAGTTACAGTTTTAGAACAATAATAAGCATTGTTTTGACTATACGATACTTATGTGGGTTCAACACGTATCTAGCTCAAAGTGCCCATTTGTTAGTCGGAAACTTGCTTGAAACTAATTAATTAAGTGGCTAAGTGAGTTAAATAATAGTGCAACGAGTAAGGCAAGAACTTTTTCAACGAAATTTCACGTGGTAATTGTAAGGGTCACTGTACACTGTTGTGTGGACTTTTTATGGCTTTCTCGTTCGGTTAATGTTTATTGTTATACCCTTAAGTATACGTTTAATAACTATTTTAAAACGGAGGCCAGTTTTAAGTTATTTAACATTCGAATGAAAATTTTGCTAACGTTACTTGAGTTTCAAACCTCACTAGTTATTTATAATTGGTTGCAGTTTCGTTATTGTGTATGGAATACAAGTTCTGAACCGGCTCTGTCTTACTTATAAGTACAACCTGTGCCAACACCAATGAAAGACTTCATGGGAGGGAGTAGGTATTTAAATTAATATTATGATCGCTAGACGCAATCCTCTCACAAAATTGACGTAGCCCCCAGTCGATTAATTAGGCGTACGGCTAGTTTACTGTTACCTTTGTTTGGCCGAGCTCCGTGCCGTTCATGCAAAATGTACACTTTGGTGCGGGTGTGTTCATTATTGTGACTGAGTGGAAGCTTTGCAGATCGGAGCGACTGGCGTTACATGAGGTAATGTCATAAATATGCATTACAGACAGTCGCAGCGGCTCCTGAGAGATGACGCTCCTCGACAAACAACTATACGGCATTGAGTGATGATGTGTGTGACTGATAAACAACGAAGCCATGCGATGTTGCATTACTCATTCCGGAAACGCGTTGCTACGAAATAAAGCGAGACATTAAAACGCTGACGTATGGACTCGTAGTGTGAGCACGTTAGTACACAAAAGCAATACACTCCCAGTTTTAAATTACACGTCTTAAGAAAGCGAAATAACAATTTTATTCGCGGCTATTCAGGCCAAGAGCTCTTCTGTTATAACTAACCAGGATCGTTGGAAAATGTGCATTATTCACTTACGTTGAGCACGGCTCCGGGCGTGGTAAAGTTTCTATAAGGCGGTTTCCGGTCCCTAATGTACTGGAAGATTTTGGTGCCGTGGCGCAGGAACACCACTTTGTCGAGGAGATGCGGCGGCACGTCGTGCACGCAGCGGAGCCGCACCGAACCGCCACGCGCCGCCCACCGCTCCATTTGTAACTCCACGCGCACCTCCGCGTGCCCACGGACTGGAAAAAACACAAACACAATAATATACACTTTGTTTAGGCTTAGCAAATGTGGAGGAGACCATACAGAAAATATTTTGGACCCAAAGCAAGTGCTCAGATATTTCCAACAGTAATTTAGGAACAACTGCTGTGCTGGATCCATTCATGAAAGGTATACTTAAAATACATAATATAATATATTCGATGCTATCTGATACAAATACTATAAGCGTCCTATTGTCATTGTAGTCAGTTTAAATGTATACTAGTTGCTAAATAATACACGTTAGAATTATAAGGGGTTGGTTCGGTGTTTGTAGCTTATCAGACATGCAACTGCCGAAATATAGGTGAGCAGTGTGAGGTAATTCTACGCGCGCCTTGCACGCACCCGTCACCGGCACAACAATGTCCTTTTTTATGACCTTTGTCACGTTTTTCAGAAATTGCCTCGGCTCCCTCCTGTTCCCACGATCCAAGAGAACCCATGCGCTTCTCCACGTCTTATTTCCATTGTATTTTGAACTCTTTTCACTAAGATGCAAAGTTCTCCGTACCTTGCTGTTTGGTATTAGGAAAATGTGTCTTTGTTAGTAACATTTTCGGGTGCGCCTCGGTAAACTCAAGGTTCATGACAACACGTTTTATACGCGCTGTTATTGTGCGGTGGGTAATGTAAAAGTGTAATACCTACTTATAAAGAAGGATAATTATTATAACTACCGTCGCATGTAAGTTGATGAAAATCTGACTTAGGGTTGTTTACTTGAAGACTTCAGTAATTTGACTTTAGAATGGCATTTATTTTTATCATAATGTTGGTAGGTGTGTTGATGTTGCTGAAAAACTTCTTACCCGACAGTTTAGGTACTACAATTTCCTGATTCCGAACGCGGGACGAGCTGACGATGAAATATAATATGCAATCAAGTGAAATGGAAAAGCTCCGTGGAATAGCTCGCATCCTTCTCGCGTGCTATAAACCATTTCCGTCAGTTTTATGGTTTGCACGTTTTATGATTTTCGCCGCTACACTGCAACTTTTAGTTGGTATGCCGCGGTACAAAATTAGAATAGAAGACAGTGTCTAATCATTTTAATGTTAGAGTTAAAAATGAGAATAAATAAAAAATGCCGAGCTTTTTAAACTTGACTAGACAAATTCGTGTGTAAAAGCAGTAACAACGAAAAATTATTTTTTAAAAAGCCAGTCCTTGGATAAATGGCAGAATAGGTACGATAAATTAGACGTGCGTTAGCTTTTAATCAGCATTAGACTTGTTGTTAATTACGTAGGTGTATTGCGTGAATTTGTCAATAAAGACAGCCGTATTTAGGAGTGTATATACATAGCTAAGTACATATTTGTCCGTCGCTATTAAAGTCAGAGCTCTTTATTTTCAGGAGCGGTTTTTAAACAGGTTTACTTTACCGCCGTAATATAAGAAACCTCGGTAAAAATGTTTGTTATTCAAATGCCGGCGACCCACCTTTATCCGCACTGAACGACCCTAATGAAAATATTTATAATAACGGGTTTACAGACGAAAAGCGTTAATAATACTAATGTACTTAACACGATTAGGCTCTTTGCTTTGAACTCGTAAAGTCTGGTACGACATACGACTGTACGGGTAACCTTTAAGGCGGTAAACATAAAGGCGGAATGCAAAAATATCTTAACGAATGAAAGGAAAAGGTTTAAGGTGCTACACATGCGTTCAAGTAGGCCTGACAAAATCGGTCGTCTATTTTGCGACCTAGATGTGTCCAATAAGGCTGACAAGAAGATGTGTGTAGTGCGCCTACAGTATAGTATATATATATATATATATACAGTATATATATACGTACAGTTCCAACTGTACGTGCAAAAGACCGTTCGGTAGCAAAGATAATTACAATAACTTCTCATGAATGTCCACTATGTGACAGTGGGAACTATGAGGGAAAGCCCTATTTTTCTCTTCTATGATACCTAGTAGGTACCATTATCTAGTCCATAAATAAAAAAGCAAATGTGCGTGTTGTGATGAAGGGAATTTCGTTTGTTTGGATACGAAATTACTTCTATTGTTAGACTATGACACACTAAATACAATTTTGTTTATAAATAAGTTTTTTAGTGTTTGCAAATAAAGTTTACTTACTTGTAGATATTCATTTTGTAGAGTCGAAGTCAAAAACAACGCATTTACATATATCGACTTAAGTTCACGGTATAAGCTCCAGGTGAACAATATTCAAGCTTAGATCCAAACACGAAACAGAAATGTCAACCAAATGTTCAAAACGTGTTAACTGGAATTATAATCATAACTGTATGAGGATTTAGAAATAAACATCTATAGATAATGCTCGAGACAACTGAGGTTTTGAAACACCCTTATTATCTAGTAACCTCAGACTCCCAGACACAACGGTAGCATTAGGAGATGATAATGATAACCTCTAAGTTCTTGGCCACGAGTTCTTGGCCAGCGACACTCGTCTTGCGCCAGCGACTGTGGAAGAAACAAATGAAAGAGCTGTTTTATAGAATGCCATGAGTCACCGCAATGCGACTTAGGTGCTCACACGTAGGAAACAAATGACGAGCGCGCGTTACGCTTGACGCTATTCGCATCACCCGATGCCGTGAACAGGGCTTAACTCTTTATAATTAAAGGACTTTCCGTCTACTCAAATAAACGCTGTCTTATTACAAAACATAATTATTATGATTATATCAAATAACGTTGTATAATTACACATAGATAAATACTATTTTAATTGCGCAGTCTGGCGTTATAATCCGGATAATCTTCAATTATGATAAGCTTTGCAGCTATCTACTGTCCACGTGTATTTGTAATGTAATCAAATATTAAAAACAATGATTCCAGTAGCGTGGACGCAGAAAGCTAATTTTCTTTTATATTTTGTTTTTTTTTTGGGAATATTTATATCTTATTTGGTGTTGGCCGCCACTTCGTTTACATAATATTAAAACTTAGAGCCGCTCTGTGTTTGAGTTCTGAAATCTCCTGTCTTAACACCACTATACCTTCTAAAGAACACAAGAATATCAGTCTTACTTTCGGCCTTCAGGCCTTTTTTACTCGATCAGTCAGTCATTAAATCACCATAATAAACTCTTATGTATTATTTAGTAGAACTCGTTTATCATAACTCCATCGAACGAAACTTTATAATTGGGTGTGTGACGCTATATTGTAGAAACCTAGTTTTATTTCCTTTTGGGTAGTGTGAAAATACATATATTCTGATTCAGTCTCTAAGGACTGCATTGCCTATTACCTATTTACGAATCGTTTGATAACCTACTCTAGCATTCCTACTGTCACATGGATGCGTTTCAGTTTACTAATTCACAATAGCTCGCGCATTCTAAACAACCATCGCTGCATTCGTGCAGAAGGGACACGTCAAAGCCGTTAGTAATTCATCAATGTACATTAAAGTGTAGTACAAAAGGCCATTGTCTACTAGAGCAATAGAAGTTACGACAAGTTTGGGAAACTTATGACACGAACCTCATGTTAACTTAACGGTCCTCGTAAATGTCTAATAAACTCGTCAACGCTTAGGGAACACCTGTTTGTTTATTTGTCGAACAAAAGCTTTAAAACGAGGCATCCCGTATGGCATTATTCCGTTTCTGAGTGACCTATATGTGTATGTTAATAAAACATTTTCATTGTTTGACAATAAAATTAAATTCTCTTCTCTCTGTTGTTTGAGCGTATATTGGCGTGTGTTATTATTAATTGCACAAGAGAAACTAGAAACCTTTATAGTTGACCTGTCTCTTTGTTTCCCTGTTTTCAAAGTGTCGCGACACGTGTATTTATATGTTAAGTGACAAATGCCGTGAACGTGCGCAAGACAGTGAGTAATGTGCTGTGGCCGGTGTCGCCCGGACAAGTGTCGTGTTCTCGCTATCCTATAATCCAACATTAGTAACTTGTGTTACCGCTTCCAGCTTTCTGCTAAGTCAGCTTATGTCGTACTGTAGTCACTCTGAATAATATATAACCCCGAACAACTTTCTAAGATGAACATACGAATGTTATTTATCAACTTGAACGAGCTCATGGTAGGTTTTATTCATTTATTTACCGAAGAAAGTATGTAACAGGTCAGTTACACACGGAAACATGTTATTTGTTGTAATGTTATGCTCATCATCTATGCAAAACATCCAATCAGCCGAAGTTTGTGGTGTAACTTTATAAGGAAATCGAGCTTTATATAGTATAATATAGAAAAAGTTCGAAACTGTCGTAAAACTAAACGACATAAGTTCGTTAGAAACAAAAGCGTGCATGTGCCGCGATTTCTTTTACCCCCGATTGTAGAACAATTCGTTATCATTAGAATTTGAATACTTTACTACATAGTACTTTACTGGATAGTTTGAATACTTTACTACATAGTACTTTACTGGATAGTTTGAAACTATCAAGAAGCACAATTCTTCATTGTCTAGAGGACGTAATTTCAACGAACGAGTAGCTTATCGCACTAATGTTTGTATAAGCTGTCAATAAACTAAGATTCGGTGAAGTGCTTGTCGTTCAGCGGTAAGGTCGTAACGATCTATCGAGTTTATAAATTGAGTAGTTTTCTAGTCTAGGTATAAGTTTGAATCAGATACCAGAAGTTAACGTTCTGAACTTCACGAAACGTTCTGAAACTCGTTGCTACATTTCTATTAATTAAAATGAATTCAAGTGTACGTATGTATGTTGAAAACTGCTACTACGTATAAAACGTTTCTTACTGAGTCTTGTAATCTATTTATTTGATAGATTGAACAAATAATGTTTACTATTTACGAGACATTTTAATGTCGTCGACAGAAATTATTCATAAGCTGGTGTATGCTTATAAACACAATGGCCGAAGGTTTTTCTCTAATGAATTATAAAGTCTCCCGGTTCAGAGCACGGGATTTAATATTCTATACAATAAAACTCGACACAATCGTAAAACCTTTCTGGTTTCATTAAAAGTGTAATTTGTTGTTTTCGAACGACTTAAAAATACTTTTGTGAAATTTTTAGATAAAGGTGTTATTTAAAAATAAAATGGCTCATTAATAAAATGCGCCCCAGGTTTTAAAACGACTTTAGATATTTTCCTGAAAAATATGTACCTTTTGTTAGAGTAACCTACTTTGTGTAGAAATAACCGCTTCCATAAAGTAGATCAATTAATTAGGGCAGTATGATGAGCCTTCAACATCCATTAGAGTTTTTCACTTCTAAATTAAGATAGCAACATTGTACCTTCTAACACGATTTCGTTCCTTATTTTTCTTTAAAGAAGTCGATTCAGATGAACTTTACGAAGCAGCGGATGGAATAACTTAAATGTAAAAGAATCATATACTAAGAAGATGGGTAAGGAATCCCCAGTAGGTTGCATTTGTGCTTTCCTTCAAGCTCTTGAGGAGAGATACACACGGTATACGTGCTCGTATCACACGTACGTTTGATTCGACCCATTTCGCAACACTCATTTATAATTTAAAGATCAATGTCTCTCGCCACCAGGTTACAGACATATATACGTACATTACACCCCTTATTGGCAGTTATAGAACTCACACAACCTAATATCTAGTGCTACACATTGCTAATATTGTTGTTTACTTATTAGATTGCATTCAGAAAAAATAACAACATTCTTTTTATAGATACCCATTGGACGCAATGACAATAAAAAAAGATGTAAAATAAAAAAAAAAAACAGGTGGCTACAGATCTTAGACGATGCCCAAGAGAGCCATAAGGGGCATGTCCCTTCCAGAGAGTAAACCTTTTTCCCGAGAATGTTTGTTGAGCTAGACCGCATGTAGATATATGTACCTATCTACATATCTATTTCGATATTCAAAATATATCGATTAGAGATGTACAAAGTCATTTTGTTTGATAGATTCCACATTTCTGTTCTAGTGGATGAGTTCATATAAATAATGTTGCAAGGGAGCTGAGGGCATCGTTTATTTACACTCGCACTTGAACACCTTCCCTCCTTCGTTCCTTCCTTTTTCGGGCACCTCACGTAAGCTTCACATTGCGGTCCGTTTATGCCACACTCAGGAACAATGATTAACTAACATTTGCAAGCCTTTGTCACTTTTCATGTTATGTAAGTATACTCGCACTCCTAGATATAGGTCGACTCGTAGACTCGATGTGAAACCATTTAGGGATCATTTTGGCTTTAGTTTAGGAATTCAGTTTCAAGCCATTCAATAGAAATTCAAAGCTTTGATTGACTAATTGATAAACCAACGTTCACTGGGCATAATGGTCTAACTAAAGGATTCATAAGGGAATGTTGAGAATGTGCCTTTTCAACGGTTTTTATATAGAGCATTTATGACGATAGCCATAATCGAATATGAGTTTTCACCAGTAAAAGTAAATGATTAAGCAGTAACAAGAGCATCCAGTACATTTATTTCCTAGCTCGGTGTGGTAGCCAAGGCGCGGTATACTCGACCTATATTCTGAGACATCCCTACACGGATTGTATCTGTTTTTGATGCAAATATCTTGTGTTGATGCAGTCTTCATGAACACAATGCGAGGGACTCCGGCTTGATTGTTATTAAAGTTTTCTGCGAGCAAAGAACTTGGTTTGATTGTGGCTCTGACGTATGCAGCATTTAGCATTATGTTTCCTTCAAGCGTCTACTCCTTACAATTATTTATGGAAGGAATACAAAATGAATTGCTGCAGTGTATACTGCAGCAGTCTCTTCACTACATAGATCGGTGTACTGTTAAACATAGACTTAAGATTTTTGTAGGGATTACAGTTTGAAAAGTTGTGAAACACCTGCCGGAGGGTCATGCTACTGCTCATTTCATGAATAATTCATTAGGTCCCTTTGACAGCACTTATTTAAATATAATGAACTGTTTTTTTAGACTGGCTACCCTTCCTCATTCTGATCATGTGATTTCATGTGAAATACAAGATAATATAACTTGATGACTTAATTGGAAGCATTTTCTAATCCATCAATGAACGGATGAGGAGGTATCCTTTGATAACGATTGGTCCTTGATAGCACTGGACAGAGGGAGGCTTAAGGAGGGATGGGAGGCCCTTGCCCAGCAGTGGGACGATCGACACAGGCTAGAAACAAAAATGAACAGAAATTTCAACACTGTTTACTAAAAATACTGGTGTATTAATTACTTTTGCTTAACTAAGTCCGACGTTAACTTTATTCACTTCGTATCGCAGCCTCGTATAAAATATAATTTAGCTGGTGGAGTGATATAATTAGAAATAAGGGCAGCGTTGATGACCCTGGTGCATGTGAGTTAGTGTGAGTCGAGCAAGTAACGATATTTTGCACACGCTAATAAATTTAACGATATTTGTATTAGTGGTTTATTTTTCCACAAATTATTCGAGCGGTCTCTCTTTTTAATATGTATTAGCGGAAAAGCCAGTATGAGAAAATATTAAACACGTAAATTTTAATCACAATTAAATGCGGGTAGATATCACTTCGCACTCATCCGAGATTAACTTAAAATACGCAACGTGTCATCTGTCATAAAGCCCTCTCGAATGGAGAGAAGGTCTCTGGCTGTCTACTGTCTAGATAACAACCTCAGCTGAAAACGGGACGTGGAAACTTCAGCGAGAGAGCTACTTAAATAAAACGAACTGGAGCATCTCCAAAAATTTAAGCATTCATTATTTTTTCCATTTCACAAGTGCGGTCACATTCTGTAGCGGGTCAAGCAGTTTTCAATCTTATATAAGTAAGCTTTAACGACCCCTTGAGGGGTGGCTTTGAATGCGTAAAGGGATACACCTGAATAATTTTATTTGATTACTTTTCCGTATTTTAATGCGTACGCATTGATCTGTCTACTTGAATTTTCATTAGTAAGATTTCCTTTTTCAAATAATTACGTAATTGCAGAATTCAGCGTCTCTTAATGTTATGTATATGTAATGTTTTGTTCTTAATTTAAAAAATTTTGGAGAAAATAATAATAATAATCATTCAAGGTTTTATGAAAAGGGAATCTAATAAAAAAAAAATATATATATAATCGTGAAACGAGGCGCTGGTTACTAGGCCAGTCCCAAAAGTACCCGACCTGACGTACAAATGGCGGTCGTTGTTTTAAAATAATGTCTTTGGTAAAGAGTACCAACCATATGTGTATAACTAAAATCTAGATTTCAAGCCGCCATTATTATTATTTGTTTCGTACCCATCAAATAGTGAACATTGTCACTGAATTTTCTAACACGAAGGAAATTGGTTATCGTCACGTGATACAAAACTTTCATTTGAAAAACTTCAGTCCGGCCATTATCAAATCCGAGTCAGATTCCACTCTGGAGGAGTCTGCTACTTCATCTGCAACAATAAAATATTGGGTGGCTGGGTTTAAACGAAATAAAAAACTCTTTTTTATTTATTAAAAATGCCTTGTATTGGCCCGTAAAATCATTGTGGTACACTTGTTTAAGTTGCTAATACATCACTTGTTTTACAATTTACTGTTTTATGTAGCATGTTTTTGGTGAAACCGAACGCACTCTCAAAACGCGTCGTCCTCGATAACGCCGGTAGTGACGTCAAAGTCTATGTGTCAAAAAAACACTTTTGTTTGAAAAGTGCCTAAAGTTTCACTAAGATTTTATTATAATTATTTTGTTATTGCAATTTTTACTTCACTAGACCACATACAATTAGTAAAATTATTCTATTAGGGGCAAAAAAATTGATGTAAACAAGGCAGATTGTGGTAAATGACATCACATCATGGCCGCGACAGTTACGGACGTTTCAACTGTCATAGAAAATTGCAGGAGTTTAAGAGCTAATTAATGATGAAGCTTCGTGGCTAAATAATAACAGCCGCTCGTTCCAATCTTTAAGTTAAGCCGTGCTTGCCTAGGTTGGCCTGTGGATGGGTGACCACCCATTACATACCGGGTTTCCTTCGCCTCGGAAAGCACGTTAAGCTGTTGGTCCCGGCTGTCATTTGTATCTTTGAGTCGTTACAGGTAGTCAGTTACCCAAAAAGTCTGACACCCCGTCTTACCAAGGTGTATTGTGTTAACCAGTACTAACTGGGTTGTGGAGGTCAGCTAGGCAGTCGCTCCATGTAAAATACTGGTATTCAGCTGCATCCGGTTAGACTGGAAACCGACCCCAACATATTTGGGAAAAGGCTAGGTAGATGTTGATGAATTGTGTATTAATGTATGCAGCTAAACATATACTGGTCGGTGCGATTTTATCAAGGCTCTTCTCGCTATTTGCGTCTAGTCACGTATTCTCTGTCGAATCTCTTCAGCCAGGTCTGATACGCGCTAGTGGATTATTATCTAGAAAAAAAAAAGAATGTAAATCTCTGTTCTGTTTGACGTTTAATTAAATTGTTAATACTCGTATGAATCAAGACTATCAGGCATCTGAACTTATTAACTGGGCACCCGCCGTTTTAAGGAGGTTGGGGTAATCATGATCAAAGAACTAAAACACGAGACTGCATGGCAGTTGAAAAGATTTTTACATTTCTTATTTTAAGAATTTTGAGCCTAGCAGGGTTACTTATCTGATTAAACCAAATCTGGGTACCTATAGCCGAAATAACCCAAAAGTTTTTATCAAATCTTTGATCTTAACCAGTTCAGTCTGCCTAGTTTTAGGTCAACGTTGTTACGCTTTTTGAGATGAGTTGCATAAGGAGCACTTGGAGGCGAAAACGTGAGATAAATCACGATTCACGTGAATACGACGTGAATTATTCTGCGAAACTTTGAAACTGACTTATTTCCTCTCTCTTTCTTCATACTCGATTACCTAACACGCTACTTAATAATCTACAGGGTCAGGTTAAGTTCATGATTACATATCTAAATGTTAATTTTTTTTTGATAAATTTCTATAAACCTTAAATGCTGTGCATTTGAAATATCTGTCTCTACAGCCTTTTTCATTAAGTAAAGTCAACATATTATATTCGACGAAGTCATTACAAGACGTTATTTCTTTGACCTCGTTATTTGGGCGAAGTGCAATAATCGTAAAATATTCTTCCGTAGACAATTAAGAACTTGGTTGGAGTTGACGTTATTTTAATAGCTGCCTCATATTAAAGCACCTACATTTTTTTCACATGTTCGCTTCGTAACGTTCTTCTTATATGGAGAGCAACTTACGATAAATATGTAAATAAAAAACTTAACAACATAAACAATATAACAACAACATAAACACAAAACATAATCCTCGACGAGTAAGGCAGACGTGTACCTAATAGTACAGCCACATTTCGCCAGTTTTGTTTAAGTCCCATGTAATAGGGGGCGAGCCTATTCCCATCAACTGGGTGCAAATCCAAACTTCGTGTCTGCTACTGAGAAATTTCTGATGGAAAAAACCAATAACACTTTGCCCGACCTATGAATTGAAACCAGGACCTTATAAATAAAAAGAAATTGGGAAAAACTATAAAATGGTGAGTGGTAGCCCTGAGTTTATAGTTCTGCTCGATAAATGGCAATAGACTCGCCCCCGATTGCAAACGATCAAATACGGCTTCGGTAAACTGCTTACCTACAATGAAAGCAGCTAACCTGTGCCATAAGATTGGTATGGATAGTAAACCGATTCTGGAATTATACAATTATATGTTACTAGCTGATGCCCGCAGCTTCGCCCACCCGCAAATTATAAACTAAAACCTTCCTCTTGCCGCATCAAAATCCGTTGCGTAGTTTTAAAGATCTAAGCATACACAGGGACAGACGCGGCGGGCGACTTTGTTTTATAATAATAATATGTAGTGATAGTGACTAGCACTTCGTCCGCGACTTCGTCCGATAAAAGTGTGATAGCTCGGCTAATATGCATGATATAAAAATAATTTATAGCTTATAGCATCCCCGAATAATGTAGCTTTCTATCAGTAGCAATTTTGGAAATTGGATCATTAGTTCCGGAGATTACCAACAAATATCTCTTTATATAGTAAGTATAGATTTTGTATTCTAAACTCACCTTGGTCTTATCAAGCCCAACGTCCTCTAACCCAATATACTTAATTAATACAAACTTATACACTCGAGACATGGTTCGTGACGAAAGACAATTTGTGTTATTTTTATACTATTAGGACTAGAACAATGTCAAATTCATGTTTTATAACTATAATAGTGTTTTTCGGCTGTGGAAAATATTCGTAAAGTTAGCGGCGCGTGACAGCATTACTTTATTGGGTCTATTAACGCAGCATGGTTTAAAAGAGTGGTGGAAACTAGCGTACACTTAGATAAGTATCTATGAAATGATTTTGAGGTACTTTGACAATTATTTAATTTTATCTTGATATAAAAAAATGCTCATGTGGTTGATGGCAAACCCATTCAATACGATCTCCTTACTATCGCTGTGGGACAGTTAGGAGATAATGTTGAATTATTAATTGTAAAAATATGCGATTATAATAATTAATGCATTTCAGAAAAAACACAATGCCCATTCGTTAACCTTTTTGGATAAGCGCCATCTACTTTTTAAAAAGTCTCCGAATTTATTGGTGAACAATCGTGCGTAATTCAACCTAAACCACCCATTATAATTATGAGTTATTAAGCGATGTAATGGTTTCGAGAGGAACACCGGTTTACCGAATAATGAGGCTTGACATTTTGTTTGCCGAACGTTCCAATGATGACAATATTATGTAAGTACCTAGTTACCTAGAGGGGCGCACGATTTCAGGGTGAATTGATGCGAATACAGGCGCGGTCTGTTTGCATCCGATGTACCTACAGTAACCGTTCAGCATCGAATAAGCTGTTTTAAAGTTTCCCAGAAAATTATATGATGGAAGCACCTTTTTTGTACCAACCTGCATTGGGCCAGCGTTGTGTATTACCTACAGTTCCAGCAGTGGTAGCATTATAGACTGATTACTACACTACACTACAACAAACAGCCCATAACGTCCACTGCTGGACATAAGCCTCTCCCATGATGGGAGGAATTTGCCGTAACATCCACGCTTGGCAGGCGGATTGGAGATCGCAGTGATGAAAGACTAACAGAAAACGCTGCTGCCCATTCTCTGGTCTACGAAGGCGCAAGGTGTTCTGCCTCAGACATTAGTCGCCTTATACGACACCCGTGAGTGTAATGGGTTGGTTCTATTCTACTCTGCCGGATACCACACGGCTAAAGTTATAGACTGATTAATATCCATTTATTTCAGGTTACAAAGATAAATAATTTAACCTAAGATACCCATACCCATACTATAACATTTGTTTTGTTATATCAAGCTTAAAACTATGTTAGTAACATTTCAATTGCCCGATGTTTTTGTGCGTTCGTATAAAATTCGCAACTGTTGGTAACTAAAACTCGTCCGGTTCATATCTTAGAAGATATAGTCCCGAACTAAGCAAATAGCTATCAAAAAGAACATTTAGAACCGACAGTGACATGAAAGCAACCGTGGAAACTGAAGTGCACACACTGAATGAGAGCGATAACAGTGAAAAAAGGTGAAATGTTTTCTCTTTTTACGGAAAACGCTTCGCGCGACCGCGTGCATTATATATTCACTAGATAAAAAACGCGATTCCTCATCATCCATTTCCACTACTCACACCACTCTAAATGCACCACAGAAGGATGTGTCGTAAGACACCGCACTTAACCCACTGCCTTGCTGGTGTGAATCATATTTACCACACATACATACGGTGTTGTTTATGAGAAGTTTAGGTTTTGGATACCCTTGAGTGCTCTGCAAGACATCCAGATTATCTAGACGTCTTGAGCACCCATAAACCCTTATGGGTTTATTCATAAAGGCTGCCTAAAAATAAGTATTGTTCATCAATTGTTTAACCATACATATTGACGTTTAAACGTCTCTTAAATGCAATCAGCACTTGTGAATAAACCTAACAGACTAATAGTTTGACGCATCATCTTTGATCAAATGGTATAAATACCCATTATCTATCTGTCCAATAAATCGGAATAATTTGGGACGAACCAGTAAATAATGGTGATCCGCTATGACAATCAATGTGGAAGATCTAATTTCAACAGCGAATTTCAAATGCTGTTGTCCCTCATGTTGCCTGCAACGTGTGCACAAATAGGAAGTAGGTTTTGTTTCGTTCGAACCGGTTTCGTTTATTTAACAGTAATCGGATTATGGGCCAAAACCCGCGGAACGGTTTTTTTTCGCGCCCCCATGCGGTTGTGTGCGTTCTTGATGAATGTAAAATTGTATACTCATCAAAGTACGTTTCATGTACATAAATAATATGTAATAGTTTTTCTATTTCTGATTTTCTCTCGCCTAATTTGTTGGAGTTCAACAGCATGCGGCACTCAAAAATATTGTAATGGCAGTTTATGGCGGAGCGAGCGTTGTGTTGCAACCGCAAATAATGCGGCGCAAACCACGCCGAGAGTTTGCTCCTTAAATGTCCAACAATTTATATTGTTCATAGAATTTAATTAAAAGTTTGAGCATTAACAATTTAAATCTTGAAGTATAATTATACGCTCTGCGTAACAAAATAAATTCAAATTCTTTTCAAGAGATTTCTCCTTAACATTGTAATCTGTTTAGTTAACAAGTGCTTCGGGAGCAGATGGCTCATAGATTATTCGGCATCTAATACATTGAGAAAACGAAACCGCCTCAGATTGGTAAGTAAAGCGCGAACACATCGATTGGTATACCGAAAGGTTTCTCTTAACGACGCCGAAATGGGCAATCATTACAGCAGTTGAGCTCAATTCTTCGGTGTCTCAGTGCCGTGGTTCGGGAATCAATCACTTTTATGTAATGTTCGATGGAGTCGATATGGTCGTAAACGTAAAGCTAAGTGCAAACCGAAAGGATTTGACCCTTCGAGATTGTGGAAATAACCTTGTGTATGGAGATGTTCTATTATACACGTTTAAGGTTTGATGTAACTTGACGATGTGTCTTATCAATATTCCTTCTTGAATTTAAACAAACTCATCCATAACTATGAATCTACATCGTGCTGCACAAAGCTTTTTATATACCCGGTAACTGTAAGTACATATATTCGTGTCTGGTTTTTTCTGCCGCTTTACTGATACTGGACTTTTTGTAAGTACGAGTAGTAGTGTCCTTTGTGATCTTTCTACCTACCATTCTGTTAATGATTCAATAGACACATTCAAAATGTGTGTGAAAAAAATGTGAAGAATAAGAATGATGATGAATGTGGAGAATGTGTGTGAAATGTGATGTGTGTGTGTGTGTGTGTGTGTATGTGTGTGTGTGTGTGTGTTTAGGTGATTGTATATTATTGATCAGTAAACACTGTTCAAATGAGTAATATACCTACGGGTAATTAAACAAGTCACTTCCACAACAACAACTTGGCACATCAAACATCCTGACAATCCGTGCTATTAATAATTATATTGGATATTTTGCAAGGAAAACTTTCAATTGACAAAATTTCCTTCTGTGCAATGCTAGTGGAAATGTTACTGTCAAAACTCACTATGGACCAAAAACGAGTTTGCTGGTTGGTTTTTACAGTTTTTACGTTTCCTGCGATTTATTAATAAATAAATATATGTCGGATCCGGTCATGAATACGGACGGGCAAATGGATCGAAAGCGCGCCATTGGATTCACGCGACCTACTTACCAGTTTACCCCACCATGGCGGCTTTTACAGAGTCCTGATGTTAACACCTCGCGGCGAGGCGGACATTCTGGGTCTGATCGCAGCGGAGTTAAGACGTCTTGAAACTGTACCCGTCTTCTGCCCACAAAATGCTCGACCCTAGCGAAATATATCCTGACGAACCCGACATCAGAAATGGGATAAAATCGTGCTAATGAAATCATGTCGCGAGGTCAACTGTCAACTGTGTAAAAACCAAAAAGTGCTGAAAAGGTTCGTGAAAATAAAAAAAATAAAACGAGAAAGAGGGTAGACCGATTAGTGTGCTCATAAACACCCACCCGCTATAACTTTAGTTTATCCGTGATCATAGTGCTTGCAACAGTGCCGAAATATCTGGAACTCCAAACAGACAGTAAACAAAGTGTTATTTACCATGTGAAAAAACGGGATACACGCCGTTTTTAAGTGTTAATGACAATCAGTGACGGTTACTTTTTAAAATGCAGAACAAAGACTTGGTTTCGTTTACAAATTCTTTAAACCTAGCCAGTGAATAGCAAAATAGTGTTGTGGACCAGTTTAAAGAATTGTCTAGTGCCAAATTCGTGTACGTCGTACTTACGTCATTAACCTGAGTAGTGACAAACAAAAGAAAAATATGCGCACTTAACGCCGGGAACGAGATACGTGAGAAGTTTTCATCGTAACCACAAATAAAGTTGTGTCGCGTGTGCGGCAAACAAAGACACAAACAAGTGGATTTTCGGACGAAGACTACCGCCATCAAGAAGCCTGTGCCGGCTGCTACAGGCATTGGGCAGCCATCGCAGGCCAGCAGCAGCTCATTGGTATGCTTCAAGTGTTGCACTCCGGGCCACATCGCCAGTCGCTGCACAGCAGGCCAGCGCTGGTTCAGTGCTGCTGTACTGGTGGAGAAGCGAGTCGACCTTTACATCGTCGAGCCGGAATATGAAAGTACTTTGGTGAGTCGTTTTGATTTTGTTATCACTCTGTAGCAGAGTGCTAATTCTGTTTCGTCTAGACTTAAGAGTGAGCATATTTATCCTGTCGTTACTATAACTGGTGTAGTTCAAGGTTCAGTAAATGCGAATTCAAAGATTTTTGCCTGTGTGAGAAAGATCCCCGATCACCAAGTTCCTCGAGAATTAGATGTCATAGTTGATGACAGTGGTAGTGAAACCAAATCTGATTAAAAATGGCTTGTACACTCACACTCGAAACTTTAGACCGCACCTCATGAGTAACATGTGGCGATGGGTCTACAAGGAATCGTTGGTGCGATTTCTGTCTGTGTTGGTGCACAGAGCGCTTTATGTGTTGTAGCACATATTGCGCTAGATTATTGAGATTCGTTGGTGCGATTCTTGTCTGTGTTGGTGCACAGAGCCCCTCATGTGTTGTAGCATATGTGGCGGCAGATATGTAAAGAATCGTTGGTGCGATTCTAAACTGTGTTGGTGCACAGATTACAGTGAAAGTTTCATGAGTTGAGTATGCATTGCTTATGATGAATTATGGTAAAGAGTTAGAGAATTGTTAGAATTACTGTGTTGTAACTTGTTGATCGGACCTTTTCCAATGTTGATCGGACCTTTTCCAATGTTGATCGGACCTTTTGCAATGAGAGAGCAGGCATCGCGGAATAAAGTTGAAAGTTCCAATTAAACCAAAAATCGGTTTGACAGTACAAAGGCTAAGATTCAGAGATGTGTAGTAGTAGATTATGTTTTAATAGAAAATGAGGAGAGAAATCAACTAGATCCAAAGTTCAAAGGACCATTTAAAGTTATACATAGAGGTTTTAGATGGAGATAGGTATGTGCTAAAGTCTCTTACGCTTACAAATACCCACATGATAGAATCAGAAAAATCCCTGAACAACAGGTTCCTCTGAATTAGATATTGTATGTGACGATGATGATAATGCCACTATTTCAAGTTACTTGTGTACGTTACTATGATGATTATAATTGTTTTGATTTTAATGGATTCACTGTTTACAAGTAAAATGCTTCCGATGGACTGAAGGCATACCCGATGGACTGGGTATTGTTGTGGCCGCATCAGAAGCGCCGGAGCATGTAAGAGGTGCACGTTGACTGCTTTTTCTGTGCAGTATACTCTTTACGAGGAGTAGCACTTACGCGGCTGAGATGGTTAGCTTCTGACGATGGGTTCACAGTTTTACACAATGTGCCGATGGACTGGCAATTGTTTTGTTGTTGTATAGAGTGATTCCATGTGATTTTCGGTTATTGCTTCAATAATGTTTTAGTACCTACGTGGCACTATCAATTCATTATCAAATCAGCACTGCAAGTACGTAGCAATCGATAACGATCGAATCGATACGATTCGATAAATCCGACTTTTCGATTGGTTAAAAACTCATTTTATCGAGAATAACTGTCAGATTTATCGAATCGTATCGAATCGAGTGCTACGTACTTGCACTGCTGGTGTCTGAAAACCTTAACTAGAGTCTAATGTAGAGTCTAATGTAGAGTCTAATGTAGAGTCTAATGTAGAGTCTAATGTAGAGTCTAATGTAGAGTCTAATGTAGAGTCTAATGTAGAGTCTAATGTAGAGTCTAATGTAGAGTCTAATGTAGAGTCTAATGTAGAGTCTAATGTAGAGTCTAATGTAGAGTCTAATGTAGAGTCTAATGTAGAGTCTAATGTAGAGTCTAATGTAGAGTCTAATGTAGAGTCTAATGTAGAGTCTAATGTAGAGTCTAATGTAGAGTCTAATGTAGAGTCTTATGTAGAGTCTTATGTAGAGTCTTATGTAGAGTCTTATGTAGAGTCTTATGTAGAGTCTTATGTAGAGTCTTATGTAGAGTCTTATGTAGTCTTATGTAGAGTCTTATGTAGAGTCTTATGTAGTCTTATGTAGAGTCTTATGTAGAGTCTTATGTAGAGTCTTATGTAGAGTCTTATGTAGAGTCTTATGTAGAGTCTTATGTAGAGTCTTATGTAGAGTCTTATGTAGAGTCTTATGTAGAGTCTTATGTAGAGTCTTATGTAGAGTCTAATGTGGAGACAAATTTTCCGAAAAGTTTATTATTGGAACGATAGATACACTTTGCAATCATTAAATTGTAATCGCCAGTGTAAATAAGCTCACGATCATATGAAGAAAATATCCTAGGGTAGTGCTTCCACACATTTTGATAACGATGATCATTATAAACTGAGAGCTTTGAATTATAAGGGTGCCTACAGGGCACAGGGTATACTAAGAAAGATGCCAGTGGGTCACGTACCAGTCGATGTTGATAAGGATTTTAATGATGATGAGCAAGCTTAAGTGGTAGCAGCCTGTGTGGCACCTGGAGGCCTGTGTAGCACCTGTAGGGCGGGGAGCTTTAATGGTGTGCATACGTAGTGTATACGTAGTGCATACGTAGTGTAAACGTAGTGCATACGTAGTGCGTGCGTAGTGGATGCGTAGTGTAGACGTAGTGCATACGTAGTGCGTACGTAGTGGATACGTAGTGTATGAGATACATACGTAGTCCATGCGTAGCTTGCGTAGTGTGTGCGTTACATACGTAGTCCTTGCGTAGCTTGCGTAGTGTGTGCGTTACATGCGTAGTGTGTGCGTTGCATACGTTGTGTACCACTGTTTTAGTACCCTTTCGGATATAGTAGTGTGTTTGACCGTACCAGGAGTTATTACGTAGTCGTGGTCCGTGGGGCGCGATGCGTGTTTAACTCTGGCGGAGGTCGGGGTCTGGAAAGACCGTAGTGTGTAGTCACTGGGTGATGCACATGGCTGATCCATTTGATGGATGTGAGAGCAATGCGATTGCTGGTCGGCTGGAGTACCGTAGCGTTAGAGGTTTTACTTGAGGGTTTCTGTAAGCTTGGCAGTTTTTATATCCGTAGAGTTTTAAAGGTTGATTCGAACGACTATGGTACATGGCCCATAGGTTGATCTTGTAGGGTCAGAAGTTTACCGGACCAAGAAAATTGAAAGCTAAAGGAACGATACTTGTTCGGCCTAGTTAAGTCCGGTCCAGTTTAACTGAAGGGACACACCTGAAGGGCAAAAAAAAAGAATTGCCGGACCAAGGGGTTGATCTATGTTCGAGTATTCCCAATTTAACCGTGTTTGAATTAGTCGACTGCCTCGTTGGTCTAGTGGTCACAAGTGTGGCTGAACGTTCTGGGTTCGATTCCCAGGTCGGGCAAACTGTTTATGGGTTTTTCCCATCTGGAATTTCTCAGTAGCAGCTACGGAGTCTGGATTTGTGCCCAGTTGATGGCAATAATCTTTCCCCTTATTACATGGAACTTGGACATAACTAGCGAATTGAGGGTGTACTATTGGGTACACCTCTGTTAGACCCTTTGGGGATTGTAGGTGTGATGTTATGATGTTTGATTTTATTAGAGTAAGATTGGGTTAAAATTAAACGGTAAAGTTCTTTGCTTTCACCGACCCGATGAATCTAGAGTTTGGTCAGGAGTGACCGAGTGGAACAAGTTTCTGTCGTGGACTTTTTGTTTGCAGGGTTACCATCACACGAGGACGTGTGCAAGCAGGATGGCCGTGTCGGATCCGGTCATGAATACGGACGGGCAAATGGATCGAAAGCGCGCCATTGGTGACATCACGCGACCTACTTACCAGTTTACCCCACCATGGCGGCTTTTACAGAGTCCTGATGTTAACACCTCGCGGCGAGGCGGACATTCTGGGTCTGATCGCAGCGGAGTTAAGACGTCTTGAAACTGTACCCGATTCATTGTGCCTAGTGTTATTGTGTGAAAGTGTAATGTCAAGTAATTTGTTAGTTTACCCAGTGTATCTGTTTGAAAAGAGTAACCATGGAGTTTCTTGCCCGTTCTTCTCCATGGAAACAACCAACCCGAACCGTGCAATGTGAAATAAAATAGTGTATCGCATCCAGTGAGTTTTCATAGCACGAAACCCGTCTTCTGCCCACAAAATGCTCGACCCTAGCGAAATATATCCTGACGAACCCGACATATAAATATCGCTGGACATAACACACAGCGCCATCTAGTGCCACACTAAGCAACGAGGTGCCGTGGACACCAGATTGTTGATATACTACATAAATACTTTTTGTTTGTAAATACATACTCATTATACATATAAACATCCATGACTCGGATACAAATGTCCCATACTCAACACAACAAACATTTGCTCCTACCGGGATTCGAACCCGGGACCCTAAGAACGTAAGGCAGCCTCACTACCGCTGCGCCATCGGGTCGTCAAATATTTTAATAGTATATATCGTGTGACAAAATACTCAAACAAAATAGCTATTAATAGTTTTAGGTATCAAAATTATTTTTAAATTGCCTAGATGTAAAGACGAAACATTTATTTAACTTTAACAAGAAACGCTTACAAAACTTCTAACTAATCCGACATTAGGACGCAATCAATCAAAAATATAAAACAGAACGAATGAAAAGACGAACATTTATTCCACGAAACCTCCGCGACAGTTTTATAAGGAAAAACAACATAAAATATATGTGTACGTGACTGTACCTGGCTTGCTTTAGTGCTGTACATTGAAGGTTATTAATCTGTGCCAGCTTTATAGATGTCAACTGGGAAAACGTTACAGCTGTGCAACTTCCGTACGAAAAATATATGGATTTTCTAACAGATCGCTTACCTTCGGCACGACACTCGAGAGATATTGAAGTATATTATGGAAGAGCCTTCGTTCGTAGCCCATTTTCGTTGCCAAACACATGCAGTTTTTATTCAGACACAGTATCGTTCCCATAAAGAGTTCCTGAATTAATAATATGGCCTCTACAGGCTTTCCTTTGTTGTAGAGAATAAAACTAGATGATGTTATTCACCTGAAGAAATTCTTAATTCAGCCGCTTTTGTGACACAAGCCAGAGATATCTCTACGTGGTTACAGCGGATTAAAATAAGACTTAGTTAGATATATGACATGTCTGCTCACAAAAAACTAATGAGTTTTTTTATTGCAAGATAATTTACATGTGAGCAAACCAATTTCAAAAGAATTGAGTTTTCTGCTTTTTTTGGGATTTTATATACCTAGTCTAGACTTGTGATTTGCTTGCTGTGTTTTTTTTTTTAATTTTTTGGTGGTGGGAGAGAATTGAATTAGTTTTAGAATGACAAATGTGACTAACAAAAGTGAAAAGTGTGTGTGATTATAAATTGAACTTTTAAAATATTCAATGTTAATAAATATTTTGTTTGATATTTATTTTATACATCTCATCAACAGCAAATTGACCTATACAATTTAAGTATCGACATTTCAGTGTCAAACGACCTGTTGTGTCTTCATTCGGTTACGCGAGCAAATTATTGACATGAAACATTTTATTAAGTAAAATCGACGCATGCAATGCTTATTTTTGAGTGTCAATTATGTTTTATTTAAGATTATAAGCCATCTGCGGAGGCCAACGTTAAATAAAACATATTTAATCCATAGAAGCAACAAAGCTTGCAGCTTCCTCGCAAACTATTACTGCTAGCAATCTAATCTAGTTGACAAAGTCTCAAAAATGTTTGTTGAATTGGGACAAATTAACGCTAGCGAACTTCGCTAAAATATTATTCATATTTTATAACGAACACCATTTTATTTTCACGGTCCGTGAGCTTGTTGAATAGAAACCCTGAATGTTTGCATTTGATTTTAATACGATTATACATTTTTAAAGAAGAAAAATTGTGTTTAAAGCGTGTTTCTATTATATTATTTACACGGGGATTTGGACAAAGGATCATTTTATTCAAATAAAATTGCTTAAATGTTTTGTGAAAACGAGACTTTAGTCTGTAAGCTCGGATTTTATTCAACATATTTCATATTGACATGGCTGAACCACCAAGAGCCTTTACCTTTTCGATCTAAGTTGATAGCTCGTGCAGTCAATAAAAGAATAGAATCAAAACCATACTTCTCTCTCTCTCAATATTGCAAAGTTACACAAGCTTTTGGATTCTGTTTCATAAGTACTCATCATCATCCTATAATGTTCCCACTGCTGGGACACGGCCTCCTCTCAATGAGAGGGAATGGGCTATAATCCACCACGCGGACCCAGTGCGGATTGGTAGATGTCACATGTCTTCGAATTTTTGGTTCTAGGACATGCCGGTTTCCTAACGATGTTTTCCTTCACCGTTTTGACAGCAGTGGTGATGAAATAAATTACACAAAGTAATGCGTCTGTCTGTGTTCGAAACCACGACTTACTGTTCGTAAGTCGGGGCCGCCACCACTGGGCCACCGCTGCTCTCATAAGTACTGTACTTGAAGAATAAAACAAATATGTAATTCTGTCTCTCTGCTCGATGGAGATTGGGATTTCAATACTCGTACTTAAGGACACTTTTGTTATACTGTTCTCATTTTCTACAGTATGTTCAACAAACAAATTAGCTGTTTTCTGTTTTGGCAAAATTATCATACTTTCGTACAACAACTTTATGATCGAATAATATAAAAAAAAAAAACAAATTCTATCATGGTAGGGATTAATCTCAGTGAGTGCGGACAAATATTTTATTTTTATGTTTTACACAAACATAATATTTCATTGGATAATTTATTACCACAATATTTTCATTTATTTGGACAAGCTTTATCATAATTATTTCGTTGAAAAACATTTATTTCTCTAAAGATTAATATCGAGTGGACATCGTGTTGAGCGCTGGTTATTGACCTTGTATTAAATAAATATTTTAGTGGGTACAAGCGCCTGTACCTTTCCAAAGATACTATCTGTAATGTTTATCGAAACACCATGTCGACAAGTTTACCAAACTTCACGACAATGTACTCTGGGGCCAAAGTTGGGGAATTAGTAGGTAGAGGAATTCGGCACTTCGTCGATAACTTTAGCCAAGATTAGAAATAGACCGATGTAAAACGTGCATTTAATTACCAACCAAACACAACAGCTTCCATTTAAACTTAAAAAAAAAGTATTTATGTATTTCCATATCGACACTTTGTTGGCGGAAAAGTATGGATCAGCTGTAGCAAGCAGTCTTTTGGCTGATGATATTGTTATTCTTATCACCATTTACATAAGTTTTTTACCAATAACTACTAAAACCCACTTTTATTGACCGTGTGTTGTTGCAATACACAAAAAAAACTTTATAATATTTGACAAGCAAAATATGGAACCGGGTAAATCTGCTTTATATTTCCATCGATTAGAGCGCAGTAGTGCAGCCCACAGGATAGTTTTATCCACACAAGTCGCCGCGCTGATTGCGCGGACTGGGCAAACAGAATAGACTCCCAAGTCAAACATTCCCAGCGTCCAACTGTTCCTTGTGTACCTACAGATGAAACTTAATTTATACTGAACACATACCATATTACATAGCTTTGGGAACCAATCAAATATGTAAGTTGTATGAGAAGTAGCCATAAAATACTCGCTTTTAATCAAGACGGTGCGCTCGCGTGGTGTTCGTGGCGGGTTAAAGTATTTACCGCTTAGTTCTCTAGACGGGTTAGCTCAGACTACAAGACTTTTATTTGAAAATGTTATTTATTGGTAATTTGTGAGATTAAACGAAAGATAATATATTTTGTGATAAACATATTTGTGTTCATAATAAATAAATAGAGAGATCAAAACCTAGACACATAAATACTACCTCGAAATAACCTTTTTGTACACATTAACACTTTGTGTGCCAAACACGTATTTTATTAATTATCTTCCCCAATAAACGTCGAGCCTCCGCGCGTGATACGGGTTATTTCCTTTATTACTTATTCTATGTATCAAAAAGTAAAAAGCAGTCTAATATTTTCCAAAATTGTACCTGGGCTCGTTCTAATTGGATTATTCATTAAAGCTACCGTAAAGATTACGCTGCGGTTGGTGGATTCGGGGGTCAACGATGGGTAACTCTTTGGTTAAAGTACAGTCAGTGACAGCAGTATCGTCATAGCTTACTATGAGAGTTTATCTACTAAAATAATAATCAACTGACTGTACATTACCTTAGTACCAACTTTAATTTCACTTCAAGTCCAAAACACAGCTTAGGACACTAAATGAAGATGTTGAAGAGATTATCCTACTTAGTTTAGTTATCGGGAACATACACCTTGGTTGGTTGGCTCGTATGTGACACAGACATACGAGCTCGCAATATTTGGCACATATGTAGGACATAAAAGGGATTTCAAACTGGTTTACGTGGTCAGGCTATTAGTGTAACAGAATAATTAATGTGTCATGTGTCATTTCGTCATGACTAAACACTGGCGTTCATCTTTATGTAGTCCAGGGGGATTGGTGCAGCCATTTGCCGAGCCCATTTGTTTTATTGTGGGCTTCGTATTGAATTGGGTAAATAGAAAAACCTCGCGTGGTCGGGAAAGAAGTTTTATTGATGGCTGTGCCTAATGTGCCTATATGGATACATATTTGTTTTTGGGTTCATTAGATTTTAAAATATGCAAGAAAAAAATTAAGATTTCGTTTTTTACTGTTTTTATTTTTTTAATATTCATTTTGACCTAAAATGATATTAAAGCAAAAAATAGTAATTGAAAGCGTGACGGTTGACAGAAGAGAATGGAAGAAAAAAACATGTTGCGCCGACCCCAGGTAACATGGGACAAGGGGAGGAAGGTGATGATGATGATGACGATTAATTTTGACTGCAACCTCAAACTGTACAGTTTCAGTTAAACGGTTGTTCCTTTGCTTAGCATACCGTATTAGCTCAAATTAAATTCTGGCCCAGCTGTGACCATTCGACTGTATCATTAATTCCGCCTGGCTGTTTAGATGCCCCATTTTCTGTGGTCGCACGCAGTAATTACTGTGGCCCAACAATTTGTATCACATATGAATGGGTCAAATAAGTTATATTGCGATAAAATAAACTGGCTACTTCGTTTTATTTTTAATATTTAGTATTTTATTAGTATGAAAGCCCCAATTTCAAAGTAAGTTCCAGAGAGTAAACTAATCATTATAGACTAATTTATAGGTTTTGTCAACACCTACACTTGTGCCTACCTGTATAATTTTCTTCGTAACTTTACTAAGTAAGTGCTAACGATAATTATTGTTATAATTTGACGGCACTCCACACCATGTCAATAATTATATGTTATGGCCCCTGTAATTTCTCAGGGGACATTTTTGTAGAAAGTTCAAAGAAATAATTTTCAGTTTTCATGCGATTGCATGTTGAAAAAGTACGGTAAGTAGAATTGTACAAAATAATAAACATAATGAAGGGTAAGATATTTCGAAATACGAGTCAATGATCGGAAAATTGTGATTACAATCAGAATACCAACATGCAAACAATAATTGAGTTGTAACTTTGAAGAATTACTACCAACTTTTGTTAATAGAGATTGAGGATTAAATATTTCTATTGACATATGTCGTAGAATTGCTGTTGACGTCATTTGCATAAAACACGAATAACACGAATCACGTTGAACGTCTGTATTATAGAAACAAAAAAAAAACAGTAGTTTTAAGAAGGAAATTACTGTCGTCGTCGGAGGCGAGCAAGCGGCAAGCTACTTCATTAACTTAATTTTTTTAAGCAATTCTAATTTATTATTCTACTTCACTTGGTTTTACTATTGGGATAGAAACTAGAATTACCATTTTCTACCAAATTAACTTTATTGATACACAGCTATTTTACAATATTGCTAATTCTATGGGTACAACGGTGGTCTAATCTACACCACCCGCACTGGGCAGGCTGGTGGACCCAGTACACTCCCTCTCATAGAGAGGAGGCCTATATCCCAGCAGTGGGAATGGTATAGGCTGACTATACTATGACAAACTTTAGTGTTCTGCATATTTAATGTTTCGAAAAACATTCTGCCTCATAGAAAAACCTGATAATAGCACAGAATGACAAAACGTTTCCCATTCATATAATTTCCGATCTAAAATTCAAAGTGCTTATATTTATTGACACGGAAAGACACTTAATCATGACGTCAGAGCATATCGAATTAATCGTTTCCGCTTGATCCGTCAGTGGGTACTCGGCTTTACTAAATTGGACTTTGATTCGATATTATGTTGAACATAGGCGTTTACAGAGAGATTGATTGCTTTACTTTTGGAGCACATTCACACAATCCTATCAGTGGGAATTGAACTCGTTTATGCGTTGATAACGCAATTAGCAGTTGGTTTAACTGTTGTACGAGTACGTGCATAAAAGTATTTTTTTATTGTCAACCGCAGCTGTTAAAAGTTCGTTGAAAATTGTTTTTTAACGTGTAACGTTTGTGTGATTTGGGAATGACAATTGTTTGGTGTTTGAGGTTTTATGATGTTATCTTTGACTATATTATAGTTTTATGAAATTAAGGGTTTTTAAAACGAAATCAGCCGAAATTATCATCGATGTAGGGATAACGAGGCGTCGTGTATGATTTCTATCGGAACGTTATGCTATTGAACCCGTGTATGAGAGCAATAATGTTGGCTTGTTTAGCACATATTTCTATATAAAATGTTTTTGCAACTCGCTTTCATTTGAACATCCATTCGTAAAGTGGGGCGAGCGTGCACGTCCATAAATAAAGAATGTCGTGTAAAAGGCGAAGCTTTCGCACTGAATTTTTTGTTTTGCGTACATTAACCGTACGACGGTATTAAGGAGCGCGTTTGGGCACACAAAGCCGTCGCGATTCACCAACTGTTCTAACGGCAGGACGAGTGGATAAGTAGCTTTAAGTATTTATATAAACATTAGGAAAAGCTCGGCTTTACGTTGGTACCTAATAGTTTGATGAAAATATAATTGTTGTTGGCGACGTTTTTGCTGATTATCACGGACTTTAAAATTCTCTTTAAGGCTTTGTAGTCAGTATGAATGCGAAATTTCGGAAATATTTTAAGTTTTAATCCCAGCGTACAAATAAAACTGGTAGTTAACACTTTAGAATTATTTTGTTTAGCGTGAAAAGAAGTTTTAAAGTCATAAAAGTCGTAATGTGTATTTGTGAGAAACCGTTTGTAACAAATAGAAGATACTGGAACAAAGTAACCACTCGCCTGAAATGTGATCGTGTCCAGTTGTCGCGAAGTGGATATGATACATTGTGACGTAGCCCGCCTGCGTAGCCCACGCTCTACGCCGTAGTAAGTAATCTAAGTGCTACGCCTCTACGCCGTAGTAAAAATGTCTCGATGTTCAGAATCGTGCATTTCCATGTAAAAATATGCTTGTTAGTAGATATTTTCTTTGTTAATGTTATGAATTATTAAAATTTGCTCCAACTAAGGTTAGGGGTGTGTACCATTTTGGCCGTTACTATATGTTTGCTGTATAAAAGTAAATTTTTAGGCAGTTTTTGTTAAAAGCTGTAAACAATTTGGAAATCGTGATCCATGATTAGAACTCTTTAGCTGAAACATATGATAATGTTGCTGAAAAAGTGTAATAAGCTTTTGCCTTTGTTCAGTATAAATAGCGACATATAACTGCGTGCGTGACATGAATGTGGGTGGGTAGATATATGTATGTCAGGACTCTTCATTACTTAGTAACTTGGTACCCTTATCTGGATAAAACTACAAAGATGAAAAGAAGCCTGAACAAAACAGACGAGTTTACATCATCGAAATGTTTTACGAGATCGTTCAATATAAAATGTAGAAGTTTTACAAAGTATCTACTTGTCTTAATGTAAACTTTGGGTATAAACGCGAGGTCAACACAACCCGTCACTCTTTCGAACCGCTTGGACTCCGAAGAGGGTCAAATACTGATGTCACGGGTAATTTATTGACACTCCCTCTTTACAACGAATTATTTAAGAGGTGAAAATCCACTTTGACTAATTGTGTAATTATTTTAAGTATATAAGAGACATTTAACATTGGAATTGTTGATTGGCTAACAAACCTATGTTAGTCGTTATTCTATTGTCATTTGAGGTCATAACTTATATTAAATTGCTTAATGTTTATTTACATTATGGTCCCATTGTGTAAACACGGACGCACATATGATTAGTTAGTCAATGTTCTGGCTGCATGTTTCTGGTCTTGTGCCGGTAGATCTATTTTTAAGGTGTGAAGAACCGATACTTGGGACCAAAGCCTTTGTTATTAGACACAACTATTATTGGTTCTAATAACCTTACACGTCCCAATCAAGTTAGAAATGTTAGCGACAACATAAGTACCTACAGAGTTAATAAAAATACACCGGAGACCTTTTCATTTTATATAGTGCAATTTTAACTTTACATCACTTTTTCAACATTATTAGGAAAAAAGGCACACCATGAGGAGGTAGAACAATGTTAGTAAGTTTGTACATTGGAGGTGCGTTTCCGTAGCAACAGTTTTCAGTAGTTTCATATAAAAACAATATGATCTCTACATTTTGTATCGAAAAAAGAGTTTTGTTTTCATTTTTCCGAGAGCCACACGTACGGTCGACCAAGTTATTTGGTTTACATTTTAACATGCAAATTACATTTTAAAATGTGAACCAAATATCTTGGTCGACCGTACAACAAATTGTAAAGCCGTGTACGCACGTACAAACACGAACATAGCGAACACAAACATCAAACTTGAACATTTGGTTCGTACGTATGTACGAAGACGAACGCGAACATAGTCCGAATCGAGTTCGCGCACAACTGTCGTGAACTCATCTTAATAGCCGTGCCATGGCGGCGCCGTTGTTCTATACGAACAGTTTTGTTACGTAACATTTATTAAAGCTCTTTGAACACCGTCCATGCAGAACATACTAATCGCCGCAAACATGTTTGACGAACAGAGTGTTCGGTATTCGTTAGTGGTACGCACGCGTGACCGAAGTTGTTGCATGCAACGCAACAAATTTGTTCGTACGTGTATACACGGCTTTTAATGATAGAATTCGTATGAGCTTGCGGGTATTTTTCAATAACCACATATTGATTCCGACTTTTGGTGCAGTATTCGCTATAAAAATGCATCTTCTTAGTTACGTAAGTGCATGCACGCGGGCCACACTTTAAATAACGCGAAGGTACGGCGCGGGATCCCGGGGGAGCCGTTTCTAGCACACAAAGTGTTCGTCTTCTTAGCCTACACTGTAACATCGTACGACCGGAAAAGCACATACGCTCCGATGTGATATTAATGTATGTACGAGTAAATGCTCTATATGCCAGCACCCTCGTCTAATTGTCTAATACGGACGTGCACGTTCACACAAAGCGTTTAGGTTCCTATTGTTTCTCTAAGTTTGGGATCTTGGTCGTAACGTGTTAGTTGTTACTATTTGGATAGCAGGTAGAAAGATGGAAAATCATATATTATGTACGTGTACTGTAATGTGTTTAGTCTAAAGCAACTAATATTTAGACACAATTTTTTAACAAGTGTTATTAACATGCTATTTCGTCAATCAAAGCAGCGTGGGCGATAATTGGCTTGATAAAATTGTGTTTGCCTACTACAGCAAGCAGTGTTAGTAGCCAAAACATAATGTGTACTAATCTACTCCCCCAATTCGCTTGTACAAAATGTGGAACAAGATAAGCAAAAGAAATTTGGTTTTCCTTGTATTTTCCTTCTAGCACGGCAAGTTAATTTCAAGAATTAGGTCACCATTTTATATCTTTTTTAGTATTTATTTGTTATAACGTTAAGACATGATCTTATCATCATTCTTACGGATGTATTTAATATCTTAACGGAGAATAAACCAATGAATTAAAATAAGAATCGCGTAAATCAGATGACTGGTTGTCAGTTAAAAGCGCACTAACGGACGGAGTAGACAGGATAAGGACGTTCCTACGAATAGGATGTCCATATGGTTGCATACGGGTGGCGCGGCGGCGATCTGTTATCTACCCCTCATCGGAAAGTATGTATGCTGTGCATGAAATGGTTACCAGTTAAATAATTTATTTGGTTCCTTATCAACCGAACAACAAACAGTTTAGTAAGCCCTCCGTCTACACCATCGATCTTTATTTTATTCAAGAGAGCCTTGATTACTTAGAGGCGTCAATAATTACATTTTAAACGTGATTGCTTTCTATTTCGGTCGCCATGACGAATGTTCGCTATATCGCCCCTGCGAGAGTTCCCGGCGTCTCGGCTGCGGCATGCGGCTTGTATATAAATGTTTACATAATGTTTATGTCCCTTACGTCGGCGGTGGAAATCAGTGGCGTCGCGACGTATTGTTTGTTTTGTTACCCTTCTTCTCGCGTCCTGTATTTCGCGTTTTGCGATATTTTTTCTGAGGACTAGGCAGTATTGCCTCGATTTGTTAAGATTGAATTGGATATGTTTGTCGGTTGATACTTGAGTTGATATGACAGAGACGATAGGAACCACATCTTGGCTGCCCTTGACGAAATAGGAGTTGAGCATCGCCAGTTGCACTCTGGAAATATGGTAGATAGCTTACTGCCAAGCCGGTCTATGAATATGAATGGGTTTTAAATAAAATATATACGTATATTTGAGAAGATTATCTTTGAAATTTCAAACAAACGAAGTCAAACCAAAAAGAAAACAGAAACATTACAATATAAGATGTAAAATTGAACTATGTCTGATATAACAAACGTACACACAACAGAGATTTTGCTAACAGCCGTTACGTCAGGTAATAGGGGACGCTTCAGTTGAAAGTTTATTTTAGTTGCAATACAAAATGTCGTCACTCTTGCTTGATAAATGTCAGGTAAGTAGGTCAACCGAGGTGTAAACGGGAACGTGCAGCAGTTAAACAGTTTTATTAGTTCAATATTCATGGAACTTTTTATACTTTGACATTTCCTTCTAACAATGGCAATCGTTATCATGAAAATTCAGAAACTTTGTAGCATAGTAACGCTAAGCTATGTAAACTTGCAATGCGAATGTGACTAATTGTAGTATACATGCATTCTTGTAACATCGTTTTACAGCACATTTTAGCAATATCTGCGTGTCGCGTCGCTTGTGTTCCACCACCGCGATGCATGATCATTTATGAGTTTCGTTCAGTTTTACACAAACATTACTCAACTATTTCAGGAAGATATTGAATGGAAGCGACATCCATAGTTCACAGCGCTCACTGCGAGCCTACCCGCGCGTTTCACGGAAGTTAAATTTGTCTGCCAAAACACCTCGTTGGGGGTTTACCCTTTGATAACTTGAGTGTTACTCATTAGTTTCCCGACATTGATAAACTTGAGTGTTGGAACGTCGTGGGGTGCTATATTTCATTCAGGTGACCTATATAGAAGCGCGGTAAATGTTCTCGTGCTCAGTCCTTTCGCAAATTGCTCAAGTTTAAGCGCGTTAACCCACGACACGATTTAGCAAATATCGCTCAGATGCAAATCCGAGTCTCTTGTGGTAATGCCGAGAGTTATTACATCGAATAACGCCCAACTTTGTCCATGAATACCGCCTGATTTCAGCGAAGGTGCGATGTTGCGATGCCACCGGAAACTACAAGTTATTGCTATGTATAGTTTAACTGTCGCAGAACTAGCCCATTCAATTTGCTTAACAACCGTAAATGCAATGTATTGCAAATGATTGTTGTGAAATAATAAATTGATGCATTTCCCCAAGGTTGCAACGTCAGATGGACTGGGACATACTGAAAGTCGTAAGTAAGTCGCTTGCTTAAAGTTACAACCGCTTATCTTATTTCGTTTTGTATAAAGCTGGACAGTTTAGGGTTCACTTCAAATACTTTGACATTCCGAAAGAGTTCTAAGGCTGTGTTGCGATATCTGGGCACAATAAAAAAGCTAAAAAGTCAAGCGACCGCAAAAATATTGTCTCCGCTGCCGTCTAAAGTAAGTAGAAAGCCAAGATAAGAAGGAGCGAGCATTGTTGATTTTAGTATTCTGCACGAGTTTTTAGGTAGGTAACACGTGAGATTCACAAACAGCGAAAAAAATACGAATTCTACCACCGTACGCAAAAAATGTTTACTGATGTTGTAAATACAATTGAAATATGAAAATGGGAGACCTCAATTATTTATTAATATTGCAGAGATATTCTGACTAATCTTTATGAGACGGAGTCATGCTTTATTAGGGGTTCAAAAGGTTCTAATAAATAACAGAGCGAGACGAAAGGCATCATTTGGCTCATGGTAAGGGTCCTTCATCTAACAAAATACTTCTGGCTGTTGAGGGTTGACAGAATGAGAACAAAAAGCTCATTACTGGAGCTCCGGCGAGCGCTACTAATACTTGTACACTTACAATAAAATTACTGGCTACGTTGGCTACGACGGTCTACGGCGTAGCGGAAGCAGCTACGCGATTTATGATTTTGTTATTATAGTTTATTCATGAATAATATGCAAGATGAGCTCGTAGCACGTAGCTTAGTCTGATCCTTTAGATGACTAATATTTATAGTGCTCTTGTAACGAACGCTCAACTCTTAAGCTCTGATCGATATTTTAATCCTTGTGTTGCACATCAGCATCGTATCATAATTTTAAATACATGTTGTACGATATATATATATATACATAATAATATATATAATATAATAATATATATATTTATATTCGAGTACGAGTACTAACGATAACAATTGTTGTGTCTGGGTGTACTGTAAACAAGACTGTTAGACAAATAATTCGCTCCGTTATCACGCGTCACCGGTCGATGCTCTGTATCGGTTTGATCACGTATCGTGTACTCGCCGATGGCTGAAGGGCGCGCTGCATACAAACTGTCACGAGCTCACGAGCTGCAACCTATACGATTTTTATTATTTCAAGTGTACCGCAGCCACTCGCCCGGTACCCATTAGGACTGCTCCTCGGCCCGTTCGAATCCCAAGCACATTAATATAAACTTTCCGACGCTACCCCAACTAACTACACTCAATAGATACATTTACTTCGATGTTTTCTTGGAAAACTCATTAGATATAATGTCTGTATGATATATTACAACAGTCGGTTTAATGCACTAGTGCTGTATTTACGCCATGTAACTGCCTGTGCAGGACATGATTAAATGTCAGCTGTAGTGTAATGAATTTGAATTTATGTTGAGATCATGGCTTACCTGGGTGAGATATCTCGAAACTTTCGTCTTAGCGAACTTTAAACTTAAATGTAAATGTATGTTTATCTTTTAAGTATATTAGGGTATATTATTTTTATTATATTTTCCTATATAGTTTTCCTCTACGAAAGCTGTTTCTCGTAGGGGCAAATTCCAATGGGAAAACCTCGAAATCTGGACATTTGGAAGGAAATATTCTAGAGATAAGATGTCGTTGGGTGATAAAAAAGGGATAAGATTACGTATTTATACGACGATATTCCGTCAGTTATAAATACGTGTGTAAGGTGTTGTAAACAGGTTATGTAGGTGATGCCTGATGGCGGTGAGGTGGGGTTCCGCTGTGTGATAAGCTGTTCCGATCGACAGGCGGTCACGCGACCCGTACCGTGTCGTATCACGTGCACTAAGCACTATTACACACACAATCAATTACCTTGTTCTTGTTCCTTTAATTTCGGTTACAGTTTTGTGTCGCAGTTTTTTTAGTTATTAGTTGGGGACGATGTTTTTGCTGAATGTAAATTGTGTTTATTTTTATGTCCACAGTCGACTGCCATAGGTTGAGTTGATTAAAGTATTAAATATTTTATTAGTATAAATGGGTGCCACCTGTATTAGATTATGAGAACCTGAAGGAAAAAAGCGTTGTTCTCAACCATTACTATTTGCGCTCGGATTTTAAACAACTCGAATCCCCTCGGCACATTTTTTGACTTTCCCTTTATTGATGTCATACCTAGGTGAACCATTTTGGTGTTCCACGGGTCAGCAAGGCTCTTTAGGCATAATACTAAAAAGTTTAGAACTCCGATCGAATGACGCATTCAAGAAGGTGAGTGTGCAAAGAGATTATATTGTAGTAGGTTACATAAACAAAATTCTCTTCAGATGTGCTATTTGAATGCAGTTTGCAGATCCGGCCGCTGCCTCCTTCCATAAGCAAACAGGTACAACATATTTATAAGTACTTTATCTACTATTTTGCTTGAAGCTGGGGTTTGGATCTCTTATTTATTTCATTGCAGTATGGACGATAAGTCATAGTTTATGAAATTTGAGCATCGAATATTTTCATAACGAAACTCCTAGTTTTTGTAAAATATATGAATAAAATGAATGGAAATACAAAGGTATGTGTTATTTAATATAAATAGCAGGTTGATAAATCGATGTTACTAAAAACTATTTCATCAACACGGGTTTTTTTTTTTAATAATACATGGTAATTAAGTAAGTAGCCCACCTGATAGTGAATGTGGACACCGCGGCCCACGGAAATGTTCAGAACCAGATGCGTTGCCTACCCTTCCCATCAATCTTTTGAAGCTGTCCAAATTGTAGTTCCGCGGAAAACCCTTAGGACCTCTATATTTCTTACGGAATGGGTGCGTTTTTCTGTTTATCTGTATAGTATCTTCGCATGTAAGCGTCTGATTAAATTTTGCTGGTACTGGTGGGTTTTTCCGCACGTCCTGGTGGATAGTGAATGGTGAGGTAAAAGCTTAACTCTGTCGATATCGGATAACATGTTAGCGTTCATCTCTACGTGAGTGCTAGTACTACACGTAATACACATGTTACAATTTTATATTTCTACTTACTTATCTATCTCATTGGGATGACGTAGCTGATGTGCTATTCTGGGTTTCCAGATGATCGTTGAATGTTTTATGTTGATCGTATATCGAATACTACGAGTTAGCAGTCAACCGCGATCTGTATTTTATCAATTTAGTTTATTTGCTCTTTCAGCGGAAAATCAAAGTATGTTATGTATGAGAGCGTGATATTGAACTTCCTGTTTTGTGTGGGACGGGCTCCAAGCTCATGCTTAACAGGGCTTACGACTGGAGATGTGTATTCAACCTTAGTATCATTACTTGTAGTGGACTTTTAATTGGTAAAATTGGTAAATTGGTTGTTTAAAGTGGTATTATTCATTGACTTCTGCGCTCCAAATCTAAAACCTTTGCTATTCACAGTAAAAACATACGTAAAAGGAAACAATCTGACTCTCACTTCACAAACTTAAAATATTTCAAAACACCAAATAAAGCAACAAACAAAAACCCAGCTTAAAATTCTAAAAACAAACAAGAATCCGGGCCTGAAGTTTCCCCATCGAAATCAGATGCGAATGTAACCAGTAATTTCATTCTCAGACGCCACTCCGTAACTGTGCACTAACAGAATACGAAATAGAAGAACATTGATTCTCCTCGTTATTGCCAGGCTGAAATAAATAGGGCGAACCAATCCTGAGGCAGCCTCTCGAGTCATCAATGTGAAACAATCAATATTTGCAGTTAATTTTCAATCACTTGTTGTTTTATTGATTTTATTTATTGAATCGACATACATAGTTTTGCGAGTTCGTGGTAATCTTTCTCCAATTTCATTGGAAATTCTACATTCATATTTTGTTACTAATTATTATGCAACGGGTTTCACAAAATTAAAACGTATATTACTGTAACTGTGCGAACTTAGTCCAATGTTTTTCCAAGTTGAGGTTGATTAAAAATACTTTACATACATACATAAACGCACACCTACATCTCATGGGGGTTGGCAGAAACTAACGAACGCCACCTGGCAAGATCCTTACATAACTTTTCGCTTCGTCCACGTTTGTACGTCAAGTCATACACTCACGCCAGATAGTACGCACCCAATCTTTCTGAAGAGCATCTCGATTTTTTTTCTTTTTAGGACATTATACACTGTTCAAATAGGGAATATGCATAAATTTTCTTTTTTTTATTTCGATACGGAATACAATACTATGTCTTTATTTTTTCTCTTCACAAAGGTTCACGTAGTTTTCTTAAATATAGTTGTAACAATGACTTCTTAACAAAATGCATAATATATTATGTTCCTTTGTGAGAGACTGACGTCCATACTAGGATACCCTGTGTGACGGATCCTCAGGCTCTCACCTCGAATTAAATGGAATGTTAAAGTACTATAAAAATAATGACAAAAAGCGAAAACAAGTCATAAATCGGCGAAACAACACAAAAGTTATAACCATTTAAACTTTTGTTTCTATCTCTTTCTAGATAAACGGAATTTAGTATGGATTTTGTACGTCGATGCAGCGAATGACGTCATTCGCTGTATCGGATCTCTCTGTCTAATCAGTAGTTTCAAATTTACACAAGATTATAACTTAGTATTTTTTATAGATATAAAAAAATATTTTTACTTTGCTATTTCTGATGTTTACAGTGATAAAAAAAAACATGCATATGATATACCCTATTACATAGTTCGTTTTGGCGGCTTCAGACAAGCTTAAGTCAAGTAGTTAGATAAGAGTAACTGTCCTCGTGGTATCTTCCTACTTACTTATTTAACCATTAAAAAAACAGCAATAAAAATGCTCCCTTAAAAGTTAATGTAAAAAAGTAACTTCAGGGATAACCCTGAAGTTACTTTTTTGAAAAAAGTAACTTGGGATATTTTGATAGGTTCGGTTGTTCTAAACCTGCTGGGGTGAGGCGCTCCTGAATAACCTCCGATACAATTCATATAATTTGAATAAAAATATTTCTTTCAACTTAGCCATTTAACGTGGGCGTTCAATTCAATAAGACGCTGTTATGACTGGTTTTTACAATAAGAAGATTTATTTAAGTCAATGCTCGAAAATGGCCAATTTTATTTACATTGCGATTCGCCGAATTACCTAAATGTTGTTTCATTTTATTAAATTGGTAACGCGAGGTATCATTTAATTGCCAATAATATAATTTATTGAACACCGGCTCCAGTGATTTTCATTTCATAATTATTTTGTATAGGTTATTAAATGGACAGATGGCACATTATGATAATTTACTGTTGAACATGACACTATTGCGATTTAAGTTTGTTTATATGGTAAATGCATAACGCATATACATATACACAGGCAAACCTATTTAATCTATTAAAATAAATATGCAGCACCTAACTAAATAGAGAATATTATTATAGCAATTACGTGTCTCTCGAGTAAGTCTATACTATATTGGACAAGCATTTTCGAAAACGAAGAGTTTAGTTTCCAAACGACCGGAGGAGAGTCCCTGCTCTCAGATCAATCATTTAACACCAAGCTTAATGAATTAACTCCATAAGCCGCAAATACACCAGCCAGGCACCGAGTTTTGTAACAAAATATTCGCGCTGCAAAAGTTGTGGAAAACAACTGAATTACATTACAGCATGACTAGTCTCAATTTATCTTACCTAATTGTTAGTTGAGGTTTAGCATTTACTTACCATTTTTAAACATGTTATGTAGTGTAAAACAGTGCATGTTATAAGTAAAACTAAATACAATAATTATCGAAAACGTTGATGATATTAGCTTCATTTTCTTATTTTAAAATCGTTATTTACAATTCACTTGATTGCCTAGTTACTTAACATGAAATGTTTAGGCTAATATTAAATAACAAACAACGCATTATCCCACAAATTCGAAAATTTTCTCTGAAATATGTCCGCTACTGATTTTTTTGCCAGTTGTGAAATATTAAACTTCGGCTTACCTGGTGTACTCGTGTAACTTATCGTGACTGAAATAAGAAACTAAAATATACATGCTATCCTTTCAGTGACCAAAACGACGTATAAAAAGTTAGTAAAAATTCAATATTGAAAGTTGTGTTACCGAAAACGAAAAAAAAAATTATTCATTGACACGGCTCCTATCCTCTATCTCTCTTCTATCCTATCTCCTATAAAGAGCTTTTAATATGATTGAAAAATATTTACACTACAATACTAGATATAGATAGGCATCCACCAGTTACGCTTTTTGCCTGTAGATAAGCTGACTTTTGTTAGAAACCAAAAGTATGTTTTGTTATTTTACAAAACCAATTACAACAGTTCTATATGATTTGTCAGCAGATTTTCTAAGTGCGATTCCGAAAACCGAGAGTAAGTAGATTAGTAAAAAGATATGCACCTGTCCAAACTAATTTCTGATATCCTCTTCACCATCTCTTCCTACCAATTTGTACGCCACAATATGCGGCTAAACATGTTAAACTTTTCTGTAAATTATTATTATCTTGCATGCAATGTATCATTTACACCATGTTTAAACAAATAAAATTTTACTTTCTTAGGTGACGTACGTAATAAAATATCACCCCTGTACTCCCCACGAGATAAGACGGAGATGTGCCTACCTTATAGTACTTCCGAATTCGAAAGTCATGTTCAAGTCAGGCATAATAGGGGCTAGCTTATTGCCATCAACCGGGCACAAGTCCAGGCTCCGGGCTGTTTCGGAGAAATTTCCGATGGCATTTTCTAATAACACTTTGCCCGATGTGGAAATATAAATGTGCTTTTCTGAGATAAAAAGTAACCTATGTACTGTTCCAAACTATAATCTATCTTTGTGCCAAATTTCATCCAGATCCGTTCAGCCGTTCTGTTGTGATTGAGTAACAAACAAAACCATCCAAACTTTCGAATTAAAAAAATGCACAAGTTTGTTGTAAAATGTATACATAGAAATATGTATTGAGCTTCGAAGCTTTATGGAATTCCTATATTCAAAAGGTTCAAGAACTTGTGACACCTTCTACCAAAACTATTTTTAAAAGAGAAATATTTAGTAGGTAAAGTCAGAGTTGAGATCCCGAAGTTAGGCGGGTAAGCGCGCCAAAGGCCGAATCTGTCTATCTGTAATAACAGTACTAGAAAATAAAAGCCTTTGAAATAGGTTTTACAGAAAGAATCTTAGAATAATACTAAGTAAATCTATTTTTATTTAACTTTTATGTTTTCTTCGATATCAAAGAATTTCTAGAGATAAGTTCTTAGGGATAGAGCCAAGTTTTTAAGGGATCTATTTTTGGGTAAATAGGTCTCTCAAACGATTTAGCCGGAGGCATGAAATAGTTTCGTAAGCCGTACGTACCTAAGGCTGTATGAATTACTACTTTGGGAACATAGGCAATGAATGTTGGTATTATCATCGTTCATTTCTTATCACTCGAATCGAATCCCTCTAGCACATCGCACATCATCAGTTTGTTGCAGGGGTTTAACTTTATGACAGAAGCGCATCTTTTAAATCTTATGCTCTTCTAGCTGTTGCCCGCGGCCTTTGTGTGAAATTATTACGAAAATTTGACTTGATATTTAAATCCGATTTTTTCAACAATTTCAAGGGTTATATTTTTTTCACGAGACCCTAATAACTTTTCAAAAATAAAAGTAGCCTAAGTTACTCCTTATATCATCAGCTATCTGTGCAGTCAAATCAGTCCAGGCGTTTCTAAGATTAGCCGGAACAAACTGAGAGACAGACAAAATAACAAAAATATAAGTACCGTAAATGCTTTCATAAAAATTCAGCAAAAATCCGTCATTTTGAAATTACAAACAGACACTTAAATTTTATTTATTAGTATAGATAATCCGAAATTACGCATTTACGACTAGCCTGAACACGTTATCACTATTTTAAATAATTTAAAAAAAGGAACTCATTTAGTGTAAATATATTTAAAAGAAACAGTTTGGAGCTAAAGTTCACCCGCACAGCGGATTACCCGCCAACATCACGTTCCTTGATGAAGGTTCAATGTATAAAATATTACTCGGCGACAAAAGGGTGCCGAACTCCGGAGTTTAAACGTGCACCGCGACACTCCGACGAATTCCTATTACCCACCTATCTACCTCCCTCCGAATAATTTTCGAAGCAGCCTATCTCCCTAATTATGCTGTTATGGTTGTAAAGTATACTTATTACGCACAGTTACTACGCACTACGCTGCGGCACTAGGTACTATTCGTTTTTAGGCACAAACCACGCAATTACCTCGGAACTGTTATACCTACCGCATGACCTACACGGCCTGTTTAATCTGACCCTTTTAGTCTATCCTCGCATGTCATGATTTAGAACCCTGCATTTTATAAGTTGTATTTTATCCTCGTAGACCTTGGTATTTGTATTCGCCTTGGTTCAAGCTTCACACCTAGTTTTCGATTCAGCTACCGCAGACATCTTTGTTAATTTGATAAATGGATGACCCTTGCTTGACTACGTTATATCGAGCAGTTCCGGCGCCCAAGGCAACAGGAAACTGGAATAGTCGAATTTCCCGTAAGGCTGTGGCAATCTCTAGCAATGTATGTATTTGTATAGGTATGCGCGTCACCTAACACAATTTTTGCCCGACACTTTCAAGGAATTGAAACAGAAGTGTCCCCGAGAGCGATTTGGATGTTTCACAGAAATTCAGTACCTACAGCGTATATCTTTTCTCGTTCCTGTTTTATTTCAGTACGTTGTCTTTTATTATCTAAACTGAATTGAGCGTGATCGTGAGCGCTGTTCGTTGACGAAGTCGAGCGGGGAGCGCTTCGTGTCGCGCTAAATTGATTGGTAATCAGGAACGGAATCACTATACCGTACTCCGTGGGGTAACGAAGGAACATATTGAGGAAGTCGCATGCGGAGACTGCATAACAATATTTTAGTTAGTACCTTCATTCGTTCATATCTAAGTAAAACTCTGCAGGATTTAATATTCATTTAAATACATTTTATTAATGTTGGAGACATTCACACAGCTTTTTTGCCTCCAACCAATCGTAGAAGTTGATATATTTTGCCATCCCTTGAGAATCATGCATGCCTTTCGATAGTCACAAAGAATCTATGAGCAACATTTCAACGTAATCCAATGTTCTGTAAAGTTTTGTTTGAAATTTTGTTTGTGTGTAGAGTAAGGTGAAACCTGTTCGTTTGTAGCCGCCAGAGAAAGTCGAATCTTTTGTATACCCATATCAAAAGTTCGTCCCCTGCGAGCTTTGGGGAAAGATATTGTTCAAAACAATTTGGTGTCTGAGTTTTGGGTTAATGCAGACCGCACCTATTTGCTAGCTTAAACGATAGACCATTAAGACGACCTACTGCTAAATTTAGCAGTAGGTCGTCTTAATGGTCACTCTTCGAGTAATCACTCGTGTGAGATACACAAGTGTGAGATAAAGGGTGTAAAAATAACCCTAACACTAGTTCTCCCCGTCATTGCGATAATTTTTTTTTCTAGACCAAACCGGGGAATCAAAGTTCCGACTTTTCCACAAGTTTTTTATGTTTTAACTTTACTTGAAATACGTCTAAGACCCATACTATTCAATATATCCATTAGTACATTATTTTGAGTGTGTTACATTGAGTTTTACCGTAAAACGTGATATTTAACCAAAAAAAATAAAATGTTTCCCAGCAATGGTTATTGCGTAAACTTACTTAGTACATAATGCTTAATTGACGGCTTCGTGAAGGGTCCGTTTACACCGTGTAGGTACATATTCTCTTTTATTTATAATCTCAAAGAAGTACTAACCTGCTTCTTAGAAATAAAAACAATAGAAGAAACTACTAAATACTGAAGAACAACATTCATTTGTGTTCGTCAAGAACCTTCGTCTGGCTACGCGCACCTACCTGTGTTCTATACAGGGAGGTAATGAATAAAGCATTTCATATTGTTTTAGGCCTGAATCAGAGATACAATCACTACCTACACTGTTTGCTTGGGCTTACATATAAATAGAACGTTTGGCCTACATTCATGAGCTTAAATAGTCCAAGGTGTGGATTCTATGCGTCGGTATTTGACTAAGGTGTGTTACCATAAAGCACATAAAAAGTACTGTATTGACATAAATATAACATCACGCCTTGTAATCCCTGAAGGGTTAGGCAGAGCTGTAAAGATGGCTTATCAAGTACACCCACATTTCTCCAGTTATGTTTAAAGTGCCATGTAATAGGGAGCAGGCCTATTGCCATTAACCTCGCGCAAATCCAGAATCCGTGGCTGCTACTTAAAAAGGCCTGATGGAAAAACCCAATAACACTTTGCCCTACCCGGGAATCGAAGCCAGGACCTCATTTTTAGTAGTCGCGTTTGTGACCACTATACCCACGAAGCAGTGATTTTTATGTAAGTTATAAACGAAACAGCAGTTTTATTAGGCTAGGTTCAGGTAACTTGGGCTGTAAGTTCGCTGGACTCCGGTGAATCGATAGTCCGGATATGTCAACCAGTTTGCTTTTTCGAGCTTTACAAAAATAACTCTGTTCTGCATTCCTACGAAGATATTCATAAAACTTTTAAAATTCAAACCTTAAGTTTGGTGAGAATGGGACTTACTTTGCGTCTTTGCTGTAATTCAGGAAACAACTGAAAAAACTGAAAGACTTTTCCCATTCGGCAACGGAACCCTAAAAGCAAAGTATGTGTTGGTTTCTTTCTGTAGAACAATGTCCTTTTATGTAATACTATTGAATGTCCCTCGCACGTGGTATTCAGTTCGCTTTCAAAGGACCTGCGGGCCTGTATGCCTCTATTGTTCCGTTCGCCTTGGATTTTTGGTAACGAATCAATACTACACAATTTTGTCGCAGGACTCAAATCTTGGAAGTCAAAGGCAGTATTCGTTTGGAAAGATATTGATCTTTCTAAACGGAAACTTGCTTTACCAAAAATAACTTAAGTACTTTAACTGTAAAAAAACATAACATAATAGACCACATATAGCTTTATCGTACTTAAGATAATGTTGTACACACCCGTAATTAGCAACTACATTAGAACCCTAACCTCTGTATGTACTGTTGGTGTAAATATTTTTAATAAATTAATAAAAGACTTAACCAAATAGTACCCACATTTCGCCAGGTATGTTTTCAGTCCCTTGTAAAAGGCTGCAAGCCTATTGCCATCAACCGGGCACAAGTCCAGACTCCGCAGCTGTTACTGAGAAATTCCTAACGGAAAAACCCAATACCAAGGGCTTGTCAATCCAACCCAGAATGTTATGCTCACCAGTCGCGTTTGCACTACTTCATCAACAAAAACATATATAACAATAATAAATCTAAAAAAATAGTAATGGAAATTAAACAAAAAACATTTGCGCAAAAGTCCATTCGTGCAAGTGTCCTGGCACGCAAAACTCCGTTTGCACAAAAGTCCAATCGCGCAAAAGTCCATTCGCGCAAATGTCTTTCGCGCAAGTGTACTGATACCGATAGAGATCAGTGGCGAGGGGTCTATATTTGCCTACTTGTTCCATTATTCCTTTAAACACGCTAATAATAGGTAGGTATCTACATATAATCATAAATGATTTTTTGAGAAAGGCTTCTTCTTTTAATATTCTCATTTAATGTCACTACTAAAGATTAATAGAGTTACTTCGTAAACCACAAAGTAACCAATAAATATTAAATCCAAATGTTGTATTTAACTTTAAAAGTAGGTAGTTCCTTTTCTGAATCTCAAAGTTTCGTAACCAAAATTGTTTTAGCAATTTACCCATAAAGACACAACAAAGTGAGGCAAAACTAACTCCCATTTGCAACATTTAACAGGATTAGTAGGGATATAATAATGAAAATGACTACTAAGATCTTAAACGGCGTTATAATTAACACGGTTAATTTTCGTCGCTGCCTACTAAGTAAAGCACTTGCCTTATTTCAGTTGTTAGCATTAATTAACAATTTAATATTATTACGTTGCGTGGGTTACGATTGTATATCACGATTATATCACAACAGTAAAGTAAATCACAAAAACAACGGAGTGTTATCATTCTAGAACTAATTAGTACTTTGTTGGAAGTTTTCTTACGAAATTACTGGTTTCTTGAAGGTTAAGTGTGATTGTTCAAAGTTATTTTCATTTTACTTAACGGTTGGTTAAAGCAGCGCGGACCAATTGGGACCGCGGATCCGGACACTGGACTATGACAAATATACTACATACATAAACTCTCGCCATTTTCCCATGGGGGTGGGTACTTGTAGAAACAGAGAACACAGAACACCACCTGGTAATACGATCCTTACATACTACATTTGCCTCGTCCACGTTCATACATCTGGTCATAGACGGTGTATTCCCGTGACCTCTCACGGACGGTGGGGACAGCGGGAATTGATTAAAATAATACAAAAATTCCGGATGCCAGTGCACACAGTACACACCTGACCTTATACTGTACTGAAGTATTATTATTCTGGTTTATAGAAACAGTACGAAAGGGAATCATTATAACTAGTGGCTTCAAACAAAACTTTTATGATTTAACTGCACAATATATTGTAGTGCCTGAAATATAGACACGAACTCATAGAGGCGTGTATAAAATTTTGTTTGCTCAGTGTGTTTAATAAATGCAGTTTCATCGAGTGATCACGTTATGAATTCTTTTGAAGCTAACAAAACATCACTGACGGTTATTTTTATGTACAACACAAAATAAATATCACTTAAGACAACATTAAATCGACACTTATTATTTCGTTTGTAAAAAACATGTGTGACTAGAACCAATAGATTTATCTAGGGTAACTTTGATCGGTACATAAGTTCCAATAAAGTACAAATTTAACCGCACACCCGTAACATGTAACATGGGTAGATTGACAACAGTTCACTCCAGTCTGTCTCTTTAGTTTTCTTTTCAGTTTTCCCTAAGGACGGAACACCAATACAATAGTGTTGTATCTCAATATTGGCTTACGAATGGATTCTTATGAAAAACATATTAAACATTTCTTATATTGGTCCTGATATCCCAACCTGATATGACTATGTTAGTCAAAATCATTTTGAATGGAATTCCAACGAGAGCAAAGCGCTACTCGCGACGTACACAATAGATTTCCCATTAGCAACACAGTTTGTCAAAGTTGTACAAAAGTTTTACACCTATATAATCTTGTTACAATTTGATTAACAAATCCGCAGCATGTAAGGAGGAGGTACAATAACATTATGTAGATATAGTGCGAGGAAACCCTCCAATATATTCTAGTGAAACAGGGGCGCGCCACTTTCCTTAAGCGCTCTTATGGGATCTTGAATCTCTCCGGCGCCAAACTTATTCCTGTATCACATCAAACTTATAAGTTACGAACGAACGAGTTTACGTAGGGTCTGGACCAAAGAAAGTAGCTCATACGCTTTCTTTTGCGTGTTTCTCTTTGTTATAAATCTCATCTCATCATGTTTATTCTTTTGCTTATTGTGGACAAAGGTATTTTCGAGATATAGTCTCGGATTAATTTCACAGACTCTGATTTTGGTAGTCTTTGATATCGTTTCTGACCCAGTTCGGTTTCTTTTTTAATTAGATTAAGAATGCGAAAATAGAATTGTATCGTAAAGTTTTAACGTCTGGCTGTTAAAAGTCTCTTAAATTGTGAAGATTGTTATCCCAGGATGAGCAAAGATGGGTTTAATCGAATGTCAGTCAACTTGATAACTGATAAAAATTGCTAGAAGATAAAATGCTTTGGTTTTCAATTATTATAAAAAGCACTGTAGCTATATACCATCGTAGCTGTAGCTACATATTTACGTTAAAATAGCATGCAATACCAACATTAGAGGAGAATAAAGCAGATTAGAAAGAAAATTAGTTTTCGCTTTATCATCATAGTCACCAGAATCTTTCAGTATATCGAGTTAAATACTACATATTAATATTATAACTTATTTATTTTTTATTTTATTTTATTTCCTTTAAGTTACGCGAGAATGTATGCAATTGATTAACAATAGTGTAACACCATATTTCATAAGTTACTTTGGGATCGACAATAAGTTTAAAATTATACTATCTGTATCTATGTCTATACAGAAATGATAAAACTTTGTAAAGGTTCATAAAACTTAAAATTACAATTTGACATAATCGTTTTATCGGTTTGCAGAAAAATAACATAAAGGTGAATAAAATGTTTAGCAAGAATGAAGTCGCCGACTAACACTAGTTTACATTCGTGCCGGAGTAATGATATGTTAGCTCCCAATTTCGTGACTGATTACCGTCAAACGATAAAATAAATACTTAAAAAAAAACCGGCCTCCATTACCTATACCTATGTCGGTAAGCTTCGTTTACATACATGTATGTATTCAGGGGAAGTTTCCACTGAGTTGCGGAGTTTGCAACTGCCCACTTTGCCTGCTATCCACCGCATGCTCACCTATTTCCAAAAGTTTCACTAGTTCTCTAATTATGGGTCCATGTGTCATAAGGGATGCCCAAGAATGGGCCACAGTAACTCTACAAATTTTATCATACAAATCTTAAAGTTTTTAGTGTCGAAATTAGAATTATAGTAAAACTTTGGTACCTAGCTTGTGGTATGAAAACTTGAAGCGTTGAGGATGAGACGGTGGAAGCTGTTAAAATAAGAGTCGTCGGTAACATGAGCCAGTAGGAAAGTACTTAGACACGTGTGTTTGTGTCCATACGATGGAAGTAAACATCATATGTCATGTTGACTTTCTTTGTATGAGCAGGAAAAAATATTACCTGTAACAGCTCGAAGGAAAGTATTCGCGACGTAGTTACGGAGCTGTTTCCTAATGGAAAAACATCTTCACTTGGTACTACCAAAGTACTGGCAAGTACTGTTAAGGCTTAAGTACTGTTAAGGCTTTAAAGTTTGGAAAGTTTGGCGTCTTTAAATATTTTTATTTACATCACAGCATTTTTCAATGCGGAGTTTTTAATAGGGTTGAAATCTTTTTCTGGGACTAGGGTATCACTTCAAATTGGAAACATTAGTATGTAAATTGACTATGAAAAACTAAATAAAAGATTTTATAATCGTTTGAATCAAGCCATGATTCAATTACCATACCACCAATATCCAATGTAAAATTAGGTATCTACATTTATGTATCCAAAGAGCTAAGTTGATGTAACGTCTACAATTCCCTAAGTATTCACAACTTATCGGTCGACGTACATCACTCAGGCTCAGTTTCTACTTAATTGAGCTTAAAAACAAAATCCATTAGAAAGTTCATCAGTTTACACGTTAATTAAGCACACTTAATGGGGCCCGCAACTGATCGAGGTCGCTGTTCACGCGCGATACGTCCCAAGGAAACTTAATGTCTTCTATCATAGAATTAAGGACAAGTAATTGTACGACTAATTCACGTAATTTAACTACTTAAAACCTAATCAATTAGTGGATTATCAGCAAGGCATATCAAATAAAATAAAACTTCAAAACTTTAAACACATCTATTTTGAGGTGAGCACTCGTAACGTTGCTACGTACTTCTATTACATATGTCCGTCACAAGCAGATATATATAAATATATTTTAAGTATGTCTTTACAAACAAAAAGTATCTATGTAGTATATCAAAGCCTCGTTGCTTAGTATGGCACTAGATGGCGCTGTGTATTAATGTCCAGCGATATTTATTTATTTATTTATTTAAGTCCAACTTGCATAAAGTCGCGCATATAATCTTGAACCCCAAGGCGCTTTATGAACAACATTTTACACCCTGCGTGTGTATTTTAGCTGAAACTGTGCGTAGTAAACAAACTAATTTCCACTGTTTTGTTAGCCTAGCAGTATTTTATGTCGCATGTCAGTTCTAGATTGATTTATTTCCGCGGAGGCACCCGCTGTTTTCCTCGACACTGTTTAATGATTCATTTCTTAGGAGACTCAAAATATATCTGGCAAGTAACAATGGCTGCGGGAAATAAGCTAGAATTTATTGTGATGCGGACCGTTGTTCGGTTTTGTTTCTACAACAGCCTTGAGAGATAATACTCGGTGATTCGTGTTGTTACTATTAAGTGTTTTATTGTTCTCGGCTACCTTTAACACTTTTGGTAAAAGGGTAAAACGGCTCGTTGTATGTGAATAATGATTAATTAACAGAATGTAAGGAAATTATTTAACTTATATTCGTTGAAAGCGATCCTCATAATGACCGCTGTAACGAATGGCTATGAGATAGATGGAATAGTGTGGTGCTATTTCGTTTAGTTAAAATTTAATTGTAAAGGTAACTGACAGTGAACCTAAATAACAACCGTAGTCCGCACCGCAAATTCTAAGCACAGTAATCTCAGTCAGCTTTACGAAATGCAATTTGATTAACAATTAGTTTCCCTAACGGAACATATTAAAAACATTAGGCACAAAGTAAAGCAACAAATGTGTTTATTTTATGTAAACCAGATAAAACAAGAACAATGTTATCTGTACACACGGCTGCTGTTTGTTCCCAACGTATTTCCACCGTTTTTCGGCTACATAAACTAAAAAATTCCTGATTACTACTTCCGCTGACCGCCGGCGTCTAATTAGTGAAAATTAATTCGACTTTGTTTCGGTGTTTTAACTATTTGTGTTAACGCTTCGTTAGTCTGGAAACTGTACAGTTGGAAGCACAAGATTTTACTCGGTGCGGATTAAAAGATTACAAATCGTTTCTTTAGAGTAGGTTACCTATTAATTGCCAATTAAATTTGGGCAATGTTTTGCAGTGGAAATATCTCAAATGCATACAAACCTACCTACTTGAGCGCACCCCGGATGCAGAAAACTAGAAGTAGACTATTGACTCCAATTAATAATGTAGGTAGGTAGGCACGCCAACTATTATTGAATCGATGGAATTTTACTTCCTATAGTAAAACATGATTTAATTCCAAGCGATTGTTATCACAAATCACTTTTGTTTTGCTACGTGTAGGCAGACCTTTGTGGGGATGACTGTACCTCACCATGGAGTCACGTATTAACCAAGTTAAGTCCACATATCTACGAGGGTTTCGATGTTGTGATTGCCTTTGAAAATTAAGAGTGTTCTCCACTGTTTGTTTGTTTGATTGTTCGCAATAAAATTAGGAGTCATTGATCTATACATGTGTGTCTATATGACGTTGTGTTCATTGATGTGCGTCGATATTTGTGGTTCTTATCAACTACGCACATACATATATAATTACAAAAAAAATAGGTTCTACATTACAAATGTATTATTCATGTAAAGTGGCGTGGAAATTGGAAAGCGGTTAATTGTAGCAATAGCAGTAATTTGATATGAAACAATGATTTATTACTTGACATAATTACAGGAGCCGAACAAAGAACAATTTAAGGTGTGATGATACTCCAAGAGTTAAACATTTTGTAATCTGGTCGAATATAAATTGAATGAATAATAGAATCGGCTTTGTCGAAGGCTAAATTTCGTTCTCTGAAATAGCCTTCTTATGCTAATATTTAAAATAGACAGTTCGCCGTCCATCGATACGGGAGCTTGGGCTTATGAAAGTTTCGAGTTGACTTGCAATTCACTGGCTCTCAGCCCGACGAGACGCTTTAGATGTTCTTTCTCGTGTCGCATGGAAGTCAATATTTTATCAGGTTTACTAGTCTGAAGCTACTGATAATGTTGGTTCAGTTTGGATCGATTCTAATCATGTTACGCGTGTAAGAAAGACATAAATAACATAGGGACGTAATAGGTGTAATTACGGGGGAATTTCCTTCTTTCATATAATTAGCCGGAGCATCATAGGTATTAACATCATCATATCTTATTGGTTGGACTATACTAATTTTGGACTTATTCGCCTGAAAATGACTTGGAATATTCAAATATTTGTAAAAATAGTGTTAGTTTCTTACCTGCAATAACCCTTCCCAGCAACAAGGCGCTGAAGAGGATGGAGAGCATGCGCCCTCTGCCTCTAGCCACCATCTTGCAGACCGTGCGGGTTCTCTCAACATCAACTGGTCATCATTGTACACTGCCACGCACGGTTCTAATGTTACCACAAACTTATTTACACGGCACACATTATCATGGTTTTTTATTTGATTCTTATTTGCACTTCACTTGGTCGATAGGTACTTTTAGTTTACTGCACTGTGAGAACTATTATAAATAGTTTCGAGTCTCATTAGTCGGCACTTGTTAAGTTAATCCAGTTTACCTATACTAACGGAAATTAAACATTAAAACAGTGACTAATTCAAAATAAAAATAACAATATCTAATTGACACGTTGACGTAACGAACGCTTGCGAATAAATCGCATATTTTTAATTAACTTTTTACGACGTGATTTTCAGACTAATGTTTGTAAATAATTATCACATATTTTATGGACTGGAATTATGAGTCGTAAAACGGTAGGGAGTTGAATTTACACATATCGTTTATATAGTGCGGGGAATTTATGAGCTTGCAACCCTACTGACTTAAATAAGGCGTAGACCACGAATGTACGGGTACAGTTTCGCATATACTGACGTAGGTACCTTAGGGTTCCTACTATAGTATGCTTTTCAGTACCTTTTCAATAGAGCATGGTTGATTGCTATCCGGTATCCGTTAGTAATAATTTAGCATCGTTGAAGTTTCGCACTTAAACCTCAGGAGACTGAACGCTAGAGTAGACCGAGTTAAAATGTTATCAACCCCTGTTCTGTGAGATTTTTATTCCGTTCTAATATTCGTATTCATAATGTGTCCCTTGTGAAACCGAGCCGGGAAGCAATCGGGAAGCTTATTAAATCCTGAATATTGAATAAGATCTCGCACTCTGTTCGCTTGCTAGTCTGTGACTTTGTTTACAGCGGTCGGATCAATTTAAAACCTATTAGTAATTTGTTTTGTGGGGCATATTATGAATAGTTTATTTAATTGAAATTTATAATTGATTTGATATTAATGCTGCTACAGTCGCATGGTATCATTATATAGATATTATGGAACTCACTGCCGACTAGTGTTTGTTTAATTTAATCATAATGTTACCCTATCTTTAGCAATGAATATCAACGTTATTTATGGATAAGGTAACCTAGGTACCCTAACTTTCCGGCAATAACTCAGTTTCACCATATTCCCTTAGTACTAACACGTTAACATTAAAAGCACTCGAGTTTAAGTGTTCTCCAAAGAAAGAAATGAAAGTACAACCTCGTAAACTTCGTATCTATACAAAGTGAGTGTCAATTACATGAAAAAGGGAACAATAAACAGCTAGGAGCTCCAACAGAACTTTACACGCGAGTTAATTGTGTCCGCAGTATTTCTGTTGTTTCTGAAGAAGACAGTAAAAACTTAGAGGAGTCGTAAACATCGGTCAAAAGGTACAGAAACAGAGGCCACAATGTCTACGTAAACTTTTTAGGCTGTGTAGAATTAGAAGGGATTTTTTTTACTGCTTTACAACGCAAATAGGAACCACGTCGTTGGTCGATTTGTTTTGTCTTGGTTGTAAAAGTCTCCGATGAAAATATCTGTAAGTATTTTCAAGGCATTTTCGCTTGATTGGTATGGTGTGGCAGTTATGTACAATTAAGAAGTAAATAATGACGATCTAACAACCGGGTATCCGATGACGCAGGAAGTTGGAGTTTATGCTTAATTATTATGAAGTAGGTAACCGTAGATGTGCTTTAAATAAGAGGGTTGGATTTAGAGCATGCTCTCTCGAAAAAAGATTTATGAAATGTGATAAACAAAACGTGTCAACATCATCATCTGCCTAGCCTTTTCCCAACTATGTTGGGGTCGGCTTCCAGTCTAACCGGATGCAGCTGAATACCAGTATTTTACATGGAACACTGCCTATCTGACTTCCACAACCCAGTTAGTACTGGGTAATACAATACCCCTTGGTAAAACTGGTTGTCAGACTTTTGGGCCACTGACTACCTGTAACAACTGTCAAATATCTCTATATGACAGCCGGGTCCAACAGCTTAACGTGGGGAAACTAGGTATGTAAAGGGTGGCTACCCATCCATAGACCAGACCAACCTAGGCAAGCACGGCTTAACCTAAAGATCGGCCCGACCGGCTGTTATTATTTAGCCACGAGCTCCTCAAATGTGATAAACAAGACGTGTCAAAAAACCACCTAATTACTTTTGCATTCGCTCTCTTAATTAAGGGATGTATACTAGTTTTCGTCCCCGTATTAACCTGAGTTAGTTTTATTAAATTAACAACCTTTAGTTATGTAATGCGCCCAAAGAAAGTTGGTCTCTGAAACAACTCATGAAAACCGTCGACCAAGTTCAGGTTACACGGGGTTAATTTTATGTACTGCCTAGCAGCTAATTTATGTATTAGCGTGTTTAGTAGGGAAAATCTTTATTGCCTTTCGTCACTAATATACACAAACACACATGGTAAGAAGTTTTTAAAAAAAGTGCCAATGCAATAATAGTGTTTTTATGTTTATTTATGCAAACATGGCAGGAACTCACTGCCTTGTAACTGCATAAATGTTTTTGAGATAATAGAGAATCCCTGCCGGGGTTTCGGGACTGTTCCGAAAGAGATACCGTGGCCCCGGAACACAAAGGGCGATGAAGGAACATGGATGGGTTTTAGTCAGTAAAAGTCTGACACTCCCTCCTGCTCCGCCTAAAGCGGGAGTCAAGTCATTTGATGATTTCCCATCTAAAAAAATATAGAGAATAAGTAGTTTAAAACACACTGATCATTAAATCAACTGAGGCTACATTCTTTTGGTTTCTGTCTGCTGTCTGAAATGCTGAAGGCAATTAGTAAAATATCTTGTATTTTGAATAGTCCATGACCAAAATGGCGATTCAAAAGCCGTTTACTTATTCTTCTTTCAACTGCCTGTGGCGTTACTAATCTAAGTAAAACAATTTGCTCATCACAAAACAACTAGCGTTTGCATACCGCAGTTAGTAATATTCATGCACAATAAATAAATCGATGATTATATACGTAGACAAAACTCTGTTTCGTTCATCCAAGCCTCTCTATTTCAAGCAATTACGAACCATATTATGTCCCGGTGGCCCCACCTACGCTGAGTCGTCAAGTGAGTGACAATCTTTGTCCATATATGCGTGTGCAGGCGATTGACATGGCCCACCTACTCCCATTTTCATCCCAATTAAAATGTTCTCCATAAAAACCACTGACAGTCAATCTCAAACAATATTTGTGGGTAATATCAATATGGTTTCAAATAAATAAGGATAGTTTCCAGCTACTCGTACATGGAAGTGAGCTAGTTCAACGGAGTTCTACGAAACGTGACGAACAAATTCCAACTTACTTTGGTGTTGTGTGTGTAGAATTTGTTGGACCATGCCGAGCAAGAGCAAGCTGTTAAGAAAATAATCGTTAATCGGATTTATTGTTATAAAGGAAACAATGTATGTATCTCAGTGAGATATATACTTTTATTGTATTCTTCTCGATATACGGATCTGACATTGTTTTCCGGACCGAGGCGTTTGGTAGGCATTATTGATCTTCCGACTACCACAAAGTAATGTAGAAATAAAAATGCGTGGTCGTTACTTTCAGAATTGCCATTTAGCGAAGAAAACATCAATCTATGTCTTAGTGCGTCCTCACTGATTCCTCAACCGACGGTCCTATTATAAATCTTCATTTACTAAAAATGGCGAAAATAAAAGCTATCATTTTCTGTTCTTTTATTTTGTAACGGTCTTGCGTTCCTCCATTGAATTGATTAATCGAACTGGTTTGTTGGTGTAGCATTCATTTGTTTAAAAAGGTAGAGAGTAAACTTTGCGTTCTTTCTATGTATTCAGCTTCATTTTTTTTTTATTATCAGAAATGTTGATTTAATTCATTTTATTATTATGTGTGCAGTTGCACTTAAGTTGAATTAAAAATGCAAGGCCAGTTGGATAGGGATGTCTGTGACAAAAGCTAAATCGCCAGTGAGCATATAGGATAACAAAGCCCTTCGTTGATTTATAAAATTTTCGCGAAAAAGGTTCGCCAGGGTGAAGGTGGGTGACACCGGAAATGTGTCAATCATGGCGGAATTTTGGTAAAAGTATGTTTCAATATGACACTGAGGTAAAAGGAATATAATGAAGAATGTACTGGAACTGCTCATAGGTTTAAATCATTTGCGACCAGGTTTTGCCAGCGGCTTTGCTTGGTTACGGACATTATGTATAAGTACATTCCCATAGGATAATTTCTGCGTAGGCAAAGCCGCTATAATAAAGCTTAGCAGTTCCGGTACATTATTAATTATATTCCTTTTCCCTTGGTGTTTCTCAGTGTCATATTGAGAGTAATATGGAAGTATGGATTGTTATTTTAGAATCAGGTCAACAGTATCTGATTGCGTACTTAATAACGTAGATAAAAGTGTCTAGTCCTAATTCTTCGCTAGCAAGCGATTACAGGATAATACACAAGGCTCATTATATCGCTCTAGACCACATTATGGTTATAAATTCAACAAATGGACGCGGGTGTGGCCTGCATTACGGACGACTCCCAATGGATTCGTTTCTGTGTATTAATTTTATTAAATTGGTTGAAACGAGTTTACTTTTTGACATACGCATACAAAGTTCTAACTAGGAATACCTAGTAAGTAAAGTAAGTCACTGAAAAATAATCTTGTTGATTAGTAGTCAATAAGGTAATGACGAATTCGTATTTATTTCGTATCTACGGTTTTCCTCAATGTTTCGGAATTTTCCGAGTAGTTTTCCTCTGGAAAGATGTCTTATTTATGAACCCAACAACACAGTGGGGTCACAACTTAAACTTTGGCTTAACATGAATAAACATGAATGTATCTCACAAAAATTTGAGATTAAAAAGAGTGAGAGCTTGAAAATATTTGTTTTATGACCTTTCTTTTGTATATATATTTAGTTTTAAAAAAATAATTTTAGTGCTTTGTGTAAACTGTGATTTTATTAGCACTGTAATACTAAGTATTGCATAATTATATTACTTACCTTGCAAAAACTAAGAAATAAATTATAATATCGTCTTACATATATTTACGGAAGAGTGTCAAGGTCGATAATAATACAAGTTCCCATATTAGTGTACAGCATTGTACGGCGGTCATTTACCAAATTGAAGTGACGGGGTCGCGTGACCGGCGCGAGGCGTTGCCAAACTTGTGAGGGCGCGCGCACGCACACGCACGCCGCCGCTTTAGATCCTGTGATGTGTGCCCGCTGATAATCGTGGCACGTATGCTTAAGGGTGCGTTAAGATAGGATACTTACAGTTAATTTAGATTTGGATTCGAAGAGGCGAGTGGTTTTGGTCAGAAGTTTCTTGAATGAGAATTAATTTAGATTCGTATTCAAACATAAATAATAAAATTAAATAATGCGGACTACTATTTTTTATATTTTTAAATGTTTTTATATGGTTTTTAAAAAAAATATTTAAAATGTAAATAATAAGATGTTAAGATGATTATAGGAGATAATAAATAAAAATAATGAGCTTGTATCGTTGTACGGAGAAATAAACTCGGTGCATTAGCGGTGACATGTATGTTGCTCAATGATAATGTGTTTTTGAGAATGCTTGCTTATTCAATCTCATGCATTTTTATGTTCCTCAACAGAACTGCTATTATTCCGAACCTAAAAATTAAAAGAGCGCGAAAAGAAAGCTTTTCCAAAGCACAACTCAGATATGACAATTAGATCATCATCTGCCTATTCTTTTCCCAATTAAGGGATTCGGGGTTGGGGTCGGCTTCCGGTCTAACTGAATGCAGCTGAATACCAGTATTTGACATAGAGCGACTGCCAATCTGATCTCCACAACCAACTTAGTATTGTACCGACTGGGAATTAAGGTTTCTTTTATATTATTACTAACTATCTGAGCAGAGTAGTTGTCTGCACTGTGAAGCGTGGCGAGCAATCTGCTAGGTAGCATGCGGTAAGATTAAAACAAGACAAAATGTTCTGGTAACTTTTTTGTAAAATTTTTTGGTTATAACGTTTTTATAATTGCAATATTTCTGCAAAATCGACCTCTTCAAACAAGGGGTGGATCTCCAATCTCTGTGGCACAGTTATGGTTCAAATTGGATCAGAGATTGTCACCTTATCCATAGAGCGGGATCGAACGCATTCGTTTGACGGTTGTTTGTAAATTGGTGCGGCTTTCAGTTTGTTCGGCCTAAAAGTGCCGCCGCGTTTGTAAAGCCTTCTTTGCGGTCTACACAGAGATTTTACATTTCAAACTCAATGCTTTGACACCGCTCTATATTCCCTTTTGTCTAAACACAGCTTAAAGGGAGAATTACTCGAATAACCTGCACTACCATACAATGTTGGCTAAAGTTTACGCTAGTTAAGGAACAAGTTAAAATCTACAATTGAGATGGCTTCGTAAGCGCAGTGTGTTGTATTGTGCTGCGACCGAATGTTTATTTTTGGGATTTACAATTAATGACGTTGTTCAGCGAGAGTTCTAATTGGATTATTTGTTTTACAAGTTCTAAATAAACAACCTGTAAAGCGTTGCTAAAATAAATTCACTACAAGCGTACTTGTTTATAAGTATTGTTCCTTAAAATAGTCTATTAAAATAATATTTCGAGTATGTATGTTAACAAGTTGCGAGAGCCCCACTGAACTGAGAACAAAGCATCGTTGAAAGCTTCAGGGGTCCCCACTGCACAATTCACGGACCTACTCGCTAGTACCGGCATGATAACTGTGTTATTCCCCCCCACCCCTCCTCCTTCCCACAGTTAACGTCTTATCTACATTACCCGTAAAAACGCCCCGGGAAGTAATCTCCCTTCGAGTAAAACATTAAGTTGACAATGCTAATGTGATGTGATAACATTAAATCTAGAGAGTTGTTCTCGCTAGTAAAAGTCGTGTGAAACAATTTCATTAATAGCCATAAAAGGCGTATGAGTTACGCTGAACGCGCTAATATAACATTCTGAGTCAAAAGTTTATTTATAAACGTAACGTGGAATTTTAAGAATTACTCCGCCAGGTTGTGAATTTATTGTGTAGTTTTTTCTAGGGATGTGTTGTTTAACGGCATGCTTGGGAACGAACCACAGCTTCAATTGCTGAAAGTTTGGAGCTAATTTCTAGGTAGTCAGTTCACTCTCACGTAACAAGCGATCCAGACCGGTATAAAGTGATAATCCCTTCGAGTTTCTTTGCTAATGTATGTACATTAAAAGGGTTTGTATGGTACAAAAACCAAACATTTTAAGTTAAATGTTTCGTAAAAGTAAAACGTCCGAAAATATCCTCTATGCGAAAACTCTAAAGTAGCACGAAGATTACAGAAAAATTATAGCAGTACTTTAATTCCGTATAATAAAGTTTGGACAGGTACGAAACCCGCAGAGCCCAACTCACTTAACCGACTTTTTACAACTCGGCGTAGCTGTTTTAGTGTGTCGTGTGTTACGCCCTATGCTCCCTAACAGCGTCAAAAATATTCTAGTCATGGACGGGAGCAACAGCCACAATGTGTGAGAATAAGGAACTTTTACAGAAAAGGTAAGTATTCTCTCTCAATGGTACACTGTAAAAGTAAGAATAATATTATTCTCTCTTTATTAAACTCCCTTAAAACTAATCTAAAAGTTTCGTAGCAATAAATTCCTTCGCCCATTCGTTGTGCTACGAAAAGCGTAGGCCTGTGTTTCGTAGCCGATTATGACGTTAAACATAACTCCAGGTATTTCTTGAAAATCCGGTAATTTATAGTTGGCGCGCCGCCGGCAGATTAATGGTCTGGACTAATTATGCTAAATAATTGGACCTCAGGAAACAATGCTATTTGATGTATTCAGATTTCCGGCGTCCGTGCATGAAGTGTTTCATGACTGAGTGATTCGTGAATGAAGTCAGAATATTCAAGATAAAACATTCCACATTCCGAAAATCTTGATTTTTACTTTCGTATCGTTTGATGTAAGATCGTAAAAGTATACGAGATAGGTTTTCTTAAACCTCCGAACCTCGGACATTGCTATAAAAAGATTTCGCGAAAAAATCCACCAAAGCCGGTCTCAAGGTGAAACTTAAACGAAATATTGTTTTTGTTGGTTCGAATGCCGTTTTGGCGCGTAGGGTAGTATTTCTAATAAAAGTAGGACTTTTTTTCATTGTTTGCACCGAAAGCAGAATTGGAGCAAGTTTTAATTGAAACCTGAACTAGAATATAGTTGTTTGGACGATTGTTACTATGTAAATGTCTTGATTTTATTAATATTTTATTAGGTAATTCATTAAAGAAAACACGAAGGTGAACACAACAATGGAAATCGCGTATGAAAGAAAAGTTAGTTAACACCTTTCACAAAACGCGAGTTGTGGTTTTTATGCAAATGTATGCGGCGCCGGTTCCTGTCATGAAGGAAATAACAACAACTAAGTAATTATTATCGCGACTACAGAGCTAATATTCAATATAGAGATCCTATTTGTTTTGTAGTCGATGTTCGTGCTATATTTATGAACTAATTGTGAATATTTCTGAATGTTTGTTTGAACCTGTGGCTTGTTGCCGCTAGCAAACAATTTTTGAATACTGCATCATGTTCCCATATAATTGAATACCTACAATTATTATTGTTGCTCACAGTTTTGGGCCGTTCAGACTAAATACCCAAAATTAAATAGTAGATTTTTCATAGGTAAATAAAATATTCAATATGAAAGTTAATGTCTTTGGTGAAAATTTTTGGAAAGAAATGCGGTCGCGTGATTGCTAACTAAAGTTGAGAAAAATATTTAATTCAAAAGATGTGTTGGAAACATAATATTACATAACTACAGAACTAACTTGACGGTGACTACCTGTTACTGCACATACGAAATACATCGTTGGTGGAGCTTCGAGAGGTTCTGGCATAAATCATATCCAAACGGCGCGGATCTCAAGCCATACAAGGTATAAATATACGCGCTACACACGCGCCTAACCCACGTATTTGTTATAAATAATCCCAAATACCAACATATTTTAATACATACTGCCCCGTTGGTTTAGTGGTCGCAAGCCCGACGGTTGAGCATGAGGTCCCGGGTTCGATTCCCAGGTCAGGCAAAGTGTTATTTTAGGAATTTCGAGAAATTTGAGGAATTTCTCAGTAGCAACCACGGAGTCTGGATTTGCGCCCGATTGATGGCAATCGACTTGACCCTATTACATGGGGCTTAAACATAACTGCCAAAATGTGGGTGTACTATAAGCTACACGTCTGCCTAACCCTTCAGGAATTACAGGGGTGATGTTATGTTTAATACATACGTAAATTGCGCTCCAGCAGAAAGCTGTTCAGTTACGTTCACAATACAGTGAATTAACTTAATTTTAATTTACAAGTACAATAGGTGGTGAGCGAAGAATAAGAGAGCGAAATGTGTCGCAAATGAGTTTCGTACTGAACACAATGGAGCCCTGTCGGTGGCGCGATAATGTTAATAAACCATTTTTATGACGTTCTTTCAAGCCTTTATTTTCTCCTTCGGAAATAATGTTCGGCAAGAAATTCGGAACAAACGTTAACCTACTTCTAACTTAGAATATTATTTGTTTGAAACTAGTCAAGGATAAGATTTTCAGTCATTAAGTAGTTCTGAAACTTTTACCCTAAAACCGTTTTGGTGTAATAAATTAAGTTGACATTTGATTGTTAGGTTAGATGCTATGGTGGGGTCGACTTCCTATCTAACCGGATGCAGCTGAATTTTACATGGAGCGACTGCCTATCTGACCTTCACAACTAAGTTAGTACTACGGTAATACGATACCTCTTGGTAATACTGGTTGTCAGACTCGGGCCACTGACTACCAGTAACGACTGTCAAAAATCTACAAGTGACTACCGGGACCAACGGCTTTACGTGCTTTCCGAGGCACGGAGGAAACTCGGTATTTTACCGAGTTGTTATGGTTTTCACCCATCCAAGGACCAACCTAGGCAAGCGCGGCTTAACCTGAAGATTATTATTATTTAGCCACGATAGATGTTAGCTCCTCCATAGATTTTAGTATTCACTGATAACAAATTCACCGGATGTGCCCCAAAATGTTTTCACAGTGACGTCACGTTTCATGTAGTCGGCAATCTTCTAGCCCCTTCGTTAGCACTGTTGTGACTTCGAAAACTGCCATAACACTGACACATGTTACCGTATAGAACTGAACAATGTTCCTAACAAGCTTTGAAATAAAACCAGTTCCAAATTATTACATTGTGTATCAAAACGACATCATTAATTTAGCTCATCCAATGTGTACTTCAACGTGTTTAGATACCGCTATTCAATGCGGTGCATTGAATTAGTATTATCAATTATTTTTAATATGAATGGTGCACCGAGGAGTTGAAACTTGAGTTTGCAGTCAACACAAAATATCGTAAAACATAATGCAAACTGGGAAACATGGCGACCGTCCGGGTGGCAACTACTAGAATTTAGTCTGTGGAGTTACTGAAAGCGAATAAAACTTTGCCTTGTGCCACCAAAGTCTGCCTCGTAGCAATAGAATAAATATCACCATATCATATTTCGGCTTATAATTGGCCACACACGGTTGATGCTCACAGGTAACGAGGTACCGATTTAAAGATACAATTACTCGGTACAATTGTTAATACGGTCACTGGACATTATATCCAATATTTTTTTTTTCGTAAAGAGAGCCTAACTATAACTTAATATTAAAAGTGAATAGACCCAATTAAATTAATTTACATAATAACGACATTATGCTTAATCATGGCATTTTAAAAAAACAGTGTTGTAATAACTAGTTTGGAGTAACAAATTATAATTCGTGTTAGCCCGCTCAGCGCCTGATTTGTAAGGCAGGGCTCGGACCGGACGGTAGAGGTTTGGGATCGGCGATCGGATCTATAATATGTGTAACAATGTCTTCGGTAAGCTTTGTGTAACCACACGATCGGGATCATGTTCCTCATAGCTACATCAACATTATATAAACGTTCGATCCTCAATCACGGGCCGGTATTAAACATAAGAAAACAGCAATATTATCTCTACAAAAGCTTTTGGATTAAAAGTTCATGACCTTTACAAATACGGCCGTTGTTGATGGAAGCTTTATCGGCATAAAACAATTTTCGCAAAACACATGTGCGGAAATCGTGCTTAAATGATAATATAGCGTGATAAACCATCTACACGGTCATTAAACTTGACGTTCTGATAGAGAACAGCTCATAAGGAAGACTACAAAAAATTACATAAAAATAATTGGTGCAGTTGATTCTTAGTTTGTCACGCACGTGTGTCGTAAATCATGTTTATGTGATGTTCATTATGGGTTCATTTATTTCAATATTAGATCGCTCGGGGAACAAGGGTGGACGTCCTATGCAAATCAATTTTTGGGGTAGCTTAATAGATCAAATATTTTCTGTGTCATCGTAAAGCTACTGTGTGTGCGTGTACCAGTGCGCGGTCGGAAAATTAATTGGAGATTAGTGACGTATTTGATTACATTATACGTTCCAACTATCTTTGGTATTAAGTCACAAATTAAGTAGAGCTTACGTTAAATTAAATTACATCTGTGAAAATGAGTTCTAAAAGCCTTCACGTCAATATCTTTTTTAAGCAGTGACAGTATCACTTGTGCTAATGTGTGTCCCACTTAATATAAAAGCCACGGGCTTTCTTTAATCAGTCCCAAGCCAAAGAAGACGCGACGGTAAGTGAATGCCCGCAATAATTGTGAGCGCAAATCGTCGCCCATTCAGAGCTGGATGTAATCAGCTATGTGTAGGATGATGATACAATAAAAAATACAATCACAGAGGGGGTGATGATAAACGTGCCAATTTCAATTTATCGCGACTAGGGCGTATTATATGGGCAGAAGAAACGACCTGAGTCGTAACTCGTACATTTATGTCGTATTTCACGAGCTACGTGGTAATGGCGCCACGTACGACGTCAGTTGAACCTTGACAGGCAACTTCAATATGTGTATAGATACAGCACCGGCCAACTTAAACAGAATTACAGTTGGCCGCCAGTGTATTTTAGTAAGTGGGTTGCAGCTTGGCCCATGCCTTTTAAGTTAGTCAGGTAGCTCCTATTTAGAACAAGAAGGAAAAGATCAAAATAATCTCAACATTTACCTACTTGGCTACTGAGCAGAAAATAATAAGATTTTACAAGTGTTTAATTTCGTCTTCGCAGAGTTTCCCACTTAAATGAAAAAGGTAACGAAATTGGAAATGAAACAGTTTTCTTTTTTATATTTTAAACGTAGAAATGGAATTAATCCTGTAGTACATACCTAGTAAAGTTTGGGTGATACTTAGCAAGAAACAAAGTTTTCAGGCCGAACACCGATGGTGTTCAGTAGTAAATGCAATAGCGAAGGCTTTTTTCTTTTTGGTAGCTCCCGCTTCGTTAGTAAGCGGATGGTGGAGTGCGGATGACCGCTCTTTTGTTCCCCCTTCCCCTTCCGCTGGCCAACGCTTCCTGAACGGCTATTATGAACCTTCTTTAATAAATTACCCTCATTACGCTTTATTTCAAAATGTTTTCCAGTCAATTTGTATTAATTTGAAAGAAAATGATCAGTCACTAATTGCTAATTTATTTAAGTTAAGACATTGTCCGACCACGGTTTATAAAATGCCTCAATAGAGCTTGTGTTTATAAGTTCTCAGAAGTGAGCTCGGAATCATTTTTGTAATGTAGAAAATAAACGTACTTATTTATAACGATAACATTATAGCTCTAAATCTTGCGTCACTTACAATACTTTTATGAAAAATGGGAAAGAAATCTTTGTTTTATTATTTTAAAAACAAATTCGCGATATGCCTTGAGCACTTAACTGAATTGATCTTGGAAATTTAGTGTCTCACCAACGAAAATATATTACAGCACGAAGAAACTTGTGGAAAAAGGCATGAAACAAATGTTGTATTCACCAATATGGCGAATTTTCATTTGAAGCACTCCTGTGTGTTGGGAATAATTTGTAGTTGGCACTTAAAAACATTTATTACGGGCTTTTTGTTCCAGTCTCGCGATCCTGCCTCGCTTAACTATTTGTGGTTTTGCGCTTGATTCGTAGATATTAAAGATTTCAGGAATCAGTAATTCATCGTAATATATTAAATAACTCTTTTCTTAAAAAACATTCGGGTTCTATAATTATAAAGAAAAGCAACATTTAATTTTCATAATTGCGTTAGAGGTGTCATAAAATTGAGATAAAAAACTACAAGAAATGTCTACCCTACATAATGTAAAGTAAGTAAACCAAACCAATAAAATGTATCCCGGTAAAAGTATAACGGTGATTTTAAAAACGATTTTTTTAAATACGTTTAACGTGTAGCTTTTGGTAAATAATAGATAAGTTTATATTTCAATTTAGTTTAATATTTTAGGTAATAGGTATATTCTTCCGTAATTAAACCAACTTAACTAAAAATACACCATCAGCAGTCAGCTTTAAGGCCTAAGTTAGAATAATTTATGCAACAGCTGCCTAATTTAGCGCTGCGCCACAAATTCGCTTACGATAACGTTTTATGAAATCACAAACTTTTTCACTTGTTCATCACTTTGAAAATATTTATTTAATTTATTTGGGGCACTATGATTTTTTTATTCAATGTTAGAGCTTCTTGAATTAATTTAATTTAGTTGTTCGAGAGTTGCAAGCTTTAATGCCCCACTTGTTGAGGGTGCACCGCGGTCCGGTCCCAACGTTCGCGCGCTCGGCGGAGCGTAGGCGACTGCGCTTGGCGCCCATTCATTGAACTGCCCTTATTTACCCACGTTCTCTCGATTCGATCTCGATTCGCTCCCGCCGCAAATACTTCGACTGCCAAACGAATTGTACTTACAAACAATGCAATCTTGGACAAACTTTAACTTTTATGGCTAAGACTAGCAATTTTAGGTTTGTGAAGATTTTTAAATCTAACCTTGGCGGCTAAGTCTATATTTTTCCGGGGTTTTTCTCTTGGTATTTTTTTAAACTGACAAAAATCTTACAATCGAGTATCTTTTCATAGTGATATGTTTTTTTAAGTGATAACTGGGAGGGTGACTCGATTCGGAACGGTAACGAAGGAGTTCGGGAACGAAGAGTTCCTGAATGACTGACTGACGGATCAACGCCTAGCCTAACCGCTGATCGTAGAGCCCTGAAACTTCAAGGGTGGGTGTGTTTTTTGTATGACGTAGGCATCCGAAATGAAAGAATTTTCCGAAATTCTACCCCTAAGGGTGAAAAAGGGGCAAAGTTTGTATGGGACAACGTGATTTGGTCCAATCTACTTCAAATTTTGTATAAACCTTATTTAACAGAATTGATGGAAGACGTGTTTCGTATTTTATTGAAATTCATCCCCTAACGGAGTTAAAAAGGGGTAGAAAGTTATTTTGGCGGTGATTTGCTTTGAAGTTGATATAAATACTCCTTAGTGCTTTTGATTTAAATTACTTTTTATTTTTACACATGTCTAAAAACTCAATCCGATTTTTTTAAAAAAGGTTGAACTCACTTAAAACCTTTTAATGAGAGGTTTTCTTTTTGAGGGATTAAAAAAAAATAGTTTAGAAGAACTCTATTGATGTGACTACGTTACTTGGTGCCAAAGAAGCCAAAACGCTTGGAAAAAAAACGTTGCGTCACGTCACATACGCTCGTTAATTGACACTTTCGTTTGCCTAAGCTTTGGAAGCTAAAATATATTTGGAATTTAGTATAGTTTTCTCGCGCTTTGTTAAATCAGTTTTTTTACGTTCCGTTCCTTAAAGTAACTTACCAAGTTCAGCGCCATCTATCCAGCGACTAGGGAAGAGCTAAAAAGAAAATCCCGTTATTGTAAAAATGTCTGTGTTTGATTTGTTGTGTATACTATAGTGTTACATGGATCTTTGGATCTTTTGACCGTACAAGGATCTTTTGGCGCGTGGCCATAATCTGAACTAACGCCACTATTTTGTTTATTTTTAAACAATTTCAATATTAAATAGTTCAACTTAGATTAGTTTAAGTTATCACTTCTGTCGAGCGTCCCGAGACACACGTAGTTTATTCTTTTGTTTGTAGTGTAGTTGAGTTTAGCCGCTTTTTACTTTAGGTACTTATAAAAGTTAATTACTGTAGCATGATTTGAGTAGCTTTTCCAAAAGAAAGGCGTTTCTACATTAGTTGTATTTATTACGTCTACACAAATTCCCGACAGCTAAGCATTCGTACCAAATGCTTTCGTTCCACGTACTTAACACGTTCACGATGTTATCAGCAAAGTAGTAACAATTAGTAGGAACGCTAATTGAAACCACGTTAGTCGTAAGTTTGGGATGTTAAAGTTGGTAATTTCGTCGCCTATTCTTGGGTATAGTGACAGCTGCAGTCGTAGATAGGCAATGAGTTGGCAACGTATCCTGCACTGTCGACAATTCGAGTTTGTGCGAGATGGGATTCGACTTCTATTTTGCGAAGTTTTTTGGTAGAATATGGGTATTTTTCAGATGGAGGATGTGGTACCGGTAGGAGTGGTATCTGACAGTAGAAGAAAAGTGTAGAATATTGTTGAAATACATATTTTAGTTGTTGGGTTTTAGTTGCATAATAATAATGCTTCTCATTGTTCTTTATTCTTGATTGGTTTTTTACAATTCCGCTTTACTATAGAGGCTGCGGAACGCGGTAGTGGCGCCTGAAGTGTTTCTTATTGTACTTCTAAATCTTGTAGCTTTTGAAAAACTGAATGCATTGTCTCTATTTTTCCCGGAATAGTATTTTTAACAAAAGGTACGCATTATGTAGTTCTTATTTACTTATACTTATTCAGCATTGCGATGTTAAAATAAAATGCATTGTTTCTGTATTGTTTGACTTTTCTTTTGTACTTGATACAGAAATAGTATCTTAGACTCTTTCTATAAAGCTTTAGTTTATAAAAGCATGGATGATAATTTTTGTTTTTTTTTGTGGCGCTACCACTTCACAGAAAATCTAGAAGCCTTGACAGGCTTCTAGATTTTCTGTGAAGTGGTAGCGCCACACCAGGAATTGACTTTCTTTGGTAATCCAAAGAAAGTCAATTCCTGGTGTATTAAATATTTTGTTTACGATTTTAGAAACTAAATTGTGATCACAGTATATGTCGGTGTAACTTCCTTCTTTATATCAGCTATCTATTTTAGCGATGTCGTAATTTTCATTAAGTACCTAGTGTTTGACTACGTTTTGCTTTTATACGGAGCGATGCTGCGAAATGTTCGCTTTTCTTAGTAAATCATGGCAATATTTTCTTAGTAAAGCAGGGCAACATTTTCTTAGGAAAGCATGGCAACATTTTCTTAGTAAAGCATGGCAACATTTTCTTAGTAAAGCATGGCAACATTTTCTTAGTAAAGCATGGCAACATTTTCTTAGGAAAGCACGGCAACATTTTCTTAGTAAAGCATGGCAACATTTTCTTAGGAAAACACGGCAACATTTTCTTAGTAAAGCACGGCAACATTTTCTTAGTAAAGCATGGCAACATTTTCTTAGGAAAGCATGGCAACATTTTCTCGGTCGATATCCTCATCATCATCATTCTGTCTGTTATTTTATATACTGACGGCTATTGTAAAAGCGAATGTTGGTGTTATTTCATGATTTGGTTTGATGTAACACTTTATTTATACCATCTTAATAGATGTATACAACCTAACTAATGCAAGCTTCATGAAAAGTCATCATTTCAGCCGCAAGACATCCACTGCAGGACATAGGCCTCCCCCAAGTGTCGCCACATTGACCGGTCCCGTGCGACTCGCATCCAGCAGATTCCCGCAACCTTCACCAGGTCATTGGTCCAGCTAGTGGGAGGCCTACCAACGCATCGTCTTCCGGTTCGCGGTCGCCACTCCAGAACTTTTCGGCCCCATCGGCCATCCGTTCTGCGAGCAATGTGCCCTGCCCACTGCCACTTAAGTTTGGCAATTCTTCGGGCTACGTCGGCAACCTTGGTTCTTGCGGATGTCTTCATTTCTGATTCGATCGCGCAAGGAAACTCCGAGCATAGCCCTCTCCATTGCCCTTTGGTTGACTTTAAGTCTTCTGATGAGGCCCATTGTGAGCGACCAAGTTTCGGTCCCGTATGTAATCACTGGTAACACACACTGGTCATAGACTTTCGTCTTAAGACACTGCGGTAAGTTGGACGAGAAGAGTCAAGTAAGTTTACAATAAACTTATTAACAACAGTTAACTTGTTTTTTTCTTAATGACTTTGGAGTAGGCTTAATTCCAAACATTATTAATTTATTCACGAACAATGTGAGAAACTGATTCCGTGTTTTATAGCAGTGATTAACATCAAGACAAGTTTTACTACTATAATTATAACTTGATAAATGATAAAACTTGCCGATTAAACCCTAAAACTGCCGTAATTATCCCGCGGTTATTTATAATAAGAAGTTTAGCTTGTTTGCAGTGAAAATGTAGCAAAAGAATTTACAATTTGCAGTGATGTTGAAAAGTGCCGTGCCAGTAATTATGCGACTGTGAGACCGTGCAAATGGCAGCTCCTTCACAGAAATAAGAGAGTATTCTCAGTTTTCTTCTTTATGGCGTTTTTATTTTTAATAAAAGAATAAACTTACTGTATTTCTTCGTAAATAATGGTTTTCCCATTTTTGTATGCAGTGATTTATTGTTTTAATTATGTGTTTACAGTCCATTTATAATCAAATCTAAGTAGAATGTATTTATGTAGGTAGTAGTGTGCTAGGCTCGCCCCCTAATAATACACGGGACTTAAACTTAGCTGGCTAAATATGGGTGTAATATTAGGTACACCTCTGACTAACCCTTCGGGGATTACAGGCGTAATGTTATGTTATGTGTGACCCACGCCAAACATGATGAATGTGGGTATAGTCTAAAATCGAATTCAGTAGCCTATCGGGGTTAAATATCGGTAGGCTTGTAAGTCTAGTTCACTGTTATGACGATGTTTGAGATACTACTACACTGGTTTAGGACCACTTTCGGAGCACTTAGCTATCGAATCTAACCCTGCAATACAAGTGGATTTATGACGAACTTCCTATACAAGGTGTAAACGGACCGGCAACCAAGCATTCCGTACATCAAACTTAGTAACTATAACGCAAAAATTATTGCTGGGAAACAACTTTTGTTTTGGGGTGAAAAATAACGTTTTACGGTAGGACTCAATATAACGCACTAAAACCACTACTGTACTGATAGATGCATTCAATAGTACAAAAGTCATGAAAGTATTTAAAGTAAAGTTATAACAATAGAAACTTGTATTAAAAAAAAAAAACTTATGAAAAAGTTGGAACTTTGACCTCCAACATCTCCGTAACTAGTAGGTTCCCAGGTATGGTCTAGATCAAAAGAACGATCACAATGACAGGGAGAAGAGTTTTCGAATTCGTTAAGGGTAGTTTTACATCCATTATGTAGGTAGGTAAACTGCGTTTTAACGACATGAAATATATTAAAATGCGCAAGTAATGAATCACGTCCACTACAGTTTGGCCGCTGAGAGAATGCGTTCCTGACAGGTCGCGAGTATTTGTATTATTTGTTGTTGTTATTTATCTTATAGTATAGATAAACCGACCGATGGATCGGTGGACCGATGACCTGGTGAAGGTTGCGGGAATCCGTTGGATGCGAGTCGCACGGGACAGGTCAATGTAGCGACACTTGGGGGAGGCCTATGTCCAGCAGTGGACGTCTTCCGGCTGAAATGATGATGACGATACATAAACTTATCTATTATTACCCTTTTTGCCCTATTAACAAATAATATTATTTAAAACGTTATCATTCAATCAAGTAACAATAAAATATGTTATAATTTCGCGCTAAATTTTTGTACCAACTGACAGACGTCAAGAACGCATTCTCTCAGCGGCCAAACTATGTCATATTTTTTGCTTACTCTGACGGCTACAAAAATGAATGTTAATCAAGACTTATGAATGAACTGTAAAAATGCCTCTATTTTCATTGGTCAAGGTTAATTTGATCCTCACTAAATTGAATGCCTTCGCCTTTACAGCTCAGTTAATTGTTATCAATCTCGGGAAATCGGCGATTTGCTAACAGTTTAGAGTCACGCATAACTGAAATCCGATTTGAGAGACGGGCTTTGAATATTCATGTTGTTGCTGCGTTGTTTCATGCAATTTATTATACTTGATTCACATACCTACGTATTCGTGCAGCTTAAGTTCTGTGTGTCTGTCTATGTTTTATAGACATTTTGTTGTGAATGTCTCGTTGGCACGGTGGTCGCAACTGCCTCGTTGGTCTACTGTAGTCTCCGCCAGATAAGTAAGAATTAAAGGTCATTAACCCGCATACATTTATTCAAATACATAACTCCGAAAACAGAAATAATGACATAAACTTGTCCAGAAACGACCTTTATCGTAATCCTTGACTTTTTCTAGTAATAAAAAACGATGCATAATGTATTGTCGGGGTACCTACGTAGAGAAATTAAGGAAAGAGCAATGACCTTTAATTCTTACTTATCTGGCCGAGATTATAGTCGCAAGCGTGACTGCTGAGCATGAGGTCCTGGGTTCGATTCCCGGATCGGGCTAAGTTCCTATTGGGTTTTTCTACAATTTTTTAGCAGCAGTCTGGATTTGTGCCCGGTTGATGGCAATATACCTATTACCTACAATTGGGACTTAAACATAACTGGCGAAATGTGGGTATAGGTACTATTAGGTAAGTACACCTCTGCAATCCATCGGGGATTACAAGCGTAATGTTATGTGTAATATATGTGTTGGTAATGTGAGATAATAAAATGTACAAAAAAAAACCCACTCGAAAGAAAATATGTGGGTTCTAAGACAAGAGTCGATACGATCCGTTTATTATCTTAAGTTGAAGAAGTAATCCGGATCTATTGGCCGTCCGCAGAAGCGTAGAGCCGCTCATAAATTATGTAAGACTGAAATGTACACTTTCTTATAGGATTATAGTACCTTCTAATATGGTAAACCTATTATAGTTCTTGGCAAATTGAAGATATGAAAATCTTTTCCTTAAGAAAACGTGTAGCATGCAGTGCAGGCACATATTATGAACATAATCTATGGCATTCGGGGAATTACACAATAACAATAAACACGTTACTTCTTGCTACAAATTGCATGATGTTCGTATACTATATTTATTTCATAAATACGACGAAAAAGTGTATTAAACTACGGAACTTTTTTTATTAAATAAATGCTGTGTTAAAGAAACCAACAACCCTTTGTTTTAATTTATTCTGGTATTTACGGTCTTAATTATGATTAAAGTGGGAATTCCTTCGTTGAAGAAAAGGGTTTAATGTTAATAGAATTTCTAAAAATAGAACGTAAAGAATAACAGGCGTTCTATTTGGAATACCACTTAATGTTGACATTTAAAATACTCCTACAGAGGCTTTTTACAATTAGCTTGAGATTGGTGAAACGCCTGGCACTGCATATCTTTGAAATATTACGGTATCTACTGACCGATTGACCTGTGCTAGACTGTAACGATCTGTAACCCCCTGTAATCTTATCAAACGGACAGATAATCATCAGTATAGACCTAAATATCAGATAGATCATCAACTGCCTAGCCTTTTCCTAACTATGTCGGGGTCAGCTTCAAGTCTGACTGGATACAGCTGATTACCACAATTTTAAATCAAGCGACTGCCTATCTGAACTCCACAACCCACTTACTATGTAATACAATACGTTTAACTAAAAAGAATTAAGTAATTAGTTTAGTTTATTAAGGAGTTAATAATTAAAGAATTAATTCAAGGGTTGTTAGAATTTCGGACCACTGACAATAGGTACTTTTCTGTAACAACTGTCAAAGGTCATTCAGGGACTCGGTAGTCAACGGGCAACGGGGGTATTTCGCGCTGCGCCGCGCGTCTCCGCGAGACGCATCGCAATGAAATGTGTATCTTTTCACGTAGTAAATAAAGTTCTATTTTGAGTAGCTCTTTTAAAATGTGCGCGCAGCGCCACGCGTCGCATCGCGTCTCGATGTGAATTGACCTTTAACTTGCTTTATGAGACACCAAGGAGTCTCGATATGCAACGAGTTGTCACCCATCCACGGACTGACCCCGGCAAGCGTATCTTAACCTTCGATCGGACCGTGCGGCTGTTATTATCTAGCCACTAGAAATATTCGTATATACAAGCACCTAGAACAGTGTTAACGACTGCTTAGTATTCTTGCTTCGAATACTGTTGGTCTTGTTAGCGCCAACAGGCGCCAAGGCAATGTTCCCTCTGCCAAGTTTTCTGTAATTTTATGTGGATTCTTCCCATTCTCATACAACTTCGTGTTTGACAAAAAGAAACGCGTGTAACCTTTGGTTGAGATGTTTATGTGATTTATGTATAGACTAGCTAAAGCCCGCGGCTTCGCCCGCGTAAAGTTCGGTAACCATCCCACTGGATCATATTAAAGGGATAAATAGTGTCCTACGTGTTAATCCAGGTTATGAACAGTCTATGTGCCAAATTTCATAATCATCACAATTATTATCATCACAACCACCATTATTATCACGATCATTATCACAATCACCGTCACTATCACAATCACCATCACAATCACAATCACTATCAACATCATCGTAATCACAATCATCATCATCGTAATCACAATCATTATCATCGTAATCACAATCATCATCATCATTATCATAAACACCAACACTGTCACATTCACTATCACAATCACCATCACCATCACTATCACAATCACTATAACCATCACAATCACTATAACCATCACAATCACCATTACCATCGCTATCACCATCACCATCACAATCACCGTCACTCTAACTATCACAATAACTATCACCATCGCTATCACCATCACAATCACCGTCACTATCACTATCACAGTCACCATCACCATCACAATCACAATCATGATTATCGTTATCACAATCATCATCATCATTATCACAATCACCATCACTGTCACAATAACTAAAACAATCACAATCACCATCACTGTCACAATCACCATCACAATCACAATCACCATCACTATCAAAGTCACAATCACTATCACCATCACAATAACCATCACCATCGCTATCACCATCACAATCACCGCCACTATCACAATCACCATCACAATCACTATCACAATCACCATTATCGTTATCATAATCTTAATCATCGTAATCATAATGATTATTATCGTAATCACGATCATCATCATCAAAATCACCATCATCTTTATCACACTCATTATCATGGTAATGTTGGAGGTTGATACCTTCATGGTATATAATCTGTCACATAGTGACTTTGTACGTAGGCATGACAACAGTTCTCAATAAAATGTCTGACGACTAAAACGTGTTTTCTGTGAATAATAATTTATGCTATCGCAAGTAACGCACTGCTAACTCTGCTAGACACTTTCCATCAGGTTATGGGCCCAGGAATTGCCCAAGGAGTTGTGTGCGCAGTAATTGCACGATATCGTAAAATTTAAAATTTGGAAATACGCATTTCGATAATGACGGATGACAATAGTTCGTCAGGTTCCATTTTTGGAATCGGGAAGCTCAGGGGTTCAGAGAACTTTGAAGTTTGGAAGTTCCAAGTCCAAAACTACCTGGAATGTAAAAACTGGTGGGTGGCCGTAGAAGCCACAGAAGTCTCTGCAGAACTCAAAGATACTGATCGACAGGCGCGTACTACCATGTGTCTACTATTGGAGCCTTCATGTTTTTCAAATGTCTACAATTTGAAGACTGCACATGAGGTATGGCACAAGCTGTGTGGTGCATACGAGGATAAAGGCTGGGGTAGACGAATATCACTGCAGCGTCAATTATGGTCATGTAAGTTGGAAAACTTTGCGAATATGGAGAAATACGTCTCAAAAGTACTATCCATAACACAACAATTAGCTGCAATAGACGCGAAAGTGTCAGATGATTGGATCATTTCCATTTTGCTTGCAGGATTATCATCAGATTACAACCCGTTGATAATGGCAGTAGATAATAGTGGAAAGGATATTAGCCTAGAGCAGATCAAAACCAAACTGCTGCAGGAGGCTAATAGACAAGCTGAAAAGGGCGGGTAGTGAAAGTGGTGTAACTTAGTTTTTGATATGTCATATTTGTTTTGTACAAATAGGTTTAGGGTTTTATAATGGTATAATCTCTGTTTTGTTTATTTTGTATGTTTTAATGTAATGTGTTGATGTGGGTACTGTCGAGTACAACGTAAGTATTTGTGTACACTTTAGTACAAAATTTGCATACACACTTGTGCATGTTTTGGAACTAGTGACCTGGTGCGATTTAAGTGTGCATGTACACTTGTTAGTCTTAAGGGGGTGCGTACACATGTGGCAGATTAAGGGTGCGTGTTGGAGGTTGATACCTTCATGGTATATAATCTGTCACATAGTGGCTTTGTACGTAGGCATGACAACAGTTCTCAATAAAATGTCTGACGACTAAAACGTGTTTTCTGTGAATAATAATTTATGCTATCGCAAGTAACGCACTGCTAACTCTGCTAGACACTTTCCATCAGGTAATCACAATCACTATCATCGTAATCACAATCATGATAATTATTATCACAATCACCATCACAATCACAATCACCATCACATTCACCATCACTATCACAATCACAATCACCATCACAATCACAGCCACAATCACTATCACCATCACAATCAGCATCAACATCACAATCACCATCACCATCGCTATCACCATCACTATCACAATCACCATCATCGTTATCACAATAATCACTATCGTTATCACAATCATCATCATCGTAATCACAATAATTAGCATCGTAATCACAATCATCACTATCATCATCATTATCACAATCACCATCATCGCTATCACAATCATCACAATAAATCAACAATAACCCTGTATGGAAGTCGAATCCACCACCATCTTCTGGATCTCAAAATAAATGCCATTTTCGTAATCTGCACCCCTGATAATCTCGGTATCGACACCCATATTTATTTTTAGACATTTCAACCCCATTGCACCCCAACAGGGAATGAAGGGATTTCAGGTCCGCCACATTAAATCTTGAAATCGTTGTTTTTGTAATACAACCGACCCTATACACCATACAAACAATACCGATGTTGATTTTCAAACTTTTTACCCCATTTCCCCCTTTAGGGGTTGAATTCTGAAAAAACCTGAAACACAAATGTTAACTCATTTATCGATAAGAGTACTCCTGTGAAGTTTCGAATAAAACAGTCTTACCTAATCTTGTTTCCCCATAAAAACTTTTGACTCCCGTTTCATCCCCTTAGGGGGTACATTTTGAAAAATCCTTTTTTATTGCACCCCTTAACCTCATAAGGAACGTATGTGCCAAATTTGGAATCTCTAGACTCAGCGGTTTGGGCTAAGCATTGATTTTTAGACTTTGTCATCCCATTTCCCCCCCTTAGGGGTTGAATTCTGAAAAAATCGGAAACTCATGTCTACTCATTTATTAATAGGAGTACTCCTGTGAAGTTTTTAATAAAATAGTCTAATTAATCTTGTTTCCCCATACTAACTTTAGAGCCCCGTTTCACCCCCTTAGGGGGTGACTTTTGAAAAACCCTTTCTTAGTGTACCCCTAGACCACTTAAGGAACATATGTGAACATTTTGGAATCTCTAGACTCAGCGGTTTAGGCTGTGCATTGATTTTTAGACTTTGTCACCCCATTTCCCCCTCTTAGGGGTTGAAATCTGAAAAACCCTGAAACCTGTATCTACTTATTTATCAAAAGGAGCACTCCTGTGAAGTTTCAAATGAAATAGTCTAACTAATCTTGTTTCTCCATACAAACTTTGGAGCCCCGTTTCATCCCCTTAGGGGGTACATTTTGAAAAATCCTTTCTTACTGCACCCCTTAACTTCATAAGGAACGTATGTGCCAAATTTGGAATCCCTAAACTCAGCGGTTTGGGCTGTGCATTGATTTTTAGACTTTGTCACCCCATTTCGCCCTCTTAGGGGTTGAATTCTGAAAAAACCTGAAACTCATTTCTACTCATTTATCAATAGGACTACTCCTGAGAAGTTTATAATAAAAAAGTCTAATTAATCTTGTTTCCCCATACAAACTTTAGAGCCCCGTTTCACCCCCCTGAGAGGGTGACTATTGAAAAACCCTTTCTTAGTGTACCCCTAGACCATTTAAGGAACATATGCGCCAAATTTGGAATCTCTAGACTCAGCGGTTTAGGCTGTGCATTGATTTTTAGACTTTGTCACCCCATTTCCCCCTCTTAGGGGTTGTATTCCGAAAAACCCTGAAACCCGTTTCAACTCATTTATCAAAAGGAGCGCTCCTGTGAAGTTTCGAATAAAATAGTCTAACTAAACTTGTTTCCCCATACAAACTTTGGTGCCCCGTTTAACCCCCTTAGGGGGTGAATTTTGAAAAATCCTTTCTTAGTGCACCCCTAGACCACATAAACCTACTTGCCAAATTTGGAATCTGTAGACCCAGCGGTTTGGGCTGTGCGTTGATAGATGAGTCAGTCAGTCAGTCAGTCAGTCAGTCAGTCAGTTTCTTCTTTTATATATTCAGATGACAACTAGATGACTATTCTATAGTAATAATAAATAAATAAATGTTTTATTCGTAACCCTTATTACAAATTGGTCTTATTATAAGGTGTACATCGTAGTGACTTAAAATATGAGATTGGACATTGGATTACAATTTCATTGGGTGCTGTAGCTAGGGCTTATATTAGGCAAATAAAGTATAAGTATCCCTGACTCCGAAACTAGGCATAATCTGTATTTTCAGAGCCAGTGGTTCCTTCTTTGGTGTCTTGTCAGCCGTTACAATGTTAAGACCTTGTCCAGAAGAAGCGAATTCGTCGCGAAACGTTTCGCGCGAATTCATTCGCGCGCTATTGAGATACTAGGCACGAATACATCGCGTCCACAAGCATCGCGCGAATTCAAAATACGCGCGTAAATCGCGTGCATAACGCCAGACCCTCGACTCGCGCGTGATTCGCCCTTTCTGGACAAGCCCTAAACAGTAATGTAAAAAACGAATCTGCAAATACAACAATAATAAAATAATAATAATACAGACATCAACACGGTCTAGGGATATTTTTAAAAAAGCGAATTACTATCAATGTGTTAATTATTTATATGACATGTATATATTTAAAAGATACGTTATTTAATATTCTACCATTTTTTAATAATGGTTAAGGTATAGATTAAAATTTCAGGATTTTATGGAAAAAAAATGAAGCATAGACGGAAACCGTATATGAATGAACTTTTAATTTGTGAGTAAAAACTGAAAAAAATAGAAAAATCATTTAATTTGTGTTTATAAACTTGAAGTTAGTAGTCTGAGAAAGCGCCCATGATGTTCATAACACATCGGCAACGATTCGGCATGCTCAGAACAAGGTTGTCAATGTCTTGCTGCGGAATATTGTCCCATGTCCTTCTGAGGTGCGCAAAAAGTTGATCTTCTGTAGCCAGATTTTCAGGAACTTCCTTCAGAGCTCTTCTTTGCAGCATATCCCACGCATGCTCAATGGGATTTAGATCTGGCGATTGAGCAGGCCAGTCTAAGGCCCTAACATTATGTGTATGTAACCAAGCTGCTACCGTTCTCGCCGTGTGTGCCCGGGCATTGTCGTGCATGAGCAGGAAATCTTGCCCCATTTGTGTTCTGTGGGGCAAGATTACGGGCCCCAGCACCTGTTGGACGTATCGTTCTGCCGTCATATTGCCCCGCACCCAAACGAGATCCGTCCGTCCTCCAAGACGAATTCCTGCCCAAACCATAATTGTTCCTCCTTGGTATGGGTGAACTTCCTGAGGGTTCTGGAGACGGCTCCATCGTCCAGGTACTCGCCAAACACGCGTCCTTCGTGAATCTGGATGGAAGCCGAACCTGGATTCATCCGTGAACAGCACATTGGACCATTGGTCACAGCCCCAGTCCACGTGGTTCCGAACCCATTCTAATCGTCGTCCACGATTGCCTCTCCGTAAAGGTGGGACCCGGAGTGGTCTACGAGAGCGTAGATTGCTTTCATGCAGTCGCCTTCTTACAGTTTGGTCACTCACAAGCACTTGGTGTTCCACTCGCAGCCTTTGGACCAATTGAGTCGCCGTTGCATTTGGTTGTGCTCGCGCAGTAATTTGCAAAAATCGGTCTTGTCTGGGGGTAGTGATGCGACTTGGCCCCCGGTGCCTCTCCGCTACTTCACCTGTGGCACGATAGCGTGTCCACAATCTTGAAATTACATTTTGATGGGTCCCTATGGCCTCAGCAACATTACGCTGAACAGATCCAGCTTCCAGCATTCCCACAGCTCGTAACATCACCGCCCTCGTCAAATGTCGGCGTTGCATGGCTACAATACCTCAATTTTAACTTTATCTTTCGTTTAAAAATGAAACAAAAAACTGTAACTAAACGTAATTCGTATTGTTTTTTAAATATTGCACAACTGAAAATTCTAATATAGGCACTATGTTAGGTGACACAACCTTCCGGCTCGCTACATGTTTGCATTTGGGCGCTCCTTGTGGGGCTCCACATCGCTGTCAATGTGGTGAAGCAGTCGACTGCCTCGGACACCATGGCCTTTCTTGCAGTAAGAGTGCAGGTCGGATAGCGCGGCACGCTAGCATTAATGATCTCATCCGTCGTGCTCTTGCTACCGCCGGGGTGCCAGCTGTATTAGAACCCACTGGCTTGGCACGCGTCGATGGCAAGAGACCAGATGGTATGACCATAATGCCATGGAAGTTGGGTAGGTCTTTGGTGTGGGACGCAACTTGCGTCGACATCCTTGCTGGGGTGGGCTGGGGCGGCTGCTGCAGGTGCTGAAAACCTCAAACGGCGCAAATACAATAATTTAATTGGTAATTATGTGTTTGCGCCGTTTGGGGTTGAAACACTAGGGCCTTGGGGTCCGAGTGCCCACCTAGTATTTCGGGAAATCGCCAAACGGTTGGTCGACTCTTCACGTGACCACCAGAATCAGCATTGCCATCCAACCTGGCAATGCTGCCAGCCTTCTGGGCACTTTTCCTGTTGACAGCGATGTGGACGAATTTTTCGACGTACTGTAACCTTTTTTTGATATTTGTAAAATACTTTTATTTCTTTTATAGAGTTAGTGTGTAAATAATGTAAATATTATGTGTCTAAGTTGAATTTGGTAAATAAAATAAAAAACCATTAAATACTTATCGCGATAATATGATTATATTGCAATCCTGTTTACAAGGTGACAGTTTTTCTGCTTGTCTGAGGAAGAAATACACTGCACTTAAATATTGCGTGAGTGGTGCACAATTAATGTCTCCTACTCCATTACTATCACAGACGGAGACATTTTTTCAAATAGCAAAGAGTACCGTACGACACTAAAAAATCAATCTTTTCCTTTCCCAAAGGTAATATTAACACAAACACTGAATACCACCCTAATGGATCTCTGTATAGAAGAACCATTAATTTTATTATTTGGGGAAACATGACGGCGCGTAAAACCCTTTCCCGCGCTCGCCGCCTGTTAATATAATGAAATCAAACGATGCTCGCTGATTCTGTTATTCAACCAAACAGTATTTTTGTGTGGCTGTGATCATTTAATTGTTGACCTCCATCACTGCACCTGAGCGCCGCTAATTTAAATTTGATTGTGTAAAGTCGAATAATAGCTTTGTGGGGTTTGAATTTGTTACTGTATGCATTATTAACTAGAATATGTAGGTATGTCCCATTGTACATTGTGTGTCTACGCATTATAAATGTAGGCTAAAGTGACGAATGATCTTCTTAACGCAAACGCTCTAGAAAACTTTTAACCTCTTACCACTGATTTCTTTATACGAACGTGGTGCACTTTTTCTCGATTATGCGGCATGTAGTACCTGAACCTACTTCATGATATGCGAATTTATCCATTAATTACAGAATGCCGCTACAGTTTTTCTCTTGGTCTGAACACTGGCACAAATCAAGAATCGGTCGTCGACTCTTATATTTTAGAACCAGGCCTGAGATAAATTGGATTAAATTTATTTTTGGATTGATTAAACATGTATTTTTGGTGTATGCTTTGTTGGTTGTCCTTAAATAAATAAATAATTCAAATCGTCGTTCAAGTACAAAAAGGATACGTCGACAATAATAATCCAACGAGGCCTCAATAATTTAGACCACTGCTGCAGCCATTGGATGCTGTACATTCGGGATGCTTTGCAAAATAATACAATTTAAACTTATCTATTAGACACAATCTTATTAAATCAGAAAATATTAATAAATAAATGCAAAAATATTAATAACACGATAGTCCAATATTGTTATTCACCTGCATTTTGTTTGAAAAATAAACTTGTGGAATCTGAGGTACCATATTACAACTATGTGCTCGACCCAGTTCCCAAGAAAGACCATGGTCTTTCTTGGGAACTGGGTCGACCACATAGTTAGTGCTGGGTCGAGCGCAGTTACTGATAGGACTGTTATCGCCAAAGAGCCTGATATAGTAGTGATAGACCGATCACCACACCGCGTAATGATGTTACCATCCCGCATGAAAAGAATCAGGAATCTTGTGTGCAATGAGTAACAAATGCTAAGAAAGAGTAGCAAATAAAATATCTCGATTTATTATTATCGACTGGTACACGAGGCTGTCGATATGTGGAATGTGAACTCTGTTATCATTTTACCGATTGTCGTTACGGCCAATGGCCAAGGGCAAAGGCCTCGACGCACATCTTCCACCGGTAGTTTGGATCCTGCTCCCGACACCGGCTGACCACATTTTTTCATAATATGTAAAAATTAGATAAATAAAGGAATGAATAGTATTTGAATTTAATTATACCACTGATATGAGGCCACATTTGACCAGGATTTCTTTATCATATCGGCAGCTTTCTCTCCAATCATGATAGCGGGCGCGTTCGTGTGCGCACATGTCGATCGCGGGATCACGCTGCTGTCCACCACCCGCAGCCCCTCCACTCCATACACCCGCAGTTCAGGATCCACCACAGCGTAAGGATCAGTATGGGGACCCATTCTACATGTTGCTATCTGATGATGTAGCGTAAACATCATGGTCCTAATCGCACACTCCCAATATTGGTCGGAACCAGGAACAACATTCCTGCACGTTGGATACTCCGGTAAGTATAGTCTAGGACTATATTTATTGAATGCTTCAGAATACCCCAGTCTAATGACATGTTTGACAGCTTCCAACATCGCAGCCATGTCCTGTGGCTCAGTCAAGTAGTTACCGTACAATTTTGGATGTGAAAAAGGATCCGTGTCTTTAAGCTCAAGGTAACCTTTGGATTTCGGGTGTGTCAACATTATGATGGCTGACCACGTATCTGTCCCGTACAAAGGTGAGTAGGCGTTGTCAAATATTTTTTTATTAAGTCTCCAACTTTCTCTGGTTACACCACCCGAATCATAAACGATAGAACCGCCCATACTTACTAACTCAATGTCTGGCACATTCTCTGGATCCTGTGATACCGATGTCTTGATGTAGCCTATTCCTTCAAGAGCTCCGTTTGTTGTAAGCGGTCCCTCTCCAAACTGTAACCACTGTATAAGATTACTTAATGTTGCGACTTTAGGCTCTAACAAACTGACGTTAGTTGTATTTAGACTGAAAATAACTCCAGGGAACGCGATGTGATCGTAAAGAACCCTACCAACTTGTAAATTTGCTAGAACGGGAATTCCCAGCGATTTTAAATGCTCCTTCGGTCCTATTCCCGAGAGCATGAGCAATTGGGGCGAAGCTATTGGGCCTGCGGATAAAATAATTTCCCTGCGGCAACGCACTGTGTGCTTGACTCCGTTCTTAACGTAGTGTACGGCGTACGCTCTCTTAGTCTGGGAATCGATGAGCACTTTGGTAGCTCTGGCGTCCGTAAGGATGTGCAGGTTACGGCGTTTTTTGTGAGGGTGGAGGAATGCTTTAGCAGCGCTCATTCGATGGCCTTTAGTCATAGTCGCTTGCGAGTAACCGAAGCCAAGTTGTTCTGGTGCATTGTAGTCAACGGTGGGGTGACCATTTTCCCTACCAGCTTTAAGGAACGCCTCAACTAATTCAGTCCTGAAAACGAAACATACCGTCAGATTCTCCCAAGTCTTAGTTTTAATTAAGTTAGAAACTTAGGATAGTTGAAATAAAAAAAATAATAACAGTTGGGAACTTACCTGAATGGAACATCCTCGACTGTTAGCGGACCATGACGGCCCCGGTGTGGTTCGTTCTTGTACTTTTTCAGACCCGACTTTTCAGATTTCATATAATAATGCAAAACTTCGTCGTAGTTCCTGTAGGCATTGGAAAAACTGTATCAAGAATCTAAATGGAAATCGAAGTCTCATACATAAGAACGATTTTACTCAAGATCATTGATTAAAAACTGAAACACGAATTACATTACGTACAAATGTAAAGTTAATTTATAAACATTTTTGGCTATCAAATTTAATTGTAGTATTTTTATTAGTTTTCCTGAGTTCTAACTGTACTTGCAGAATAGAAGGTTGGCTTAACGGGAATTAATACAGGCAAACTCAATTTGGCGGAATAAGACGTAATGTATAAAGATCAAAATAGTTATGAAACGGCACTTTTGTGATAGTATTTTGTTTAGTTGGCGTATCGGGGCAGTGATGTAACGGGATGTTGCCGTACCATCCATAGTTTCCATCAGCGGCAATCCTGTCCCAGTCCTCCGGGCGGCCCCTGGTGTACAGCATTAAGTTGATGACGCTGGTGCCACCCAGCGCCTTGCCTCGAGGCCAGTAGCAACGCTTGTCATAGCTTCCTGCAATGCAAAAGTAAAAATACTTGTATAAGAGGGGTGTCAAAGCGGGAATGTGTCATAGTATCACATGAGTGTTTTAATACCTAATTATGTACAGTTGCATACAAGGCTTTATCTACATCCATGATATGAATCCTCCATAAAAGGTTCTGAAACCATAGGGTGTTGTAGTGTTGTAAGAACTCTATGTAAATTCATGGAAAGTTTAATTGCTGAGTATTTAATACAAACAAACCATGTATAGGTTATAATAGAATTATTTATTTATTGTAATAATTATTCACATTTTGGATCGTACAATTATTAAAATGCACTTGAATATTTGCACCTTGTTAAATTACACACAGCGCCATCTAGCGCCACATTAAGCAACGAGGCTTGTGTCGTGGACACCAGATAGTTGATATACTACATAGATACTTTTTGTTTGTAAATACATACTTATTATACATATGAACATCCATGACTCTGAAACAAATGTCCATGCTCATCACACAAACATTTGCTCCTACCAGGATTCGAACCCGGGACCCAACGAACGTAAGGCAGCCTCACTACCGCTGCGCCATTCGGGTCGTCAAATATATTATATAATTATATTCACCACTTCATTATTTTTATTTTCTATCGAATTTGATTCGACACGTGGATTTTGTTGGCTAAAAAGTCATTAATGTAGCCTTCACGAACAAAAATGGCGGGATACGACGTGAATTCGAATTAACCTATAAGTTTTTTTTTATTACGGCGCTGCGGTAGTAAAACATGCGTGCATGACTTTTTTTAAATGAGTTGCATAATGAAATTTAGTACAACATTATAACACCCGTTTGGATGATATTATGGTTATTATGACACTGATTATTTTAATGTTGGCAATAAGCTATATATATCAGCTTCAGATACTTTATTAGAGGATTTATAGCATGGGTGTAGATAAATTAATATTTGAATGGCCTACATACAGGTCTGGCTTTCTGTGTATGTGAGTTTAAATGTTTGTAAACGCAACCATGATACAGGGGAAATTCCTAGTGAGAGGCAATGTTTTAAAAATAATACATTGTTATTGGCAAAGAAGACTACCTACTAGTCAGACAGTCTTTTGCTGGCTTTTTCATCGCTTTTTGGTTTGGCCTTTATTTACTGGCTGAATAATATGTTTACCAATTACCAAATATAATATTGTTTTCCTTTGTTTTCTAAATATTTGTTTCCCTTTTGTGTAAAGTCTACACTAATGAATGATAATGATGAGCTCCTAGTTTGGATGTCAGTGTTTACTCTACCTGTATGACCTTTAATTCATGCGTCCAAGTATTTCAGCAATGTTAAAGGTTTTTGTAGGATCAATAAAGATTTTTAGTTTTTACCTAAACAAACTCCTGATTGATACTGCATCGTATACGGCCACACGTAGTCAGTCAGCCGCATCGTGGACGCCAAAGCCGGCACATCAGTGGGCAGACTCTCTGGCTTCCCGGCCTCGATGACCAGCACCGTGGCTTTCGGTTTGTCTTCAGTTAGTCGAGAAGCTAGTACGGAACCCGCTGACCCACCCCCCACTATAACGTAGTCGTAATCGTCAAGCGGATACTTGTATCCTGGAAAAGAAGTCATAAATATGATTATGCCATATCAGAATACCAGCGCTGTGACATTTGTTTTATATGCTACAACACCATGCTGAGATATGGGCCTTTTGGCCTCATACAGGATCAATTTAAATGTATGTCTTACTTTTTATGTTTTTCTTGTTTACTTTTTACATTGTATTTTTTTGTATTGTTAGTTGGAATCATTTTGTTTTGTCTGTGCGGGACAAATAAATATTTTTTCTTTATTTATTTATTAGTAACGGTTCTATTGAAAGTATTTCGTAAGAAATAAAGGATAAAAAAAACGACAAATGTTTTTTTCTTAATAGGTACAGCCATGAACAAAAAGGTTCCCTATCCATTTGCATAAAATTTTAATACCTAATATAACTTGGCATACTTTTGTTACTCCTAATTATATTTTCGCATAATATTATTTACGTATAACAGCTTACGCATAATTTTTTTAAGCATAATTTCTCTAATCATAATAATGATTAAGCATAATATTCCGAAGCATAAATTCATTTACGCATAATGATATTAAAACATACTGTTTATAGGCATAACAAAGGCATAATTATGAACTCCTAAAATTTTAGACACTAATACACATTTTTATAATGCTGTAATTAAATTTGTAGGCAAGCAAGCATGCAGTATGCAAGCAAGCATGCAGCAAGCAAGCAAGCATGCAGCATGCAAGCAAGCATGCAGCATGCAAGCAAGCATGCATCATGCAATATGCAGCAGGCATGGTATCTGTCACGGCTCCGGCACTCCGGGGCTCCGGCGGTCCCACGCGAGCTTATCGTCGCAGATGTGTTTACTCACCACCGCAGCTTCGGCGGCGAGTGTTACAAACCCCTGCTCCTCAACTCGCGGGCCGCCTCGCCCCTCCGCGCCTACGCGATTCTAAATTACACTCTCGGGGTAGGACAGACAAGACTACGTAGAGTCGGTTTTGCAGCGATTCGTTTCGGTCACTAACTTTTATAAAACAACTTTATGAATTTTTAGTTTAAAATAAATACGTAAAAATAACTTAAATTTGATTCCGGTATTTATATTAATTTGTATGCCTAAATACTATTATGCTAATAGTCACTATGCCTAGTAACATTATGCAAAATTCAATTTATGCCAAAACAAATTAGCCTTCAAGATGATTATGCCAACATAAACAGTATGCCAAAAAAAAATTTGGCTACGTATTATTATGGCACAAATTATGCCAAAACTGTTATGCCAAACTATATTAGGAAAAAGAACATTATGCAAAAAGAAGGGATCCCGAACAAAAAATACCAATCCAAATAACCAATCAGAGAAATACGATCGCAATAAACAGCCAATATTGACTGAAGCCTAAATATTAATATAAGACTCTTTTAAACATGGGCTAGTTACCTTTGGGTAAAGGATACGGATCTCGCAATAAATCCAAAAAATCTTCCGAGCCAGTTAAATTGTAGTTAGAAATGATGTCCATTATCGTATTTAGTATTACCGCATCACTTTTAGAAAGATAGGACCGTAGCAGTCTTTCATTGCGATTTCCTCGTAACAGCTCTTCTAAAACCGCATTTAGACCTGAGTCCTTGCTGCCTTTCATTCCATTTTGGCTCAGTGTATGCGGCCATATTACCCGCCCTCTTCTGTAGTCTGTTTCGTCTTCGACGAATGCGAATTCTTCTTCTTCGTAATATTTACGGGCATGACACAATGATAGTGTTGATATAAGAAGTATAATAAGTATACATTCAAGCCTCATTGTGCCTGAAAAATATATAACGGTTAAGGACTTAGAAACGTAAAAGTGCAATAAAATGGATCAAGAACGAAATCTATCTTTGCTCTTCAATCTGTCATATGGTATGTATAGGTATGTGATAATTTTCATAGTTGTTGAGGGTGCTCTAATTGAATATGGGGCTCATAATCAAAAAATCTCATGAAACATCTGTTATTGTGTTAGATAACGCTAAGTCAAAATATAGTTACCTACTGAGGGTTTTTTAATTATCATTTTTTATACTTGCCATTTAAGTCCGAATCACTGGCCTGTATTTCTATTTTACTTTATATTTTCAAGAAAAAAATAACAGAATTTAACGTGTAGGCTCCTCAGAAGGTTCACCAGTGGCCCTTGGGCTGATATATTATGTCATAATAAAATATATAAACGCAACGAACCTTATAGTATCCCGAAATTGACTGATAAAGTAATTGTTAATGTTAATGTTTAAATATCTGTTATTTCATTGCCTTGCCTGCTGATAATGAGATTCAAGGGATTATTAAACTGTTGAACCCAACTAGGGTTACTCATCGAGATTTCTTGAAGCGGTACTCTCGAGAAATTTGGCCTCATTCGAGACGACAAAAAAGTAGTCGAGAACTCGACAAGTTGAGAAATCGCATCTTCATTGGAAGTTGCTACTTTTACAAACTAGATTAAGGTTCTTTTTATCGGGATAGTCGAACTGGTAGTATTTAAATAAATAAATAAAATAAAATAAATGTTATCCAGGATATCGAACACAAATACATTTATATAATGCCTTTCACGAATTGTGATCTAATTCTCGAATTTGAAGATATTTATTGTAAAAATTTAGTTATTATTCCGAGATTCAGAGTGGAGATTAGCCGTGTGGTATCCGGCAGAGTAAAATAGAACCAACCCATTACACTCACGGGTGTCGTATAAGGCGACTAATGTCTAAGGCAGAACACCTTGCGCCTCCGTACACCAGAGAATGGGCAGCAGCGTTTTCTGTTAGTCTTTCATCACTGCGATCTCCAATCCGCCTGCCAAGCGTGGAGATTACGGCAAATTCCTCCCATCATGGGAGACTTATGTCCAGCAGTGGACGTTATGGGCTGTTGTAGTATTCCGAGATTAAAAGTTCTACTAATGAATGAAATGTAAATTCAATATAAAACGCTTCCCATATAAAAGTTCAATATCTACTCGACCTAAATAAATGGGCCACCTAACCATTTTTTTCGCGATTTCAGTCTGATTTTCTGTATGACACCATTAAATATGAGCACACCTTTTTAGTACACGCCGTACATATGATGTCAAAACTGTGATTTAAAAAAAAACTCGACAACTCGAGAAGTCTCGAGAAGTTCTTTTTGGGAATTCTCGGGACTCGAGTAACAAATAAGTCGATAAATTAGAAACCCTAAACACAACAGATTATCGCACGATTACAAATGGTGTTTACTTCAGTTTAGATGATTGAACAATTGGTTGATTAATTTAATTACTACTAAGTTAGCCATATTCTAAATCTACTTCTTAAGGCTTCGGTCTGAGTGTGCCAAATTAGAAAATACACTGCAAAAACAATCAGAAATCATGTGTGTGGGGAGCTCCCCTTTGACATACTGGTCTTATGCTAAATATGCTCTACGTTGTCCGTATAAAATATTCGCATTTGTATTATCATTAATTTTATAATAAGGCACCATTTCCCACGCGTGTCGAATGCATCCCATCTATAGATATTTGTCTGATGAATGGATAATTGTTAAGCTGATCCGCAGTAACCCGATGGTTATCTGTTTACGACCTGTCGAGTCCTATCGCTAGACTAGTAACGAGTCGGTCTACCGAAAGATCGTAAATGAAAACAAGTAAATGTAATAAAGCAACACTCCCCAAGGTATAGAACAAGATGGATGAGTGGTCTAGCAGAAGGATAAAACCTACTTATTTCGCATAATTTAACAAAAAAAATGGTTACATTAACTTTACTCATAAAAACATTATAAACCTGCGCGAATATTTCGATGGGCTGTCAATTTTCCTAGACTGGGCCCTTAACATAAACGGGTTAAACAATAATTACATATCGATCGTTCGATAATCGGTAAAGAACGCTGCCGCTGGAGTTAAAATGTATGATTTCCGACGGAAACTAAAACAATTATGTATGTGATTAATTTGTATCTAAGGTATTAACGTAATATTATTCGAACTTCATAATCTAGTACACAGCAATTTATTTATAGCCTTATTTCTCGATGGATGGACTGTGTAAAGAATGATATGGCAAGAAAAAAAGATGTCTGATGAGATGACGAGTAGTAGAGAAGTAATGTGGAAGAAGACATGCTGCGCCGACCCCAAATGAGTTAATGAGAGACAAGATAATGATGATGATTTTAAACAATCTTACACTAGTTTTACTTCATCTATTACACTAAGTTTATATTTATTAATTTGATACTGGTAAATCTAGATAGTCTTGCTTAGGCCTTTTCTTTTTTTTTTTTTCGGATGGGAAATCATCAAATAACTTTTCCCGCTCTGGGTGGAACAGGAGGGAGTGTCAGACTTTTACTGACTAAAACCCATCCATGTTCCTTCATCGCCCTTTGTGTTCCGGGGCCACGGTATTTCTTTCGAACAGTCCCGCAACCCCGGCAGGCATCGGTCCTTGCGGACTCCTTCCTTTTTGCTGACTCTCTTTGAGGCGCGCGTGGAACACGGACGTGCCGTCGACAAGGCCTATCGTCATGAGACGGACGGACGGCGAGCTAGCCCATAGCCCACCGTCCACAGGCCCGCGCCTACGGTGGCCGGGGGCCACATGGTGGCTCCCGACGCCCGGGGCGTCTCCCGCGGCGGCCGGGACGCTGTGAGGTTCTCTCCCTCTCACGTTCCGCCACCTCCTTCTCTAGCATTACTGGTTCGCAGAAGGAGGTGACGGCGTCCCATTCCGTCTCGCTCCGGACCATGGCTTGCACCAGGGCCGGACGCGAGAGGTCGCCGCCGCCAATCGAGGACACGGTGGTGCTCCGCCCACGCGGGGCACACCTCCACTGTGTCGTCCGGTCGATCCTCGCAGTGGAAACACCCGGGCGTTTCCTCCCGCCCGATTCGGTGCAGGAACCTCCCGAAACAACCGTCAGGCGGAAGGTGAGGACGCCGTGGCGTCTCTCAAACCACTCCTCAAAGAGGGGACTAACCGCCACTATTGTATTGCTTAGGCCTCCCCTAGAGTTTTCCACTGTTTACTGTTATTCACTTGCCTTATCCAAGCAGTACCCGCCGTTCTTATATCTGATGATAGTACCGTATTTTATTGATTTATGTGAAGAAAAAATTACGTGCATATTCCCTATTTTGAGAATTAAACAATATCTATAAACAAGGGCTGCAGACAGTGGTGTTACCCCCCCCCCCACCCTCACCCCTCCCCGATACATCGGCCAATTACATAGACACCAACCTAACTGCGGCCGAATACAAAAATTGACGAGTTATTCGGTCGCTCGTATTCCTCATTTCGGTTTGTATGAATTGAAAGAGCCATAAATATCCGAGAATATCTTAAAATTTTTGTTTTTGCTTCGCTCGCTACTGCATTCTCTTGACTCTCCAATACTTTTCTACATTACTGCACCCACAAAGTGCACACAGTGCTACATAACTCCTGTTTCTGTGGAAGAAAGCCTAACCTATCCCTGATGGAGCGCAGGGTGGAGACATTTCTCAGACAGCAACACTAAAAAATAAATATATTTCTTTCCAAAGGTAATATTAACACAAACACTGAATACCCACCCTAATGGATCTCTGTATAGAAGAACCATTAATTTTATTATTTGGGGAAACATGACGGCGCGTAAAACCCTTTCCCGCGCTCGCCGCCTGTTAATATAATGAAATCAAACGATGCTCGCTGATTTTGTTATTCAACCAAACCGTAATTTTGTATAACTGTGACCATTTTTAATTGTTGACATTCATCACTGCACATGAGTGCTACTTATTTGATTGTGTAAAGTCGTTTATTAGCTTTGTGCATGGGGTTTGAATTTGTTATATGTGTTACGTATGTGCCATTGTAAATTGTGTGAATACGGTATTATATTTAACGAGTACTCTCTGACCACTGACGTCTTTTAAACGAACGTGGCACACTTTTCTGGATAAATCAGATTCCGCATATTATTTCTTCAAATATCCAATAAGACTACCCGTTCTTCGAAACTAGAATTCGATAAGTAATTATAGAACGTCGTTGAAGTTTTTCTCGTGGTCTGTAACAGGCCACCTGAATCAGTCGTCGACTCTGTTATTTTAGAACCAGCCCTAGGATAAATTGATTATTGAAATCGTCATCCAAATAAAAATAAGAATACCTCAATATTAAGAACTGCTGCAACCATTTGGGATGTTAAATTAATAAAATAGAACACAGTTTAGACTTTACACTTATCTATTAGGCACAATCTTAATCAATCAGTACAACAATATTAATAACTTACGATAATAAATGCGAAAGTTTGTAAAGATGGATGTTTGTTACTCTTTCACACAAAAACTAATGCATCGCACACGTCATGTAGTTTATAACCTGAATAAAGACATAGGATATTTTAGTTCCCGGTAGTGCGATCCCGTGGTATACATACACGAGGGCGTAGCCGCGGGCATAACCTAGTTAGGTAATTGACAAAAATTTAACTTAACCATATCACTGATATGAGACCACATTTAACCAGGTTTTCTTGATCATATCGGCAGCCTTCTCCCCAATCATGATAGCGGGCGCGTTTGTGTGCGCGTTAGTCGGTCGCGGGATCACGCTGCTGTCCACCACCCGCAGCCCCTCCACTCCATACACCCGCAGTTCAGGATCCACCACAGCGTAAGGATCAGTATGGGGACCCATTCTACATGTTGCTATTTGATGATGTAGCGTTACCACCATGGTCCTAATCGCACACTCCCAATATTGGTCGGAACCAGGAACTAAATTCAGACATGCTGGATACTCCGGTAAGTATAGTCTAGGACTATATTTACTAAATGCTGCGGAATTGCCGAGTCTAATGACATGTTTGATGGCTTCTAATATCGCTGACATGTCTTGTGGCTCAGTCAAGTAGTTACCGTACATTTTCGGATGTGAAAAAGGATCCGTGTCTTTAAGCTCAAGGTAACCTTTGGATTTCGGCTGCGTTAGCATTATGATACCTGACCATGTATCCGTGCCGTACAAAGGTGAGTAGGCGTTGTCAAATATTTTTTTAGTAAGTCTCCAACTTTCCCTGAGTGCACCTCCCGAATCTAAAACGAGGGAACCGCCCATACTTAATAACTCAACGTCTGGCACATTCTCTGGATCCTGTGATACTGATGTCTTGATATAGCCAATGCCTTCAACAGCTCCGGTCGTTGTTAACAGTCCCTCCCCAAACTGTAACCACTGGATAAGATTACTTAATGTTGCGACTTTGGGCTCTAACAAGCTGGCGTTAGTTGTATTTAATTTGAAAATAACTCCAGGGAACGCGATATGGTCGTAAAGAACCCTTCCAACTTGTAAATTTGCTAGAACGGGAATTCCCAGCGATTTTAAATGCTCCTCCGGACCTATTCCTGAGAGCATGAGCAATTGTGGTGAAGCTATTGGGCCTGCGGATAAAATAATTTCCCTGCGGCAACGCACTGTGTGCTTGACTCCGTTCTTAACGTATTGTACGGCGTACGCTCTCTTAGTCTGGGGATCGATGAGCACTTTGGTAACTCTGGCGTCCGTGAGGATGTGCAGGTTACGGCGTTTCTTGTGAGGGTGGAGGAATGCTTTAGCAGCGCTCATTCGATGACCTTTATTGAGAGTCGCTTGCGTGTAACCGAAGCCAAGTTGGTCTGGTGCATTGTAATCGATGGTGGGGTGTCCATTTTCTCTACCAGCTTCAAGGAATGCTTCAATGAGTCCAGTCCTGAAAACGAAACATCTCGTCAGATTCTCCCAAGTCTTAGTTTTAATTAAGTTACAAACTTTGGATAGTTGAAATTAATAACAGTTGGGAACTTACCTAAATGGAACATTCTCGACTGTTAGCGGGCCATCACGGCCTCGGTATGGTTCGTTCTTGTACTTTTTCAGTTCACATTTTTCAGATTTTATATAATACTGCAAAACTTCGTCGTAGTTCCTGTACACATTCGAAAAATAGTATTAAAACAAAATGGAAATCGAAGTCTCGTAATAGTCGTGACAATATTTTACTCTAGAATCTTGATTAAAAGCTGTCATAATATGAATTACATTATGCAAAAATTAAAATAGATCTCATCATCTGCCTAGCCTTTTCCCAAGTTTTATTGGGGTCGGCTTCCAGTCTAACCGGATGCAGCTGAATACCAGTACTTTACATAGAGCGACTGCCTATCTGACCTCCACAACCCAGTTAGTACTGGGTAAAACGATACCCCTTGGTAAGACTGTTATTTGTCAGACTTTTTGGGCCACTGACTACCTGTTACGACTGTCAAAGATCACAAATGACAGCCGGGACCAACTGCTTAACGTGCTTTCCGAGGCACGGAGGAAACTCGGTATGTAATGGGTGGTCACCCATCCACAGACCAACCTAGGCAAGCACGGCTTAACCTAAAGATCGACCCGAGCGGCTGTTATTATTTAGCCACGAGCTCCTCCTTTGTTAACTTAATTAATAAACATTTTGGCCATCAAGTTAAAAAAAATGTCTAACAAATTGACTATCTATGATTGGAAACGTGGTTATCCTTGGAATATTAATTCCATAAAAACGCAGAAGCGATCACTGATTCAAATAACGTATAAAAAATCTGATTCAATGATATTCGATTATAACGGTTTGCAACCGCGAAGTTAGCTAGGGCATTAATTGAATAGAATAATGTACGAAACAGAACAATTTAAAGTGATTCGCAAATATTGAAAGTAGTTTGAGGAATTTTTTTTTTTTTTTTTTTTAGATGGGACCACTCGCAGACACAACACGTTAAGGTTGTCAAACTGCTTAACCGGACTATCCTGTGGTGGCCAAAAATTACTTTAAGGCCCCCAGCCAGGGCTTATAAACTATGGATTTTCGTTAAATGAGCGACACTAAGGGCACCCCCTGTGGGGTTCGGGCCTCGGCTTAGTGCGTCATTGAGGGAGGGCAGCAAGGGTGGCTGGGTCAGATTATTATTTGGGGAATTTAAAGCTACATGCTCAGCGGCGCGGGCTGGCTCGTCGAGCAAGGGTCGGTCGGTGATGTTACAGGGGGGTCGCGTTCGCGGTACGTCACGGCGGCGTGGTCGGTTACGGATTCGCGGTTTGTATTTGTGTTTGCGTAGAGTGCTACTTTCCCTACAGCTTTCTTGAATGAGGGTTGTGGGGTCATCGGGGATGAGTAGTGTATGCCTAGGACGGCGAATCTTAGAGATTTTAGATGGGGCATAGTGGGCGGCTGAACGAATCAAGGGGTTGGTGTGCTTCTCGGCCTTATCAAAGAAACTCTTAGAGAGACGTTTCATGAACTGTTGAATGGTTGGGATTTTGAGATCTACATGAAGTTGCTCGTTCCTAAGGTACCACGGTGAGCCCGTGGCCCTTCGGAGAAAACGGTTTTGGAGGGTCTGCATCCTGTGGATTAGGTAGGGTTTTGAGTGCAGTGCGCGAACACGGGGCACGCGTATGTCATGATAGGCCGAATGCACGCGGTGTAGATACGCAATTTGCACTTAAGTGACAATTTGCTGCGTGCATTCAGCACATAGTGGAGCCTACTGAGAGCGAAGGCGGCACGCGAGCGTACCGTCTTTATGTGAGTTTGAGGAATATTGTAAATAATATACATATAACATAACAGAATATCAGACCTGTATTGCCCGAAGGATTAGCTACACAATTTATTTGAAGAAGTTTTCAAATAATAATATTTTCTATCATTTAGACTTAATTTAATGTGGGAAGTTTCAGTTCAATGATATTTACAATTATGAATGTCACCTCAGTAGATCGCATCCGAGCAAAGTAGGGGAACGTCGCTAGTCATTAAATAATATTGATTGGGTCTAAATATACGAGAGAAAAGGTAGATACGTGCATATGCTTATATCTCACTGCAGCAAGTTATATTGAGAATCTAAGCTCTGTGTCATTAACCCGCTGGTCCGACCGCTTTAATTCAGGCAATATATTTCGGATTTGTGCCTGGTTGATGGCAAAAGGCGTTCTCCTCGCCCCTTTTTAAATGGGACTTGAACATAACTGGCGAAATATAAGCGTACTATTAGGTACACTTCGGCCTAACCCTTCGGGGAATACAGGCGTGATGTTATTTTATGTAGTACCCATTTTCTATACACAGTGAATAGTTTTATTTTGGGGTGGAATCTGCATAAGTGAAACTATATTTTTGGCCATTAACATTGATATGCAACTTTCACACCTGTCACGTACAATTTTTTGCTCGATTGAGCTCTACAATCAGTCTGTTTTGAGTCTTATTGATGAGAATATTTGTACTATGGTTCTAGCAGTCGGTTTCAAAAGTAAGTACTCATTTTTTTAATGTGCATATATAATATAATATATGGCTAGGACCTAGGTAGGTACATGATGCATGTAGTCTTAGGAACAATGGTTAGTTGTTTTTTTCTGGACATGTGCGGTAGCTGACTTCGAAAATCTGTTGGACCGTACCGTACCGTCTAACTTTTAACAGGCTAGGTGCCTTCACTTTGGTATGTCCCAGGGGAACCTAAACTTTATGGAACTTCTCGACGAAGAATCGGCTTTAGACAGTCAGAAAAGCTTTATGCCCGTGCAATAAAGGAGAAAATGACTCCTTGCTTTGGTTTGGACGACGCGACTTGACAACGCGCCGTACAATACGACAAAAGTGACGGTGGAGTGGTACGTTATCGAATCAGTGTGGTCTCTCGTTTCTTAGAGACAATAGTTTTGTAAAGGACAGTTATTTGTCCTTACCATCCATAGTTTCCATCAGCGGCGATCCTGTCCCAGTCCTGCGGACGGCCCCTGGTGTACAGCATGTAGTTGATGACGCTGGTGCCTCCCAGCGCCTTCCCTCGGGGCCAGTAACAACGCTCGTCATAGCTTCCTGCAATTTAAAATAAGGACTAATTAAAAAAAAAAAATCGTCAAAGATGGTACAGGTCAGCCAGTCTCTTTAAGAACTAAGTACTTTGCTCGCTGGCTTATGTATTTACTTATCAACAAAAATCCATTCAGCATACCCACTGCTGTAACCAGACCTGTCCCATGCAGCGCTACCATTTTTACTTCGGTATGATGAGTTGGTACTGTATTGTGTAGACCGTAGCTTTTCATCATCATCCGAACATGGTTCATCATCAGCCTAGCCTTTTCCCAACTGTGCTGGGATCGGCGTCCAGTCTAACCGGATGCAGCTAAATACCAGTACTTTACATGGAGCGACTGCCTATCTGACCTCCACAACCCAGTTAGTACTGGGAAATACGATACCCCTTGGTGAGACATCAGAACATGGTGACATATAATTATATAACTCATTTAGTATAAACATGTCTTTTTGTCACGGTAAAAGTCAGACCGTTTAACAAGTTCAGGTTAGTGACCTCGGTGTTAAAAAACGAAAGTTTAATTAAGTTTATTGCTACAATTATAGCATTAAAATATTAAGGTATGAGTCAGTAAAAACATAAAGTTTATGTACCTACCTAATAGCTCAGTTTAATGTATTGTTTTGTTATTTTGTATGGTAGAAGGCTGGCATATTATTGGTTAAAGTATCTTCACTGACATCCAACGTGGTAATGCTGAAAGCCTTCATTGCATTTTTCACATACATATATTTTTACACATTTTTGATGCCCTCCGATTCTTACCCCTTTTGATATTATTTTTTGTATTTGGCCTATACTGGTGTCGATTCTGTTGTGCACAAACTAAACTTAATTTACGCTATTGCTATCTTTTACTAAAAGGCAGTGCGAGAAAAGGACGGCTATAGCTATGAACTAAGTTAGAGATGTCAAACTAGTTTATGCCTTGCGCTTCACCGTGTTTTAAGTCGACATGTTTTTACGTACACCCTTCATTTGTATGGAAATATTAGTTCGAAATAAATTTGACAGCTCTAAATTACGTCCGTCTCTTTCTCGTTTTATTAGAGAGAAAAAGATAGCAATAGCTTAAATTAAGTTTAGTTTGTGCACAACAGAATCGACACCATTGTCTCATTGCTGGGCAAAGGCCTCCCCCAATTCCTTCCATGTGCTCTTATCCCAGGCCTCTTCGGATCAGCCCTCACGGCTCACGGTACGCGTCCAGATCGTCTCCCCACCTCTTTCTGGACCGGCCTCGGCGGCGCCGTCCATCATCCGGTAACCATTGTGTGAAGATTTTTGGCCAGCGATCATCGTGCATGCGGCTGACGTTACCCGCCCAATCCCATCATCAGCCTATTAATGTACCCGCTGCTGGGACACAGGCTTCCTCTCTATGAGAGGGAATAGGCTATATAATCCACCATGCGGGCCCAGGGCGGATTGGTAGATAAAATAAAATAAATAAATAAATATCACTGGACATTACACACAGCGCCATCTAGTGCCACACTAAGCAACGAGGCTTGTGTCGTGGATACCAGATAGTTGAATAATACATAGATACTTTTTGTTAGTAAATATATACTTATTCTACATATAAACATCCATGACTCGGAAACAAATGTCGATGCTCATCGCACAAACATTTGCTCCTACCGGGATTCGAACCCGGGACCTCAAGAACGAAAGGCAGCCTCACTACCGCTGCGCCGTTCGGGATGTCACATGTCTTCGAATTTTTTGGTTCTAAGACATGCCGGTTTCCTCACGATGTTTTCCTTCACCGTTCGAGAGCAGTGGTGATGAAATAAATTACACAAAGTAATGCGCCTGTCTGGGTTCGAACCCACGACTTACTGTTCGTAAGTCGGGGCCGCCAACACTAGGCCACCGCTGCTCTCAATCCCCAAACCCATTTTAGCCTATTTGATGCATTTGCATATTTTTATTTTGAGTCTGTTTATTAAATAGATTGTTGTAATTATGTAAGCTGTTGTTATTCGTTTAATATAGTAAACAAAATAAATTGAGCATTATTTCACAATTTGGGACTAAGGTTATTTTATAAATTAAAATGTGGGATCCTTAACCAGTTTGTGTTTCTTTGTGGTAGGTACTAATAAACCCTATTAGCATAATTATAGAATTTTATAGTTAAGAAATACAACATATTAGTGTAAACATGCAGACAATGACACTCAAGAGCACTTCCTCATTCCGTATCACATAATATGCAAGTATATTCTTTAAAGCTATTTTACTGGCTATATTATTTACAATGTGTAATAAAAAAAAAGCCTCCACGTGAAACGGTAATAGCCGCTCGTCCAGCGCACCCAACAAAGTCAGCCGGACTTTACCCAGGGATCAAGGTGGCAATACCAAGAGGGTAGATGTAACGCAAATTTAGTAATGTAGGGACACCTCGGCGAAGCGGGTTAAGAATTCAGATGTGGAACCTCATCGTAGACCAATCTTTCCGTCTCCTGCGCTGAAAGCTACAGTTAGGGTGAAGCCAAATGAGCATAATTTTGTGAGTCACTTAAATTCGGTTTCATACATAGCTGGGCGCATTTTACGTCGTCACGTGACTCAAACCAGACACGTATGAAAATTACACGACTTATAACTCATAATTAGGTTCGTTTGGCCTCACCCTTAAAGCGACTTGTGCGCCACTATCGACGATGACGGGGAAGTGGCGAAGTATTCGCCAGAAAAAGAAAAATAGTACCTACCATTGATACGAAAAATAAAGAAGAGAGTCGTGAGCTAGTATTCTACTAATCTTCTACAGTTTGTGCCGAGTGCCGACACGAGAGAGGTATGTTACTGGCAATTTGGCAGTTCACTCTGATTTGAAGATAAAACATATCAGATTGAATTACAATTGTATAACAATGCTAGTAAACTTCAAGGATAACGACCCTTTGCGTTAATTTACCAAATCCGTTTTTGACCCCGTGCTCATTAAGTAATTTAATAAAATATTATTAATATTTTCTGGCCATGTCTGCCGTATGCCCGACGAGCTGTGGGCCAAAATAACTAAGATGTGGAGCCCTGATACAGCCAGAAAGCGACGCGGTAGACCTCGCAGGAGATGGTGGGACGAGCTGGACAAAACCAACGACTAGTAGCCCACATTGGCCCTGGATCGAAGAATTTGGAAGTCATGGGGAGAGGCCTTTGCCCAGCAGTGGGATGACACAGGCTAATAGTAACAGTAACAGTATATTTTCTTGTTTATGTTAAACTAAAATTGGTTACATATTTTTAATTGCGTACGTCTTTTGGAAGCTGTTTGATTGGTTTCATATGACTTTCACTCACTCAAAAATCAAAGCGCACACTTCACTTTGTTGACTTACCTAAACAAATGCCAGGTTGATGCTCCATAACGTAAGGCCACACGTAGTCAGTCAGCTGCATCGTGGACACCAAAGCCGGCACATCGTTAAGCAGACTCTCTGGCTTCCCGGCCTCGATGACCAGCACCGTAGCTTTGGGCTTGTCTTCAGTTAGTCGAGAAGCTAGTACGGAACCCGCTGACCCACCCCCCACGATAACGTAGTCGTATTCGTCAAGTGGATACTTATATCCTGGAAAAGAAGTCGGTTTAGTTCAGTCAAGTTATTATCGATTTTATTGAAACTATTTCGTCAGCAATAAAGGATAATAAAATTGGTAAAAATTGTGTAAGGAATCTTTGTTCGTCGCGTTGTAAGTATCAATGATGTCATAGGAGAGACACGAGCAATAATATCGGATCTAATCAGATCGACAGTACACGAAAAAGATGGCGGGACGACTTGAATGTCTTCCTTAGGAGCTAGCAGTAGTGGGCTGCAGGACTGTTCGAAAGAGATACCGTGGCCCCGGAATACAAATGGCGATGAAGGAACATGGATGGATGGGTTTTAGTCAGTAAGGCTGACACTCCTTCCTGCTCCGCCCAGAGCGAGAGGAGCCATTTGATGATTTCCAATCCGAAAAAAAAAAAAAGAGTTAGCAGTAGTTCCAAGAACTGGTGAAAAACAGGGATAGATGGAGAGAATGGGCCGTTGTCCAGCAAATCCAATCCTAATTATGGTCCAAATTAACGGCTAGCATTCATTGAAATGGAATTGTTATGAATGCAGTGTTACAAAACATTTTAAAAGCTCCCAGAATTTATAAAAATATGAATGAAGTTTTTTTCGATCTTGATAGATTAACTTAAATGAAAAAATGCGATAAGTATTAGTCGGTCTAAGGAATCTTTTTTAAGCGTCAAGTTTCTGTCACAACCTTCAAGAAAACAATGATGTAATTAAAACTTTAGATCTGACTGTAAAAATAAAACAACGAAAACAATGAGATACACTAGCCGATAATTTTGGCGATACATTACAAAACTATGGTCTCAAATTATCAGATGTTAATACAAAGCATCTAGGTTTTTTTAATACACGTGTTACCTTTGGGTAGAGGATACGGATCTCGCAAGAAATCCAAAGGATCTTTCGTGTCAGTTGGTTGGTAGTTAGAGATGATGTCCTTCATCGTATTTGCTAGTGCATCTACACTTTTCGAATGATAAGACCAAGGCAGGAAACGCCTTTGTCTCTCGTTGTCATTTCCTTGTAACAGCTCTTCTATATCCGCCTTTAGACCTGACTCCTTGCTGCCTTCCGTTCCATTTTGCTTCAGTGGATATGGCCATAGTATCCGCCCTTCTCTGTAATCTGTTTCGTCTTCGACAGAGGCGAATTCTTCATCGAAACGGGCATGAGTCAACGATAGTGTTGATATAATGAGAATAACAAGTGTATATTCTAGCCTCATTGTGCCTGAAAAATAAAAAAAAACAGTTAAGGAAATAGAAACGAAAAAAGTGGAATAAAATGGGTCAAGCACGAAAGCTATTATGTTCGTAAATCTGTCATATCTAAGTGATAATTCGTGAACTGTTTTAATTTGACCGCAAGTTTCATTTACCAATTTTTTTAAGTCCGGTCAGCTACGTTAGCCATCACTGGTCAATTCGAAAATAAAATTAGGTACTAAAAATACATATGTACCACATATCTGGTAAAATGACTACGAAGACACATCAAAATAATATACCTACAAACGAAAGTAAAACGAAAAAAAATGACACAATTTCCATAAAACGGCAATAAAATACATTACAGTTTGAATAACTTTGACATAATACGTTGACCGTGCGTTTTGACTTTTTTTACAATGTAAATGTCGCAGCCAATTCGTATAACACGGCGTTTTACATAATGGCGCACTGGATTGAAAAACGCCGCCGTTATGTAATACGGCGTTCTCACGTTCAGCCGGATTACAATGCCGAAATAAAGTACACCGCATTGAATGAGCCCTTCGCGGTTGTCAAAGCGGCGTTATAACGTGCCGCTGTTATACAAACAGGCGCATCGTCAATACGCCGCTTTGAAAGTTTTAGTTCCATTTATCGCCGCAAGTGGCGCTGCATGATCATAACAAGAAACATGCCGTCGCAATCGACAACAATCACAACACAATCAGAGAATTACGTGGCAAAAAAAGAAAAAAAAAAGGGGATTATTATGGGGGAAAATTTTTCAATATGTTTGCAATAGGACGCAGCGTTTTGGAGATATAAGCAAGTTTAGAACCTGCTACGACTCTATGACGCGCGCTCGCTACACTCGCATTTTACATTACACACCCATTTTCTGTCACAAATGTCGTCGTCGCTCCGCCGGCCTTCGGCGTACGCTCCTCATGCCAGCTAGCAAGACGAGTAGGACAATTTTAGTAGGTTATTTGAAGTATTGGAATTGCTGACAATACGGCTAAACGTTGGACGCCGCTTTGTCGAACGTATCGCCCGCCACCACAATCCGACTGAACGTGAGGACGCCGTACATAACTGCGTCGTTTTTCAATCCGGCGCGCCATTATTTAAAACGGCGTGTTAAACGAATTCGCTGCCACATATATAAATCGCAGCTAATTCGTACAACACGCCGTTAAAGGAGTGACGACGACATTTGTGACAGAAAATGGGTGTGTAATGTTAAATGCGAAAGAAGCGTCATGGAGTGGTAGCTGGTTCTAAACTTGTTTATGTCTCGAAAACGGTGCGTCCTATCACAAAAATAATGAAAAATTTTCCCCCTTAATAATTCTCAACAGTAAAACACAAGCAAGTGTAACAATGAAGAAAGGAATCATAATCCCCATAATGACTGGTCGACTTACAAGAAGGACAGCAATAATTATTATGTAAATTAGGATTCCTAAGGGAACATGAAAGAATGACCCAACCGTCAGCATGCCATCTGAGAATTAATCAGCAATTTGCTAGACATTTGTTGTAGATATGGACAACACTCTTCGCTACTATTAATTATTAGGTAGTGCATGAACAACAATAAAAACTTTGACGATGTTTGTGCTAAATTGCAAACACACGGTTGGTTGACACGATAGGATCCTAAAATGCCATTTATCGGTCACGCGTGTGGCTGGTGTGGCAGAATGATGAAAACTACAACCATACCAATCGCGATGGTGAAAGATACGGGATAATATCCACGCATGATATGAATAAACAAGATCCGGATAGAGGAACGAAGAATGTTTGATAACAACATGTTTTCACATTCATTTTAAAAATCCTACGAAGCATTTGTTATTGTGTTAGAAAACTGATACTATGTAAGTAGATTATTTCCGTGAGATTTGTTTTGCTGACTTAAAATAAAGTGGCTTTTATAAACCATTTTATACTTGGTATTTTTTTGGAAAGGCAAAGTAACAACATTGAATGTGTAGGCTCCTCGAAGGTCCACCAGTGGACCTTTTGTTGATATGTTATGACACAATAGAATATACATATTATCGCAACGAACCTTAAAACTTCCTGAGATTGACTGATAAACTCATTGTTAATGTATTTTTTTTTTATATTTTTTAGTTCATGTTAACCTGCTGACAATGAGATTCAGGGGATAATTAAACTGTTGAAAACAACAGATTATCTCACGGTTACAGATGATGTTTATTTCCGTTTATTAAAAATTGTCAATAACTTTAATATAAATGCTTAGTTGTCAACTCTACGTCCTTAACATAATCGGTCAAACAAAAATAAAGTTAGATTATATTGTTACGAACGTTCGTGAAAATTTAAGATTTTCGACGGAAAATAAAACAATTATGGGTTTTTCTAGATGTCGTATTATTTGGAATTTCATAATCTACTACATGACTGAAAAAACATTTTAAAATATTTGAAGGTATTTGGTTTAATGGTAGTAGGACAGTGTTCGATGTTCATTAGGAATTCAGTATACAATGAACAGATACTACACTGAAACTGAAAGCCGCAATATTCTTGTTACAATCGTGAAGAACAAAACGAATTGTTGTTTTCATAATTTATAAACTTTGGCAGACTTTAGACGGAAATATCGATCGATCTCTATGTATACAGAGTGTAAAAGACCTCATCACGAAGCCGTCAACCAAGCATTCTATACATCAAACTAAGTAACTTTTCGCAAAAATTACTGGGAAACGAGTTTTTTTTTGGGATATATAATTATGTTTTGTGATAGAACTCAATGTAACGCACTCAAAACATTGTGCTGACGGATGGATTGAATAGTACGGGGGTCGTGGAGGTGTTTAAAGTAAAAATCTTACATTAAAAACTTGTATAAAAAAAAAAAGTTATCAAAAAGTTGGAACTTTGACTCCCAATATCTCCGTAACTATAAGGTTCCCAGGTATGGTGTAGAACAAAAAAAATATCGAATGACGAGGAGAACAAGTGCTTTTCGGCTTCGTTAAGAGGTGTTTTACACCCTTTATTAAAATTAAGTTAAACTGCAAGTGGTTACTTGGTTATGCACTTCAAGCGTTAACAAGTTAAATGAACCGGTTCAATTAATTACTACAATACACAGTTGTTAACTTTGCACTTTACCGAGCTTTTTTGAACAGCGGTTAAAGTTAGATGGCATGTTTGAATAAATAAGTCACAGCGTTCAATTTGCGGTAAAAAGTTTTAAAATAAGTTCAGTAAGTACTAATGGATTTTTAAATAGTTTTCGAATTTTAAGCACAGAATACTTAATAATTTAAATATAATACAGCGATAAGTTTCAATGTTATTGCCAAAATAATATTAAAAGCTGTTTAAACCATGACTATTTTTTCACGCGGAAATAATTATAAAAGCCGAAGTTCTTGATTCTGATCGGAAATAAAAATAAATGCGTCACTCACCTTAAAATTATGAACTAACTAAAATAAATATAATTTTCTGAATTCCTTAATGTTGTGTGACCCCACGTCCTGCCACTGCAGTGAATGGTCAAGAAATGATAGTGGAGCATTCCTCGGAGTCGCAAGAGTAAGCGTATGCGCACTCGCGAGCTCGCCTTGACCGCGCACTTGAATTTACCGCTAGTTCGACATAATGACCAATATCAACAAGAACTCAAGCATTTGCCAAAATCCTTAAAACGGGTACAGTTTGATTTCAAACCGTGTTCGTGGTGTTCGACTGTTCGTTTTAAACTTTGCATTGTAGCTGTTGATTATAAAATAAATAAGGCATGTTATGTAGTTGAAAACAAAGCGTTTGCGTTATTTACTCAAAATAGTTACCGGTATTCACGAGATTGTGACAACGAATCAACGAAAGGATGTTTCAAGATTTTTTAAATAATGCTCATTTTAAAAGTGCTGTCTATAAACTTGTAAATGTAGAGTAAAACTTATGCAATTTTGGGCGCAACATTGAACTGGTAATAACTACGTACAGAGTTCGTAAGTGTGAACATGTCGAGCATTTTAGCAATCATGAAATGCAATATGTCATTGCTTCATCGCTAGAAGCAGAGGTTTGGGTTCAGTCACGATCGCTCGCGATAATGAAAGTGTGTAATTCACCTTACACACTTTCATTATCCATTAATATGCATTTAAGAAATAATTTTCCGTTATCGACCGCCTAGAAAAAGAATAGTTAAAAAACCTACCTACTAAGAAGTAAGAACTGACAACGTTACTTTTTGTAGTTAACCTATTTGGTACAGTGATGGAAAGTAAAGAACTGTAAGTACAAGATCATCACATCATCTACTAACACACAAATCTATAATTACAGCGTGTACTCCAATGAATCAGTGCTTCACAATAAATCATCGAGTCGCGAATGAGTACCTACAACTGTTGAAAGAAGTGATCCCGTTAAATATTAACAAGGAGGACAAATACGAGAGCATATCTTATAGTTAAATACATAACAAGCCATTTGTCGAGGTATTCCGTTACAGGGCATCGCACGTACGGTCGAACAAGCTATTTGGTTTACATTTTACAATGTAATTTGTGGGTTAAACTGTAAACCAAATAGCTTGTTCGACCGTACATCACAAAGGAAGGAGATATCTGTGCAGGTGTGCCTTCCAATTATTCATAGGAAGTTATGGCCATATATGACAAAATTAGATAAGAATTCTCCGAGGAAACTGTACTATATGTTAATGTTAGTAAACAACGTCCAAGTAACGGTGGTGCAGATATATTGGTGTGTTATATATATGTGTGTGGTGATTTATTACCGTTCATACTTAAACTGTCATAACATAGATTTGAGAAGTTGGTTATTCGTGTAGATAGATATAAAAGATAGATAGAAGGTATAGAAGTTTATAGCAACATACGGCTTTCAATTGGTGATGTGTACTGGAAGGTACTTCTTGTGCTGTCGCATATGCCATGGTTAGTTTTGGGTTTGATACTGAATTTTGTCTGATATCTAGTTGATAAGTGCCGAGGGAAAACATGTCCTAAACACGAAATTCGCGTGGTGCATCATCAGACCACTTCCAAGCACAGAGAGGTGACCTTGTCCCAACAATGGAAACCTTATTGCTTGGTTATGGTTATGAGAATAATGATAGTCTGTAAGTACAGAGTTATTGATCAATATCCCATGATCAAGTACCCGATGACATTGAAATACACTTACAATATGACGCGGCAAACAAGATCACATGCGTATGTCCTTACAAAGCGGTCACTTGATTACTTAACGTCTAATTTATGCTGCAATTAATATTTAGGTAGGTGCAGTAAAATGACACAATATCATAATCTAGTTACATGGACATTAGTATGTAGATATACCTACCATATTTTGAGCAAGAATTTTCGTAACGACACCAAATGTTGGGCCAGACGGTCTAGTCGTAGTAGCCACGCAATGCAATATAATTAAAAATGCATATTACGTTGTCATTAACATATTCTACAATTTAGATGTATTTTTATAAAGTGTCTAAATTATTTCTAGTAGAATCCAGCTAGAAGATATTCTATTGCATTAGAAAGTTGTTAGAATATCTCAATATATTCTCATACCAACGCGATGCAATCATTAATCACATTTAAATCTGCCAAAAATATTTGCTAAATATGGCACGTGTATACAAATATACTTGTCTCATTAGATATTCAAAAAGAAAAGAAATTGCCTAAACTTTTATTTTGATTATTCTAGCAAGAGAAAGCAAATGTAAATAAGTTTGATAATAGATAATATTTTGTTTAGGTGTTATGTATAAACATAAACTTTTTCGACATTAATGGTCAAATTTCTAGAAATGTCAGAGGCCAATGGCTTTGTGTATTGAATCTTAATAACCTTCATACAGGCTGTATTTCTACTGCGAAATCTAAAGTGCGAGTCGGACTCGGGCACGAAGGGTTCCGTACCATTATCCATACAACATTAGACAAAACGGCAAAAAAAACACGGTTGTTGTATGGGAGCCCCCCATAAATATTTATTTTATTCTGTTTTTAGTATTTGTTGTTATAGGTAGCGGCAACAGAAACACATCATCTGTGAAATTTCAACTGTCTAGCTATCACGGTTTAGATACAGCCTGGTGACAGACAGACGGACAGACGGACAGTCTACTAGTCGGACTAGTCTCAGTAATAGGGTCCCGTTTTTACCCCTTGGGTACGGAACCCTAAAAATGGTTAACTGTAACTTATTTCTCTCTTTTCATAAGTACCTATATTGAGGTGCAACCGGTTCAGTTATTTTTAGTCAGAAAAAGCCTTTGTAGGCCTACCTACAAGTGTACACATTGTTTGCAAGGATGTACACTGGAATACCGATTGGGCCATTAACCTGCACACTCCCTCTCCCTGACACTTGTTACTTGCAATGTAAATATGATCATCACTTTTTATGAATACATTCCCATTCCCTAATTATCTGTGTTTTGTTTTAAGAAGTGAAATTGGTTCCAGAAAATGACTTGTTTACTTATTATTTAAATAAATAGAAAGCTATTATTTATCTATTTTCTTTAATTAATCAATATTACTAAACCAATTTAAACTAAATCTATACTTAAATTAAAATCTATTTCCACATGTATGATGGAGCATGGCAGTGTTTTTTTTGCTGTAGGACTAGGTTTAAGAAGGTTTTTTGCTTGCGAAGCCAGGGCGGGTCTCTAGTAGATTAATAAAAATCATATGCCTCATGCATAACGGAGTATCACTTGAGGATGTCTCGACCGATTTGGTTGGTGTTTTTTTTGTAGGATGTTTTGTTTGTGCTGCAATTTTCTAATGAAGAAAATGATTTGAAGGGTTGAAATCATTTTCTTCATTACAAAGTTGCAGCCGTGCGAAGCCATTTCTTGTTGTACTTCCTATTTGTTTTTTTTTTTACACGTGGTAAGTCAGATAATTAAGTTATTTTTGGAAAATGTGTTGAAATGTGGGAAGTGGTTTGAAAAAGTTTCCGCTACCGATATATTAACCAAATGGTTAATTTATCTTTATATTTCAGGCATCAAAGTCACACATCCTAGGTTAAATTAAATACAAGGTGTAGTTTTGCATCCTAGTCAAAATTCAGGAGCTTGTCACAAAAATAATTAATAAAGCTGCTTTTCTTTTTTAAATTTGATAATATTTCAAAATAGCACAAAAGTATTGGAAGAATTACCCATCGCGCGACATGGCTCTGTGTGCGTTTATTTGTGAGTGTTGTGAAGGCGCGGTTATAGGGCTAGTAACAGACGGGCTCCCATTTAATACGAGTAGTTTACACTTACCGATTTCCGTAAATACGAAAAAAAAAACCTTCCCATTTTATTATCGATTCGGGTCGAGAATCATTAGCATAGATACCTCCTTGAATTTGACCAGGATGCAAAGCGACACCTTGTAGAAGCAAATCAATGGGTGTTCAGACTCGTGAGCTGCCATTTCATTCAAACCAATGTAACTGCCTTGCACCACAAATAATGAGATAGGTCAGTAATTTAAAGCTGATAGAAACAGAATTATGTTTTAACTATGTTTATGAGGGGACGGCTGCGATTCTCCATACAAATTTTGATGAAATCGACGTTTCGTATTTCCCTTATTTCTTCCTGAAAAATGCCTCTAAAGCAATTTATTTTTTGTGTGTAACAACAGTAACCTCCTCCTTTTTTAGAAGTCGTTCCGCTTGCATTCAGCTCCATCCGGTTAGACTGGAAGCCAGCTTCATTCGGTTAGACTGGAAGCCGAACCCAAAAATGTTGGAAAAAGGCCAGACAGGTAATGGGTAAAAACGATACCATAACCACCCGTAATATAAACATATAACAGATTAAAAACTAGACCATCAACATGATTATGTATCTCGTGAAACGAGAGAAGCACTTTTTATTTTGTTTTTATTCAAACTAACAGGGCCAATCCAATAGCGAAAGTGTTTATTTTATCTGGTGGTCATACGAACAGGTTTTTAACGATACATTCTTTTGTGCCATTGACTGATACCTACTAATTGCTGGGTGGGTAGTTCTCGTCTGGTCTGCAGATAAGTTGTTTTTTTTTGGTTCGGTTTATGATAAATTGATTAGTTGGTGTAGTGTACATACCTAGGTACCTATTTGCGAGATACACTTTAAAGTAGGTAAAGCTATTAATAACAGGGATTAGCTTTCTTTCAAACTGATTTTAATTAAATATGTTTTATTTTAGTTGCCTGTCGCTAGTAACTTTCATAAATCAAAAAGAAATGCAAAAATGCTGTAAGAAAACAAAATTCTGGGTTACAAGCTCGACCAAGCTATTTGGTATACATTTTACAATGTAATTTGTGGATAAACTGTAAACCAAATAGCTTGTTCGACCATACATAAGCGTATGTTAATCTTTTAATTTTTCAAGTTTTTTTTTTGCAATGGTACAGTTCAACCGAAAACAATCTTTTGCTATCAGATGAAGCAAAATTTTAATACCTGCCACCTAGCGAGTGCTGCGAAAACAAATCAGTTACACTACCGACTTCTGACAAGCCGTTTTCACGAGGAAAATCGAGTGTAGTTCTAACTTCTACGGTTACAATCAAAACCATTGGTAGCGGTGTTGATAATGTAAGAGGGATGGCGCTGATGTACTGTTATTGAACTAAAGGATATCACTATATTTTTTTTATTTAATTTGTAAGTTAATAGCATTTTATCAGAATTTATTTCGACATTGTTTATGAGAATGCTTCTTATTTTAAAGTTATAGTGTTAGTTTTCAATGACTGGCCAAATTTTCAAAGATGGTTTAGATTAGGTTTAGAAAGATAATATTTTCGATATAGTGAAAAAAAACATTTTTTTTTAAAGAAAAATTGTATTCCTGTCCACCACTAAAAAGCGAACGTGTGGATATTGCAACAGCACAATTCAGTTCAACAACCTAGATAGGTAGCAGTTAGCACACACGTAAATTTGGCGGTGCATGCACGCACACACGTGCATTAATTCCCACTAGGATTATGATTTAGGAAATTTTTAGGACATTTTCAAATGAATGCTGTTATTTTATTTTATATTTTTCGACAATAATATTTAAAAAGCACTTTTGGTTTGTTAGCTAGATCTTAATTTTAAATTTTGGCTGGTCATTGAAAACTAACCATGTATTGTAAAAACTTATAGAAGAAAAATTTCCCAAAAGAAAAATGGGTCGTAAGTTACGAAACAAATTGTATATCCTATCCGAATGGTCCCCACTTTATTATTTAACTAACATCTCAGAACTGAAAGCGCGATTTAAATACCTGTAGATATCCATTATTGATGAGAATTCTATCGTAGCAGGTTTCGCTTCGATTTTTTGCTTAAAATCCATCCCACTTATTCTAGACACAACCTTCGTAACAAGATAATGGATTTGGTATCCAGGCAGGATCCCGGCAACGTTAATCAAATGAGGGTGTATCAAGATCTTATCGGGTGATTTTCATCTTAGAGAGCTACTGTTGCGAAATTAGTTACTGGGCTCGGGTTGCGATCTATCGTATTTTATATAAACCGGGCTAGCAATGAAATTGATCGCGGCTAGAAAGGTTGACGTCACGTAAGTCATTTGTTTCAATTAAGTGACAGTTGGCTGGCTTACCAGAATCCAAATATTTTCTTTTAGTTTCTCTCTATGTCATAAATTGTCGTATTTCTGTGTATGGTCTATGGGCAAGGAATTGTTAGAAACTATTCGTGGTCTCGGTGGGAGGTCCCATCATCAAATATGACATACAAACCGGGGGTGGATTTTCAAAAAATGTGTTCTCATTGCTCGTCTTCTTTATACAGGGTTATATCTATGGGCCAAAGTTGCCTGGAAATAAATGAAGGTTGTTGTTGTTGAAATTCAACTAATTAACTGTCATGTACATTATGCTTCTAGTTCTTCTATGTTTTTTGGGTTGCATGGCAAGATGTGTATTAGGTATAAGTATTTAGATAATTTTTATAGTAACTTCGTATAGGTATGCTTTACAGCTTGACTCACGACTGGCTGAAAAAGTCTTTACAGTGTCGTGTCGGTATAATTATCACAGTTGTAAGAAATTAAATCCAGAATGTCTGAATGATTGAAGAGGCTTAGTCCGAGGTAGACGAAAAATTCACATTTTAATCAATAAAAACCAAAAATCTTCACTTAAGGGTACTGACAGCTACAACACCAGGGGCACCGTAGGTACATTGTCATCCTAGTGAAAATCCTGAAATAAACACCAGCACCCGTACTATTTAAACATGGAAACAGCAGCGGTGGATAATCAGTGTTGGTAGTAATTCTTTCATGACATTTCTATGTGTAAAAACCTCAATCGTTAAGTAATGGTTCTGTTGAAGGAAGTTATATAATTCTGTTGTTTTTTGCAAAGGAAATAAAAAGAAATATCCTTACCTTCACGTAAGTACAATACCTACTTAATTTAATAAATGGAGTAATCTAATGTTTACTGGTTCATGTATTTTTCTGCTTTGTCTCCTAACGACCCCTGAAAGCAAATATCAACGTGGTCTGAATACCAAATAATTGGGATCAATATGGCCTACCGATAACAATAAATTACGATTGTCCAATTTATGCACGAAACGAGAACTTATTTTATTAATCTGTTTAATTTATTAGAAAGTTACATACACAACATGTTTTATGATCAATATTTTATCGTAAACCTCAGTGGATGGACTTTTTGCTGTCCTCAGACAAGAGACCCTTTGAGAAGGGTATCAGTTTAATCAGTTAATGCCTGACCCTTTATTTTGCTGAATTAAGGTCAATATCCCAGAATAGGGATATGTTTAAGGTCTTAACTAGTGACGGTATTCTATTAAGATTTTATGAGTGGAGTTGAGCTAGTTTGAGCAACGTTAGCGGAAACTTGAGCTTCACTTTACCTACTAGGTTAGTGCTGTTAGTTTCAGCTGAAAGTTATAGTTTATGAACTACTATCTAATTACTACACGTATACATAATGTACAATGTGTAACGACAAGTGTGTCGGTTTGGAAAACATTCTTGGAAGTTGTTTATTGAACGTTTTTTTAATAATCGGAACTTAGTACGAATTTTCCCGTGTTATTCAGACTTTCTCTAAGGTTCATCTACCTACAAACGTTGACTTACCCGGCTTTTTTATATTACTAGTTGTAGTTGTTGTTTAACAGTAGTGCATCAGTGATGTATAGCGCTTTGACAAAGTATAACAAATTCAGCATTAAATATAATGCTTGCTTCTTAATCTATTGCATGTCCGTACTATACGATGCCATCTCAAGGTCAAAGATTTACTATTCACGGTCGGCTGGCTGTATGTTCTTAATAGGTGAAGTTTATAAATCAGTAAGGAGCGGAGGCCCTAGCACGAGCGCGCGGCATAAACGTAACGTAACGTCGATTTTTAAATAAAAAATACAGACATCCCATAGCATTTGAGCTAAATTGTTTGCAAAAAGCACAATCACTATCATCCATAGATATGAAAACATTAAAATAAGAAACTATTATTTGTGAAAAGAGTACTTTTAAAATCGACGTATTTACGTTTTACTTTTACATCGCGCTCTCGTGCTAGGGAGTCGGAACTCCTCGGCAAATAAATAAAATCACACCCTACACTATTATTAACACTGTGACAACTCATTTGTATGTACCTAGGTGTGTTATTATAATTTTATCAGTAGGTAATTATATTCAGAAGTGGATTACGGCTCTCGCTAACAACTGCTCTATCTGAATAATTTATACTAACTTATTTCCTGTAATTTTCTACACGATAAATCTTTTTGTTCGTAATGAGCACATTAACAATCCATCATTCGTCATTATAATTTAACAAAGCATTTGTTTTGTGGTGACTTGGTAATTGTCGTTTTGTACCTAATTCATTTTCATTCATTTTTTAATATTTTTTTTTTACTGTTTTTTTTTTTTTCATTTTTGTATTTCTATTCTTGTTTAGTAAAATCAGATTTTCAGAATCGTCCTAATATAAACAAATTTTTAGTAGTAAACAGCTTAGTAAAAAACAAACCTATAGACAAGACATAGACAAACATCCCACTGTGTGTGTTATGCCCGGTGGGTTAGGCAGAAGTGTACTATACAGGCTACAGAAAGAAAGAAAAATGTTTATTTGACGTCAATTCATTAAGCACACCCACAATAATAAAAATAAAAATAAAACCAGCCAAGTGAGAGTTGAACTCGCGTGGAGGGGGTTCCGTACAATGCCAAAGTCTTATATTGAGTTTACCACTTTATTTTGTATTGATAGAATTCATAAAGGCTTTCCTGTACTTTACAAGCAATAAACTATATTTTGTGTTTTTTTTGAGGGGAATGGACAATTTTATATATTTATTTAAACTTAATGTACAAGGCATTCTCTATCAGTCAACCTTTGAGTTGTATTTTGTGTACCTACATAAATAAATAAATAATCTAGCTAGTTACGAGTTACATTAGCCATTCTAATCAATATTGAGGACTGGATCTGACTCAAAAGTATTTCAGACCTTCTCTCAAATTCTGAAAGGATTCACTGAACATTATTATTGAGTTATCAAACTAAAAGTGGTATTAATATTTAATATCCTCTTCAGCTATTGAAATTATAATTTCGTTGGGACGGATTATTAACATATCTTAAATATTTTGCGCCTTCATCTTGTTGTTAATACCAAATCTTAGAGGCAAGTTATAAGTTTAAAAAATATGTTTTCTTTTTTGCGGGATTTACAAAAAAAAAAAAAACATAGTTACTTGCCAGTTTTAGGGACACTTACCTACATGATGTCTTACTTATTACCTACATTGAGATAAGGAATTAAATATGGCTGTTGAAATTGGGACATATAAACTTCACACTGATGTGTTAGCACATGGTCAGCATATTCTATACAAAACTTACCAAAGGTGACTCAGCTGTAAGACGTCCTTGCATTACCTTGCTTTCTAAGAAAATCAGCAAACTCCTCCAACAAAAGCTACCGATTGCTTTGTAAGCAGGTAAATGTACTTTAAAATATAATAAACATTTTGGGAATCACCAACAAAGGCATCCAATCCTATCCTTTTCCTATCAGACAGAACTCATTATTCCTATTTCCCGTTTTTTTTTGTTATTTCGACGAGAATACGGCACTCACCATGCAATTTCACGGTATCTTGAACGAAAGAATTCAAAGATACACAGATACGTATCAACTCATGAAATAAGGATCCTCAGTTCAATGTAGATTTGTTTACCTCTTCCTAATTAACTAGACAACGTTTCTATTAAGCTTTTTAGCAACTAACAAAAGCTCAATGGCTAATTAGAATGCTTCAAATTAACGAAACAATAGAATGTGTCGTATTCATAAATAAATCGAGAAACAAAAGTAAAGGACGTTTGAAGACAGAACAGAATTCACTACAAAAAAAGGTATTGGTACGACAGGGTGCTGTTACTTTTCAGAAAGAAAAATTACGTTACGTACCTCCACAGACATGGGTCGTTGTTTAGCAAAAGAACTCAATATTACTCCATTTTGAGCTGTCACGAGCAACGTCCGACTTTTCGGATCACCGAGTACCATTTTGTGGAATGAAATATTGCCGTATACGAGTGTCTATTTAGATGTCTGTGTATATTGATAATTTGTCATATTGATTGATGAAAATTAAATTAACGTGTGCCCTCGGGACGAGCGGGCTCTCTGTTGTTTCACCATGGATGCTTTATATTAGTCATAAGGGGAATTAATTAATGGGTCTTTGAGATGAATTTACATATATTTTATATAAAATATTACTATGAGTTCGATGCTTATTTGTTTCAGCTTAGTAGCCTATAAAATAGGATACATGTATTTTCGTGGAGTACTTACCTAATTATAGAGAGTTGTAAAATTTCCTCGAAGGGTAAGGCAGAATTATACCAATTGTTTATTCCCACGCCCAAATACTTTAAGTCCCCTTTAATGGAGGAGAGCCTATTATTATAAACTAGGTACAAACCCAAATTCCGGGCTGCAACTAGAAAATTCCTAATGTAAAAACCCAATATCATTTTGCCTCACCTGGGAATCGAACCTAGGAGCTAATTCTAGTAGCGCTTGTGACTATTAGACCAACGAGGCAGTCGGAAAAATACTGAATATGAACATAGATTTGCTAGCTTTTCTGTGTCTTGTTTTCATTGAACATTATCGACATTCGACTGTGTAGAAAGCCACTGAAATAATTATAAGTACACATCTACCTATTGTTAACCATCTCTAGAATCCTTCAAGTTTTTCTTTTCTCTACAAAATTTTCTGAGAATCGACTAAGTACGGAGAGACCATATTTTTTGCCATTCAAATGTTTATTGACCTTATAAAGAATCACTTCACGTCGTAGGGATCACTTATCTGATCCCATAAAAGCGATAAGTGTTTTTCATAATCTTTCACGTGGAAATCTAATAAAAAGGTGAGGTAGCGACTATACGAGAAGGTGAGCGACGATCACAGCTAATATCCATTTTCACAAACGCTAGAAGATACGTAAAGTAATGCCTAAATAAGAGGACACTATTATAATTCAACACTTTACTTTGAAATTCCAACTATACTAAAAATACATAATAATATCTAAACATTAATTTACGCATGCTAAGGATTTGTGAAAATTGGCATAAGCAGCGATCTACACAACTATAATATTATGGTAAATTTCCCTGTTTTGAGCTTTCATGGTTTAAACTAAACATATATACGGGATATCTTCCGTAATTATTCATTATTTTGGCTTCTTATTTTTTTATTAGGAGCTTATAAAGTTTAGGTGAATTTGTTTCAAATACCATAGAATCTACTATGATACAGACTATGATATTCATATTAAAAATATTTGGTAGAGGAATATTTACTAACGAAAGTAATTAAACTTCACTAAAACATGTCCTTTAACGAAATTAATTAGTATACGATGCCACGAGGTGCAGACTCAGTACGTAATATTAATTAAAAATGTTTCTTCTACTTCTCAGGCTTTAGCTTTGATTTAATAAGAAGCTTTTTAAGCCTAGTTAGTAGTCAGGTCAGTCACGCGTATTAATTTAATTAATTCACACGTATTGCGACTGTATGTGAATAATTACTAAAGAAATCAACGTGTTTTACTTTTAATATAAATAAAGTTGTTATTAATAAAACAAATTTATTCATATTCCTTTTTTATACGCACAAATTAATTTGTTTATAAACTGAAAGCTCGGACACGGTAATATTATAATACAGTAGTGTAACTCGGCAGCATGATAGAAATAAATGCCTACAGCCGCGCGGTACGTAAACATGCGTTAGGGCTGCCCGTCTCCAGCATTTTAATTACATTTGCCTAGTTTCTGTTTCTATTTAGTTTTGTGATTGTAAATATCCTTTTTATATAAATAAATGAAATACTTTGTAAATTGAATAGGAAGTGTTCAATAAAAATGCGTGTTGTTTTTTGATTGGTAGATTTAATTAAAAAAACATGTTACTCTATTCGCTTTATTATTAATCCAAACACCTTTTTTTTCGTGAGATAAAAGGAAATACTTATCCATTAAAAAGACACATGATGTACCTACCTACTAGTAAGTAAAATTATTTTATAGTCTTACCTTTCAGAGTTTCCAGGTAATTTAAAAAAACTTATGTCTGGATGCGTTATTGACGAATACATACAACCAAAAACAGCACAATATTTCCTACTCGTCATATTAACTGATTTTTAGAGAAAAAATCGCGCGGTTGTTGTTAAAAAACAACACACCGTCCGTTCGACACTGCGGTACAGCCGTGACTGTCTGCGCCCCGAGCGCACCCCGATATCGAGGCGCGTAGGTATAGCTCGCGTTTCGTCCGTTTGTATGAAGTTGGAGTACTGTATTATAATATTACCGTGGCTCGGATGTGGATATTTACGACAACTATTTATTATAGCTGCCGTATAATATAAATATATCGGATGTTATCTACATGTATCGCACATAACACAACTTTATTATCCCTTTATTTTTGTATTTCCTTAAAAATCCGATTTGAATGCAGACAGCATCACAGGCAGCACTAGTACAAGTTTATTATAAGCAAATAATTTGTATTTCACTTCCCCTACTAACATAACATTAGATTTTATGGACGCCAGTAGTGTATGAACTACGAATAAGATAAGACTTGTAACTGCCTTCGACTTCCTTAAGGCAATCAGTGTTCCCGCGAAAAGATCACTCCGCTAGTTTAAAAGTTAATTCTACTATTTACACACGGATAAGGAAGAACAAAAGATTGCCGTAGTGTTTGAAACTTGATAAGCCACAAATAAACTTAGTTTATGTTTGCGGCTTTTTATTTACTCATAGAGCCACTAACAAAATGTTTGTCTTCGTCATTTGTAGTATTAGAGCAAGTTGTGTCAGTCCACTAATTGTTGCGCTCTAGTTCCCAGCGCACTAATATAAAAGACATATTCAGAGTTAACACACACGTTCCTTGAAAGATAAATACAAATTGAAGTAATAAGCTAGTCCGCATGCCGGGGAGGTTTATACGCCGAGTAACGACAGCTTAACATTTTCCGTCGCAGATAAGGTGGCACGCGTAATCCACGCGTTACCGAAATCACCTTAAAACTTTTTTCTTTCATTCGTCCGGAGTCGTGATAGGCCTCCATATCGAATTGAAATACATAAAATCGAAGTGCTCGACATAACATCAAGCCGCGTGTCATACGCATTAGAGCGTAGTACATTTCAGAACACGTACGCGTGGTACGTGTTCGCCCGACGTTGCCCGCTTTACCCCATTTCCGCACAGTGAAGTGCAATTAGGAACTTATCGCCAGAGATACAGAGGCAACTTAGCACTTACCACCGTGGAGTCAGATATTACTAGAAGTGCTGTTTGCGCTTTACGTTACACAACTAAGTTATACTTTAGAGTAATAAAGTAAAGCTGCCCGCTGAGGACAATCGTTACTGAACGAGTCATTTGTTTTGCAAATCTTACTAACTACACTTATCCAAATTCATACTTCAGATAGCATAATAAACTTTATGGGTAACATGTAGAAGTAACTTCAACTAAAGTGAAAAAGCTCTGTAGAAACTTAAATATTCCCCAAGTATTTTATATAAGCGCTGTCATAGAAACTAAATAGCAGGCTTCATTTCATTTAGTTTCCTTGTCGTACAGAACAGTTCCTTGGGATTTGACCAGAAGGAAACAGCAACGGCACAGTTATGGTAATGCTAAAGGAAGGAGCCACGCACTCAGGCAGACATATCGCGAGCTCTCCGAGGAATTCTCTCAAATTACTGCAGCGAGCGAGTATCTACTTAGCCGCGCTCACTTTTCTCTTTATCTACTGTTGTAATATTTCTATCCCAAGTTAACCTCCTTACCTACATACGTAGAGTGTATTAAGCTTCCCATGGATACACATACATGCGCATATCTACAAACATTTATCTAACTGCTGGAACAATTTCCGACGGCATACATCCTTGTTCCGTGTACCTAATCTTATTATGAAAAGCTTTCCACCGGGCTATAAATTCACAACTTTAGATAGTCAATTTCCTCAGATTGAAATCAACAAATATGGATATAAAAACCAAGTTTCTTACTTAAATTTCATTATTACTTGCATTTCGTAGCAAGTCGTCGGATTCAATCAATACATTTAGTGGATACGATATTTTAACTCTCCAGGGACAATTTCATTATTATACCCGAAGCAGGATTATATTACAGACTTACAGTGTCTAAGTTCTATTTATTGAGTTCGAATTAGTTTTCTTTGTATCATGGACGGGACAATCACCTTTATATGCGTGAAAGCTTCCGTTAAACGGTCAAACATCCCTATTTTTTATTAAGTTTTACTTATTGTCAATATTTTATGGAAATAGGAATTCAGAAAACATGTTTTGTTCCGTCCAATCATTATAGAGATTCTCTGTTTCATGTACTTTATAATAAGACTTATACATAAATTCCAGTAAACGCTACCAGCCATACAAAACACAACACGTTGCTGTTTCACTGTGCCATTTATAATTTAGGGGTTTTACAGCAATCGTGGTGGTTTTTGATGCTGCAAAAAGCTGGGACAATATGGTACGAGTGTACGGATGAAAAATAAAAACATGTACATCAAAAATCTCCTTTAAAAAAAAAACATTGTTTGTTTGTGAGCCGATGATTTTTCAGAATCCATGTACAGATCGTGTGTGATTGATGAAAGCCATGCAATAATATGAATTCCATGTATTGTATTGTACTGAGTTGAAACAATAAACCTCACTCTATTATATTCGTTCACCGGTTTGTTTTATTGTAGGTACTAATTTTACCTTTTTCATTGAAAAGTTCGCATGCAATGCTACTTTACTGTGTTGATCATTTTGTTCAGATATGCTTACTTAAAAAGTGAAAAGGAAATTTAAACAAATGGCGCCAAACGTGTAGTTGTTACTTGAATATTGTTTGGACACTAAGCTCTATACATGTTTTATGGTTAGGTACATGTACGGTACATTAGCTACATGGTGTAGTCAGTCACCTCTCTAAATATTATCTACTATACCATAAATTCGTGATAAACAAGTTTCACAAATAAGATACTCAAATCTTTTGATACAAGAAAATCAAAGTAGCTTACCTACCTTTCATAAAGACGTAACTCTGTCGAGTCTCTAGGAGAAATAATAGCTTAAAAGATTATTTACGTACTGTAACTGATGGAAGATGGCTTATAAACATATAAAAAGCCTTTTTATGACCTTTTTATACGCACAAACATTACATGAGCTCCGTCGAGTTGACGTTCCCTCAAGAGAACGTGTTTACACCAAGTTTTTCTTATTTTTTTTTCTAAAAGAAAATGTGTTTTCCACCGGCCAGTGACGGGCGTGTGAAAATACAACCTGATTTACTGTTTTATATTATACAGAAAGTTACCTTTTTCTAACATATACCTACTCGTATTACATAATATAAAAATGTGGATGTAGATTTTCAGGAAAAGGAAATTATTAGGTGAGTGGGAGGTACGTCATTTGACATGTATAAAAAGGTTTTTGTTTGGGCACTTTATTAATATAATGCCTGTTTTATTTAAAAGGCGGTCGTTATTATAAAACAAAGAGAAAACATAAAAGTACACTAAGCGTTTTATTTACAGTTTGTATAATATCAAAAAGCTACAATCAGTACCGGTAATGTAGACGGTAACTTTTTTTTTATATAATACTGTCACATTAAATAATTACAGTAACATTTAACCTACATCGTAAAACAATGGAAATGAAAGGCTTCATAAAAGTACTTTTGTCTTTTTGACAATTATTAAACTAAATTATCACAGATTTTGTAAACGTTCTAAAGCAACCATTTAATATGAAGCTACATACATTATAACAAAGTAACTTACTTATAATAAACTACTTAGTAGTCGCTCAAAAAAAATATACGTGAAAGTTTTTCAGTCTAAAATGTGTACTTAAGAAAGAAGCAAACAATTTTAATGAACGCTAAAGTCTTTCATAAAATCATAGACTTAAGATATTCTAGCCTAGATCAGTATGTACAGCGTTACTTAGTTTATTAAAAAGTTATGTTAATGCTCATTAATAGCGTGAGTACTACTAAAGTGCACCTCCCGAGTGTCGGACTATCTGAAAATAAAATTGGGAACTGTAATTAAGCTGGGAAGTTTTTAATTAATTAAATTGTATTGTTACTGAATATCAACTCAGTTTTATTGGAGGCTTGTACGATTTCATTTAGTGTCGGGATCGCGGTTTCGGGACATTGAATTTATTTTAGCGGGAATTGTTGTGTTAATCCATGGATTTTGAATTTCCATCCATTTCTATTAAACACTTTTTATTTGAGTTTTACTTTACTGTCGCCGATTACTTATATAAATTCATTCATGTCAGGATTTCAGGAACCAATGAATGGAAACAAAAAAAAATATTTTAAGAGGACTTGACCGATTGACAGACGAAGGCCAAACACAAAGAGAAGAGTGGGAGTTACGATTGCTCAGATGGGCAAAGGTTCTCTCTTAGCTGCCACGGTTCATTTTAATTGCTTTATTTTTAAATTGTGGAACTGATATTTTACTCTGGACGCTCTTAATGTGCACGTCTTTCTACATCGTGCTCAAATATATGTATAATCTCAACATGAATGATGTAACCAAGATTTTGTAACAATATTTTGATTTAAAAGAGTGTCCATGGAGTTTCTTGCCCGTTCTTCTCCATAGACATCTACGCTAGGGAATGGGCATCTACAGTACTTTCTCAAGTTATTATGTCTTGTGACTGGGACTGTAGCTTTGTTTTTTTCTTTTTTTTTTTGCATTTTTGACATTCAAAAGTGCCGTAATGGTCTTATTGAAATAAATGTTTGAGTTTGAGTTGGATGGGCACCTTTACCCAGTAGTAGGGTCTTTTTGGGTTCCGTACCTCAAAAGGTAAAAAAGAAACCATGCACATGAAAGGAAAAAAATTGAAAACCGTAAATATGTAGTTTAATAAAAAAAAAGCGATTTTACTATTACAAACTTATTATTTGCGGTTGGTGCAATAGACGTTTCTAGGGATCGAACAGCAAAGCTAAGTTTGTCCTTTAAAAAGTTTGTACGGAACTCTCGGTGCTTGAGTCCGACTCGCTCTTGGCCGGTTTTTTTATTTACTTAACCTTAACAAAAAAGAGGACCTAAGTAAAATTAAGTAAACAATGAAATATCTTACTGCTGGCTTGGTGTTCCATTGGTTTCTTCACTTCTATGCTTGCGCTATGCGTTGGCATAAGACCTGCAAGTGATAGTTTAGTTTAAATGAGAATACTTCTTTCCTGATATACGGTATATGTACGAGAGATAAGGGATGACTTCAGATGAATTGCCGAGGAGATCGAAAGAGGTTTGCTTTCACATGGTAAAAATGTTAGAGAAACTTCATGAACGTGAAAAAAAGGGTTTATATGCAAGTCCGAAAATCCTTATTATAGGTTAATCTAAAAAGGAACGTGTTTTTGGAGATGACATAGAAGACACGAACTAGGAAGGTTGAATGGCCATATTATCGAACCCAATCTAATCCCGCTCTAATAGGCTTCACGGCGGGATAGGCTACCCTATGTATTGGCCGCCATTACACGTACTAATCACGAGCAAAACATCCAGATTTCGAAAGATTTTATAGCCAAAACTCGTACATACCGAAGTCGTTAAATTCTACGGTATGACGGTATTTGTAGCATTAGCACTGTAGCGGCACTACCGTTAGCTTTGAGCAATTCATTTCTGGACATAAGCCTCATAAATCATTTGTCATTTCATTGGTCACTCTCACCCAGCCACTCTGCAAACATCGTCGCTCTACTTAGCAAGAAGTCAGAGAGAAAGGGCAGACTTAAGGTAGGATGACCTCAGGCCAGGTGGAGCGGAGATCTTCGTGTGATGCCTAGTACTCGTAGCAACCAGATGAGAGTGCTCAAGGATCGAGTACGGTGTGTGATTGGAGAAGCCTCAGCCATGAAGCATCAGCACTAGACTGGTATTAGCTGATGATGTGAACTCAAAAACTAACTTTACGAAGCAAATCATCATCTACCTAGGTAGTAGCTTTTCCCAACTATGCTGGGGTCGGCTTCCAGTCTATACGGATGCAGCTAAACACTAGTATTTTACACGGAGCGACTGCATATGCCTATCGGACTTTCTTAACTTAGTACTGGGTAAGTCTGGTGTCTGGTTGTAAGACTTTCGGGCCAGTGACTACCTGTAACGACTGTCAAAGATCTACAAATTACAGGGAGGACTAACGGCTTTAGCGTGCTTTCCAAGGCACGGAGGAAACTCGGTATGTAATGGGTGGTCATCCATCCGCGGACCGTCCTAAGCAAGTGCAGATTAACCTAAATATCGTCCGGTGTGACTGTTATTATTTAGCCACGCAAGTAATCTGTAGTAACACAATTTTGAAAAAACTTACCAGGATAATAAATAGTGGTTCTATTATTAGTATAATTAGCTAAAGGCAAGTTCAACAGGCAGATGAACTCCTCCCAAGGGCTGGTGACGTCATCGTCGTGAACCAGCGCCGTCGTCTCCACGGAGTACATGCCCCAGGAGTCCATCCTCATGTCTGTGACTGCACGCTCCAGTGGCATGCTAGAAACATATGCTTACGTAAAAATGTACCTTGCTGTAAAACCCTACTAATAGGTTAATTATAATATAATATAATTAAGGAGTATACTGGAGAGATTTGAAAAAGTTGAAGAAGAAGAAGAATGCGTGTAAAACTACCCATATCAAAGACGAAAGGCTCTCATTCTCCCCGTCACGTCATTACGATTTTTTTTTGTTCTAAACTATACCTCTGAATCTTTTAGTTACGGAGATATTGGGGGTCAAAGTTCCCACTTTTCCACAAGTTTTTTATTTACAAGTTTTTAATACCCCCGTATTATTCTACCTCCGTAGGTACTATTCAATGCATCCATCGGCACGATTTTTCACTCCACAAAAAAAGTCGTTTCCCAGCAATAATTTTTGCGAAGAGTAACTTAGTTTGATGTACAGAATCATTGGTTGAAGGCTTCGTGAAGGGTCCGTTTACACTTTGTAAAAAAGGTTAAATTAAACTAGCTAGCGAAACTTTAGAGACGTGGTGATTGAATTTGAACACGATGGTAATAACGATGAAAAAGTACACACTCGTGAAATGAATGAATGAATGGGCTACGTACCCTATTTAATTTAACCTTTTTTTATTTTTCTCTATAGGTTATGGATAAGCCAACTTTAAAATTAACTTTAACTTTAAAATTAACTTTAATTTTCACATAATTCCTTTACTATCGAACTCAGTTATTTCGAGAGTATGAGCTTTATTAAGAACACCGTTTCCGAATTACATAAGTTAATGTCAAACGCCTAAAGAAGTGTTGTCTTTGAGATAGTACTGGGCCATTAACCTTATTCCTTCCTTACGGCAAAGAATTACTGCAAAAATACTTCTGCCTATATTCATCTGAAGACTGACTTTAATCTCAGCATTTCGCCATTGAAAAGTTTAATCTTTCAGAAAGTTTATAGCTATAAAATTTTACTGTGTCTTCAGGGAATCCAGCAAGAAAAACTAAAGCACGTCGGGTGAGACACGCCACTTAGAAATTGCCCCCGAGCGCGGCTGAGTTTGTTCACTAGTTCCGACTTAAAAAGGAACAAAATGCGATAATATCATATTTTGTTCCAATAAAGGCAAATGATCAAAGGACAAGTAATAAATAAAATACAGTTCAATAATAAGGTTCAAAATGTCTGGAATTCTGGATAGCAAAGCTAAAAAAAGAATGGACGAAAATAAATCTAAACAAGCGATGAAACATCAAAATTGACATTTGAGAATATTTAAGTACCGAAATATATTGCATATTAACCAATAATAAACAGATATAAGATCTCAGTAACCTGCATTTGTCCCGCAGTCATAAAGGTCATGTACGACAAGACCATCAATATTACATCAAGATTCGTATAACAAGATCACTAGACCTTATCTCACTCGTGAATTACCCATAAAATTGCCGTCTGCCCATCTGAAGATTTTTATATATTTTTCCGCTCCGTTCACTTTCTGAATAAATACTTTATATACTTTATTTTATTAGTCTTGATAATTAACTTTTTTATTACCTTTTACAAAATTTATTTTTAATTTTCGTTATGTTGGTTTAAGATTGATGAAGAGATTTACGGATTTACATTATTCCAAGAATAGGTTGGTATTCTAAGTATGTAAACGCTGCGGATTCACTTGATGAAATCCCTGAAGATTGTTCTATGACACAAACAGGAGCAGTGATCGATTACTAAGTTCCGTGAATCATGTACAACATCCGTTAACCACGTTAAGATAATAATATACATATTTACATAAGCTCATATATACATTCACGGAGCTCGTATGTGATGGAGCCCTAATATCAGTACGAAACGTCTGTCAACTACGTTAATTCGGGCGCAGTCATATCCGGAGTGGATTCAATTGTCACCAATGCTATTAGCTTTCGCTCGGACGGTTGCTCGGCCTGTAAGGTAGTGACCGCACTGCCCAACATGAAATCGGCTAGAGTCGGTCAGAAAGAGGGTTCTGCCTATGAAATAATATATAAGCGAATAGACCGACGCGGGAACGAGTCACGTCATCCAAACTAGAACGAGACTAATGACATTCTTTCTGACCTGCTGATGCCGATTTCACGTCGGTACGTAAGTGTGGACGCTTCGTCCGTGTGGTGCCGGATTCGAAGAATGCCACCACCCCATCTCATCCAGTGGGTGTCGTAAGAGGCGACTAATGGAATACTAAGGATATGTACATTCAAAAGATATGCACAATAGCATCCCCAAGGAGGGTTGACGTCAGGCAGGCGGCCGGTCATAAAATCTTTGCCAAAACCCAAAGCAGTAAGTATCAAACAAATGGAAGTAATGTGAGGGCTAAGGCGTATCCCACAGGCGGCGTGCAGGGGCAGCACCCGGCCACTGCCGAAAGTGGTCAAGGGTTGTCGCATCAGAACGGGTGGGTGCGACGTACGACGCAAGCTCGGAGAGTAAGAAATGTAAGAATAAGGTGTGCGACCTGGAATGTAGGTACGATAACCGGAAGAGGAAAAGAATTAGCAGATGTTCTTAAAAGGCGACGGATAAAAATAGCGTGTCTGCAAGAGACTAAGTGGAAGGGTGAGAAGGCAAGAGAGGTAGGAGAAGGATTTAAGTTTTATTACTGTGGGAGCGATGGCAAGCGAAATGGTGTGGGTATAGTTTTGTATAGTGACTTGAAAAAATGTGTGGTGGATGTTAAAAGAGTAAGCGATAGAGTGATAGCTGTTAAAGTGATTCTGAATAGTTTGGTGCTTAATGTAGTTAGTGTGTATGTACCCCAGTCAGGAAGTGAGGATAGCGTAAAAAAAAGTTCTGGGAAGACTTTGATCGAGTGAAGTTGGATGTGCAAGAGAGTGAAGAAGTGTATGTGGGGGGTGATTTCAAAGGGCATGTAGAAAGAATGAAGGATGGGTATGAGAGAGTGCATGGCGGTTGGGGGTATGGAGACCGTAACAATTACGGTGAGGCACTGCTTCAAGCTGCGTCTGCCTTCGACCTGGCAATAACAAATACGTGGTTTAAAAAAGAGACGAACATCTTATTACATTTAAAAGTGGCCACCACGCGACGCAAATAGACTTTTTCCTGGTTAAACGGGACAGTCTTAAATACGTCAAAAACTGTAAGTGCTGCCAGGCGAAGATTTAGTCTCCCAACACATCATGGAGGTAAAAATCAGTGTCTCGACTAGTTGAAACAAAGAACGGCCCCCACCCAAAATCAGATGGCGGATGGTAGAAAAGGAAGAATGTGCAAGTATGTTTAGGAGTCAAGTAGTAGATAAGATGATTGAAATGAAGGATATGCTGGATGTGGAAGAAAGTCTGTTAAAGAATGTTGGAAGGAGATGGCGAATTATATAAGAAGAGTAGCAAAAGATGTGTTTGGAGAATCCAAAGGGAAAAGTATGATAGATAAGGATACATGGTGGTGGAATAAAGAGGTGCAAAAGAGTCTGAAAGAGAAAAAGGTTGCGTTTAAAGAATGGCAGGGTGTAGCAAACGGGAACGACAGTCTGAAAGAAGAAAAGAAGAAGATTTATAAGGAATGGAAGAGAAAGGAAAAAAAGGCGGTAGCAAGACGCAGGAAAAGTTATATGACTCACTGGTCAGTCCTAAAGGCCAGAAGGAGCTCTACCGGATTACAAAAGCAAGAGAAAGGAGAACGAGAGACATACATCGAATAAAGTGCATGAAAGACAGCGCTGGTAAAGTTTTGTCTAAAGATGATGAAATAAAAAAGAGATGGAGGGGTTATTTTGAAAAGCTGATGAATGAAGAGAATGCATGGAGTGGTGTGCTTAAAGAGGTACATGTAAATATGGGTTTGCTGAGAGAAATTAGCATGGATGAAGTGAGAAAGGCAGTTCAAAGTATGAAAAATGGAAAGGCCATGGGCCCTGATGAAATACAGTAGAAGTATGGAAGTGTTTAAAAGAAGACGGATGTACGTGGCTGACTTTATTCTTCAATAAGTTGTTGTATGAAGGAGCGATCCCACAAGAATGGTGCAATAGTTCGCTAGTGCCCATCTTCAAAAATAAAGGTGATGTGCAGGACTGCAACAACTATCGGGGGATAAAGCTCATGTAACATAGTATGAAAGTATGGGAGAAAGTGATAGAGAAAAGAATAAGAGAGTACGAAGTAAGAGAAGAAGTAAGATCACCCAAAATCAGTTTGGAATAAACCCAAACTGATTTTGGGTGATCTTACTCTCTCTCCTGGCATAAGCCAGGTCGAGGAACAATGGACGCCACTTTTTCACTCCGCCAATTGTGCGAGAAGTACAGACGTGCACACAAAAACTTGAACATGGTGTTCATTGATCTGGAGAAAGCGTACGATAAGGTACCTCGTGATGTATTGTGGTGGGCCTTGAAAGAGAAAGGTATACCTGGGAAGTATGTAGAGTTAATTCGTGCTATGTACAGTAAATCTTGTACCTACGTCCGGTCAGCTGCTGGCAACACCGATGAGTTCAGTGTGGCTGTAGGCTTGCATCAAGGGTCGACTTTAAGTCCTTACCTCTTCTTGTTGATCATGGATGCTTTAACGTCGGACATCCAAGAAGAGGCACCCTGGTGCATGCTGTTTGCCGACGACATTGTTATTTTCGGTGAAGATGGACCTAAGATCCAGAGCAGATTGGAGAAATGGCAACATAAACTGGAGAATGTTGGCTTGAAAAACAGCAGAAGTAAAACTGAATACATGTTCTGTGATTTCGGCAGTCTCTCCAGTTCTGGAGCCATAGCGTTAGATGGCGCGCCTCTTTCTGTCTGTTCCGACTTTCGGTATCTCGGTTCACTCGTGCAAAGCGATGGCGAAATATATTGTCGAAATATATCGTCGTATCGAATTAACACGGGATGGATGAAATGGCGGCAGGTCACAGGAACAATCTGCGACTGCCGCATTCCCCTTAAACTTAAGGGGAAGATTTATAAAACAATGGTTAGACCTTCTGTCTTGTATGGATCAGAATGTTGGGCCACAAAAGGGATGAATGAAAGGCATTTGTATGTCGCGGAGATGAGGATGCTAAGGGGGATGTGTGGTGTTACGCGAATGGATAAAGTAAGAAATGAGTATATAAGAGGAAGTCTGAAAGTGGTGCCGGTGACTGAAAAGTTGTGTGGTAATCGGTTTTCGTGGTATGGGCATGTGATGCGGAGGGATGAGGAAAATGTCGTGAGGAAAGTTTTGAGTATGAATGTGGATGGGTATATGAGTAGAGGAAGACCAAAGAAACGATGGATGGATTGTGTTAAGAATGATACGGCAAGAAAAGAAGTGTCTGATGAGATGACGAAAAATAGAGAAGTATGGAAGAAGAAGACATGCTGCGCCGACCACAAATAAATTGGTATAAGGGCAAGAGAATGATGACGTAAGTGTAGACGCTTCCAAATAAGTATATTTCTATTACGCACACGGAATACACAGAAACCTTCATAAATACTACTTAGTACTCACCCTTTTGATAATATTGTCATCACAGGTCGTGGATACAAGTATTCGGCCACGCATCTTAAGGTTACTAAGAACACATATTTTTTCTCTTGCTGAAAGTGAAAACTTTTGCCTGGACCTGTGGGTTAAAAATAACTGTGAATTGCTCTGCTGAACAATTTATTCTGTAATAAGTAATCTAATGAAAACAATTTACTTTATAAAATCGGAGCACGTTTCAGAAAATTTATTTCTGCCTTTGGTACGTTAGTTTTTAGGCATTATTAGTAGGATTCAGGCAAGGTCAACTCAGTGTCTTAAATATTAACTTGGACTTTGGATTTTTTTAGTTTTTTACTTCATTGTGTTCGTCCATATTCTATTTTAGGTTCACCTTGTACCGGAGTACCTAACTAAGTTATGAACATATTGAACTTAACGAGAGTTTTTTGTGAAGGAAAATATATACTTTAATTACACATCTTGGTCCTTGGTTTAGTGATTACAAGCGCGACTGCTGAACATGAGGTCCTGGAGCCTATTCCCAGCCACAACACACCTACAGACACATGGCTGTTTTCACTAATTCTTACTACAAACTGGATCCAGTTGAATGCCAGTATTTTGCCTCCACAAGCACAGCCCAGTTAGTACTGGGTAATACGATGGGTGTTTAGTCTGAACGGACCGCTGTCAATTCATTTGCTCCGTTCAGACGTAGACAAAAAATGTCTATAGGTCCAAACTGACCGGTGTCAAAAAAAAAAACAAATGAATAAACAATAATAAGTTTAAAGGGACAGTCGCATACATTGTTGTTGTTGTCATTGCTCACGCATGTTGATACCCCTTGGTAAGACTGTTTGCCAGACCTTCGGGCCACTGACTATATATGAGTCCTGTGACAGTCGGTCAAAGATCTACAAATGATGGATCGGTCATACTACCACCGAACCCATCCACCGACCGACATTGGCAAGCGAAGTTTAGCCTTGAAGATCGGGGGACGGTTATTATTTAGCCACGAGCTTCTGTTTTTACTACACCTAAATCGCGCCTCAACAAAATCACGTCGTTGGATTTTGAACTTTCAGTATCGGGTAAAACGGGGTGTATAATAACACAGGGGTGAATCGAGACAAAACTTTGAAAATGATTTTAACGTTGAATTGATATGTTAGCTTACCAAAAAGTACTCTTATTTATTTGCTTAATTTTACTTTATTATTTTGAGACATCGTTGGCAGCATACCATATTATTATATTTACAAACAGGCAACAGAAGGAACACAAAGCTTTACATACTGACTGACGGCTAAACTCGATTTTAAGGCAAACTGGTGGCTCCTGCGTAAAACTAATTCGTCCATAAAGCGTCTCGATAAACTAGATTACCATGGGCTCAGCCTATAACCCAGGCAATTTGGTTTGGAATTGATGCAAACAAACTATTTGGAGTTTCGAACTTGTGTTGTAGCGCAGTGATAGCGAATTCGAATTGTGTTCAATGGAACTTTGATTAATTTTGTTTTTTTTTTTATTATTATTTTTCTATCATAGCCTTTTCCCAACTACGTTGGGGTCGGCTTCCAGTATAACCGGATGCAGCTAAATACCAGTATTTTACATGAAGCGCCTGCCTATCTGACCTCCACAACCCAGTTAGTATTGGGTAATACGATACCCCTTGGTGAGACTGGTCTTCTTCGTGAGACTGGTTCTTGGTCAGACTTTTTGGGCTACTGACTACCTGTAACGACTGTCAAAGATCTCCAAATGACAGCCGGGACCAGCAGCTTAACGTGCTTTCCGAGGCACGGAGGAAACTCGGTAATGTAAGATGTAAGGGTGGTCACCCATCTACAGACCAACCTAGGCAAGCACGGCTTAACCTAAAGATCGACCCCAGCGGCTAATTTAGCCACGAGCTCCTCCTATCCTCTATTTATCTATCATAATGGGTGTACAAATACCCTTAGTGAAGCCGAAGAAAGGTATTTGTTTTCCCCGTCACTGCGATCGTTTTATTGTTCTAGAGTACACCTAGTTGTTCTAGAGTGTACGTTCTAGTTACGGAGATATTGGTGGTCAAAATTTTAACTTTTTCACAATTTTTAATAATAGTTTTGAAGATTATAAACTTTACTTTAAAAACCTCCATGACGCATTTTCTATTCAATTAATCCATCAGCACAATGTTTTTAGTAAGAAAAATTGAGTTTTGCCGTAAAACGTGATTTTTCACCCGAAAAAAAAAAAGCGTAGTTTAATGTACAGAATGCTTGGTTGACAACTTCGTGAAGGGTACGTTTACACCTTGTATTTCCAAAAAGTTACAGAAAAATTATTTCAGTTTCAAAAGCATATGCTCACATAAAATACTGCGCAACGTATATCTGTATCCGTCTATCCCTTAGTGCGCTTAGGTGTGTGCGAGGTATCTGATTTACATTAATTTTATTCATAGATATAAAGTTTTCTAGTCACGTTTCAGTATTTTATTTACTAACGTTATGTAATGAACGAGATAGTGTATAGTGTGTCCTTATATACAGATTTGTATCCATATCTAGTATTGTTGTATAGTTCGAAGCCAATCTATCTATTTAGCCTATAGACTAATCTAGTTTGTCACTGGTTGACAGCTTACCTGAAATTTGCAGGTAATTACGGCCTTGGGCTTCACAGATTGAACCAAATATGCATACATATTACCAATCTATAGTCAGTGGACTTTAAAAAACATTGGTGTCGATTCTGTGCACAAATTAAACTTAATATAAGCTATTGCTATCTTTTTCTCTCTAATAAAACGAGAAAGAGACGGACGTAATTTAGAGCTGTCAAATTTAGTTGGAACTAATATTTCCATACAAATGAAAGGTGCACGTAAAAACATGTCGACTAAAAACACGGTGAAGCGCAAGGCTTAAACTAGATTGACATCTCTAACTTAGTTCATAGCTATAGCCATCCTTTTCTCGCACTGCCTTTTAGTAAAAGATAGCAATAGCCTAAATTAAGTTACACCATTGTCTTTATCAAAATACCAGGCATATTTTTAAAGAGCAAATATGAGTAACTGTACCTTATTAAATATGTTGCTACCAAAGTTGATGAACTTTATTTTATTAACAAATGCCCCAGTTTAACTGATTTTGGTTGTTTAATTACTTGATTTTTTATCTACTTGTTTAGATATTGAGATTTTTCTATTTTTGACAAACTTTATTTGTAAACCACCTGTAGCAACAATAAACAATATTTTATTCTTGAATTTTCAGATAATTTAATACCTAGTAAATGGAGCATCTTCAAATTGATCACTATTTTAATATAATAGATTATATCTTAGCATTTCAATCATTGCAGCCACAAGCCCTCCGTTCGGTTCACGAGATTATGCATATATTATAGAATTTAGTATGTACCATATGCTTATATTTCCCTATCACTAACGCGCAATAATATAAACACTTCTAGTACAAACAGCGCTGCTGAATATTATTAACATTCTATTAAACATACCAATATTTATTCATGAGTGATTAAAATCCATATTTTGGTAAGGTTCATGACATCATAACCCATTGGGATTGGTTGTAACATAATTATCTTGTATTTATTCACTTTACAGGCTGGAGGACATCGACGCACAAATGTTTATACCACGTAATCGGTATTTACATCATTCCGAACCCCTCACATAAAAAATTGTCACCGGTTATTAAAAAAAAACCGGCCAAGTGCGAGTTGGACTCGCGCACCGAGCGACCGGGTTGTAATTAAAATACATAGGTATTAATGGTTTTCAGATTGTTTCCTTTACATTTGTGCTGTAAGACATAGCTTCATGCCCAATTTCATGATTCTATGTCAACGGGAATGATGAATTTTGATTCCTTGAGGGTGAAGAAATATCCGTTTTTTGCGGAATAAACAGCCGTATCTTTTTCTTAAGTTAACAAGTTTGATCTTTTCACAGCTTCAAGGGACCGTAGACTTGAGTATACAGTTTTAATTTCAACTCGATACCTTCACGCGTTCCCGTGATAAAGGGTCTTGACAGACAGACGGACGAGCGGACAACAAAGTAATCCTTAAGGGTTCCGTTTTTTTCCTTTTGAGGTACAAACAGGTTAAAGGTAGATAAAAACAGCTGTTCCATATATTTCGACCTTGTAGTTAACAGCTGCTTTTTCAAAATTACCGATGAAAAGAATCTACCTCGGAGGATGCTGTCATCATCATCATCAGCCTATAAATTTCCCACTGCTGGGACGTGTCCCTCCTCTCAATGAGAGGGAATGCACCACGCGGGCCCAGTGCGGCAGTATGCTGTATAATAATGTAATTAATAATAATAGTTAGCTCTTCCAGTGACCAAACCATTCTGCAATTTAAAATCTACCTCAGGGCCTGACAAGTAAAAAACTGAAAAGCGTTTCATATTGTAGCGGCACAGTACAAAAAGTCCTACAGCTACATACATAGTAAAAAATACTACAGCTAACGTATACTACAGCGCCGTCCATGACACAAATGAAGAACTAACATCAAAATTATGAATCGCGCTATTAAAGTTAGAAAATCCCAACAACAATTAATGTATGGTTGGAGGACCCTCTATATCCAATGGAGAATTGAAGAACTAAACATCATGTACTTCATTGTCCTAGGTATAGTATTACTACAAAGTCTTTCAAAACCCCAACAGATTGTCACTTTGTGTAGGCTCTCACGAATGGCCTGGGATTTTTCAATAGGCCAGGTAACTTTTACTGACTTTTCTTGTATTATGTCACTGTTTTTCTTGCCACTAAAAGTGTATCCATCTCCTAGGTATCTTTCCCCTATTACCGAATAGAAGAGAAAAGTTGAAACACTGAGAAGTCAATTTAATATCTCTTTCTCAGCGAGACAGAGACATTTCACGTTGACAGCCGAGTTAATTTACACGAACTACAAAGTAACGCTTTTCAATTTCGTCTAGTTTTTAGTTAAAATGGTTTTAAGCTCGCATCTGCAGTGGATCACTACGGTATTTTATTGTTATTTTTTTATATTTACTCATTAGTAACCAGGGTTCGAAATTATCAAGATAATTAGGTACTTACTTTGATAACAGGGTAGATGACATAAAAAAAAATCGAATTAGTCCGTCAGATAGATTTCCAAAAAATATTGGACACATATTTTTTCTTTTTTCACGTAAACAAAAAATGAAAACGATACAGTACGTTGAAAACTCGTGTGACGTCACATTTGAGTATATTTTTCACTCAAATGTGACGTCACAAGCCCCCACTCATGATCTTTGACACGTTTTGTGTCTTGAGTTTGAGTTTTGAGTATGATAATATAAACGTTAATAACTGTAGGAAATATTTAAATAGGTTGAAGCCTCATTTTTACTTAAAATTTTTTTTTTCCTGTTTTACATTAATTTATTTGTATTAAACTCAATGTAAAAGGCGTATTTGTATTTTATTGAACAAACTGTGTTTTAGAGTATCTAACATTAAAAAGCATACTTAGTTGTTTTTTCAATACTGTAAAAATGTATTACATGATATTTTTATATCTGTTCAATATTAATCCTTATAAAAGCTATCTCTAATAAAGTCAATAATCTTCAATTATTATAACATAGATATGCAAATACATTGGAGGTATACATTGGATGTAAATTGACTATGTTAAATTACTTACTGTACACTAACATGGATCTGGTCTGACTATCTTCCGCTATAAAGGTGGACACCACACATGTGTAGTTTCCGCTTAGGTGTGTCCCAGGGTTTATTATTTTAATGGCTCGGTAGGCTTGTAATGGCTCCTCTGAAATAAAAAGACAAAAATGGATAATCAGTTAGATAAAACCTGCTAATTTTTTATAGAATTACGACACGAGCAATAGGTACCTACTTGAAAGAGAGCAGCGGTGGCCTAGTGATGGCGCATTACTTTGTGTAATTTATTTCATCACCACTGCTCTCAAAACGGTGAAGGAAAACATCGTGAGGAAACCGGCATGTCTTAGAACCAAAACTTCAAAAACATGTGACATCTATCAATCCGCACTGGGCCCGCGCGGTGGGTTATAGCCCATACGCAAAATACGCGCTTTGACGTGGAGTTGCGGACACCAGCCCGTTATACAATATACAATACGATAGGTACTTGAAAGTTTGACAATGGCTTGAGTTGTGGTTAATCAGTGACTAGGCTGACTGTCCACTTTGTGCTGGTCGTACTAAAGCATCGTCTCTTATTGTCCACGAATCCTCTCCAATTAATTACAAATAGGAAAAAAAAACAAATGATGACAACCCTGGTTTATGCTATAAATAAGATTCAAGCATCGATTCAAGGCACAAATTACGCTTACAATATCGTCTAAATTGAATAAATTAGGTTAGAGTTTCAGTGTATGAAAAAGTTCACTGAACTCATATAATAATATTCTTACGGAATTCTTATTTGGGACAAGTCAAATAACAGGAAAGCTTTAGAAAAGTTTTCGACGTAATATTTACGTTTCTGTATGAGTATGACATATCCTGATAGGCCCACTATTTCACTCACCTGGATTATTTAGGATAATGAATTCGGAACTTTACAGAAAATATCAAAAAAATTATTGCATTACAAGCAATGTGCCCGATCGGATTTCTCATTGGAAAAAAATACAAACTTTCAACCCCAATTTGACCGCTTATGAGGATTATTTTACTTTTACTTTTACTTACTTTACTTTCGTTACAAAAGAAACTCTTATGCAAACTTTCAGACTTTAGATTCAGCGGTTTGTTTACAAACAACATATTTCCATATTATTCTGTTTGTCAGTGAATAATTTAAAGGTTTTATTAAGTAGCTAGATATTATGAGTTTTACCCATTCAATGAAATTACAGAAACGTTGCTTGGCGGGAAAAATTATCGTGGTAGTATATACTATCCGGGACGATCCCCTTAAAAGAGCTCTAGCACCTACTACCACACAGAGCTCTACAACTGTCTTAATGCTGACTTACCCGAAATTTTAAAGCTCATATCGACTTTTCCTTTTAAAACTCCAATAACTTGAGGTTGCAGCGGTGGTATCCACTGGTAGACGAGGCCGGTGGACCCGTTGAAGAACCACTTGATGACCAGGCCTGGGCCTGGAGTCTCGCCGGTGCTGTAGTCGCAGTCGAGGATCACTGACTCCGTGCCTAGTTCCACTAGAGCTGGTACGTCTACTCGCTTTATGTTCACTGCTATACATTCTGAGGACAATGAAGTGATGTGATGAGATGTCGAGGAAAAACCTTTGAATTGAATTAGATAGGCATTAAATAATTCTGTAATGAAATTCGTATGTAGATATCATTAGACAAATGTATGAATGAACTAATTAGCATTTGTAATTAACGTTTGTTTAAGTCTGTGTTAAGTTGCGAAATAACGTACAATCACACTTTGTTAGCCGACTCAAAAGAAAGAAAGTATGAAAGAAAAATTATTATTTAACGTCAGCTAGTACACACACACACACACGCATATAAAAAAAAGATACTAAATAAAGAGGAAAACATAGTATGTGCTGTGTGCCTCACGGCTGCGCCAAAAAGGTCCGTTTCAGCATTCATGCCAGACAGGTGATGGTGATGCTGTCTGACGCTGGTCTTCCAATGAACCTTAAGGGGGTAGGTAAGTGACGGAAAAACAGTTTCAAACAAAATGTATAAATAAATGGTTATAACTAAATAGACAACGAGTAAATAAATTAAATGTGTACAAAGACAGGGTTGTGTTTTTGACAAACTACTTGATTTTACTTTGAGTCCATTCGTATAGAAGTCTACTTTACCAATTTTATATTAAGTGCTCGTAAGATGAGCATAAACATTTATTTTTATGAAAAATATGTCACATTACTTTCAGCTGATTTTTACGACATGACTTGATCCGTTTAATATTTTTCTTCATTTCAAAGCCTACGCATATTTTCATCTTGACACATGTAAATCTTACATGTATTGGGTAAGTAAGGTACTTCAAACTTGGGTTCAAACCGGCTGACATCGACAGATACATTTTTAAAGGGGTGTATTCTGACAGTAATCTCGTCTTCAATGGATTAGATACGCACACACGGGCTTAGGGTTATATCTCGTTATGACAGTTTAAGCTCACCCACTGGCTCACTGAAGATCTGTGACAGGCAAATAGATAGCTGTGTGGTGAGCTTCTATGTATAGTCCTTTAATTTACAAAATATAATTATAATACCAGTTTATGCCCGGGGCTTCGCCCGCGTGACTTTCAATAATTATCCCACGGAATCATACTAACGGGATAAAATAAATAAATATCGCTGGACATGAACACACAGAGCCATCTAGTGCCACAGTAAGCAACGAGGCTTGTGTCGTGGACACCAGATAGTTGATATACTACATAGATACTTTTTGTTTGTAAATACATACTTATTATACATATAAACATCTATGACTCGGAAACAAATGTCCATGGTCATCACACAAACATGTGCTCCAACCGGGACTCGAACTCGGGACCCTAAGAACGTAAGGCAGCCTCACCACCGGCACCGCTACGTTATTCGGGTCGCCAAAAGTATTCTATGTGTTATAAACTATCTTTGTGCAAAATTTTATTCAAATCCGTACAGTAACTTATGCGTGAAAGAGTAACTAACATCCATCCTCATCATCATCTTATCTTCAAACATTCGCATTTAGTAGGATAGGATATTTAATTCTAAAAACTTTTTTTTAATAACCGACTTCGTACATTGTTACCATGTTTATTTTTATTAAAAGTTACTTTTTTATAGTACTTAAGTTTTTTAACTTTTCTGGAAAACAAGTTCATGTCAAGAAAGAAGTCGGAATATAAGTCAAAGTTAGAGCACTTATTACTTTAAGAATAGAATAGAAAAGCTAGTGGCTCGGAAGTAATTAACATACTACAAAGTTACTTGGCGACAGGAGTTCTCCTGTAAAAGGAAAATATATATTTGTAACTAGCTGTCGCCCGCGGCTTCGCCCGCGTAAAGTTCGGTAACCGTCCCACTGGATCATATTAAAGGGATAAATAGTGTCCTACGTGTTAATCCAGGTTATGAACTATCTATGTGCCTAATATCATAATCATCACAATTATTATCATCACAACCACCATTATTATCACAATCATTATCACAATCACCGTCACTATCACAAACACCATCATTATCACAATCAATATCACAATCACCATCACAATCACAATCACAATCACAATCACAATCACAATCACAATCACAATCACAATCACAATCACAATCACAATCACAATCACAATCACAATCACAATCACAATCACAATCACAATCACAATCACAATCACAATCACAATCACAATCACAATCACAATCACAATCACAATCACAATCACAATCACAATCACAATCACAATCACAATCACAATCACCATCACAATCACAATCACAATCACAATCACAATCACAATCACAGTCACAATCACAATCACAATCACAGTCACCATCACTATCACAATCACCATCACCACCACCATCACAATCACCATCATCGTTATCACAATCATCATTATCGTTATCACAATCATCATTATCGTTATCACAATCACCATCATCGTTATCACAATCACCATCATCGTTATCACAATCACCATAACTATCACAGTCACAATCACTATCACCAACACAATTACCATCACAATAACCATCACAATCACCATAACTATCACAGTCACAATCACTATCACCAACACAATTACCATCACAATAACCATCACATCACTATCACTATCACTATGGTGATAGTGATCACCATCACTATCACAATTATCACCATCACTACCACGAAAACCATATTATCACAATCATTATCACAATCACCATCACAATCACCATTACCATCGCTATCGCCATCACAATCACCATCACAATCACAATCACAATCACAATCACCATCACAATCACAATCACAATAACAATCACCATCACCATAACTATCACAATCACTATCACCATCACAATCAGCATCACTGTTATCACAATCATCATCATCAGTATCACAATGATCATCGTCACTGTCACAATCATCATTATTATGATCAAAATCATCATCATCGTCATCACAATCATCATCATCATTATAACAATCATCATCATCGTAATCACAATCATCATCATCGTAATCACAATCATTATCATCGTAATCAGAATCTCCACCATCATCATCATAATCACAATCATGATCATCGTTATCACAATCATCACAATAAATCAACAATAACCCTGTATAGAAGTCGAATCCGTCGTCTTCAGGATCTCAAAATAAATGCCATATTCGTAATCAGCACCCCTGATAATCTCGGTATTGACACCCATACAGATTTTTAGACATTTTGACCCCAACAGGAGACGATGATGATATTTCAGGTCCGCCACATTAAATCTTAAAATCGTTGTTTTTGTAACACACCCGACCCGATACACCATACAAACAATACCGATGTTGATTTTCAGACTTTGTTACCCCATTTCCCCCTTTAGGGGTTAAATTCTGAAAAAACCTGAAACACAAATGTTAACTCATTTATCGATAGGACTACTCCTGTGAAATTTTAAATAAAATAGTCTAATTCTTGTTTCCCCGTACAAACTTTAGAGCCCCGTTTCACCCCCTTAGGGGGTGACTTTTGAAAAACCCTTTCTTAGTGTACCCCTAGACCACTTAAGGAACATATGTGCCAAATTTGGAATCTCTAGACTCAACGGTTTAGGCTGTGCATTGATTTTTAGACTTTGTCACCCCATTTCCCCCTCTTAGGGGTTGAATTCTGAAAATTTCTGAAACCCGTTTCTACTCATTCATCAAAAGGAGCACTCCTGTGAAGTTTCGAATAAAATAGTCTTACTAATCTTGTTTCCTCATACAAACTTTGGAGCCCCGTTTAACCCCCTTAGGGGGTGAATTTTGAAAAATCCTTTCTTAGTGCACCCCTAGACCACATAAGGAACCTACTTGCCAAATTTGGAATCTGTAGACCCAGCGGTTTGGGCTGTGCGTTGATAGATGAGTCAGTCAGTCGGTCAGTCAGTCAGTTTCTTCTTTTATATATTTAGATAATTCAGTAAGTACCTGGTTGTCAGAATGGATGAGGAAAGAGAAAAAAAAACCCCTTTGCTAATTTGTTCTTTTGATGATACTAGATCGTATAAAAAATTGCTCTGACGAAATAAATATCATGTTTATCAAAGAAACCCATGTTCACAAAAGTAGGCTTGGACACCAGTCATTTACAAGCTTGCCCAGTGGCGGCCATGTTTTTATTATTACCATGGTAAACCCAACATGTGACAAGTTACAATCTACAAATGTAAAAACGCCATAAACGTATGTGAGAAAAAACGTTAAAAATTAAAATGTTTTTTCCTGGTAAATTAAATAATTACAAAGGTATTTTTTGGCTATCGAAAAGCAATGCTCAATTGTATGACGGTAAAAATGTATTTTAAGCGCCGTGTAAAAACAATATTTATTTAATAATGCAGAGCAGATGCGTTGTACTGACTCAGTCTACGGTTGTGGAGCTGCATTTAAATTAATGTTGTGTATAATTTAATTACCATTTACTGTAATTGCGAGTGTAATGAGCACGATTACCATACTACAACTCTATATCGATAATTTATTAAGTCTATCAATTGAAATTAATGGGCAAATTAACCGATCTGTTAATAGCTAAATAGATCTGCTACAGTGAAATAAAACTCCAAGTAATGGTTTTTTTTAACTGTGGTTGTTGAAATATTAAATTTGATGGACACTAATGTAAACAAACAAACGGCTTTGACGAGTTGTCATCGTCGACGTCCCCTTCTCATTAGCCTTTATTACAAAAATTACAAAGTGGAATACAAAATGACTATTCTCTGAGGCCATAGAAAAACTATATCGACGACGGTTACAAAAGGTTTAACTAAGAAATGGCTTAAATAATATTCCGTTCAAATGAACTGGTTTATCAGAGGTTTTTCGAATACCGACTCAAAATCCATCGATCGATCCTTTGTGTGGAGCTCGCCTAGTTCATTGGAACACAATTAGGTATCACTGTTGGATAGAGTGGAGAACAGACGGGCGGGTTGGGCAGCGACAAGTACATTTCAACTAAGTACGAACACTGGCATGTTTAATAGTTTAATATAGTAGGAAACCATGTGAGTTGATAGCGAACTAGCAAATATAACACGCTCAACAACCGTGGCTGAACTCTACGGATATTGTCATAGTATGTAATGAGGGAGGTATCATTACCGGTTGATAAGACAATTGCTTTTAAAACTGGAAAGTAAAAAGAAAAAAAGCAGTTTAAAATGAACAAATGCTGAACTCGGATATAAAGCTTACAGTTTTCCGCAAAATGCCACTCAATACTCAGTTTATTTGAAACAATCGATAATATTTAAACTAATTTCTGACTTAAACGGTGGTTTAACAACATTTTATAAAAGCAATAATTGGAAGTGAACACTTCACGTGAACTACTGTTTACATAATGAACTCTTTTGTACAAAGTTTCCAGTTTGTTCGATACTTATTTATTTTGTTTAATAATGTAATTTAATGTATCTACAAGAACTTATGGTTCCAATAACTACTATTAAACGGATTATTTGCCAATGTGTACAATACAGGAAAAGTTCATGAACTACTTTATTTATAAAAATAAATGCTCGTATTTAAAGTACACTGAACACACTTACTGTAGAAATACTAACCAAGTGGCAAAACAATCAATTACATTATAATGCACCAGAGCCCTAATCAGGAACTATATTTAATAAATGGATGCTCGAGAATGATGTTTTATCTATTACTCAAAAAGAGGTCAAGAGTTCTCAAAGCAAATGCATAATCATCATCTTCTAATCAAACAAGATGAACACGAAATGCAGAACCCTTACCTATCCATACATATGAAAGAAGCCGTAACGGACTAGGATCCCATCGAGATCAAAGAGATTAAAAATATATTATTAGAATCCGTAGATCCCAATCGTCTGCTTCAATGGCTCTTATGTAAAATAAATGTGAAGCACATAATACGAAATTCGTTCGATACGGTTTAATATCGAAAAATCCATCTTTCTTTCTGTTAATCACGTTTCCATGACGTACAACTGTACAGCTAAATGTTCGTTGAATACAAAAGATAGTATTATGTTTCCTTACTATCTTTTCTTTTTTGTTGAGGAGAACAAGTACAGTGAGAGAATACAGTTGGAGAAACAGTACTTTGTAGTTTGTTTGCGTTATAAAAACACGAGATGGTATGTGTAAAATCATATTGAGTACTGAACTTTGAACAGACGACTTGTGTATTAACGATTCTCGGAACTAGAATAACTAGCTTTTGCGAATAATTAGAGTAATTAGCTCGCATTCAGTGCATCGAGCTTTCTGCTAAACCTAGTGCTGCCAGCACTGATCCGTCTGCCTACGTGTTGATTGAGGATTATCCCTTTAGCTACTGACCCGTACTGTCAACGGGGAACCCAATGGTTAGTAGTGGTCAGTCTGATGCTGATTAGAATTGGCGTAGGCTGTGGAACCCACTACCATACCTCTAGTTTTGAGATCTAAAAAGAAATCCTATATTTTTTGTGCCAAATAGACAGAAAACAACAAATGAGTTTTTAAGGATGGGATCAAGCCCGATCTTCTATGCATGATGTTCTTAATACAAATTTATTCTACTTACATTTAATTTAAAAGTCAAAGTGCATGCACAAACGTAATTATCTACAGATATATTATTTAAGAAGGATTCTTAAAAATTACACAGTTAAAGGTTTTGTATAAATATTTATGTAAAATCACAAGAAAGGCGCTGTATTTCCACGTTTTATTATCTTCAACCAAGTAATGGAAACACAAAGAAATGAATCGACAAGGAATATATCGGTGTAGAGGTTTATGAATAAAGTATTAATCTTAATGAGAGTAAGGACACAAATTGATGGGGAGAACAACACAGACCTAATAAAAGAGAATCTGATTCATGTTGCCTTTGTGGAATAACGTTCGTATTTCAGTTGCCGGCAACAGAGAATAAGTTAATCTCTTTGTTTTGCGAGCGGTAATTATTTTCCTGTGGAATAAATTCCCCCCTTTTTAGCTTTTAGCTCAACGATCAAAAACTGAATACATTTCTTTGTGGCACTGCTAATTAATTATCGTAACCTTTCTGCCAAGAACGGCTGTTATTTTTATTTTTTTGTGATTTGTTTAGGTTAATCGGGCTTTCGTGATGTTTTCTTTGTTATTATTTAGCACATAGGACTGTCAATTATATTGTGTGTTGTATTCGTTGTAATGACGTGGTTATTGTTTTGTACTATTTTTAGTCTAGCCACGTGGGATCTTTTATGTAACGTTTGTCCGAGTTTTATGGAGTAAATGTTTTTTAAAGTAACCTTTTTATTGCAAATATTGTCAACTAATTAAATCAACCAATTATGGGCACTATACTGTTCTAATACTACGTTCAAGTCAGATTTCGTTTGACAAATCTTCATGGCCGGTGCAAACTCTCAGTTCAATATATGCTGTCGTCATAAACAAAAGGGGTCAGCTGGTTTCAGTCTCGAAGCTGAGAGGTTTGCTATTCACGCGAAAAACTTTTGACTCCAGAATTTTAATTTTACATTTCATTAAAACTGCTTATGTACATAAATATAATTTAAATTTATAATTTTCTACGATACGGTATAACGAAACTTGCAAGCTAGTTTAAATATCGATTTATAATTAATATGCAGCAGGTTTGCGAACGGCGGCGAGAGATTTTCGTGAATAATATCAGTTTTCCTCATATTTCGGGGTTGCCAGACTAGAACTCTTACCGGGTGGGATCCCTGAATATGCACGTGAATAAAGCCGGTACGCTTATAAACATTATTCAGGTGAAATCGTTTTCAGTTATCCTGACTTGTGCTCCGCACACTATTGTATCTGCATCGTTGTCAGTGTCACACGCGATAGTTACGAAATATAAATCAAGGAAATTTCTAGAATTCTCTATGTTGGGGTCAACTATGTTGGGGTCGGCCTCAAACCGGATGCAGCAATACCAGCTGGAGTAGTCTGTATTATACAAATTACAACTTCATTCTTTGAAATTTGTATGGAAATATTTTTTATCATGGCAAAGTTATCAATTTTACTAACAATTATTTTTCATAAAAGTATTTCCTGGTTAAAACTTGTATTAAATATCTTCCTTGGATTTAATGAATGTATTAACGGTAACTACATCTAATACTTTTCTTTTTGTAAAAACAACACTGGCCTGCAAAACTAAGTATCACACTTTTAAAATTGCAATAACTTTTTAAGTACACAAGATATACTTTCGAAACAAAAAGGACTCAAAAAATTGTTTAATTTTGTACATAAAAACTAATAAAGCTGATAAAATTGCTATAAAACGTTTTTTATTTTTTTTATTTTAAATCTCTAACTTCAGTTTGGAAAACAATGAAATTTCAAAAGTGTAGTACTTAGTTTTGCAGGCCAATGTAAATCTGAAACATTTACGCCCTGCATTGACAGAAGCGCAAACGCACACATTTTCGCTGTGAGAGCTTCAACATGCACTGTTGAAATGCGATCCCTCGGCGTTCAGCCGCGACTTAAAAAATCACAAAGGCGCTTTTACTTAGGCATTAATTAAGGTGTGAATAAAAACTTAGAGTTAGTGAAAACGGGCAGAACACTTCTGACCGCAACAGTATTAATATCAAACTCTTAGTTGATATTAATTTTAAACTATACACTTGAAATTAGACAACTATTTTTTATAAATATAAGCATCGAGTGAATCAAGTTCAGAAGTAGATAGTCGTGTTTAATTTGGTTCTGGTCTTGCGGCTACAAATACGAATTCGGGGGAACTTTGTCCATACCAGGAAAACTTTGATAGGAACTTGGAAATGTTAGTCTACAGTTTACATTGTCCGTCTAGCACTACTTGTAGTTGTAGCAGGTCGGTAACCTGGGCATCTGCATGCCATCTATCAATACAGAGTTCTGCTTCATAGAAGTTTGAACAATATGATCCACAAATTAATGTAGATCATAACTAATATTTGAGATACATTTTTGCTTACAGGACAGGTCTATTATTATTATGCTTGACCAAACAAATACAATCATTTTAATAAGGATTTACTAGGAAATGAGTATCCATAGAGTAAACCGATCATTTAACTTTACTGTCTGCCTGAATTCTAAAAAAAAGGATAACATCAAAAATATCTGTAGCTCACAATGAATAACTATTAACGAATGATAGAAGCTGAGAATAGAACAACAGCAAAAACAAAATGATTCAAAAAAGATGTGTGTACAAATGTTATAAGCCATTCAATATGCATGCATTACTGGCATGCTTACTCAAGCTACGACGAATAAACATTCTTTCGAAATAACAGACCATCCCTACGCCAATATGAATTTATTATACCGACGTTACAGTTAGATATTGTTTTCGTAGTTTATCCCTCTCAAATAGTCCATGAATAATGCAATGTGGCATAACAGCATATAGGTTAAATATTATATATAGGTTCGGCCGTAGTTATAGGCTTTCAAGGAGATTGAAACCTCGATTGTTATTACACCCATATTACTAAGTTTATGTTTGTTTATCCATCGATTTATATTGTTTATCAAGCGATATTGACTTACAATCACTGTTATGTTACTGACTTTGGCTGCGCGTTCGCCTACGTGGAATTTGAGAAACAATATTGTATCGTAATATCTTAGTTCGTCCTACTAAGTCCATACATTACTTTGTTATGTAATGTATATTTATAGGGTAACACTCGGCAATATGTAATGTCTACGCCTCTGGATTGAATTCGAATATCGAGCTAGCGCTGAGACGGATGGCCTGAGTGATGTCCTGCACATCTAATTGGAAATTAATTCAAATGAGCCAATTAACTTTGATTTGATTTTCAAGTTCCAGAAGTAATTTTCACATAATGAGGCAACCTCCACTCATAGACACACTTGCCCTCCATTTCTGACAGGACTGATCAGCTTTTCAGATTTGTAATCAAACAGTCAATCAGCAAAAAAATCTTCATATTAACTAACAGTTGTGGTTGAAAAAATAACAGGAACCAATCAAATCACTTGACAAGGGATTAAATTGAACGGGCTTTCAGCATGCGCTTTTAAAGTAGCCAATATGTAACAATATTGCCTAGCTAGATCAAGCACCAATACCTGTCAGGTTTAGCGAAATCATTTTTCCAATTGATAGTGTTTTGTTCTATGATAGAGAATCCAGTCTAGTGTGGAACAGATATGAAATAGGTAATCTTATTGTAATATTTTATGAAACAATTCGTAGAGTTGTTTACGCCCAGGTCCAGTAAAGAAGGGACATAAAAAGATATTGATATCTGAAATCTAACATCCTACCGTTCCCTATAAAACTTTGCCAGTTACCTTATTACATTTTAGATATTTTATGTGAGTCTAGACGTAGCACATCGTAAAGTTGCTTCTTTTATTATTGTTCAATTAAACCGTCTGAAAAAGAAACTCTGTAAAGTAACTGCTTGTGAAAAAATATTTTTGATGGCTGAAAAGCAATTTTATCTATTATCTATAATAACATTGGCTAGTTTTCTGAAGAAAAAACTGGAACTGTAGTTTTGTAGGTAGTGACTCAGCCTAAGATTACGTAATATTGATTTAGTGGTTAGGAAAGCTTTTAAAAGTCATGTAATTAGGTATAGGTACTCAGGTACGTAATGACAAACTTTTGCCCTTACGACGAACTCGTCAAGCCGATCTGTAACTTTGTACAGAAAGTTATTTTTGTTTTCTCCCAATACTTTTGTAACAAATATACTTTATCTTTGTCGTAATGTCACACTAGCTGGCTATTAATATCATACTTTTCTTACCAGTGGTGAAGGATAAAAGATTTTATAAGAAGCTTTTCTTATAAAATCTTTCACTCCTCGCCACTGGTAGGAAAAGTATCCGTTAAAAAATATACTTATGCGAACATTTTACGCTGCCATTAGCATTGCCATAATGTGACCAGTCTTCTCGGCCACAATGGCAGCGCGGTGTAAAAGAGTACTTTGATGCTAAAGTGCCTTTTGTAAATGGTTTTAATTTTGTATTGCCATCTAGAAAGGGAAGCGGAAAGTACTCGCTTGTAAAGAGCCTCCGTCACTGTTGGAAACAATAAATAAAACGGTTGACTTGAAACCACAAAGCAATCTGGTCAATATTTCACGAAGATGTCGGATAACGTTACGAAATGCGTATCAATGCTTTTGTATTACACTGAAGTGGGCAGTCACGGCATTGTGCCTCGTATTCCTGTGTTTACGTTTGTCTACGACGCGAGAAACGAAAAAAAAGTGTGGTATCGTAACCAAAACAGGAAATTAACCGTCATATCCGCGCCAGTTCCGATTCTGGCAGTATATTTTTAACCGACTTCCAAAAAGAGGAGGTTATCAATTCGCCAGTTTTTTTTACTTTTTTTGTGTGTGTACCTATGTTCAGCCTTTTTTTCACCATTTGTGAACCGATTTCAATGATTTTTTTTTGTTTGAAATAAAATTACACGCGGTGGTCCCGTTTAAATTTGGTGAAGATCTGATGGTGATCTTCGGAGATATGCAATGGAACTCTTCAATTATAGACAGCAAATCGGTCGTGGTCAGAAGACGTTGGCGAAGAAACTGAATCAATCAAACACACAGAAGTCACCGACTTTTGAAGCTAAAGTTGTTATTAACTTCGTTGTGTTTTTGAAGTCGGTTAAATTTTTGGCAAAAAAGTATTACCTTGTAAGTATGTAGGAATTCGTGGGTAATAGTTAGTATATATGCATAGTGGATGAAGTGAATATACAAAGCAGTAAGTAAAGTTGGATGAAGGGAAGGAACACCGTTGTCGTGTTTTCACACATTTCAGAATACCTAAGTTAGATTGCTAATTTGCAATCAAACTAAGTTAAGCTTCACAACTGCATTAGTAACCACTACTTAACTCACTCAATTAAAATCTGTGAAACTGAACTCGAAAGCTTTTAAAACCAGACTTGTATCTGTTGTCCAAAGTTCTCTTATTCAGCAAACTAAACAGCCAAACTGACTATCAATTTAAAAAGTTAGACGTTACCTATCATGAGCTAAGCTTTAAAACTTGACAGTGTTTTCAAACAGCGCTTACATAAGTTGCCAAGTGGATACATTACCGGTAACTTAATCACGTCCAGAAGCGAAACTTTCTACGAGAATGAAGCTATTTGCATGATTTTGCATTTAATTGTTAACTCGTTAATTGTTTATTCTAAAAGTTAAGTTCGGAAGGCGTGTGTTTTAGAACTTGCAAACTAGAAATTTACTTAATTTTAATTCAAAGCTCTTGTGTTGGTTTTGATTTAACAAAGAAACACAATAAAAGTTTGTGCTCGGCTATCTATAGATCATCTAATGAGAAAGTAAAAAGGCACGAAAATAACGCCAAAAGAATAATTACACCAATAACTGTCAAACTTTTTAACGACTTATTTTCGACATCGCGGTATAATCAGTGTTCCCCTTACTGAATTTTATATTTGATTTAGAAGCATCGCACGGCCTTTTGTAAACGAATTTTAATAATTTCGCGTAGTACGTCCACATGAAAGCAGTTTTAACAAAAGGCGTCATTGTTACTCAAAACAGCACAATCGCCTACAATCAGAAGGCAGGATGACGGGAAAATTACACACGAGCTAAACTTTCAACACGCAATAGTAAACTGATAGAAACAACTACAACATTTACATAATAATATGAACAATCGATACCAACTTGAGCACAGTATGAGGAGCACGAAATGTATTGAATAGTTCATATTCTCGCAACACTTTGTGAAATGTTTGCCGGTTGTTTTCGCACTCGAGGCGAAGTACTTGGGAGGGAAGCTGTGACGGCGACCGCCGCGCGATTGTGTGGTGGCGCGCCGACTGAAAACTTTCAACCACGAACAGATTCAGGAGTAAGGGCGCATGCGTCTCTGGACGCCTGTTGAGTTACTTTACAAGTTCCTTATTACAGCGTTAAAACATTTCGCCGACTTGCTTTTCATATTTGTAAAAGGAAATATGTCTTCGGAGGGATACATTCGAAGTGGTTATTACAATGCATTTTTTTCCTGGACGTACAAAATAAACACCCTGCTTGTAGATAGATGTGACCAAGAAGTAATGGTTTTTAATATAAAGCTACTTTGGTTCCAACCATCAGTGTTCCAATTAATTAATTTACCAAACATTATTTCTGACTTATCGCTAATTGCAATGACTTTTATAAAAACACGGACTTGTTTGAACACGTCAAAGTGTTCTTCATTACTCTTTGAGTTTTCATTAACTTAGTTTATTAATTGACAGACAGAGTATTAATTTGTTTCATTTGAAACTGCCTAAATTATCTTCGACTAAATAGATTCAATTTTAATTTGCAGAATAAATAAATAAATCCTGTAAGACTATGTTTTCCTTTATATCTGCCCCGTGGATTTGTCTTATCCAATGTACGTTTTACCAAAATATGAATTATTAATCCAAAAGCTGATGTAACCAAACAAATTTTAATAATTAATACAGACGCGAGCAAAAAGTAACTTATACGACCTAAATGAAGCTAGATGAAACCAGCATTTTTTCTTGGCAATACAATTCGGGAAATCCTCCATTTTGGTAGCATGCCAATTGTAATACCTATCTACGGAGAAAATGAATTGTTATAAACCCAATATCCAGGAAGAGTTGCGAGATAGGCAATGTGTTTTAAACGTTTTATTTGTATCCTTGCTGATGAGGAAAGTAATATCCCGCAGAATAAGAGCTTCCGAAAGAAAATGCTTTGCTGTGCTTGTGCGGTAATGTTTAGCAACAGAGGTTTTTTGAAAGGTAAAGTGTACTTTATCTTTAAAACGAACGTTTCACATAACGATAAACACCTTACCGTTAAGGGGCTCCCCCATGCACACTAGCGCCACTTTAGTAAAAAAATCAGAACTCGTTAAATACACAATTAATATAAAATCTGATTGACAAAATCAATCGTTTGGTCTTCTAAATTATTTACGTCTGCTTAACTCATTGAAACATAGCTCGCTGTCGTTACAGATACAAAATGGAAAAAAACGGCCTTTTTTAGCAATTTTTCTAACTGTAACTACAGTGAAGTATATTTTAATGAATTAAATAGACGTCAATAATCTAGAACTCTAAAGCATAGCGAAAACGTTAATTTACTTTAAACCGTTATTTTCAGGATGATAAGCCACAGCTAAAACTTTACATCGGTTAGTTATAGGCATCTTCTGTTCAGGCTGCCATTACTGTATTATTTAGCCATTTGATACCTGTTGTTAATTTGAGTCACTGGAGTCTAAACGTTGTTAAGATACCTATAGTAGGTCTTTCCTTAATGTCGTCCAGTTTATTGCTTACTACTTTTGCTGCAAAATGCTCATAGGTAGGCAGGTGGACACCTACGCAGCGTTTTAAAATCCTCTCATATCGAGTTTCAATGTATTTCCAGGAAGCAATACAAACGTTCATTTGCCTATTGAATTTCAGCATCGAACTTCTGTGAAAGCACAACCAAGTAAAGAAAAAAAACTTTATTCTTGTTTCGGTTTCACGTTTAGATAACATCAAATATAAATAGAACCAGCTACTAGACTAGAGTATCTATCTACATCTACATCTACTATTATATATAAAGGGTGTAAAACACCTCTTAACGAAAACGAAAGGTACTTATTCTCCTCGTCATTGCGATCATTTTGTTCTACACCATACCTGGGAACCTTCTAGTTACGGAGATATTGGGGGTCAAAGTTCCAATTTTTTGACAAGTTATTTTTTAAATACAATTTTTTAATGTAAGATTTTTACTTTAAACACCTCCACGACCCCCGTACTATTCAATCCATCAGCACAATGTTTTGAGTGCGTTACATTGAGTTCTACCACAAAACATGATTTTTCACCCCAAAAAAAAAAGTCATTTCCCAGCAATAATTTTTGCGTAAAGTTACTTAGTTTGATGTACAGAATGCTTGGTTGACGGCTTCGTGATGAGGTCTTTTACACCCTGTATTTATTATAAAGAGGAAAGATTTGTATTTTTGTGTGTATGTTTGTAATGAATAAACTCAAAAACTGCTGCGCCGATTTCAAAAATTCTTTCACCATTAGAAAGCTACATTCACCCTGAGTAACATAGGGCCCCGTACTCCCACGGGAACGGGAACTACGCGGGTGAAACCGCATGACGTCCGCTAGTTTTTAATAATTTAACCGGTTCTTTTCAGTTCAAGAAATATCAATAATATCAATACTTAGTGAAATGGAGTAATAACTAATGAATAATGTTGTCTTTATTTACATAGCATACATAAATAATGCGGCAATACTCATATTAATGTGCATGAGAAAGTCGAAAGTCGATTCCGTCCTCTTTTTAATATTTGACGAGGTTCGACGGGCCACCGCCGCCCGAACGGTTGCTGACCCGTTCGGTAAGCTTAGGGTTGAAGAGACGTCTCATGACTGTCACTGTCTATGCGGAGAACATGAAAAAGAAATTCATATTTTATTGTGAAGTTAGGAGGTTGATGATTATGAATATTCATACTGGTTCTGATGTTGTTAGTGGGATGACATAAGTTATAGTTTTCTCTGTTCTGGGCTTAGGTGGACCAGTGTGTCCAGCTCGTCCCGCCATCTTCTACGAGGTCTGCCGCGACGTCTTCTGACTATCAGGTCTCCACGACAATATTCATACGATATTATATCATAAGTTAAAATCATCACCACACATATCCACCATGTCGGAACAAGGGTGGAAACATACCTTCTTTATCAGTTATTGTGTCATCGGTGCATCAAAACATTTAATTTTATTTTTCTAAATACAATTAAGTGCCTCATAATTAAAATTTAATTTACCATGACGTTTTTCTCTGACTCTCATCAAACATCGTTAAAGATATTCTGAAACCAAACCGCTAAACCCTAACTGACAGCCCTGAAACCTTTCATAAGTTTACTTTTTTAATAATTAAATGCAATACGAGTGGTAGTTCAATAAAGCGACGGACTCCGCAATTTATGTCCGCATTAGAATGACTAACGGTGGTCAGTAAGTTTAAGGACGGTGCATTAGTTCTATAAGCAAAGAAGGAACCACAGCCCTTATATAATCATTCGGCCGTCAATCTACTTTACCTCTACCATCAATACGTACTGAACGTAGACGGCAATTAGCTGAAATTCAATTGCTAGACTTGGAAAAACTGTAGTCTTTAATTTTATTTCGAGTTAGTTATTTCAAGATTGTACCTTCACTTTGTAAAATAAAGGCTGGTAAAAATTATTAATTAATATTAGATTTCGTAAGTTTACTGACAAGTTGTCTGTTATTTAAATCCATCTAACAAAAATGTTAACTGACAGACAACGTACAACATAAACCGTTTGGTTAAGAAACTATACATTTTCCAGAAAGAGTTTGTTAGATAAAATATGTGCTCCTATCTTTCCGCGAAATATACTGCAGACTAGGGAAGCAGGAATTTTTAAAATTTGAACTCTGAAGGTAATATGAGATGAATGCATTATAATTAATATGAGAGTTCGCCATTTTTACTAATGGGAAATCATATCGGGCACACGGCTTGTAAGTTGATTAACTTTTGCTATTGCATAGTTGTTTGCAGGTTGTAAACTTTAAAAACATTTAACCGAGCTATGTGCTTGTAAGAGCATTTAGGTCAATACTACGGGTAGCTAATAAACTCCAAAATGTACCTAATTCCCGCATCGTCGTCGCCGTACGTACGTAAAGTACAACCGTAATAAAAAAGCATCCAGGTCCTTACCCAGATCATGGTCTACGCGTGGGCCAAACATCGAAATCCACAACATAATACACACATCAACACGGTCTAGGGATATTTCATACTCAATTAAATAACTCGAAAAGTACTGGCCGCATTGGAATCTTTTATACACCGATTTGTTTGTAATTTATCTCAGACTAATTCCAAATTCAAATTTTTGAAATTTCTTTTATTTCGGTGGCATAAAAATGTCTTGATGTATAGGAGAGGGAATTTTCATTTGTGCGAAATTTAGAAAACAATACGAATTACGTTTAGTTACAGTTTTTTTTCATTTTTAAACGAAAGATAAAGTTAAAATTGAGGTATTGTAGCCATGCAACGCCGACATTTGACGAGGGCGGAGATGTTACGAGCTGTGGGAATGCTGGAAGCTGGATCTGTTCAGCGTAATGTTGCTGAGGCCATAGGGACCCATCAAAATGTAATTTCAAGATTGTGGACACGCTATCGTGCCACAGGTGAAGTAGCGGAGAGGCACCGGGGGCCAAGTCGCATCACTACCCCCAGACAAGACCGATTTTTGCAAATTACTGCGCGAGCACAACCAAATGCAACGGCGACTCAATTGGTCCAAAGGCTGCGAGTGGAACACCAAGTGCTTGTGAGTGACCAAACTGTAAGAAGGCGACTGCATGAAAGCAATCTACGCTCTCGTAGACCACTCCGGGTCCCACCTTTACGGAGAGGCAATCGTGGACGACGATTAGAATGGGTTCGGATCCACGTGGACTGGGGCCGTGACCAATGGTCCAATGTGCTGTTCACGGATGAATCCAGGTTCGGCTTCCATCCAGATTCACGAAGGACGCGTGTTTGGCGAGTTCCTGGACGATGGAGCCATCTCCAGAACCCTCAGGAAGTTCACCCATACCAAGGAGGAACAATTATGGTTTGGGCAGGAATTCGTCTTGGAGGACGGACGGATCTCGTTTGGGTGCGGGGCAATATGACGGCAGAACGATACGTCCAACAGGTGCTGGGGCCCGTAATCTTGCCCCACAGAACACAAATGGGGCAAGATTTCCTGCTCATGCACGACAATGCCCGGGCACACACGGCGAGAACGGTACATAACATACATAATGTTAGGGCCTTAGACTGGCCTGCTCAATCGCCAGATCTAAATCCCATTGAGCATGCGTGGGATATGCTGCAAAGAAGAGCTCTGAAGGAAGTTCCTGAAAATCTGGCTACAGAAGATCAACTTTTTGCGCACCTCAGAAGGACATGGGACAATATTCCGCAGCAAGACATTGACAACCTTGTTCTGAGCATGCCGAATCGTTGCCGATGTGTTATGAACATCATGGGCGCTTTCTCAGACTACTAACTTCAAGTTTATAAACACAAATTAAATGATTTTTCAATTTTTTTCAGTTTTTACTCACAAATTAAAAGTTCATTCATATACGGTTTCCGTCTATGCTTCATTTTTTTTCCATAAAATCCTGAAATTTTAATCTATACCTTAACCATTATTAAAAAATTGTAATATATTAAAAATAACGTATCTTTTAAATATATACATGTCATATAAATAATTAACACATTGATAGTAATTCGCTTTTTTTTAAATATCCCTAGACCGTGTTGATGTGTGAATAATATAACATCACGACTATAATCCCCAAAGGGTTAGCCAGAGCAGAGGTGTACTTAATAGTACACATACATTTCGCCAGTTCAGCCGCAAAGACGAAAATGGTAACAGACATGTGTACTTTCGCATTTATATTATTAGTATGGATTCAATCAGCAGCTCGAAGTCATAACGACGACTTAGAAAGCTACAGCTTAAAGCTTACAAGATGGCAATAATACAGATCTGTATTGTGCATTCCAGGTGCATTGTATTGAGCGGGGTTTCGCAATGTAGCGTAAATGGGTACGAACAGCTGGTCTATTCTGCAAACGAAACCAACTCACTTTTAAAGAATGAAAGCTACTACCTATTTATTGATAAAAATGGAGAACTTATTTTCGCCTGTAAGTAAGCTCTTAGTAACCTCATTATGACAAAATTATTTTTGCAAAAAATAAAACCGACTTTAAAAAAAACACAAAAAAGTGAAAAATAGCTTTAGCTTCAGAAGTCGGTGACCTTTGTTTGATAGATTTTTTGTCACCGACTTCTGAAGCTAAAGTTATTTTTCACTTTTTTGTGTTTTTTGAAGTCGGTTTCATTTTTTTGCAAAAAAGTTTTTTATTTTTCGTTGTTCCCAAACAAATATTTGCCATAAATTTATTTGACATTATTAACAATACATGTCATGGTAATAGGCGTATCTCCATATAAATATATATGGAACTTAACATACCTACCTTTTTTTTTCTCTGAAATCTTGAAATTACCCCTGAGTGTCAGACTTTTACTAACTAAAACCCATCCATGTTCCTTCTTGTTCCAGCCCTTTGTGTTCCAGGGCCGCAGTATCTCGTTCGAACAGTCCCGCAGCCCCGGCAGGCATCGGACGTTGCGGACCCCTACCTTTTGCTGACATCTCTGCGCGCGGAACACGAAAGCGCCAACTTAACATACCTAACTGTCGAAATCTGGGTGTATTGTACACATCTGCGTACCCTCTCAGAGCAGACAGGCGTGATGTTACGTCATGATAAACAATAAACATCCAAGCGATTGCAGCAATCACGGCAGATTTGCAGTATATTTTTGAAGAGTTCCATTGTATATCTCCGAAGATCAGCATCAGATATTCACAAAATTAACTAAGTTAAATAGGACCACACGGGAAGCACCAGCTTTCAAATAAAAAAAGAATCATCAACATCGGTTCACCCAGTCGAAAGTTCTGAGGTAACTAACACAAAAAAAATACATTCGAATTGAGAACCTTCTTTTTGGAAGTTGGTTGAAAAGGTAGTTTTACCTAAGTTTTCAATGAATGTTTTACAGAATCGCACGGTACCTACGGTACGGCCATCCATAAATTACGTCACACTTTTATATCTGAATCTTTAATAGGTACAGTTAAATTTTTTTTAATGTTTCATTTGATGTTAATTTTATCAAATCGAAATGAAACTAATTTCGGAACTGCTTTTTTTAAATTCAATTATTTGTAGTTGTAAAATTGCAAAATATGTGACGTCACACTAGGGCGGGGGGGTCTCACAAATTGTGACCAGCTGAGACAAGGACGGGGGGGGCGGGTCAAAAAAACATGAAATCCGTGTAACGTAATTTAAGGATGGACCATGTCTATCTAATGTACTCTAGCAAACCGTAGTGAAAATAGCCAAGTTAACTGCCTAGGATGCACCAGACATAACTAGCAAATGGTCAGTCATGATGGTGGCCCACTAACGTTGTGCCTTCCCTACTCTCTAACGTTTCGTCCGTATATTCGGATCTATCCGTTTCTCTCACTCGCACTCATCTGCAGACGTGCGCGAAAGGGACGGATAGATCCGAATATACGGACGAAACGCTAGAGAGTAGGGCCCCTGGAACGTGGTTACCTCTCCCGAACTTTTCTGTCATCCGTTCTGCAAGCAATGTGACCGACCCACTGACCCTTAGTTTGGCAATTCTTCAGTCAAAGTTGCGTAGACTATGCAAGTGTGAAATATAAAGTCAAGCACAAAAGCGCTAAATATTATTTAATTTATTGTTTTCTTTATATTTCACGTCTTTTCTTAAAGAAAAGTTGTCATTTTACCGAAAATATGAAATACTAGCGGACGTCACACGGTTTTACCCGCGAAGTTCCCGTTCCCGTGGGAGTACGGGTATAAAATATAGCCTATGTTACTCGCTGATAATGTAGCTATCCATTGCTGAAAGAATTTTTCAAATCAGTTCAGTAGTTTTTAAGTTTATTCGTTATATACAAAAATACAAATCTTTCCTCTCTATAATATTAAGTATATGTTGTGTGTAGACATAAACATGTACCACTGAATACAATCATCATTTTGAAATATCAGGCATACGACGTAGATTTATTTTTAGCAACATTGCCTGTACTGAAGTAATTAAATTAAATTAAAGTTACATAAACTTTAGACTTCGTAGATTTTAATTTAATGAAGCTCGGCCTTTGCTCACATTTTAATAGATGTCTTGCTGCCTTACAAAAGTTAATTGAATCAAAATTATAATTTTATTTACGAAAATTAAATATAATTTGTAAATATCTTTACATTATTAATCTATTACACCTTATCAAACGTACGAATGTATAGTATTTCATACTTTAAATTTTTTACTCGGAAGCCATTGTTCTTAGAGCCTTTGCACACCCCTTTTTTTATGCGCTGACGACGCGCGATTTTAGTCAGCGCGTCCTCTGCGCGTTAACATCACGTTTTACCAGATTTTACACGTTTGTATCGATACAAACGCAAATGTAACGCGCGTTTGTATCGAATCAAGCGCGTCGCGCATAAAAAACCGTGGTGTGCAAAAGCTCTTACCAAAAATGGTCCGGAACATACATACAACCGCTAAGGGATAGATCTTTTATCGGGAACTATTCTAAATTCGAATTGGGTAGTTCTAAAAATAAGAGAAACCCAAAATATTTGAGTTGGCCCGGGTAAAACACTCCCGGCCGTTACTAAATCTCCAGGAGATTTAAGTCAATTGTTTAACTATTGTGTCTAATAATTAGTCGCTACGGTCGACCAAGCCATTTGGTTAACATTTTACAATGTAATATGTATGTTAAAATGTAAACTAAATAGATTGGTCGACCGTACATATTACATCTTATTTTTTTCCAAGTAATACTCGAATAAATAAAATAAACATCACTTTTTTATTACGACATAGATCGTTGGAACTAGCTGTATATTTATATGGTTATTTTCGTCTATTTTTGAAACAGATTTCAGTTTGTCTGGTCTAGAACAAGGATAACAAAATAAATTCTTGTTTTTCTAGGGTATATTTTCCAAACAAAGAAAACAATTATACAGAAGATATATTTTCTAAGTAACGAATCAATAAATCGAACATTAATTAGGTATGTTTATGCCATATGCTGGTTTCCCACGGGCCAAGTTGTGCTGACAAGTCCGCTTCACAAACGAACATTGATAACTGAGTACTGAAAACCACGCTTGCTCACTGCATGTTGACGACTTCCGATATCAAGTTTATTCAAGTAGACAGCACTACAAGCTACTACAATCTGTTAAATTTCTTAAATAGATTTTCAACTGTATCGCTAAATCATTAGATTCAAGGTTGATTGGGAAAATTTGTCAGTTTTGGGTAGCTTGTGTGACGAAAAAGTAAAATACCGAGACGGTGGAAATTTCAAATGTCAAAAGGGACATTGGTTTTAAATGCCGATGTTGATTTCAGGTGGCATGAGAGCCTTACCACCTATCACTAAAGCCCTTTCTTTTCTGGATTTCTTATTGTTCTTGAATTGTCGACATGTAGTGTGCAAACTTGATGATTAATATTCATTTGTTTTATGCACGGGAAATGCCTTAAGATACCATAACATTCCAATCATTTATTTTCAGGCAACTTTGGTCCATAGATAAAAACTATGTTATTAGCACTTGTTTGCAACACTGCATTTTAACACTGCGTTCATGTGGTCCTTAGCCCTGAGTGTGACAAAAACAGGGAGCTTTGTTATTGTTTTCTTAGTAAATTAATTTGATATTGTGCAGTTCAACCGCGGTCAAACCGCCACGGACTTTGCGGCTCCGGACACTGACAGAAACTTTACAAAAGTGGGAGTCAATGTGTGCTGTCTGCATCTAGTCTGCAATTTGTCCGCATCAGTCTGATCCGTTAGTTGGTCACTTTCGATACGTTAGCTTAAAGGGAGCGGTCTTTCACAGGAGTTTCTCTGTTTAACCAATATATTTAATTTGGTATTTAGTTTTAAAATATTCTAACATTTTTAACAATCCATATTTAGAGCAGCTGTATATGTAGTACTACCTACACTTAAAGTTGCATGTGAGCTGAGCATAGCACCCGGGTTAAATGTTATTTAATTTTAAAGTAGGCCAAAGTCTTTAAATTTTACGTCGTACAAGACCCAAAATATTTTTTAATTACAACTTTATAATGTTACCAAATAATTAGCATTAATACGAGACTGGTAATTACCTACATTAAGACGGTTTACATCGTAAAACGGGTAACACGGCGGAGGCACACGTAATTAAAAGGAGGTACCTACTTACATTAGGTTAACATACACATTCATAAATCGTACAATCATTTAAATATAGGTAGCTACATACTTCTTATCATATTATATAATAAATAATAGATGTACATGCTAAATTAAAGTTGACGCTATAATAAAATAAAATACCTAGGCAACTCTTAATGGATCCAATGAGAAAATTAATTGGTTTAAAAAAGAATGGGGACGTAGCAGTAGGGAGTTACTCCCCGAACAATTGCATTTTTATCTCCATGGCTTCCAAATTAAATTACTTTTAACCGAAACCCGATAGTAAATAAATAAATAAAACTCTGTACATTTGGAGCTATAACACCGAATGCTTTTTCTCTTCGCCAATATAAATTCCAATCGAATTTTGATATTTCCAATTACGGTAAAAAATACATATCGAGCGACAAGCAGACTAATTGCCACGAAGCCAGTACCGTGATGACGCGCGTTTTACCACTAACAATTTCATTCTATAGGCTTCATATAGGTAATATAAAAACATTGATATAAAATACTATCGATTCACATTAAAATTCTATATCCACACCGCAGTAGTACTCAGGTAATTGGCTTCAAGTTTGATATTCAGGTAATTGGCTGAACACCGGTACTTGGCCTGCTGTTTCAACCCTACACTTTGGCTTGCATAAATTATGAAAATACTAGTCCTAGTGGATAATTTTGTAGGTCTTAGTCTATAATTACAAGGAGCGAACTCGCTTGGCGCAGTCGCATTACTTACACTCCAGGACAGAATGAGCTTAGTGTAAATAATGGAAAAAGTTATTATAAAGAGCAACTACTTTTCTTAAGGTTTATATTTATATAACTAAAGTATAATATTCCGATGTTTATGTAATATTCATGTAAATTAACTTTTACGGATAATACGGATATTTTCCGATATGCATTCCCAGTCGATACGATGTGCACTCAATCTTTAGTTCGAAGCGGAGCATCTCATAAATAGGCAGTCACTTGCACAAATGTAACGCTTGTCAATCGGGCCCCAAGTGTACGATATACTCGTACATAAATAATACAAAGTTGCTAGACACTAGTTCCGTAAGTCCACGGAAGGGAAGGGACATTCATCGAATTTGTAATGGATGTACCATTAATATCGTCATAATGATATCAACCACTTATCGTAAATTATACATGCTGAGCTTACCTGACGAACATGAACGAAACGAACCATTAATACCTAATGAAGTTTATTTTCCGAATTCTTTATCGTGCGGGTAATAATTTACTGTTTTTTTTTTCTGTTTACCGTTTAAGCATTTTAACGCGTTCCAGGTTTGGTGTAGGTATTTATACCACAAGTGTTTAAAAAATAATGTTTTTATTAAACTTAATCAAACATGCGCCCAAAATTAAGTGAAATTCTTCGTTGTAGGGTTTCTCGCTTCTTAATTATACACAGTAACTTAATGCGCGAACAGATTGATCAGCAACTTAATACAAAGGCAACAATATTTTCGGGAACAACTCTATTACCACGAGTTACAATGTAACGAAGCTGATTTGGGACGTTTCTAATTTTGAGAAAATCCCCCCGCGGCAAAATAAGGGCAGAACGGAACGCGCTCTATCGGTCCGCTGGCTCTGCAAAAAGTTTGAAGGCTTTAATTTAGCCGGTTGTTAATTCGTGCGCGACCGATTCAAAGGCAGTGTCGGCTATTATTAAAAGCGTAAATTGTCAAACAGATGTACCAAACGACTTTGGTTGCGTCCCGGCTGCGTTAAAACGCAATGAAAATTGCCGTGCTCGGTTTAGCCCCATCGACATTTTACATGACCTTGTTGATTGACTATTAATCAAATTAATTTATCAGTTAATTATCCTGTAAGCATTATTAATTATCTTTTACATAAACCGCTATTTAGTACCATCATTAAATTACATTTTAAATGGTTTCCAAAGCCGTTTAAAATGTTTCGAATAAACTGCAAGATCTCAAAGCTTCTCTATCTTATCAAAACATTTTAACGAACTTTCAGATTAAATTATTAAGACCGTAATCACTCTTATCACCCTTTATTAATCAGCTTTACCTTTAACAAAATAAGTGAAACTAAATTCAAGAAAATGTGCTTACTGAAAGCTTATTCAAATTAGGTCAATTAGTCGTGCCCGGCGTTGCTCTATATATTTGCCTACGTAAGTATTTATCCCTAAACCCGGAACAAAGTAACAAATAGGCAAATGTTTATCATTTTAATTGCTGAGTCAATATAATCTTTGTAAAGAATTTTGCCGAGTCATTGGGGGAGAATGGAGGCTGTAAGCTGTGTTCAGAAAGATCAGTGAATAGTTGACCGTGTTTGTTCAGGGTATCTACCCCCGTTCGTGCCGCACATACGACTTCAGCTATTTAATATCGAGTCGAGATCTTGGCCACTGGGACATGTTAGACTGTATAGACGCCCTAGTAACTTTGAAAGAAATAGCGCCGGCACAAAGTATGCTAGAATTCGTAAGTAAGAAAAATATTAGAAAAGGGTGAAACATTAAAAACCAGTTACCACAAAGTTAACTATGAGAATTTCACAGGTGTTCAATTAGTTTACTAGAATTAAATGGATTAACTATTCTATATCGCCACGCCTCATTCTGAATGACATGCATCATGACCACGTGTAGTTGTTCTCACCTTTTTTTTTTTTTTCGTATGGGAAAACGTCAAATGACTCCGCCCGCTTCAGTCTTCAAGTCAGCATTTAAAAAAAATCACAAACCTTAACCCAAGATAATTGATCAGGTCACTGCGAAGTTTTCCAAGCTAATTTAAAACGACTTTTCACTGAGATAAGATAGTTTTACGCTGGCTGGTACTATTGATAGACTTGCATTATGGAGCTAGTTATACGTTATCAGCTCATTGTCTTTCTACGGGTAACGATAACCCTTCCTCTCAATTGACTTTTACGACGATCTCGGGGGTAAATGCAGTTGATATAGATAGTCTACGTTTTTCTTGACTGCTTTTTCAACGTGGAAAATATTTTCCTCTACAGTGTAGGGAAAGAAATTACAAAGATTCCTTAGAAAAAATACTTATAATGTAATGATTTTCTAAGACTTCCTTCAAATATTGGAAATATTTGAAGGAATAAGAAATATCTTGTAACTCGAGACGCTTTTGTGATGTGGCTTCGATCGGTGTTGATGTTAACTAACCTTATTTCAATGCCCTCACATCCATTTAATATCAAGTTTTATTATATCAAGAATTTATTAGCTTTACGTAAGATTTTACTATTTCTATGACGTAATTCGAGCTCGCGGGCGACACACAGCCTTAGGAGGTGCATTTAAAACCGTTTTCAGTGGTTTATTTGAACAGTGTGACTGGATACGGCCTAGCCTGTGGTCGGACCTGCCCAGGGGAATGCACCGTACGTGTTCGTCTGATGGACTGTCCTGTTCCAAATAACACGCCTTTCTATGTGAAGCTTTGACGGGACTATTACACGAGATCTCACACGTGGTCGGAGTGATGCGATTTTTTCTGTGGCTCTCTGAAGCGTGAAATAAGCGAGTCGTACAAAAATGCGTGAGTGGCCCTTCAAGAAACATACAGAAATAACTACTTAAATTAAGGATTGCTATAGTAAATGTTTGATGACTGTAACATGTACGTGCAGTCAGCTTAATCAAGAGCCTCAGTTCATTCGTACGGAAACAATTCAGAATTTTATTTCTTTTCAAAAAAGCTTAATTAAAAGACATGTTTTCTTTTCATAATTTATTTATAAAAGTGCCTACTTAAAGTCATCGTCAAGTAAATATTTAAATAAACACAGTTACGAGCATAAGGAACCTATTAATATTTGCAGCTTACGCATGAAATGGCAATTGAATTTTTTTTCTTCGTTAGATGAATTCGGAAACAGTAAAAGAAAAGTAGCAGACGTAAGTACCTAATATAGGCTCTACGTTTATAATTGCCGCATTCTCCGTAACAATAGGCCAGGTAGGCGCTGGCCTATCTATAAAATGTTCAGAATCCATTTGGCATCCGCATCAAAGAATCCATTTGCCTTTTAAGTGCTTTAATGATTTGTGCAAAAATTCCTCCATCTTGGATGATTAATTTGCGTGATATTCGATGAATCATTATCTTCAGTAGCGGTAATTATCGATACCAAAGTTTTAAATTTGCATATTATAACGCTAAGTATCTTAAATACCTTGTCAGCCTTAATTCTTTACTGTACACACAAAGAAAAAGCACAATACTTCATTAGGAGACAGTTAACTTTTGAAAGTCAGAGACTTGAGCTCCTAAACACATCATAGGTGCTCTTACATAAAAATGCTGATATACCCTACACCTATTTTCTACATAGCAAATATCTACGATTTGGTAAGAACGTAGATGGATGATCACAGCCATAAATTGTAATATTAAATGTATGTAAATCTACAAGCCGTTTTCAGCGAGTCCGTGCGGCGACGACGCTCCCGTCGTGAAATAATAGTTCCCAGGTACTCTGAAATCAATTATGTTTTCGAGCATTACTATAAGTAGGTATTTGCTGACTGGTATTTAAATATGTACCAATTTATTGTAGGTAATTAAATGGACAAGCAGAATTCCTTACGATCTGAAAAATATTAATGACTTACAGGCAGTAAGTACTAAGTAATAATTAAAGCTATTAAAGAAAATACACTTTATCACAAATTCTGTTTTGGTGTTGTAAGCCTAATGCCTGTAATGCAGGTGTCAAATATTTGGAATGATAGCGGGCACATAGTAGGCACAAAAGTACATATTGGAATGCCACTTATGTAGCTGAAAGTTTAACGCGGGACGCGGCGCTGCGCCAGTGGCAGTGGTTAGCGGCTCGCGTAAAATATAGCCCAACACCGACCCGTTCAAACGAGGCATTGCACATTATTATTAATTGTTATTACTTCACTCGCTACCGTTGCCCTTTTTCAATTAGATAAATTAAGAGAGTGATAAAATTGTCTTTTTTTGGTGTCATCTCCTGCTTTGGCAGAGTTTGTTAACCTTTTCAAGTATAACAATGAGTTTTGACTCGAAAAGAGTAAAGTGAAAAAGGACACATCTCAAAACAAAAATAAATTGAGAAACCTACACATTTTCGTAATATTTTCCAATTTCCAATACAGTAGCAAATCGTTCCGGCTTAGAGTAGTTCTTCCATGCCCTGAAGCTTTTAGCGTAGCTCCCCATCACAGATCCTGGGTACTTAAGCGAGTCAACGAGGTACTGCCAGCATTTGTGATGATTGCACAGATCTGAAAAGAAAAACAATTAATCCAGCTTGCACCACACCTCACAGAAAAAACTATAGCAGACACAGCATTACGATGATTTAAATACGCTTGTAATGCTTGTGTTGTAAAGTAAACCCAAAAAGACCCATATTTTAGATTTATATTTATTCGGCGAATAAAAACAAATTTTGTTAAAATTTAAATTGCTGAAGTTCGAATCGAGTGCATATTACTGCAACTTTATCAAGATTGTCATGAAAACTGCGGGTTTTTTTTTATTACCTTCAGGAGAGAATCTCGGGTGCGATTCGTTGTCGCAGCCAGGTTGAACGACGGGCCCACGGTTCCTGTAGTTAGGCCAGAAGTCAACAGTACCCAGTTCTCTCTTGGTACCATATCTGTTTGGGTCTGAGTGTATCACATCGACAAATCTAGCAGAGTTAGGGTTTAACCTGTCATGTGGGAGTTTTGCGTCAAATACGACGCCTGCAGGGTCTAAACCGGTGATCCTGTTGAAGTTATTACGGTTTAATTAGTTGAGAAATAGGCTAGTTTCGACCATCAATAAATTGCAAATCTATTTAGTCCGTCAGTTAGAGTATTGGAAAATAATGGACACGTATTTTTTCTTTTTGTAAATCAATGAATATTGACAAAGATAAAATGCATCAAAACTCGGGAGTGGGGGCTCGTGACGTCACAACGCACTAAAAATTATAACACGGCGTGACGTATTGAGAATTTTAAAAGCGTCGTATCTTCGTCAATTTTGGTTTACGTAACAAAAGAAAAAATACGGGTCAATTACTTTTTGATAATCTAACTGACGGACTAATTCGATTTTTTCAGGACACAAGCCTATATTATTGAGGTTTCTGTTTCAAATTATTGTGCAAGAGGTTATGGGGTTGGGCCCTAAAACGAATAACATTGCTGGTTGATGCAGGAAAGCTATATCTGTTTTAGGTTTCTTATTTTTATTTACTCTTATTTACCTACCTAAAGATTCTCCATTAATCAAGCTTTAAAGTAACATTATAAATTCAAATCCTTTAAGCAACATTGACCTTTAAAACAGCAAATATTGACCAACACTAGATCTTTCATCCAAATATTTGCATTGAGCTCAAAACCGTACTTAAAATATTAAACAGACGAAGTAAGCAAATATTTACCAAGGCAATTTGACTCCTTTTCTCGCCATTTTGTTGCCAGTGATGCCAACAACATGCGCACCAAGGGAATGGCCCACTAAGTGCGTCTTATACAAATCCAGGCCGTCCGCGGACAAGTTCAGCAAAACGTCAGCGAAGTCCGCGCCGAGCTGAGCAAGACATCGTTGTACTCATTATAACCGTCGTTTGTATTCATGGTGGCCGAAATGAAGATTTCTCGTGATTTAAATCGCCATTTTATTGCACAAACTGGCTTGTCTTTATTCCAAATGGCGTGTAATCAAACTTTTAGGTGGCACTTGTAATGTTATGTAGGCGTGAAGCTAGGTTACATTCTGAGCCATGTGTAGGTACTTCAGAGATCAAACAATATTTATACAATGATATACATTACCTACGCTCTCGCTTCAAGCAGAAACAAAGGAAGCATTGAGACTGTCGACAGCACTTTGATATACTTAAACAATTTAGAGCGGAAAAGAGTAGTAAGAGTGGAAGGAAATTGGCATTAGAAATTGATATTTATTTATTCTTTAAAGTGAAATGGAATGAGTACTAATAAATAAAACTTCCTTTGTAGGTTTACTCTTACAGAAGTAATTTATCGAAACAGATGGAACTATTTTCATGTCTAGAAGATATTGTGTTTAGTTATCACTGATGTGATCACGAGCCGTGTGCTCCATGGGATTTCCCATTAACAAAAAGCTTCCATGTAATCTTTCATCAAAAATTCTTACTTGTGCTCACCTTCGGTAGACAAGGCACTCTTGTAATAAAAAAAAAAACTTTATCTTAATTGTATTAATTGTATAAGGTTGATTTTGACTAACCGTTCCATGAAAGCGTTCGGTGACGATGACGCGAGTTCCATGAGTTTTGTTCACCTAAAAAGTGCTCAACGGTCCTAAAGAAGTTTTCACTTCAATAAACATGCTTCTGTACCCAGTGGCTACGAATTCATCTAAGATTGAATAAATTTAAGATTTTATTGAATAAAATAAAGATTATAAACTCACCTTCATAGCATTTGGTATAGCCCAAGTTAAGTAAGACTGAGGGATCGAATTATGTATCGGTGCGGCTAGACGATCCCAGTTCAGAAGAGCAACATTACTCTGTCCTTGCTCCAAATACGCTTTTATTAGAGCAGTCACCGCAGGCCCAGTGGGATAACCTGTAAATTATTTTTTATTATTTCCTCTCTCCGAGGTCTGACCTTAAGCTGATTATCGTAATAAGCAGTATGAATAATGTTGCGGAGACTACGGTATAGTGGCCCTTTTTTCATATTAGACTGGATGGAATAACATTCCTTTTAAAATCCATACTTCCTTCAATACTATGTTTATAGGGAAATGTGACACGGGTAGACCGTGACCTGGTTTAGGATAGTTTTTATCCCAATAGTACGGAACCGTGGGATATAATTTTTGACCTCCATGCGAGTGAAACCGCTGGCGGTGGCTGGTAAAGAATATGCTAGCGATCTCTTTAACCTAATCAGACAAAGAGCTTGACCTAATCTTTGTATTTGGAGATATGTTCGCTCCCAATAATAATGTACCTATGTACGTACAAAAAAATATTATATATAAACCTTACTTGAAGTATTATACCTGACACGTGCAAAGGTATTAGGGTTCAATAAATTTATATTTTTTTAGTATTTTCCCAATACTTTCCTGTAAATCCATGGCAGAAAAATGTGGTCGATCTGCTGGAGTTGTACCACGGCTTCGAAAATATGTTGTGGGATTCATCGAACGCCCACTCGGTATAATTTTCGAAAGAACTGTAAAAAATGGGCAAGTTCATTCAATAGGCTCGCCACCTTGTATTATTAAATATCAGGTACACCTCTGCCTAACCCCTCAGGGATTACAGGTGTGATGTTATGTTCATTCAAGATCAATGGTATGGTGATTCCTTGTATGGTAATCGGCCATCATGCAGGTAGGCATTTTCACAAGAATGAGGAACTTGTATTATAGACATTTTATGAGCGAGAATGTGGATACCAAAAAAACGATAGGTACATGGATTGTGTGACGATGTCTAGAAATGGGGTGACTACTGAAATGACAAGTTTTAGAGATGAATGGAGAAGATATACTACGAAAACCTAAATAAATTGGGCTAAGAGCAAGGTGTTGATTGTCTTTGTTTTCATAATAGATAGATCATCTAACCATATTGAAAGCGAGGACTTTTTGTATATTATTCTATCTAACTTACTCATAATAAAGTCTAAGCTTCGCCTGTTCATCACTGCAAAAAACTGTGGAAAAAAAAACAAAAGTTAAAGTTTCTACTGATATCTAATTAATTTAGTAATTATGAAATTTGATTTGACATAGTGATGATATATCTTTCTATTTATTAATATCATGTTACGTTTTTTGATTATTTAACTAATTTAAACTTTAACACACTCAGATAATTGTTATTAAGTAAATCAAATGAAGTGTTAGATATAAATTTAATTAATATAATATTTAATTTCTAATGATATGTAAGTTATATTGGATAAATCTAGATAGATACCCTATTCTCAATATTAGTTTTAAGTTATCTTGCTGCGCCCTAACAGGGTCATGTACTCACTAGTTTAAGCTTAACGTGTTAAAATTGGTTGTGTACATTGTGCATTAAATTAAATAAATAAATAAATAATGCATCTGTATATCTGTAACAGAGTTTACAAATTTTATGATCTCTTTAGAATTTTGAACTGGAATTTTGAAATCTTCTAAAAACAATCACATTTTGCATAGACCACCAGAGTATATCGTGCACAACTAGGGCAAGTGAGCCAACGCACACACCAAATGACCAAGACTGGGCCAGAGCCCGCACCATAGTAACCGCAGAGAGAATAAAATGAGCAATAAAGACTTTTAAACCATATAAATCCGCAGGCTTAGACGAAATTTTCCCCGCCCTGCTACAATGGGGAGTAGACGTTCTAACGCCATGGCTGACCGTCATCTACTAAGCCTGCATAGCACAGAAATATATACCACTTGCATGGCGAGAGGTGAAAGTCATTTTCATCCCTAAACCAGGCAAACCAGATTACACATAACCCAAGGCGTACAGACCAATAAGCCTAACATCTTTCCTACTGAAAACCCTCGAGAGACTCTGTGATCGACACATTCGGGACGGACCTTTTCGGGAGCGACTACTTCACGAACAACAACACGCGTATTCTACAGGAAAATCAACAGAATCTGCACTACACAGTGTGATCTCCAAGATCGAATGTGCAGTGGACCACAAATGCTCTTCACTAGCTGTCTTAATTAACATAGAAGACGCTTTTGACAAAACCATCTTCCATAGCATCAACGCAGCCCTCGAGGAACACGGCGTGGACTCGACCCTGCGAGGATAGATCACAAATATGCTCCGACTGAGAGCCGTACAAGTTACGTTAAACGACACCACTAGAGCCATAGTGGCGAAGGGCTGCCCTCAAGGTGGTGTCCTCTCGCCACTACTATGGAACCTCGTAGTAGACAGCCTCATCAAACGTATCAATAGCAGAGGTTACTACACGGTGGGTTATGCTGATGATCTGACCATAATAATAACGGCACACACGAAAACACACTATGCAACCTTATACGCCAAGCTCTAATTATAGTAGAAGACTGGTGCAAGGAATACAAACTAGCAGTGAACCCTACCAAAACCGAACTCGTCCTCTTCACAAAGAAAAGGAAGCTGGCAACGTTACAATTGTCAAGCTTATTTGGGACAATCCTAAGCCTATCGACTGAAACCAAATACCTGGGTATCTTTTTGGACAAACAGCTGAACTGGGCAAATCACACTGATTACATCATCACAAAAGCCAGTATAGCCCTATGGCAATGTAAAAGACTCCTCGGAAGAAATTGGGGCATAAGCCCCAAAATCACTTGCTGGCTATACTATACACCACAGTTATCCGGCCAATCATTACATACGGTTCTTTAGTTTGGTGGCCCAGGACCAACCTAAGTACAGCCCAGAAGGATCTCGAGAAACTACAAAGATTTGCCTGCATAGCAATCACCGGCAGCATGAGAACTTCCCCCACTGCTGCCTTACCACTGATGCTGGGGCTACCGTCCCACCTCGACCTCATCCTCTCCTCTCCTCTTACCTCGTCGTAAAAGAGGAGGCGGTCATTGCGACTTTCAGACGCGAAGTATCGCGATAGCACCCTAAGCAATGATTCCAGAATCAAACACACACGCATCAGAGAAGATGCAATCAAAGAACAGCCGATGATGACATCACCCATCGACAGAACCCTGAAGACCCACTGCTTCCAAAAACACTACAACATAGAGCTCATAGAGGAGTTGTGTGACTACTCAGGTACAAGAGAGCCAAGGATTTACACTGATGGATCAAAAACTGACGATGGGACAGGCGTCGGGGTGTTCTCCGACGACCTAAACATTAAGATATCCAAACCACTTGGAATGCTCAACTCTGTTTACCAAGCAGAGTGTGTAGGTATTATCCAAGCGGCATACGGATACCAATATTCGAATACTCTCCGACAGTGCCTCAGTTCTTTAATCCCTAAAGAGTAATCAGATCACGTCGAGACTAACACTAGAATGCCACAAGGCCCTAGAACGAATCACGGTACTTAATAACAACACGGTAACGCTACAATGGATTAGAGGTCACAGTGGATCACTTGGAAACGATGCGGCTGACGAACTTGCCAGAAGAGGTTCCAGCACAAAACCCTACGGACCCGAACCCATTGTGCCCATTCCTTTCAAGCAGCTAAGAAGCTGGTTAAAGGATCACACTCGAATACAAGCGGAGAAATGGTGGACCTCGACACCAGGATGTAGGCAATCCAAGGAAGCTATGCCATCCCTGGATACAAAGCTGACCAGTCGCCTTCTGCGCCTGGACAGGGATAGCCTGCGTCTGGTGGCGGGGACCATCACTGGACACTTCACTGAATAAACACTTCCACACCCTAGGAATCACTGACAGTCCCCTGTGCAGAGCATGCATGGAGGCGGAGGAAACGGTGGCGCATGTGCTCCTTGAGTGCACAGGCGTTACCAAGATTCGTGAGGAGACCCTGGGAACACCAAGATCCCTTGCGGATGCCCTGAGGAGACCGGGAAGTGTGATCTGCGTCTGGAGGGAAGTGGGCTGGTTGGAGTAATCGGCCACCATGGCTCACGCACAATGGTCCACTTCAAGGCCTAAGTGCGGAAACCTGAACCCCATGATAGATAGATCGTGCACATTTATCAGTTTAATGTAGAAATGTATTGTATATTATTATGCTCTACTGACATAGGTACTACGTATTATTTATGACAAGTATTAAGAGACGTTGTTGACCTAAGATTATTTGGAACTGGTAATCTATCTAGATAGTCTCGTTGTCAAATATTCCATTGACCCACTTTACCTTTGAAATAATAATAAAAAATAATAAAAACATTTATTTCAGGTCCGAGACTCATATAAAACAAAAATACAAACACATAAATAGTTGAAATTGCAGAATTACATCAAAATTACATTCGAAACATCACACACACACCCCACACACCTTTGCAACATAAAAATCCGGTACTATTTAAATTAGCTTTTCTAAAAATATGGCATGGAGTAGAATGAAACCTAATTAAAAATATTATATTTTTCATGGAGCAGTTTGGGAACTCTTTTTGGAGTACTTTGGGAATAAACCACAAATACAAACACATAAATAATTGAAATGTCAGAATTACATAAATAATGTAATCCCATAGAGATTAGAGATAAGTTTTGCCCCAGCTCAGTTTAAATATAATACAGGGTTAGTTTTCAATGACCGGCCAAATTTTCAGAGGTGGTTTAGAATCAATAATATTTTCGATATAATGAAAAAAAAAGGTATACCGCCGTTTACCCGAATTTTATTTGCCCTAATATCATTTGCCATAATAGTCAACAGCCATAATATCATACGACATAATACTCATTTGCCCTACTCTCATTTGCCATATTAGTCACGTGCCAGAATCATTGTTTCCCATAAAGTCACTTACCATAACATCATTTGTCATAATCATTGTAAGCCCTAATTATCTCATGCCCTAATTATCACATGCCATAATTATGAAATGCCATAACATAATTTGCCATCGACATCGGGTGTGTAACGGTTGTTTATATCAAGAGAAATTGGATGCAATTGGGACTTTAGGGCACCCCGACTCGGACAGGTTAGGTTAGAAGGGGATGGCGGGGTCGTGTGAGCGAGCGAAGCGAGCGAATAGACCCCGCCATCCCCTTCGTGGTTATTTTTTTATAAACCACACGGAAGTAGGAGCCCCGCGAAGCGGGGCTCCGTCGACCTAACCCACCATCAACCATGCACAGAAAAAAAAACCATGCACAGAATAAATAAGTTTATTCTTATTATACCAAACATTGCGCACCCATCGACATCGACAGCCAGAAAGCTTGTTATGCCATTTAAATATTATGCCATTTAAATATTATGTCTAATAATTATTATGACACATAAAAATAAGGCAAACAATACTTATGGCATTCGTATCTTATGGTATCTAAAATTCGGGCAATTAAAAGTATGTCATATGTCTTTTAGGGCAAATGAAACATTCGGGCAAATGAAATTCGGGTAAATGAAATTCGGGAAAATGATGATTATGGCATATAATCTTCGGGCAAACAATAGACAACCAAAAAAAAAACAACATTTTAAATAAAATTTCATTCCTGTTCACCACTTAAAGCAAACGTGTGGATATTGCAACAGCACAATTCAGTTCAACAACCTAGATAGGTAGCAGTTACACACACATACATTTGGCGGTGCATGCACGCACACAAGTACATTGATTCCCACTAGGTTTATGATTTAGGAAATTTTTAGGACATTTTCAAATGAATGCTATTATTTGATTTTATATTTTTCGACAATAATATTTACAATGCACTTTTGGTTTGTTATCTAGATCTTAATTTTAAATTTTGGCTGGTCATTGAAAACTAACCCTGTTTATATTTTTAATTACTGATTCCGTTATCACTGTTTTATTAGGTTTTAGATGCATTTATAAAGCGACGAAGTTCTGAGTGATTTATATTCACATATTCCGAAAATAGATTTTAATAACTTTGACGTGTATTCAAGTTTTTAAACTACTTTCACTGCAGGATAATAAATATTAGATTATCAAAGATCGACACGTTTGTCAACTTTTTAAATTCTGCTGTACTTAATTCAAATCTTAACTAACTGCAGTAAACTGTTATGACTTATGGGTCTCATTTAAAACAACGATTTTCCACTGTTGAAACTCTTCAATAGGTTCGTGTTAGGAATAGTTTGATTAAGAGTAGCATATTAAAATACGTTTAAAAGTCTGTTAAATACATTTATCTGAGAAAGAATGTAAAGAACTTATAAATTACTGAAATAACTGACAGCATTGTTGGCGCAGTTGCTAAGCGATTCCCTGCTACGCCGCGTGTCGCGAGTTCGAATCCCTCACTGTACAAATATTTGCATGACCCACAGGTAGTTGTTCAGGGTCTGACTGTTTGTGTATGTGAGTTTAAATGTTTGAAATGCCCCCACGAGACATGAGAAATTCCTGACGTGTGGCAAAGTAAAAAAAAACGGAATACAGCAGTACTGCCCTAGCTAAGAGACTGCACATATGTACAATAATAAAATCAATAAAAATAGTTACAAGACATGAAAATCTTTTTGAATAGCCACCTATATTGAACTGTTCGCTTTCATCTAGGCAAAGAAAATCTTGTACATACATCGAGAAGAAAACAAACTCGAATAACGCAGTGAGGAGGAAAACGATCGCGCTAAAGATAGAGTGATGTTGTATAGTATCGAAAACCCGAGGAGAACCCAAATCCGAAATCTATGCTGATGATGCGTAGCTCCATAACTTACGAAGTTATTAAAATAAAACGTAAATGCTTACCGGCACCAATGATTAAGGACGCAATAAAGACACTTGCGAACATTTTGAGGATTTACTACGTATTGTCCATTTGTTAGTTTCGAATTGTTTTTATATACGGGCCGGTATCAATGCGTGGCGGCCTGTTGCAGCATTTTGAACTTTCCTTGACATAATCGTCGCTGATTACGATTTTGGCGTCGACACCCATATGACGCCAAATCCTTAGGAACCATTACCTTGGTTGTGTCATCGTGAAACTTTTGACAGCACTAACGGTTTGTTGTTCTTACTCGTTATCTTATAATGCTTTCGAATTTATATTTATATACGTATAGGTAAATTCATAGTCGAAGGGGAAAACGCACAGAGTACTTAGAGAATACTTAGATATATACTTAGTAAAACGGTTCATTGAGTGTCAACGAATGATTGCGATGTTATCAATACGATCGCGAAATGTTTTTAACCTCTTCTTCTTTATATTTGATGCTCTATGCTCTTCTTGTCTATTGCCGCGCACTTAAGTAAAAAGGTTGATCAATTCTGTCTTTGGAACATGTCTTTGTCATTAGATTTTATTCAAAAGAACGCTTTATTTAGAGGTCCTACAAACACATAAAATTGGTTGGCAAACGCATGTCTAGTTTGAGGCTTTGTGCAAACCAAGTCGTTCCTTCTTATATCGGAAGGAACTGGGTCATAGGGAAATGTAGAGTGCTGGTGTATTACTGTGAACAATGATATTTTAAATAAAAATTTACTTATAATATCATTGTCTGTAAAGAATAAATACCTGCCGTGGTAAGTACATAGCATGCTTTGTAACTGCTGCAGCTAGCTGGTGGGTATTTATAGTCAGCTATATTACGTAAATTCTTAAAAACATTTATTTTCGCACTCAAGTACCTACACAGTAACTCGATTTGTTTACGGAAGATTGGAGTCATTAGTGACACCTAGATATTTCAAATGGTCAGCTCTATCTAAAGTAGGGCAAGAACATGCAGTGTCAGCGTACGTACTACAGTTATGCGCGTAAATGTTTAGGATAATGAGCGGTGTGTTAGTATTTATCATTGTAAAAAAAAAATATTTTGTTTTATCAGTAATAGAATTTTATTTTGGATCCAATTAGACAAAATGTTGAAGCCATTCTGAGCATGTTCTTAGACCTCAGCTCTTGATTTAGCTGCAAACAACAGACCTGTATCATCTGCATAAGATATTATGACACCATTTTAGAATGGCAGGCGGCACAGGTCGTTAATGTAGATTAAAAATAATGTAGGACCTAAAATACGGCCTTGTGGTATTCCAAAAAAAAAGGAATCTCTGTAAATAAGGATATGGTCTGCTGCTAGATTTGAACACATTGGATCTGCCTTTTGTGAGAACTTCAATAAAATTAAAAAACAACAGTGCGCATGTTAATGCAGATTTTGAAATAAAGGTTTTTCCTAGTAATCAGAAGCTACAAACGTCGAACTACGGAATAGCAGGCAGGTAGAGTATCGACTTCATCTAATACATCTAACGTTTATAGTATTTATGCTATACTTACACTTTATATTCATCATTCATAATACCATTAATCATCCTTTTTTATTTGTTTCTATGTTTACACTCGACAAATCGATCTAAATACGATTCATTAACATAAAAATAGCTGAAATAAAATATTATTACCAAATTATTACTCATTTTCATGTGATACTTACGTCAAATTGTCAAACTGTCAGTTACTTTTTATTTCTCTTTCTGGCTTGGTCTATGGTTACTTTTTGGTTCATATAATTTAAATTATTTTTATCAATATGTGCAGCTGAAATATTGTATTTTATAGATTATTACGATTGTTTAATAAATAACTTCATCATCATCATCATCAGCCTATTAATGTTCCCACTGCTGGGACACAGGCCTCCTCTCAATAAGAGGGAATGGGCTATAATCCACCACGCGGGCCCAGTGCGGATTGGTAGATGTCACATGTCTTCGAATTTTTGATTCTAGGACATGCCGGTTTTATCACGATGTTTTTCTTCACCGTTTTGAGAGCAGTGGTGATGAAATAAATTACACAAAGTAATACGCCTGTCTAGGTTCGAACCCACGACTTACTGTTCGTAAGTCGGGACCGCCACCACTGGGCCACCGCTGCTCTCCTTAACTTAACTTAATAATAAATTATATTTATAAAATTCTTTACGCACTCATGGATATGTCCTGGCCGACTACACTTGTCAGATGAGATGATGGCCACAAGAAGAAAAACTAATATTTGAAAATTGGAAAGGAAGACTACTTTGAAAACGAGCTTACGAACCGCTGGGAGCAGTCTACCATGGGATCTCAGATGAGAGGCTTGAGAAAGCAGCTTGGTTTTTACTGTCACGTACATACACTTCCCAGGGGATCCAACTAACGATTCACCTGGGTCCGATCTTCGGAAGCTGTCTTCGTGCCTGCCTCTAGCGCTTGTCTCGCAGAACTACCCTGACGTCTGGCCCTAAGAACTACACTGGTGCCTTCCTACAGAGCTGGCCTGGTGCGTGACTCTGAAAACCGCACGACGCCCTTCCAGCAGAGTTTTCCCTGAAGCTTGATCCTGTTTCTGTCTCTCCTACAGTGCTGAACTGATTTATCACCATCTCAGTGCGTGATCTATAAAACTACCACCTTCATACTTTCCATAGTGCTTGCTGGGTAGGTCTTTTTATAATTAGCTGTATTTTTTTATCTCATCTGTAAATTCATTTCTTTCACTTATTAAATTTTAATTGTACAAGTCTGCTTATATCCTTTTATTTTGATAGGATCAAGTAGATTTGTTACACGTTTCATACGGAATACATATCGTGTTGTGCGCCTCGTTCCTTGCAGGCTGTCTTTTCAGAAACATTTAATAGGTAGTAGCGAGCGTGCTAGTTTAGCTTGTAAGTAAAAGTCCCAGTTAGGTACCTACTATTCTTACAATTGAAGGCCCTTCTAACCCTAACATTAGCAACTTTTTTTGTGGTGGTTCAAACTTCGTTTAAACTGTTAGAATAAAGTTCTAATCAGCTTGCACTACAAAGCGGTTGTTACGTCAGTCACTGCGGCCGAATAGTGCGAAATGAGTGGTTTTTTGCGATTTATAAAAAAACTGTTGATTGGACTAACAAAATAAAACACATAAGACCTGCTTTATAGTTAGTTCAGTTAGTATGCAAAGTTTCATGATCTAATTTCAAGTACTTTTTTAATACCAGTGGTTTATTTTTCGATTTGGAGGTAACTTTGGATTTTTTTTCTATCGAGAAAAGTTTATGGAATCTTGTTTTCGTCACATATAGGACTTAGCATTGATCCTCAACTTTACCATATATTTATTTCAAAATGAATGCTGCAGTATTTTAGGAGTAACGGAGAATCATGCTAAGCCATTTGAGGGATAATAGCCCTGAATATAAATTCCTTTTTTTGGTCCTTTTAGAGCAGGTCTCCAGATGCCTTTCCCATTTTCCGCTCACTTGACAAAAGCTTTTTAACTTAGATTGTTAACACGAACTTTGATCAATACAGCGTGTGTCAGAAGGGGGTTTTTTTAAGAAGCGGTACCATCAAACAACATTACTTTCTCCATAAGGCTAAAATCGTACTCGTGAACCTTTCAATACAGACCTACTTAAACCAAATGTATCTGTATTACGGTACTACACTGTTGGTCCTATGGAGATAATTGTTCAGTTTCATGGTCTGTACCTCACCCTTAAATATGGCCACACTATTCTGATACACCTTAGTATATACCTCCTGTTATGTAGTTACAGAGGATATATGTATCATACAACTTGTATTCATTTCTCTTCTTCTTCTTTTCCTATAGACATCGACGACAGTAATTAACCCACGGGAACTTCCTGTTTATTAGGATTCCGTACCCCAAGAGTAAAAACGGGACCCTATTACTAAGACTCCACTTATATCCATCCCGTCTGTCCGTCTGTCTGTCACCAGGCTGTATCTCATGAACCGTGATAGCTAGACAGTTGAAATTTTCAGACATGATGTATTTTGGTTGCCGCTATAACAACAAATACTAAAAACAGAATAAAAAATATATTTATTTAAGGGGGTTTTGTCTAATGTTGTATAGATAATGGTACGGAACCTTAGTGCGCGAGTCTGACTCGCACTTGGCCGGTATTTTAAATATAGCTTATGACACTCAGGGAAAATCTATAGTATTCCATTACTGAAAGAATTTTCGGGATCGGATCAGTAGTTCCGAAGATTCCTACATCCAAAGTAACCTTTACATCTTTATAATAATAAAATGCAGGCATGGACCCAGTATGTGGGCACGTATGATTGCAAAAGTATCTTTGTCTGTCTATCGGTTTGTTACTTTTTCACGCGTTAACCATGATTAAGATCGAGTAAGGACACAGGATACTCGTGCTCAATAGTACGCCCCCGTACTAGAAGAAGGTATTAGTCCTTCATCAAATCGAAGATTTTAATGACATCTTGAAATCTCTCAACGAGTTAAGTACCTGATCTTCTTGAAGATGGGCGCACCCAAACAGACGGCGACTATAGTTACTGTTACTAACTCATACAAATAATCACCATGCTGGCAATAAATTACACTAATTAAGGTTGCAGACCTAATTGCTAAACAACTGTACCGTGATAATGCCAATGTGGTTCACGAATAGCGGCTGAAGTCAAGGTTGCGTCCTTGTCTCTTGCTAGGTACTTAGATGGTATATTTGGATAGCGGAACCTTGACTTATACCTAGAATTATTATCGTCTGAGATTGCATTTTGGGTTTTTACAGCATCTTTTATTACAGTTCTTAGTAGCTCTATGTTGTAGTAACCAGAGCAAAAGTAACAGCATTGGGCTGTAAAGATTTCCTTATAGTTAAGCAATGTGTGCATATGTGTACATTGCCATGACATGCATGCTGTTTTCCCCGGAATGTTACCTAGTTGTTTCACTTGTTTAAGGTATTCTATAGGTGGGCGGGATTTTCATAGCTGAGGTACTCGCGCAAAGAATAGAGAGTGTGAAACCCCCCTCTTTGATAAGTTACAGCCACACTAATCAAAAACACAAGTAGAGCTTTCTACGGTCAAACGACAGATGAGTGACCAATCGTCATGACTCATCTGGACGTGCGAATGACAGCCTCAGTGGCTTTTATTGAATGCACTGAACGCGTAACATCACGTTTAATAAACACTGTTGCGATAGGTCCGGCGTCGTTTATGACGTCATAATTATAACCCATTTCATTATTATTTGTGAAACTCACAACGCACTGCACTTTCTTCTGCATTTGGTCTGACTCACACTTATAGGGAGTGGACGATCCAACTTTAGGTGTGAGAGTGTGATTCAAAATTGGGTAGAACCGTAAATACAGTTTATAGGTATTAACGTGAAACGGGGCCAAAAATTCAGCTATTAAAGTAGAATAAATATTCTTTATGATAACAATCCAGTTCAAGGATTGCGTTCCTTAGATAAGTAGGTGTTACCTACATTGTTGGGTTTGATAGTAAAAGACATTTTGTGAAAATGGCGATTTCGTCGTTTATAATGGTTTCTAGTTTATCGGGTAAAATATGTGCAGCTTACGGCCCTTCTAACCCTAAAATTAGCAACTCCATTTGTGGTGGTTCAAACTTCGTTTGAAATACTGTTAGAATAAAGTTCTAATCACTGCTTGCACTGCAAAGCGGTTGTTACGTCAATCACTGCGGCCGAATAGTGCGAAATGAGTGGTTTTTGGCGATTTACAAAAAATCTATTGATTGGACTAAAAAAATAAAACACGTAAGACCTGCTTTATAGTTAGTTCAGTTAGTATGCAAAGTTTCATGATCTAATTTCAAGTACTTTTTTAATACCAGCGGATTTTTTTTCTATCGAGAGAAGTTTATGGAATCGTGTTTTCGTCACATACAGGACTTAATCCTCAACTTTACCATATATTTATTTCAAAATTATTGCTGCAGTATTTTAGGAGTAACGGAGGATCATGCTAAGCCATTTGAGGGATATATAGCCCTTAATGTAGTTCACAAATAACCCATATCACCATTGCGTCTATCAATCCTTGTTATTAACTGTTTGTAATGTGATTGTTTCGTCCTATGAAATATCCTCCAGTGACCCAATTTCTGTAATGGCGGCCAAGGATATAGAACACAAGTGTGTGCGCAGACACAGATGCAATGCATTCTTGGTTCAGTAACGAAACAATAATCCGATGGAATAGCAGTCTGATACGACTGGAGAGAAATCAGACTCAGGACCAAATATAAAATCGTTGGTCGTTGGTCATGACACACACCATCAACTTCCGAATTCCGTGCTGCTGTTTAACATTGCTCTTTAAAAACCTACAACGTTTTTTGCCCTAACGAGGATTCGAACCTAGAATCCGACGCTCAGACCCGCTCGCACTATGTGCTTGCAACTATAAGACAAACTGGCCTTGTTTGTAGTCGTTCATTGAACAAGGCAGTTTGACATAATATTTAATTCAATGTTTAACTTTATACTTATTGGTATTCACTTCATTCATTGAGTCATACAGTAGGGCCAATTTAATAGATCACATTTGACACTTCATCGAAATACACATTACCCGTGTTTACACAACAACGTAACCTTGTAACGGCTGGCATTTTTTTTTTTTTAACTGCACAATTGCTTAGCTTTTTGCATATTTATTGTAATAATGACAAAAGAAAATAACCTTTACTTTGAACTGACAGATGTCAAATGTGATCTATTAAATTGGCCCTACTTTAGTGAGAGGGGGTAGATAGGCCTAGGTCTAGTCATCTACTAGAACAAGACCGAATAAATTAGCCATTTAAACAATCTCCTTCCTCACAAGACTGACTAGTACTTGCCAAGACGACCTTGTAAGGAGGTAATTCATCTAATTGAGCTCGCTGCTATCACCTTCACTGATTGACTTTAATTGACGGAATGCTGTGGAAACGTGTGGAAACGGAAATCAAACCACCATGTCTTTAACATACTATTTTATTCTTTATATTAATATCCTTCGCAATCACGTTATAATATTTATGATTACAGTTTAATTTTGGAATGGTATTTAATGTTATATAACGATAAGCTTAAAAATAAATAAAAATCATATTAACTGAATTTACAATGTAATCATGTAATCTATCATGCATCACGATGACAGATTGTTGAAAAGGAACATGGCAAAGAGTTTAGATGAACGCGACTCTTTGGTTTCTCTGTTTCTTCTAGAATAGCGGACTATAATAACCTAAAAAGAAACATTAAAATAAAATGCGAAATTAACATTCACAATAGAAGAAAGTATTGCAGACTTGCAGCCCTAATCAAATGAAAGCGTCAAAACTCCGATAGACAGAATAAAAACGTCATAATTACACCTTCACTTACAACTATGTTAATTTTTTCATCATTAAAATTGTTATTTGTACAAAATAATTCAACGAGTGTGATAAAATATAATAATTAAGTTAAAAATACAATACAAAAACAATATAAATACCTAATTATACGATCAATCTATTGCTAAGTAATACAGATAACAACCTGCTAGTACTGACAAGCCTGAACAGGATAACACATTATCAAAGCACATATTTTTCTTTATTATTAAACAATCAGAAACAAGAATAATTGCACCAATGAATAAAAGGGGAAATTGGGTTAAAAGTACAATAAAATAAAACATTAATGAGACGTAAGAGAGAATTGAAACAGATTATAAATAAAGTAAAATTTAAATGGAAATTAAAAGAGGTTTAGACAAGAAGTATTCGTATAGATAGTTCACTAAGTTATAACTTTTATTGATTGGCGCAATCCACAGGTACATAAACACTTTCCTTCAAATGCTGCCCACTTCGAGTATACCGCCCCGAGGCCAGAATGTTGAGAGAAGCAAGTTCTTATATCATAAGTAGTCTGGAGCTACTCTTACCTTATTTCATTAAATTTATCCACTAATGGTAGAAACGTGTGAAGTCGATAAAAATTGAAATAAGATAAACAGGTAAAACCTTTCAGTTAGGGTTTACTATGAGATATCTAAGGTATTGTTTTTAATATCGTTTATGAGAATAACATATTATCATTATCACTTCAAGCTAAATTCTATTGAGAAAGAGCAAACTCGTATTAAATCTACGTAAAATAACATTTGAAGCTCATAAATTATTTGCAAAGTCCATTAAAAATGGTGTTCCAGAGCTTAGGAGCTTTAGACCATAGGTATCATGTGAATTTAGTTTCATTATTTCCATTCACCATTTCCTCGTAAGGTACATACGTATTCAATTCACAAACGCGAGATACAGAGAAGTCACTCCGGTTGGGTCCCAGTTTTCTATAATCTACTCCTCCACACCGTGCAAAGCTTATCCAAACTTATCTCCGGCAAGAACACGATCCGGACGCCACGTCCGCGGCGCGCGCGGGCAGACTAGTCGGTCACGAGCACAAAGTCCAGCAGTCCAACACTTCAATACTGACGGTCGTCGTAGATGTAGATGGCCTCGCCGGCGGACTCCTTGAGGGGGGGCGGCGGGAAGTCCAGCTCGCCCGGCCGGAACAGCTTGGAGGCGTTGGGCGCCGGCGACGCGGGCGCCGGAGACCCGCTGCCGGGAGACCCGCCGCCGCGCCGCTTCACGCCGCTGGGCGACGCCGCCGTGCGGAACGACGACCGCCTGGCCAACCTGACGGCGAGAATCATCACTCATGCCACTTATAAAGGACTAATGTCGACCATACAAAAACACCTTTTATTGCTACATAAACTTTTCAGCTAGATAACAAAAAAAAATACCTAGAAGCCACCTCCTCAGGCGTCTCTTCAATCTCCAGCACCCAGCTGACTGAGTCGTGTTTCTCGACGACGCCCTTGACCGCGGGCAGCGGGGGCGAGTCGGGCGCGGGCGAGGCGGCGGGGGAGGGGGGCGAGTCGGGCGCGGGCGAGGCCGAGCGGCCCGAGTCGCCCGACGACGTGCGCGCGCGCAGCGGCGCCCGCTCGATGTAGCCGCCGCCCGCCAGCAGAGACACCACCTGTGGAAAAGAGAACAGGTTGAAATCGATCTCGAATTTACCAACCTAACTGGTCTTACTCTGAACCTCACGACTCCTAATTCAGATGAAACTAGTTGGAGAAACTATGTTTAATCGTAAATACCTACCTACAGAATAATTTTTACGAAGATTTTGTTTATTGACTTCATTGAATATCTTTCAATATTATCTTTCGATGATCTCATCACCACACACAGTGAAAAGTTTACCAAACAAAGGTTAGAGCGTTAAAGTAAACAACTTTATGAAAACGGCTTACTAGTCTTAAGTTCCAGGAATATCACGACACAAAATTCCACCGGACAAAAAAAACGATAATTTAGAAAAAACAACCCACCTGTGACTTCTGTCTAAGCTTGTATCGGAGCTCCTCGTTGAGCGCGGCAAGTCGAGCGGCATGGTCGCGGTCGCGCGCAGCGGCGTCGCGCAGACGCCTGTTGTCGTCGCGCAACCGGTCGGTGTCCCGTTGCCGAGCAACCGCGCGTTCGCGCAGCTCCTCGGCAGCGTGACGCGCGGCTCGCGCTTCTCGCTCGCACGCCGCACGACGTTCTCGCTCTGCCGCGAGTTCTGATCGCGAATCGCGCAATGATGCGACCTCCGCCTGCTTCAGCTCGATCACCGCCCGGAGTGATCGTACCTGGAGAGGCGGGGCAAATGTATCGATTAAGCAAGTTTCCAGATATTAAGTTAAAACTGTACAACCTAACAATCATAAAAAAGCTATACACATGTTCGTTTGTACATTGTTTAGTATGAATTTTAGCATCAGAATCGTTCAGAATCTATTTTTACTTTCTGTACTTACGCTATTAATGAAGCCGGCCCTATTTATTTCAATGGCTCTATAATAATTATAACCGCTTTATTAATAGCTTCAGTTGGTAGTACTAACCTCAGCTGCCAACTCGTTGGCATCTGTGCTCAATTCCTCATTCGCAGCTAATCGCAGCTCGCAATCTTCCGCCTCGCAGCACACGGGGTCGCAGGCCGCGTCGCACATGTTGCACGACTTGTCCCACGACGTGTCAACCGACGAGTCGGTCGACGTGTTGGCCGACATCACCGATGTGTTGTACGACTTGCTCTGCTCCACCTCCGCCCGCGCTGCTTCTAGTTGCGCGCGCAATGTGCGCTCGATTTCGCTGTGCGCGTGTAGACGCGCCCTACTCTCGGCGACTTCGTGTTTCAGGGATTCGATGGTATCCTATAAATAAAATAAAGTAGCTTTATTATAATGTTTTAAATTAACAAGTTTCACCAGCCTTCGGTTTCTCAGGTGGTTTAGCAAGATTTCCATTGTGGTTTCTGAAGGCTGCGGCACATTCCTTGGCCTTCGCGGGTACGGCGAGTATCCAACAATAAAAACAATTCTTATTGTTAACAATTGCAGTAATACAAGTCGGTGCATAAATTAATATTAATTGCGATTTATTTAAGTCCCAAAGGAATGCTAATGAGTGTGTTTACCTTGAGTCCCTTGATGTCATTGGCGAGTGTAGCGACCTCCTCGATGTGTTTGGCCTGGAGGCGCGCGTTCGCCTCCTCCTTCGACGAGACCTCCATCTCGAGCTCTGAGATCTTGCTCAGGCATTCTGCGACTGAAATAATCGTAGTTATACATTAATATAATATTCATGAATTCATTTCTTACATACCCATGGAGCTCACTCAAATATTTGTATATAAAAATGTGCATAAATAATTACAAACTTAGTTTTTTTGCCGAGATTGCAAGACAAAGAAAAGCAGCATTGGAATATACAGTCAATAACCGAGGGAGGTAAACTACTGTCTACTTCATGTTTTTATACGTCCATTATTAAAGAGCAGTAGAATTCTACCGGTTGAATTAGTTATTTTTGTGTTTCAGTGGTTTTTGTTTTGTTAATAACGTTGTGGGAATCTGCTTGAAGCGCAGGACCTTTTGTTTTCGCGATGCTTTAGGGAGGTCTATGCCTAGCAGTAGAGTTAAAACTCCCCGCACCTTCCTGCCCCTACGCAATGTTCTTGGCCATGGAAGGCGCAATACGTATTTGCTTCCGTTGTCACTCAGTTATTCACTCCTTCTTCTTTCGTTCCTTACACAATCCGCCCACTTTTATTTAGTATTCCTCTCCCTTCCCTCTCCATCCATCCATCCATTAAAGCTGTACTCACTGGTATCGAGATCTTTCTGCGCGCGCTGCTGCCGGTCGCGGTCTGCGCGTGCGGCGCTGCTGCGCTCGGCGGCGGCCACGCCGCGCCATCGCTCCGCTTCCACGCGCCAACTGCTGCCATTTAGTGCATCCAACTGGAAACGTATTACCACCATCAGTATTGTTCATTGAATATATATAAGCATTTGTTTTGGTACTCCTTTTCAGTTTCCAAAATTAAGGATGTTTGTTTACAACTTTCGATTGCACAATCTTAATGATACATAGTTGACATACTTGCCTGATCGACCTTCACAATTTTAGCTAGTATTATAAGTGGTGTGGGTTCACATAGTTCATTTTGTGGGTTCAGATAATCTTTTTTTACACGAATAACCTCTCAAGTGAATACACTATGTTGGGTCATCACTCTTACACAAAAGCCATGAACAAACATCCATACTCGTAAAATATCTGCCTGTTAACCATACAAATATTTGTCCCAAGTTCCAACGTGAATCGTTCGTATTGGCCTCAACGCTTTGTCAAATGTTTGTTGTGTTGGTTGGTAAACACAATAGAGTGCCTACAACTTATGTTAATCGTCGACCACATTCGTAAATCACTACGACATGTGACGACATTATGGAAGTTCTACGTCATAATAGGCACCGGCCAATACAAATTACAAACCAATGGTAGGTAATTTGAAAAAATACTAACACTGCAGTGTAGGCTGCTCAGTTATATCACAGTTAAGGCAAGTAACTCCTCCGACTAATGAAAATATTTTTAAGAGTGGTTTAACGGCATTGAGCTTCGGCTCAATTGGCTTAGTGGTTTGGCTAGTACGTATAGAGAAGACACCGCGAACAAAATCTGTGCTCCGTTCAACTGCTGTCAGCTGGCTGCAATTCACTCAGTGGCTTGCTCGCCACAGCATTATTTAAACGGGGTTAGCCGTCCCCCGCGCGCCCCGCACTGCGCACAGATTTTCGCGCTGTCTTCTCTATACGTAGTAGTACTAGCTCAATGTTTAACGGTGATAGAGCCACGAGTGAGGTTTTATATTTGTACAACCTCCAGCCAACCAGTTCTGACACTTCGAGCCATTAGCGCTTCTATCTGGCAATACTAACTAAAAACGTCCAATCACCGCAAGTAACATGCCGAACAACCCAAGTTATTTGATTTGATTTACCATCAACACGAAAGAAGAACATCAAACAATACTCACTCGAAACACTAAATACTGGACTAAAACGCCCAGGGCTTCGACTCCTTTGGCGGCATGCGCGAGCGCAACGGCCTGCTCTCGCGGCTGCTGCGGCTGCGGCGCGACGAGCGCAACCGCCGGCGTGCGCACGGGCTGGGGCGTCTGCACTCGCTTGCCGCGTGGCCCAACGGCCGCTGCAACTCGCGGCGGCTCTGTAGGACAAAAGAAGTAAATGAGTAAAATTATTTGATTTACAGAAAAATAAAGATGAAATGTACATCATATAATACCGGTATTTAGGGGTTTCGGTACCAATACCAGAACAGGAACCAGAACCTAAATTGGAACCTTTGTTTTGACAAACAAAGTAGACGCGGAAACATGAATGGCGGCAAAATAGCAAAACAACCTGCTTTGTCTAACTGGCAGGCACGAATTTCAGTGAATTTCGGTTAAGTATTCAATCCCTGCTACGAACACACATCCCCTCTTCCGTAAGGAACTTTTAAATTTGGTGACAAGGAACCGGTACAATATCATCTGATTTAAAGGTTTTAGGAACCGGTATTTAGAACCTTTGTGCCTTTGCACTCTAAGTTATGTTATGATATTTCCTTATGTTCTCTCTTGTGTGTACATCAATGATTTAAATAAATAAATATTCGTCACCATCAACATGATATTTTCGAATATAAAATTACCTATGGACCCGGTAATGGGTCGACCCACCGGGACCACGGGTAACGACTCCTGCAATGTTATGGTGAAATAAGGCATTGAAAGGTGTCTGGGTCAGACTGGATGCAAAAAGCGGATGATAGAGTGTTATGGCGCAGCGTGGGAGAGGTCTACGTCCGGATGGGTTGAAAACCTACGGTGTACACGATTAAATATGTACTTACCTACTGTGTACACGGTTAAATAAGTACTTACCTACAATGTAAGCGGTTAAATAAGTACTAACGTTATAGGTTCACGCACTCTTGCTGTTGAACGTTGCTTGTACAAGAAATAGTTAAACGATCGACCTACGTGAGGTACGAGCACGTTTACATCTCGTTCTTCAATGAAGACATAGAAACGTTAACAAAACGGCTAGTAAACTAGTAATGTTACCGGCACCATTCATAGCCACGCGCGCAGCATCGTGCTGGGTCAGAGATCAGACTTAAGTATTGTGTGTAGGAGTGACAGGTTGCTAGCAGACGCCTACCTCGGTCTTCGCTATAATAATATACTTCCGACGGTTGGACGACCACCTTACAGTATGAATAAGTGGATACAATTTACAAGTATGAGCAGAAACTTTCATTCGGTAAGATAAATCAAGGAAGCACATGCATGAGACAACAGATGCAAATACAGTAAGGGGACTGCTTTTGGGTAAGTTGCCAGTAACCACATTAGCGTTCTAAAGGTTGTTTTATTCATTACCCTAAGGTTGACACATTACTTGTAACGGTCAAAAAGCTAAGGGCTATCTTTATCCAAACTCCTAGAAGATCATGAAAATGTATGGTCTTTAAAGATATTCAAGTGTTTATACTATGTAATCGTTTGCTTGCCGAGGACGTGTGTCACGTTACTCACGTTCCGACTAACAAATCGACCTCTAAAATCGTATTCCATGTGTTAAGAGATGCCAATCTTTAGCGGCTCTACTCATTGTGGGTATTTTTCATTATGCCCGTGTAAAAAACTCATTTATCATCGTTTTCAGGGGCGACAGCAGACAATAAAGTTAGCTTAAAGTTGGTACAGACATTTTATATTTTAAAATGGCTATAAAAATTAAATGTCATATTCATGTGAACTGGGTTTTGTTTTGTATGACACTTTTAATTGCAAATAAACATTTATTAACAAAAGCTTTGGGTTTTTAACATTGCAACTTGTTACTACTACTTCACACAATAAACATACTTGGACCTTACAACGTGAAACACTATATTTAGGACAGCATGTCCTAAAATTGGTCTAGTTACTGCGCTTGCGACTGTCTATGCTAATAGAAGCCGGCACGCTTACTCTGTTAGCTTTAAATTACACAACCAAAGAGTTCTCACGATTTTATAGAAATAGTACGAAGTTTAAACCGAAACAAATCAATAACTACAAACGTTTTGTTTTTCTATTAAACTCGGTATTAAATGACATTGCATTCTTAGGACATAGGTATTTAATATGCATACAAATACCCTTGGTGTGATTGTTATCCAATCCGTTCATTCCTACATACTAATGCATCCAACACGTTTTCAAGATCAATGAAATAGATTAAGTATAATAAATTGCGAAACAATGTAGTACAATGCAATGAGAGGTTTTCTTTTAGAGGGATTAAAAAAATAGTTTCCAAGAAATCTCTAGATGGCGTTGAACTGACTACGTTACTTGGTACCAAAGCCAAAACGCTTGGAAAAAAAAACATTGCGTCACGTCACATACGCTCGTTGACTGAGACTTTCGATTGCTTATGCTTCCGGAAATAACCTTTCTCGCGCTTTGTTAAAATCAGTTTTTTTACGTTCCGTTCCTTGCATTAACGTACCAAGTTCAGCGCCATCTATCCAGCGACTAGAGCAGAGCTAAAAAGAAAATCCCTCATTGCTTCAATTTTTAAAATCTTTATCTTTATGAGAAAGTCTCTATCTCACGTATTGTTAATTGTCTCTTATCCTTTGTCCCAGGAACTAATTAACAGCGTTACATAAAATATCGCTTTCTATATTTCGTGATGACACGGCAAGCCCTTAGTACAACCGACGCCAACCGCTACGAAGTGAAATCGCCACTGTTCCGCGCACGTATATCATTTGATATGAATATTTCAAACAGCCACTTACTAGGCAACGGACAATTAAAATTTATGGTTCCCATCAGTTTAAATTCAATAACATTTCGATACAATCGTACAATTACAGCTGAGGAAAAACGAGCGCATCAATTTCCCTTCCTTTCCGCATTTTATTTCACAGTTCACAAATTCATGAACTCATCCAATCATTTAATCAAAGTAGGACAACAAAAAAGCAGCTTTGATTTAGCAGATGTAAAAAATGGTCTCTCTTTATGTTGGTAGCTGTTCCCACGCGCGCTGCAGCCGCGCCGGTCGCTTCACGCATCATTAGGTTCGGCTGACAGCGCCCATTTCCGCCACGTGCTCACAATAAAAGCTCCAACATGTTAATTTTTCAGTCCAATTTGTAACATTTCGCGTGTTTTCTGACAAATCGGATCAAATTAATGAGCAATAATATAAACAATAACACTGAAAGGTGAACGGGAGTCATTATATCGTAGTTTCTGCGAATATATAAGAATAGGAACTCATGATTATGTCACTGTGCCAAGTAATAGTAGTCGGTTCTCTCTGGTAGCGGACAAATGCCTATTATCTTGACATTAAACTAATTTAATCATGACTCATCTGCCCACGATGTTGCTTGCAGGTGCTATGAAAAAATAACACTTCTTAAAAGAAAACAAAAAGAAAAGGGGCATATAAAATAGCATGCCTTGTTTCTTAGGACTAGACAAAACCGTTGCGATAGTAATTGTGCTCATAAAGCATAATTATTGCGGATGATGTCTCAATAGTAATTTTGTGAATGGCCGGTTAGAGAGGGTCAAACAGCATGCGCGTGGGCATCAATTGGGAACGTTGAAACGTCAAATTAACATGCCTTAGGGCTGACATAATATTAAAAATACAATTAATTTACGACTGCGCGTTGTAAAGGGCTCAATGATTCTTAATCATGTTCGTTTGAGCGTGACTTCTGAATTGAGCGATATCAATTTAGTTTTTGACATATCGATGTTTTACTGGAAAATTATAGACTCTTACATTCCCAATTATTTAACTGGCATGTTATTTTATAAATAATGTTATCAATGCATTTTTTATTGTATAATGGGCCTGCTCTTGACCTCGATCACACCTGATGGAAAGCGATGGATGAGGTAGACCTCATGGAACGAGCGTGCCCAGAAGATGCCTGTTCACTCTTGCTTTGAAGATATAAAAATGCTTTCCCTAAATAACATCAACCCTGCAGTCAGCGAGTACTACTACAACAGCCCATAACGTCCACTGCTGGACGTAAGCCTCTCCCATGATGGGAGGAATTTGCCGTAATCTCCACGCTTGGCAGGCGGATTGGAGATCGCAGTGATGAAAGACTAACAGAAAACGCTGCTGCCCATTCTCTGGTCTACGGAGGCGCAAGGTGTTCTGCCTCAGACATTAGTCGCCTTATACGACACCCGTGAGTGTAGTGGGTTGGTTCTATTCTACTCTGCCGGATACCACACGGCTAACGTAAGCGAGTACGTGTACCTATATTAGTCAAAGTACAAGACAGCGACGCGCCTACGCCAGGAACATAGACCGTTTGATCATGATTGCTGACATTTTTATGTACTTGACAAATGTCAGTTCTCATGAACATGATTCTGCAATAGTTATGTGATCTTTACGTACATAACTTCTGACATAAAACTTGTGAGAGCCCTTTCTAAATGTGAATAAGCGTTTTGTTGAGTACATGGCTAACGAAGCTGTTGAGAAACGGCTTTGAAGAAATATCTTCACGCCTTTACCTACACCCACATTTTAGCAATGAATGTATTAGCGCCCGTGACATGGGGGGCAAGCGGTAAGGCTATTGCGATGGACCCATTCATATTTCGAAAGAATGATAAAACCGTTTTCTCTATTAGGAAAACAAAAAGCTACCAGCCATGCACAAGTATTTAAAAAGAGAACAACTGTTACCAACTTAACTAAACTACTGGCCACTTGAAAACAAGACCTCAACTCATGTCGCCTACAAGTCATGTTACAAGTAAACTTGTCAATTTAAAGGCAACAGTCATAAACCACAGACAGTCATTACTATGATGGATTCAGAGGCGATTGACTGTTTTGTATCAGTATTCCACTTACAGAGTAGGGTAACGGGTCTCTGTGGCCGTGTCGTGAATATTCTATCGGCTAGACTACGTTGAATACTTACTACTAAAAAGTTACTATTATACGCGTCTTCCTGTAATAATATGTCAATAAGAATTTACGATACTGGCAGATTTATGAATAGATAGAATATTGTTATTCGCCGAGTCGAAACTGTTTCTACACAAAGTCACTTACGGGATATCTTCCGTGATTTTTCATTGTTTTGAGCTCCCGACATTTCGACGCTGTAGCAGCACAAGTAAGCGCAGTATAAGTTTATATAGTTTTAAACCGCTACACAATTATGTGAAAATGGTGCACATCCCTGGTCCGCAGGGTTAGGGCCAGCTCCAGCGGCATTCTGGAGGTTCGCGCAGAGGTTTGATAGTAGGTACCTCAACCATTGCTATTCAGCAATTGAATGGTTGAGGTACTGTCATGGTCATGAGCAATCAAAATATTTAGTGTTATTTGTTGTTTAAAATGTGTAATTTATATTATTTTTATGATCCTTTGTTGGTTGAAATAAATGCTTCTATCCTATTATTCATTCGTCGAAGACAACTAAAATGAATATGATTTAGTTAAAGTTGTGTCCTTGACAACCCTAAATAATCCCTATAAACACATCTTACACGAGTATCACAAGCAATGAGTGACCGACCTTGTGGGGCCGATGACATAAACATCAATTTATTTAAATATGTTTAAACTGGTGTTTTCCTATCCAACAAATTGCAAATTATACGCCTAAGTTATTAAATAATTCTCAGTAGACAAATTACCTTTCAACAGTTTAAAGTAAAAATAATAATAAGATTTGATTATCCTTCAGAATTTGCAAAAGTTACGGCGGATTTAATAATAATTTTATTACCATTCGTGTTTGAAGTAGCCATATAAAATAGTTGAAGGTAATTAAATCAAAGCTGCATAGTTCGAGTTCGTGACTAAACTATTTTTATTCAAGATCAATAGTAGATATGGTCGGTAAAAGTAACTGAAAGGATATTCAATGTTTATTCGACCTACATTTTAAGTAACCGTAGCTTTCATCAAAGCGTTCAGTCTTCAGTATTTTAAGTAAATATAGCATTATTTGAATCACACATTGACGTACAAAGTAACGTTCACTTCCTTTCGAGGAAAAGCTTTAATCGATAGTTTCGTTTGATTAGTATGGCACTAGATGTGATTAGTGACTGATTAGTGTGTCCAGCAATATTTATTTATTAGTTGATTAGGGCGACAGCGAAAAGAGTTCTTACGAGAACGTGTAGTCTATTGTTTCTTCATGTAAGTTCCTTTGAAGTGAGACGTAGTGTTTTTAATACTAAAACCGAGTCCGCATGATAGTATAATTGTAGCATAATAGCATCAGTACAATTTTGAAGAATAGCAAGCTAGAATATTGAACGTAAACTCCACTATTTCGCCCACGGAGCGCCATTACGAAAACAATTTATCATTCGCTCATCAAACGGTTGTTGCTCATTTGGTGGGTTCCGGATAGCAACAAATCTTGCCGCAATAGTTCATTTACACTGTTATTTGTACCGCGTACCCACTCTAATAATACTATAATCCATTCGTTTGCGTCTAGCGTGTAGTGTAGTGAGAGAATCACAGATCTAATTTTAGTTGTGTTTGTATGTATGTCAGGGGGCCGCGCCGAGTCGCCCGCCCGCCCTAGAAGGGTCATCTGCCCAACGACAGTTTCGCAATATATCTTGTATTGCGCAAAAATGTCGCGTTCTTACTGTTGTTTTATTTTTATCAGAAAGATTCTGAATTTTTAGTTGCTTCAAACCTTATTTGTGTGGTTGGGAACATGCTGCAGAATTTTGATTCGACCTGAAAATACGCTAAAATGCAATAAGCCTTAAGGTCTAACTATTTAGATTTCTGTAGGAGGGAAATGTAGTAAAGAAAATAATGCATTATAAACTTTAAGACAATACCACCCAACATTTATTGATATGAATTCCTTGAACTGTAGAGTAGGTAACAGATGACGATTATAAACACAAAACCACATGAATTTCTCTGAAATTAAACTTTGATCGCGAACAAGAAACCTACTAACTGGGCCAAATGGTCAATATTAAAAAACCTAGCAACACTTCTGTGTAAATTATACCGTGCGACCCTATTGTAGAGCGAGATCGAAATCTTTGTGAAATTGCTATTTATTTTGATAACATCTTTAAATTGTATGTTTCAGCAATGCTGTTGAACGTGCTGTGACATGACATAACGCAACTCATACATATGTACATTTGTACAGCATGTATGTTCATAGAACTAGGTGTGTACTCGGAAGTGAGGTGTGTGCGTTATTTTCCATACGAGTGCTAAGGTGCGGAAAACTCAATCGAGAATTTTTCCTGTCAGACACGTCAACTCGCGAGTAAAGTTTATTGATTTTGATGAGATTTTAAAAGATCTAACAGAACCGGCTAACGTAACGTCCCGTCACGGTTTACGCACTATTATTGCAATCCCAAACCGGCCCAAGTAACCTTGTCCTGCCATAAAACAAACCACCTGCTGCAGGCATCGTCAAGGCTAAAAACTGGACCAAAATCTACTTTTACTTACATCATTACACTTTCCTTGGAGATCAGTATCTGTGTACGTGACCTAGTCTCTGTCCACAGGTGCCTGTGCGTCATTTAGGTCCAAGAAAGCTGACCTATAAGGTGACGCAATCCCAATACAAATCCGATTGTGTTTACGCCAAATCCGGGTCTCATAGTTGGCGGACACGTCTTGTTTAGCGCAGATTCGCTGATATGTGGGTAGGGGCCGTAATTACTATTTCTCACGCATTGCGCATACGCATGACATTTACGTTTACGAATTTGAAATCACCCTATATTCAGGTTAAATGCAAAGGTTGCCAAATCTAACGGTTGGTGCCCCAGTAACGATAAAAATTGCCATCGGTATTATTAAATCTACAGCTGGAAAAGCTCTGCCTATGACTTTCAGAGCCAAGTGTCGACTCATTTTAATTTGTTATATCTAGCCTGCGAGGCTACTTCGCTGAATCATGGCTCCTCGGATATCTTTGGCAGCTCCCAGCATCAGGCATGCTGCCAGTCTATCCCACATTTGACAACTTTCAGCCAACGATTAATTTTCTTTTTGCAGTGCGGTGTATTGAACTCGATCAATTTGATAGTGCATTCACAAACCTTGAGTTTGAACTTTTGAATACTCGCCAAGGCTCAAGCCTGAGGATCGTAGGTCAAAACGGTAAGAATAGAAAGGCACACATCGAGCTTTGTAAAACGAAGTTTACAATAACGTAACCGTAATTATAATCACTGCTTTGCAGATAAAACCTGTTCACAATTTTGTTTACACACTCGTCTAATGTTTGAGAATGCTTACTTTCGGTGTTAAGTGGGTTTCGTAAGAATTCTGAAGGTGTTTTAAAAAGTTTAATCATTTGAATTGTCCATAAATGATGATAAGTCAATATTGAGCAACTTGGTGTAGACTTGTAGAGGCTTTACTCTTTATTGATTTCACTGTGGCCGAGTCAATGCGTAAGATACCTATCTCAAGTCTGAGTAATCCACGAAGGAGTGGTACAGCGGGATACCTAAACATTCTTGGTGATAAAATAATTTTGCAAACTATAATAGAGTCATACAATAATAAAGAACTGATCTCTATTTTAATCTTTTGAGGACAGCACGAAAATCAGGTAGACGCGGACGTCGTAAAAACTAGAGATAGCACTAACGTTTCAGATTTATAGATAGAGATCATGCGCACGATTGCGCTGTATACCACTCACGCACGGCAATCTATCACTTGCGCGTCTGTCACCGAGGAGCACCGTGGTGACCCCATTCCTCTGCTAAGATTTAAAAAACATCTTCAAGAAGATAGTGGAGTAGGCAATGTTTACACAAAATTTTACTATCAAGTAAGTACCAACATTAGCGAGGTAGGCCGTTTAATATTCAAATCTGACGAAACAAAGGACTCATTATAGAATTCGTCACAAAGGTCAATTTGCTAATATTCAGCCTCGCAACGTAAATCTGTCAGTGAGTACTAACGAAGTTGTAAAACGCACACACATCGCCACCTTTGTTCTTCGAAAAATTAAAAGGACACTGCAAAGGAAGTTAAAATATAAGGACGTCAGTGACAATTTCCTTATACTTTCGTAATCTGGGTCACGATTATATTATGATCGGTAATTTAATTTAATATTTACATAAAAAATATTCAAATTAATGAACTGGAAATAACGTTTCATGGCGCTTAGCTTGTGTAACTTGTTTTGTATTCAAAGAATCGCCGGCAGGCATATCGATATCGACCACACAGCGATTAACCACCAAAAGGCACACCCTAAAAGGAAATTTACTGATATTGAATTGTTTAAGCACTGAAGGTTTTTATTTGTAAATTGTGACAATAACATAACTCATTTATTCAAAACAGTAAATTTTGCGGTAAGCCCTCTATTAAATTTGTCATGTGTCAAGTTATATTTACATGCGGCGGCTGTTGACAGAACAGACAGCCATCAAACGTGCGCCCTCCAGCTATTCGCCAACTTAATATAATCCCACTTAACATGAAATAAACGTGGCCTTACTTTTAGTATTTTGTTTTACGACAATACCGAGTGAACATCCTGTGTGTGCTCCCACTAATTAACTTTTAATACGCATAATTTCCACACAAGTACTTTACTAATAAATGTCGGGAGCTAGGGTCATCACTCACGCTCTATAGCGAATCAGTAATGTCTCGGAACAAATAAGTTTGGAACCAGAGATCGAACTGACTGACTTCAACTTAGCGAACGGATGTTCCGCTGATGCATCATTTACTTCGACTAAAAAACGTACGCGTGGAATTGACAACTTCCTCTTTCTTTGAATTCGGTTAAAATGCACTACATATTCGTTACAGCAGTCACGCCGGTGAATTCCAAAAGGTACGGAAGGGAGTGATGTACCATCATAATTTCCGATGGCGGAGGCGCTTAGGGACAACACTATCATAGTTTGGGCAAAACATGGGTCAGAGTGATCTAACAGTAGGTAAGTATTAACAAAATGACTACAGTTTACGTGACGTTTTGCAGCTTCGGCATAGCATCATCGCAGTGTTTTGCAATTTCCGTAACACTACACAACAATAAAGTGTTACTGAAATAATAAAACAATAGCCTCAATGAAAAAAAACACAATCGTATCTTCATTTGTGCATTCGTACAAAAAGATAATTAGATACAGTTTTTGACGTAATAACTTTTATTAAATTGAGAATTTTCAGGCATTATAGAACGTTGTGATTTATTAAAGGGTTTAACTTATCTACATACATATCAAGCTTAAAGTTGGCCACTGATATCATGTTTAGTCATTATATAAAAAAACCGGCCAAGTGCGAGTCGGACTCGCGCACGAAGGGTAGCGTACCATTATCTATACAACATTAGACAAAACGGCAAAAAAATCTCGTTTATTGTATGGGAATGGGATAAAAAAAAAAAAAAAAAAAAATATTTTAATTTATCTATTTATTTTTAAAGTTATTATACAACTATTAAATATTCTGTGAATATTTCAAGCGTCTACCTGTTTTAGTTATTGATATCGAGCAAAAAACGGCAAAAAAAAAACCCCCGTTTGTTGTATGGGACCCTTAAATATTTATTTTATTTTTGTTTTTAATATGTGTTGTTATAGCGGCAATCGAAATACATCTGTGAAAATTTCAACTGTCTTACTACCACGGTTCATGAGATACAGCCTGGTGACAGACAGACGGACAGTGCAGTCTTAGTAATAGGGTCCGGTTTTTACCCTTTGGGTACGGAACCCTAAAAAGGGGTAGGCGATTAGATCGCTATAAGCTTTTAGTCACCACAGACGTCCGACAGTCACCATGCTGTATGTTAGGATGGTAACCGCAACGGTTTAAAGACACCTTTTCATTTACCGGTATTGACTTACAAATAAAATAAACGATTACTAAACCAAGAGCCAGGCACACGTAAAATGTAGATATCACAGTGCATCGCACATTAAAAGGAGAAAGTAGACAGAAACAGTTGATGTCTCTATCGACAAGACAATAAAACGTGCAAAATTTTATTGCACGTTCAGCGATACCTGTGTTTTCGTTTATTCCCATCTGTATTTACTTTCAGACATTAATAGCTGTAATTACTGCGCGTTGCAAGAGCTATATTAATAGCGTATTTATTACACACCAGTACCGTGTTCATGAGATTTCATTCGTAAACAAAATCATCCGCCAAAGACTGGCTGTCCGGATGAAATCAAAATTGTGCTTAGTTTAAAGATTTTTATCAAAAGCGAGTGAAAAACCAAAACAATTAACGACAATTAGTCTGGTTGTTTGATCTATTTCTAAAGTTTTAAGAACTTAAACGTAATTTAGCATTAGACACGTGTGATAACAGACTTAATTGCTACTTTATTACGTCGGGCACACCTATTGAATCATAGAGTATTTTGCACTAGACTGACCTCGAAACCTGTGACGTGACGAACGGCCAGGTATTGTGCATGTATTGGCAAGACTCCAATGTTAATGTAAAAATGAACCGAGGAAAGCCGTTAAATGGTCTCTATTTCATGAAAGACCTCCGAATACAAGGAGACACGTTTTTTTCTATGTTTTCGCAATCAGTAAGTAAATGGTCAATTCGCTGTGTCCCCCAATTTTACACGCAAGGTGTACGCATGGATTATCTAGTAACGCGTTGATCAATGATGTTGATGAGTTGTTAGGATTATGAAATTGCATATCAACTGTTTAATTTGGACTTTTATATGCCTACTTTACCGGGAAAAACACCTGTGCATATTTACTCGCTGAATTCTTACATCCTGCAGCAAACATTTCACTTGTTTGCAATATTTTATCTTATCATGTCTTAATTGTTTATTACTGGAGAAATTACTTTTTTAATAATTTTGGGCTTATTTACGTCTTTTATGCCGTAATGTCTCAAGTAATAGCACGTAATGAACGCGACGAGGCCGCCGACAGGTATCGTCAGCCTAATGCAAAGTTATCAATCAACGAGCATCCGTAGTATAAACAAATGGCACCATTATATTCGGTAAACAATGGTTCGGACAGCTTGATGAAAACGTGCCATGCGGTTAAAAAATATTCGTGGAAATTGCTAACCTTGGCGAGGGCAAGGTCAAACGGAAACTTTCAAGTTTAAGCCCTACTTACAGACTACGCCGATGGTGAACGTTTCCACCACGCCATGGCCAACTAACGACACTTTTTAAATGGACAAATGAGTTTTTTAGTACTCAATCAACTCCTCGAAGTAATTCGGTAATTACGTATACGCTACAACTATAAGTTATGAATGACATTTATAATTTTAATTGCGCTTCCTGTCTGCTCTCTATTTTCATTTCCTTAACATATCGCAGTAAAATGGAAAGCTGTCGATTGCAAAAAGAACATTATGCCTGTAATATCTTTACGTATGCACATACTTACCAACCTACATTTCTAAATGCCACTGCATCCAAACACGCAATACTACAAGAGAGTTTTATATACCGCTACTGGTCAAAACGGGAAGCTTCTTTAAGAGGATAAATTAACTCTTAATCCCTCTGTTAAGCCGCTGCTCTAACGTTGACACTAATTTGTCAAAATCCTTACGTTTATCAGGGGTACTAACCTCGTCCGTCCACAAACATTTGCGAAGTTGCACAAACAACTAACTCATAATGTGTGGTAAGTTTAATGCACTGCACTTTAACAACACTTCACCGGTACATACACCCATCCTGTAGTGCAAATGTTGGCCCAAACATTCGCCAAGGCACGAACAACGTAAATAGACGTAACAAGGGACGTTCGGAACGTGCGTTCCGAGTCACGCTATGTGTTGAACTGACGTTTTGCGTCCGTTGCGGTATTCGAACGGTCTTCTTCATTAACTCCGATCAAGCAGTAGAAAATACGGCGATGCGGAAACAGCATTTTATGTATGAAAATATTTCTAAAATCGTAAATGAAATGCTTAAGCAGACCCACAAAGTTCGACTGGGAAACATTTTTAATGAGCGACAGCCCAAAACGTTATTGCATTCAGACGACGAGGGGGATCTGCAAGCAATTAACACGCGTCTGTTGCAGTAGCTACTAAGTATTGCATTGCTACAACGTACACGCACTCGCGAAACTTTTCCCTTTTGAACTGAGTGAGTGACGGTTCAACGTACCACTCGCCGTGAGGAAAGTTGAGGAACGAGATAGGTCTTACGCATTGGCACACACAGACATAAACATAATTTGCAAGTTTATTGTAAATATGTTTCCACGAAATGTAACGTTTCATAAATGTCAAGCTCATACACATGCATGCACTGCACTGTAGTATGTAGTTACTTATCCCGTTATTTTGAACCACTCTATAATTTTGGATGAATGATTACTTGCATATTATGCTTGCTGAATATGTAATTCAGTATTTTCTAATAAGTTATTTTAAAGTGTTATTTCATAATATTATGCTTCTTAACTCGACGTTACTATGTCAATAAAGCATAGTAATAGCTGAACGGTGCGTACTGAAGCATAGCCGTGCTACGGACGCTACACCGCTAATTATTACTAACTACACCAGTCTGCACTTACGTATACAGGTATTAATTATAACACGACAAACACTGCTCTCAAACACCCATAAAACACACTATTTTTGCAATAGAATGAATGATATGACATGCCACCAAGATTAATGTCCAAGTCGTAAGACCCCAGTGCAAGAAATAAAATGGCCAGCAGTAAGTTGTAGCGTTATGGTCAATCTACGATTTAGAGCAGTCAGCCGACTTTCTCAAGAAGCTCCATTGTCTGACGATCGAGTAAAACACGGGAACAAACCGTCTTAGTTTGCTTTTAACGTGTTATCGCGTGTCACTAATAAGCTATCGTTAGAGCGAGCGACAATTAACGCATACTAGTCTAGGCCTCGACAATCGCAGCGGAAACTATGGTGACGTGTAGTGAATACGTCGGTGAGTGCATCCGTTAGTTCCGTATATGTATACAAAGTCGCATTATACTCCTACGTACGGAGTCTCAACTCTACCGCGATAGACATAAGAGAGACAAGCCCAGTTCGCCAAGATAACGGCATGGCTACAATCCCGTGTATGCAATCAAGGCTTTAACTTAAGAGTACAGAACTAAATGGATGCTTACTGTGGTTTGTGCTAAGCGATACGTTCGATTGAACATATACTTTGGCATTCATTGTGGCGAGTATGGGGGACTATGGGGCAAAAGAACAATTTAAGAGCTACAAAAACAAAGTAAATCGTTTAGAGAATATAGAATGGGCGATTAAGAAAATTAATTAATTAATTAATTAGGAAGATTAAAAATATTGTAAGCCCAAGTTCTTTTCTAAAGCCCACTAACACACTTTTCTAACAACTAATATACCTTTATCCGTTTAGAATTATTTCAGCTAGCTATTTTACAACTCCCTAAGTAAAACTGTACAGTTGCAGCAGTGGTCGCGGTCCGCTGCGCTCGTCTACGCGTACCATACATATGCATGGCTTGAAAAACCAACTTTCTTTACACTTAGAATGTTTATTAGAATTTTGCAGATGCAATCTCTTTATATATACGCACCCATGCGTGTAACGCGCTTCTGTATTGAATTCATTATTATCACGTGAAAATTTAATTATTCTGAACGTCATCTACGCATAAATGCGTATTCTAAATATATAACTAAGCTACATGTCTCGTCTACTGGATACGATCTTGAAATCAAGTGAGTATTTCGTATTGTAAAAGTGTCAGTAGTAGCTTTGAATGAGAAATACGAGAAATGACCCAATAAATAAAATAAATAAATATCGCTGGACATTACACACAGCACCATCTAGTGCCACACTAAGCAACGAGACTTGTGTCGTGGACACCAGATAGTTGATATACTACATAGTTTTTTTTTTTTTTGTAAGTCCATTCTTATTATACATATAACAACATACTAATGAACAGATCAGGCCAAGACCCAGCGGAAAAATACGAGCAAGTGATAAATTGATAATATAGACATAGAGAATATTACGAGTTTAATAAGATAAATAAACTTTTAATTGATAAACGAACTCATTATAATAAGGAAAGCACTTCCTATTTAAGAATCTTAATAGCGTCGGCACCTTCTTCTCTAAGGTAGTCGCGTTGGCAGCCAATATGCAAATGATTTAGAAACTAATCGAGCCAATGACCCATTGTATGCTAACACGGCGCTACTGATAGTCGTTCCCATGCTTGATAAGATAATCTAGATAACACGCCGTGTTTGTTCTGACACACTACACGGCTAGGTAGAAACCTACTTGTATTGTCAAAGAACAAAGCGAATAGATAATGTTACCATGGAAATGATGAGACTGATCTAGATTTTTCTGTTCTTGCTTTGTGTATCTCTGTATTAAGCGGACAACGGAGTTATAGTGTAATATCACACTTTCCTACCATATGTGGTAGCGGTAAATGTGTCTTGACATCTTTATAGAAAGTTCTATATGTCTAGGTGACTTGGAAAACTTTCATGGTGTAGGTTTCAAAATTATTTATCGAAGTTGTGGCCACCTGCCATAATATTGTTGGCATTGCTACCTACAAACAATTTGTTAGATTCACTTTTGGCACGAACTCTCTCTGTAAAATAACGCCAGTCTTTGTACTTGTTGCTCTTAAGGACACAAAGAGACGAGTACTTCTAGAATCAGTTTATGAAAATTTTCAAAGAAACTGCGCAGGCGCATTAGTCTTGTAATTGTTTTTGCCGTCATTGCTTTTGTCTCATCTGAAGTAATGATTTCAGTGAACTGAAACGGAGCTGTTATGTTTTCTGGCATACTTCGCTCACGCATTGCGATCCATGTTTTCTAACATTCATCAATCGGTTTAATTTCTCACGCACTGGAAAAATATAATTTGATCTGAGTACATTAACTAATTAAGTATTTAATTAATTTGCTTTCTCATCAAGTTTAACCTGAGCTTCAATCAAGATTTTCTAGACGTTGACATCGAGTAAAAGTGTAGCAAGTGCTAACCGCCTAGCTATGGACCATTACCGGTTAAAGGCCTTTCTCGTTAGACTTATCTGCAGCTAAAGGAAACACGCATAATCACAACGTTTGGCGCTACAACAGTAGTTGCGAACCCGACACTTAGAAACACGCAAATCTTTGCAAATTAGCAGGTATTATGATCTATGGTATATCCTCCTTCTAATGATTTAAACATATGGGATTTGCCTTCTCCCCAGTTCAAATATCTAAAAGTCCGTTTTTAATGAGTTGATGTCGACATATGTCTTCTTATATTATGTTTAAACTATCGTTGTTTTCTACAGCCAATCACAACAGCTAAAAACCAACTTGACAGCACATTTACGGATCAAAGGGATCAAAGACGTGATGAGGCTTCCAGAAACCAAGGGTTAGAGCCGAACAAAGAACTATACCTACACGTTTTTATCGTGCGTCATAAAATGATATCAAAAAGCTGCTCATACGCACTCTATCTAAAATAATAGTGACCTCATGCACTGTGGCGATTTCCAATCCAAGTTGTATGTAATTTCGATGTTAGACACGTCGGCGCAGGAGTTTATTGCGTTGCGTGACGTATATCAACAACTTATCGTAATGAACGTCTACTTAACATTCTAGTATGATTATATGGCACGTGGCGTGTTATCAATATGTATTTGTTGATATGCCTACTACAACACCTAAGCGACAGAAATAACAAGCATTGTAATACTAACGTACCTACCTAATGGTAGCAACGTGAGCCCCTTGCTAAAATGCTATCTGATCTACGCCGTACACCAATATTACAACCATTGCCTTTATACAGGGTGTAAAAGACCTCATCACGAAGCCGTTCGCCGTCGTTCTGTACATCAAACTAAGTAACTTTACGCAAAAATTATTGCTGGGAAACGACTTTTTTTTTGGGGTGAATAAATGATTATTCACCCCAAAAAAAAAAGTCGTAGAACACGTTTTGTGGTAGAACTCAATGTAACGCACTCAAAACATTGTGCTGATGGATGGTTTGAATAGTACGGGGGTCGTGGAGGTGTTTTAAGTAAAAGTCTTACAATAAAAACTTGTATTTAAAAAAAAAAAAAAATGTAATGTAATATGTAATGTAGAACAAAAAAATGATCGCAATGACGGGGAGAACAAGTGCCTTTCGGCTTCGTTAAGAGGTGTTTTACACCCTTTATACGTTGGTCAGTCATTTTTACTTCCAAAGCAACAAAAACAAACAAAACATTACTTCATTACTGCGATGTCGAATAGGTATATGTATTTAAGTAAAACTAGACTTTCCAATTGATGGCCGACAAATGTTTTCCAAGATTGCCATTTGTCAGCTGTCTTAAACTGAACACTATAATGATGATCCTCTATTTGAAACCCATTAAATGATGATTCATTGTCATGAAACATAGAGCAGTGGACTACAAATGTCAGTACCCCTCAGTTATCCAACATTTGGCTCACACCTGAGCGAGTGTCTCGTCTCGCAAGTCACTCTGTAGTAGAGAACATATTATTAATTTATAAATAGTGTTTAGAAAGAACTTCGCAACTGGCGTGGGACGTTCTCATAATAGCGCACAAAACTAAAATAGAATGATGTATTTTTTCACAACTAGGTATCCTTGTTTTCACACGGATAATATTTAGATCGCGATTCAAAAACAATGCGTTATTAATACTTGCGACACTAGATAGAACAGCAAGTCTAAAGGGCTAACCATGACTATTTATAAAAACGAAGAGTTTCGTCACAACAAAGCCCAGCGTCCCATAATGTTTATTTATTGGAAGATGTATTGGCATCATTCCTCGGCTTGTTTCACGACACACATGCTAAAGTGGGTCAACCAAAATATAGATTATGGAGATTAAAACAAAACAAAAACCGAAATATATTGTCTTCTTTTATATTTTATACATAGTACAAAAATGTTCACAAAGCACGTTCCATGAGTTCCATCTCCATGCCTCTCGTCTTCCAAATAGATTACGAAATTCTCAATAACACGGCTCAGTTCACAAACAAACCGTAGAAATGTATCATCATAAGAATACTAATTCTATCTACCTCAAATTAAGGCCTAAAATAGTGGCATAAATTATATAGTGAACACAATAATTTAGAATCGACGCACGTTCCTCAACGGATGTATACGAATGCCTAACGAAATTGGCCTCACCCACTCCATAACTCAGAGCAATTCTCACTGAAAACTGAATAAAGGAACTGGCAAGTCTAAACATCACTAAAACTACGATGCCGAACACGCACGAAACTTGAATACAACACTAAAATAGTTTGATATTGCATTAATTCTTCGAAAAGTGCTTGCTTAACACTTAGTTTGACTGAGAGTGTAATGGATCAAGCATGCAATGCAGTCTAGTGTTCCGTATTAAGGGCTTACTGAACACAACATTTGATGCAGGTTATGCAATAACAAGTTATCATTTACTTAATAATAAACAGTACATGTTATACTAACAAATCGATATACCGGGTAATAGAGATATTATATGTCAGCAAAATAATGAAGCATTGTCAGCTCTACAGATCTCCTTAGTCTTTGTCTAGAGGTGGAAGATCAAACAACCACTCAGTTTACGTTCTGCGTACGGCAACATTAAAGCTAGGACCGATACTGTTTTCATGTAACCACATCAAAAAGCTTAGGAACCTCATGAGTGTTTGAAAGGAAGTAACAAAACTTCTAAAAACTTTTAACTACCACTTTTCGTGATGCACATAGACTATACAGTACTTACGTATCAAAAGTCGATTTTACGTCGGGCTCATATAAACAATGCTTAAATGTTTTCCCATTTGATTTATGGCTGATTAAAGTTGCCTCCCAAACATAGTATAAGGATCACTCGGTGAGCAAGCGCTCCCTTGTCAAAGTCTTTAAATGACTGAACCTGACTAACCGCTATGCCAGCCAACCCCTGCGCTAAACAAAAGTACCTCAGTCAGTACACAGAATTGCACTGTTGAGCTGAGACAGTGTAAAAGGAACAAAATACAGCGACTTCCGATACAAAAAGCTCGTCACTTCCCCGCGGGTTTGCTTCTGAGAACTAATGAAATGTACGTAAATAGTTCGCTGTCGCCGGTGGGACGGAACCGCGCGTCGGCGCCCAAACGCACCGCTAGACGGACCAATGATTGATCGGGGTGACATTGAAAAAACCTACCATTACACTTACGGGATATCCGTTTACTTAAATATAAAACTATTTAACACATCTCAATTTGTTGAGACAACCCTATTTTATATTATCTTCGTGTAACAGCCCTAGAATAACGTCAATATTCTAAAATGTTTACATTTGCTGGTCTAAGAGCCCGTTCGTTCATAGAGCTGAAGCTGAAGATATTTTCTATTTACATAGCCGCAGAGTGCGTCGGCTAGAATTACATTCAGGAGCTTTATTGAAGCGATAAATTGTGTAGTGAACATATCAATAAAAGGAACATTTCAATTCATTCTGTACAATCTTTTGAGTGATTGTGAATGTAAACGGTACTGCGGAGAATAAAAGTTGGTCATAACTCAAATCTTGGACAATTTATCATACCAAATGGCCAGGGTCAACAGGGTCCATTGCCTCCATAAACTTTTAAAAATTGCAGGGATGATGCATTCTCAAAAAGATATGATATATTCCGCACATAAAATTCAACGCTCGGCTATGCGGCTCGCACGCACGAATTAAAGAAAAAATGCAAGCAGCGCTGAGATTGTACAGTAATTATTTTATTATAATTATATTCAATTACCTGCCTGACTAGTCGATAATCGTGGCAACTGGTAGTGATACCTGAAACATATATCGAATGCCGACAGTATAGTGTTTCACTATAATGATGATGAACACCCGCATGCAAGTCGGCGGCGGCGCCGGCGTGGTAGAAAAAACATAACGACGGAAAGTAGAGTTGGTATCGCGTGGTGAGCAGCTGGTGTGGTGCTTACGTACTCCCACATATACATATGTATATTGCACATACTTTTACCATCAACCAGTTTATGTTTTTATTAGTTGCGTTAATGTTTGCTTGGTCAATTTATCACTTTACGTAATATGCGATCAGCATTCACATTTGCACTTGCAGTCTTTAATTATGTAGCACATCACCGAATTTCATAAAAGTCATCATTCTCGTTAACGAAAACGTTTAGACATCAAATTAATCGTGAAGTTACAAGAATTTATGTAATTACAAAATGTTCAATTATCATTGTGCCAATTATTACGAGAACCGATAAATAAAGTATTTGCATTTGTGAAAACGGATAAGTTTCATGACATTACTGCAGTTTGTAGCGATACCATTTGTCTATGTCAATTAGTATTAGTGCGATGCACGACTATTCGCGTCTAATTAATGCATTTACGGGTAAGAAAGCTGAAAAACAAGGGCCTTAGTATTACTCAACCAATGTTTACTTCTGCGAGCTGACTCAATTGAGCTAAACTTAGAACACGGTAACAGATTTAAGACTAAATTATGTTTAGGAGAACAACGATAATCCCTTGTCTCTGAACACAATTGACAAGCTATTTGTTATACTTGTCAAATGGTATTTGAGTTTTGTTATAGAAAAGCGATTCGCGAGTGTGTGCCACCAGCTTCTTTTTCTATTATTTTCATTCGTTCCAGGGTTTTGATCTCGATTTGGATATCTGCTAAGTCAACTATTATCGTAAAATTTCATTACAGTATAGAATTTTACCGTCAGTTTTTTTACCAAGACCACTTACAAAAATTCGTCCTGATTGTGAAGACGCGTACTCAGCATGTTCCAGAGAGATGTGGTCATATTTAATTTGTGGTTAAAACTTTCTGGTACACGCTGTAGACTTTTGATTCTAGTTCTGTATAAATTATGTTGGCTGAAATTTCTAATGCCATTAAAAAGGTAAATGTTACTTGTCATTATCACCATCATTCTCTTGACCTTATCCCAATTCATTTGTGGTCGGCGCAGCATGTTTTCTTCTTCCATACTTCTCTATTACTCGTCATCTCATCAGACACTTCTTTTCTTGCCATATCATTCTTAACACAGTCCATCCATCGTTTCATTGGTCTTCCTCTACTACGACATTATCCCTCCTCATCACATGCCCATACCGATTACCACACAACTTTTCAGTCACCGGCGCCACTTTCAGACTGTAACTTGTCAGCAATAATTAAATTAAATCAACTGAAAGTAGTTGCACTACTAAGCACCAAAAACAAAAACGAGTTGACCAAAACACTAAAACGGACATTTTTAATCGTAAGTATTACGTGTCGATTAACAGAATGTTGGTTAATGTGCCTCTAAATGACTACTGATAGTGAAACATAGTTCCAAAACATGTTCCCTGGTTACTGACAGAGATAAAAGCCGGTCCGACGAGAATGGAAGCCGTGTACTTCGGAACTACCTACAATTTTATTACATACCTACTGCTTGGCGCCACATTTGATTAAATTATGTACCTGTTAATGGGAATTTTCTTAGACCATGTTATGTAACGTGTATGAGAGCAATCAATATTTATGGTTAAAACGTAAAATGTACTTGATTGGATTAAAACATTGTAGCTAAGTAAGTTTAGAGGAGGTACGGAGGAGCCGTGGCTAAATAATAACAGCCGCACGGGTCGTTCTCCGAGGTTAAGCCGCGCTTGCCAAAATCGGTCTATGGATGGGTGACCATCAATTACATAGGTTCTAGTTCGAGTTTCGTCCGTGCCTCGGAAAGCACGTTAAACCGCTGGTCCCGGCTGTCATTTGTAGATCTTTAACAGTCGTAACAGGCAGTCAGTGGCCCGAAAGTCTTACCAAGGTATCGTAATGCCCAGTTCTAACTGGGTTGTGGAGGTCAGAATATAGGCAGTCGCTCCATGTAAAGTACTGGTATTCAGCTGCATCCGGTTAGACTTGAAGCCGACCCCAACTTAATTGGGGAAAGGCTAGGCCTATGATGATTACATTGTATCTGAAAGTATTAATACGTGCAAGTCGTATAGTACGACTTTATAGTCTCTAACGGTACCTTAACACACTACACTATTTGTCAGGATACCTAATTCTGTTCTGTAAGAAATAATTCTCACTCTTATTGGTATTATTTCAAACGAACACTTCAAAATTAATGGAATAGGCCATAAAATTTATCGTTTTCACTGTAACGGGTCTCCTATCTACTTATGTAAATTGCATTTTAACTAAGTAAGACGACTAAAAAGCCATTTAATTGCCTTTCAGAACGTCTCGGGTAATTAATTAAATACATGCACACCAACTTAAGTGGTCACAAACGCGACTGCTGAGCGTGAGGTCCTGGGTTCGATTCCCAGGTCGGGCAAAATGTTATTGGGTTTACTATCAGGTATTTCTCAGTAGCAGACACGGAGTCTGGATTTGCGACAGGTTGATGGCAATAGGCCCGCCCCCTATTACATGTGACTTAAACATAACTGGCGAAAAGGTGTACTATTAGGTACACCTCTGCCTAACTCTTTGAGGATTACAGGCGTAATATTATGTGTGTTATGCATACCAATAAAACTGATATATTTTTATATACCGTACAAAAGTTGAAAAGCTCCGTGAACAATATGCAGAACCCTGTGCAAAAATACCCGTTATCGGTTATTCCCGTTACTAATATACCTCTAATGGGTTTTCGGCACTTGAAAACTAGCCAGAAACGATAAAATGCGCATCTGGCTACTCAGACGCGTCCATATTGATATATTGCCACACTTTAATGTTTCAATTTGGTGGCAAAATTCAACTAATCGCTTCCGAGTTCTTGGATATTCTGAGAAAACTTTTATTGACTTTCTTCCTTTCAACGCATCGATTAGAATATTCTTTCTAGGCCAACCAAATATGGAATTTTTATTTGAATGAGATTTTGGCTAGCTTGTTGCAACAACAGATTTGGAAACAACGCCAAATGCGAAATAAATAATTTGTTCGTAAGTGAGAAACATGCTCAGTAGGTAACTGTTCGACCGACTCCGATTGAATTTATTTTAAAAAAAAAATAAGTACGGCTAAAATAAAACTGGTATCGAATATAACTCAATGATGTCTGTTACTACTGCTGAGCGAGCGCGCCTGCTGGCTGTGGGTGAGTGGGAATCGGGTCTTTGGCTTCACGCACTACCGTCGTCGAGCACAGGTACGTTGCTCGACGACACCACTTTCCGCCTCGCTGTTGCTCTACGCCTAGGCGCCCCATGTTGCTCTCCTCATCACTGTCACTGTGGTGAAGTTGTCAACAGCCTTGGACACCACGGCCTGTCTGTCTGTCTGTGCCATGCAGCCGAAGTGCGGGCCGTTTTGCACGGCACGCGAATTTAAATGACATCATCCGTCGGTCTCTTGTCACCGTCGGCGTTCCAGCTTTATTAGAACCCAATGGCTTGGCACGCGACGATGGCAAGAGACCGGACGGCATGTCTTTGTTTCCATGGAGGATGGGTAGGCCTTTAGTGTGGGATGCTACATGTGTCGATACTCTTGCGCCTTCCCATCTTCCTAATTCGTCGTGCTGTGCAGGGGCTGCTGCTTTGGCTGCGGAGAACCTCAAGCGGCGAAAATATAGTAACCTTATTGGTAACTATATTTTCGAGCCGTTTGGGGTTGAAACTCTAGGACCGTGGGGTCCGAGCGCTCACAGCCTTTTCAAGGATATTTCAAAACGTTTAGTTGACACTTCCCGTGACCCTAGGGCTGGCTTTTACCTTGGCCAAAGGCTTAGCATTGCCATACAGCGTGGTAACGCCGCCAGTCTCTTGGGGACATTACCAGTTGACAGTGTTGAGGAGGAGTTTGAGTTGTTTTGACGCCATTTTTTAAGTTTTTTAGTTAAGTTAGTAAGTTTAGTTTATTTTAATAAATTTGTAAATTGTTACTTTATTAATAAAACTCAATGATTAAAATAAACTTGAGGGTTTACGTCGGTTATGTGAAATTACACGTAAACACCTCAATTTTACTATCGCATTTTATAATAATTTGTGAACGGATATCGCAACAGTAATTTTGATATTTTCGTTCACGGTCATGACGTTCATATCACTTTCTGAGGTTAAAATACAACATACTGTCGATTCAGTTCGAACTCTGCAACATAGATTTAATCGACGTTCCCAGGTGTATTCTCATCTTATGTTTAATTACTTTACAAAATTAAAAACAACTGATAATGTTCTAGATTGAAATATTTTCTCACAGAATCTAGCACGTCGCTATCCGGATTTCACTTGCTATGTGTTAAATTGCCGACCATTGAAATATCAGTCGAGACAAAGAAACAATGAAATATTAAGAATTATTAAGCATGTAGCAGTTTACGACTTTCCAAACAATCGGTTAGGTAGTGGTCTGGGCCCGTCGGGGCCCGGCCAGCTTGCGTAATGGAGCGTAAGGCCTGAAGACCTAACGGTCCTACGGTAACCTTTCCTAACGACCAAGCCTCGTTAGGACCTTTAATATTACAAAAACTTACAAATTGTTTCCTCGTTTAGTGCGCGTTTACGTGCATCGTAATAAAGAATTAAAGGGTTTCCATCCTCTTATAAAAGCTTATAGTTAGATTATCTAAAATAACCTAGGTACCCATGTAACTCACAAAATAAATAATTGTTGAATGTCTTAATACCCATGTGGACAAAACTAATAACTAAATATTTAAAAACACTGGAAAGCGTGCACTATGCACACATCAATGAATCAACATTAGAAAGTGAATTTCAATAGTCCAACTACTTAACACTATTGTTTAATAAGACCCAATGAGCTCTCATTTTTTGTGAAAAACTAAAATTCCAATAATACAGATTGTATAATTTTATAACACAGTAGGGAAAACGGACATTGCGTAACTGTCGTAATATAAAATAATCTACCAAAGGAAAATTATTTAACAAAATTCTCAACGAGTCACGATTATCTGAAGAAGTGGAATCAAGATACTTTCGGACTGCGAGTTTAGCGAAATCGTGACTACGAATGTTACAAATACAAACTAACAGTAGTACGGCGAACTATTGTTGTTTTGTTCTTAGTCCTCGCTTTAATAAAAATAACTAGAATTTATTATTTAACCCACTACAATGACTTGTTACCACGGGAAAGAACTACGGCTTCTAATTAATTATAAGACAAACATATACGAAGAAAATATAATTGACATTGACCATTAAGTGATTCCTAAATAACCATACGAGACAAAGGAAGTAAAGGAAGATAAAAAAGAATCAAAAGACAAGACACGAAAAAATGCATTAATTGGTGACGCAGCTAAAACGAGAAGGCCCGAAATGGATGTAAGACTATACGAAGTTCAAAGCGTAACAGAAGTGCTAATGGGCGGACTGCATTATTTATGTATTTATGAGAAGTTTCGGTAATTAGGAACATTTTATGTTGCCGACAGTCAGTGGTGCTAACCGTCCCATATTATTGAATGCAAAAAGTGGATTTGGTCCAAAGACCATAAGTGTTTGCACAATTCTGTGTCCGATTACATAATATGAAATAGCGGGCACACCGCACATAAATTATACGCCACCAGCCAACAAGCAAAAGCCTTGTAATACGACCACTTTGTATCCATTAACTATGAATGAAACTAACTGACACGTCAAATACAAAATAACCAACCAATTAGTAAACTGAAAATTCGGATGCATTTCAAGGAACAATGAAGTTCAAGTAAAGGAAGCGATAAATATAGTGTAGGAGTCCTCAATGACGATATTCCGGGAGATACGCTTTGAGATGATCTTATAAAGGAAGAGATTAGAGGACGTGATGACAACCTTACTGGACGTGACGCTACATTACTTTTACATGAAAAGACTAATTAGTCATTTTGAAGAAAGAGAAGAGAAGTAGACAATGCATCATTTTTCAACTCACAATGCACAATGTAGGTGGCATTTTAACTATAGACATAAAACATTTTAACATGACAAGATCGTATAGTTCTCATATTTTTAAACCTACCTACACTGGCTATAAACAATTTTTAGGATGCAAATTGGCCAATTTTAAAAACTCTGTCCTCCCACACTCTGCGCATAGGACATACTTTCTTCCATTGAAAGAATAACCACCTACGCGAGTGTATTGACACGATTCATACCGGTTTCATAATGTGAAGCGGAAATTTCGGCGGTATGATTTGTTATATCACTACAGTTGCAAATGTATCCGATATGCATAATTGTGTAAACGCGAATATGTTAATAAAATTGTGAGTTAATTATTTCAATGTTGACGCTTTAGCTGAAGGTTCCTTAATTCGTTCAGCGAAGAGACTTTCATTATTCACAACAAGCCTTTAATGTATGAAACAGTAGTGTAATTACGAAAATAATGAGGCATTGAGGTGTTCGTCTTGTTATTTTACCGTGTATTATGTTACGAATCTTAACTGCTATAGAAAGTTTCCGCAAAATAACTATCCGCAGTTGGCGCTTTCACGATCATTGCTATTTTACCTACTCACTAACTCAATTGCTGCGTGTTACAAATACAATTGCTCGTTTCCTACAAAATTCACAGTACCGTAAATGTTACTTCAGTTTTTGTCTATATCTACTGTTTTAGTAACAGGGAATGAAAGTCAAGAGAGGAAAAGCGAAAAAGACGTAATTTAATTCCCCTAAAAAGCTCTTTCAACAGGCTCAAACCGATTCCATGTCGAAAAGTATGGACACAAGATGTATATTTTTACACTTATCTCATAATTTCCTGCTTTCAGGTGACAGAAATGATGGTAGCGAACTCGTCGAACCTGATCTTCCTACAAAATTCACAGTGCCGTAAATGTTACTATAGTTTTTGTCTTTATCTACTGTTTTAGTAACAGTGTGGTTACAAAACAGGTTTCCAATAGTTGTTAAGATAAGCGTATCATTTATGCGACTATAATGGAGAAACAAAACGACCATAATGAAAGAAGTAATACCACCCACATCGCGGTGCTATCGTTTATAAATGGCATTGCGCATCCGTTGTAAGACAGACACTTTAATGCATTAATGTCAATAATACTCCCATCTACACGTCTACTTATAGGTATTTGCATCAGCACCTTTAAGATCAATTTGTTGAATTAGACGAAACCACAATGTAAACATGAACGTTTCCTGAACATTATTAAGGTCAAGGAAGTTTATTTCGCAGATGCATTCAACCATGTTTGGATGTTGACAACATTCAGAGTTTGCCCTTCATTTTGTACTTTCCAATAATATGACATTTTAATGCGTTGCCGGAGTAAATATTTAATTTATAAAACAATAAAGCGAGAAGAGGATAATCTTTGAACAATTGCGACAGGATTATATTATTATATGAAAGGTCAATTTTGGAATAAATTGAACAAAACCGAAGGTGACATTTAGCTTAGACTTGAGTAATAAACATTAACTGCAGACGTACCTACGTGCTTAATCATTAATCAAAGCAAAATGTGTTACAGGTACCTTTACACTTGCGATATCCATTAAGCGATCCCCAATGATTCTTCTTAGCGTCCACACTTCCACTGCAGATATTCAGTTCACTGGAGAATATCTTGTGGTGAATAAGACTTTTATTATTGTTTTTAGTGTCCGATTGAAAAAACGATACGAATTTATGGAGCGGACTCATCGTGAGAAATTATAATTTAGATCTGCATCAAGTTAAGTTTCTTATACGACAAGGTTGAAAACGGTATCACAAACAGCGAAAATTTACCATGAACCATGACACACTGCTAACAACAGTATTAACACTGACTGAAAAGGTGTATAACATTCACCCGAATTAGGTAAAACGATTTACGAAGTTAATAAAAATGGCTAAGCACTAATTGTGAGCACGGCACGGAAGAGCTCGGCTGTGAATGCGGCGAAGTTTTGCTGTCGTCACCGTGCTGAAGCGCGCGCGCCAGTGTCGCCGGCTCCTCTTTTACCTATTGCCAGTTTGCCACTGCTTCGCGCGCACTTTCATCAAGCCGACACTGACAGGGACTTTCATTGGGCACCGCGCAGCACCTCTATGTGGTGGTTTGTCATGCTCTATTATTTCTATGATTACATTTTATGGTTGCTTTTCTCTCAATGAAACTGTGTTATTTACTTGTAGGCAAATGGTTTAACGTGATGACATTTATATATGTAAGGTTTTACTTGAACTTATTTATTTTACTATAGGAGCTAAGTATACGTGCTATTTTTATTGATGATAGGTATAAAAAAATGTTTTGTTTTAACATTTAGATAGAGTCATAAACAAAAATCCATGGCTCAAGCGTGCATATCATGTTTCTACTCGTATAAATTAGCTGCACCTACCCAACCTAATCCTCATTACTTAAGTTGACTATTATTATTTAACACGCGACAATAAATACCGAAACATAGGTACTCGTAATATCTGCCGGGGTTGCGGGACTGTTCGAAAGAGATACCGTGGCCCCGGAACACAAAGGGCGATGAAGGAACATGGATAGGTTTTAGTCAGTAAAAGTCTGACACTCCCTCCTGCTCCGCCCAGAGCGGGAGAAGACATGCGATGATTTACCATCCGAAAAAAAAAAAAAAAAATGGTACTCGTAATATATTTTTTATGTATCGTATCAGATTTGTGAATCATATTTTTTAATGTTACAGCTTTGGACACCCAAGTAACAACAAATAAAAGAAAGTATCTAACTTATGTTTCAGCTACGTGATACCCTTCACTTAGTGCCATTTATTACCAGGACGTGTCTGATCACATGTGGGTAGATATTACAATAGGCGAGATAATTATCACTGTGTGAATCCTATACAACTTTAAAAACAGTTTCCAAACCACTATAAAGAGTTCTTACATAAGTAAGTTCTGGCACACGTAACTTGGTGGCTACATTTTATTGTATTTGCTTTTTCTTTTAATTACACATAATAAAAGCGCACATTTGTAGCCAGTGCTCGATAAAATGACTTCACGACTTTTTACTAACCCTGCACTACACATTAGGTACGGGCTATTTATTTTTCTTAGAATTTTTATTGCTTATATTTTCACCTACACACTTACTGCTTAGATACAGAGATTCATTTGTATTCTCATCACGCTATGATAATTGAGTTGCGTAATTATAACGTCCATGAGTGCGAATGTAAATGTGAATTATAAGAAGCGGATGAGGTAATCAGACTGAGAAATACTGATGATAGCGTCTGTCCTTGCGTTCTGCGATTCTTTTACGATTATTTAGAGTTCAAGCTGCAATAAAAAGAAAAGTACAAAGAAAAAGTAAGAAGTAAGAAGAAAAAGTACAAAGAATGTCCGTAATGCTAATTTAACAATTAGCTGACCGCCCAACTAGCAAAGTAATCCTATAAAAAAGACTATAAGTCTATCATTACTAATAACGTTTTTTTAAAGGCATTGCGGTAGACTATTCAACTTATAATAGAAATTGCCAAGCCAACATAGCCATTTATAGTTAGCTACAAGTCTTAGTTATAAGACATGAATAGGTCACTTTTACTAGTAATAGCATTTCACAAGCGTAGATATTCTGAAGTGCATTTGTTCTTATATCTCAGTCCTGTAGTTATCTACAAGGTTATCTTATAGGACACTTTTAGGAATAAGTCTCTGTAAAACTAAATAAATTAGAATAACATTTTGATCCTATAGTGGCATTTTGTGAGAGGACAAGATTTTATAAGATACTCAGGTGAGATCACTATAAGTTTGTGCAGTTATAGTTTTGCTAAAACTCTTTTAAATCAAATAGTACTTGATAAGAGCACTTCCAGATCAAAAAAGCTTATAAGCTACTAGATCAATAACTTTATAAGTAAACCTCAGCCATTTTGTTGAAATTCAGTTGTTGAGTGAATAAGCTGAACATGAATTTAAGCGATTGGAAACGATTGAAAAGGAGAGGTGATTACAGGAGAAAAGTGAAAAATAGGTATTAAGAATTAATGAAGCTGAAGAAGAAAGAATGTTCATTTTATTCCTGAAGAACTTGTACTTCAGAAATAAAATCATCAGGATCAGGAAGCGGGTCAAGTGCGAACGCAGGTGAAGTAAATGAGGGTTCCGTGAAAAAACATATTTTTTCACCCCTATAGTCCTTGTTTTTTTTTTTTTTTTTTGGATCGGAAATCATCAAATGACTACTCCCGCTCTGGGCGGAGTAGGAGGGAGTGTCAGACTTTTACTGACTAAAACCCATCCATGTTCCTTCATCGCCCTTTGTGTTCCGGGGTCACGGTATCTCTTTCGAACAGTCCCGCAACCCCGGCAGGCATCGGTCCTTGCGGACCCCTTCCTAATACTGACTCTCTTTGAGGCGCACGTGGAACACGAACGCGCCGTCGACACGGGCTGTCGTCATCAGACGGACGGACGGCGAGCCAGCCCATAGCCCACCGTCCACAGGCCCGCGCCTACGGTGGCCGGGGGCCACGTGGTAGCCCGCGACGCCCGGGGTGTCTCCCGCGACGGCCGGGACGCTGTGAGGTTCTCTCCCTCTCACGTTCCGCCACCTCCTTCTCTAGCATTACTGCTTCGCAGAAGGAGGTGACCCCTATAGCCCTCCACTCAGAAAGTGAAGAAGTTAAAAGTTGGGAATAAGAATACGATTTACACGGAATCAGAATCAGAATCTTTATTTGTTGACGAAGAAACCACTGATTATGAAAAAAAAACTTGAATTGCTTAAAGATATGCAAAGCTGGGCTGTAAAATTTAATATACCTTACCTAGCTTAGAACGAACTATCTACTATTTTTAACAAAATATTAAGTAATGTTACCACTTAAAAGAAATACAACGATCTTGTTAATTGTTTTAAAATAGAGGCCGATGGAGGCAAGTTATCTGGGCTGAAACTGCTACAAGTACTAATTTACCTATAAAGTACTTACTTTCTTGCTTCAAGTACTCATTTACTTATAAAGTTCTAGAAAGTACCTAATGAAGAGCAATTTCTAATTATGGCGAATATTCATAAGAATTGATGAAATATTTTATTTACTACAACATACTATGTGCTATTTTTCGGAGGGGATTGTAAAAACTAACTATATTGCGGTACATATTTATGGTAAAAATGACTTTCCCACGACTTCAAACACTATATTTACTATATATATGTTTTGTAATTAATATCCTACAATAATACAAAATAATAGTAATAGAAACTTACGTTATTATTAAGTTTTACCACAAAACAACCGGAACCACCAAACTCAACAAAGGAAACTTCTATTAAAATATACTTTTACTAGTGCTTTAAAAATAAGATTGCTTTGGTAAGATACTAATGTCAGATACTAAACGAGACCGTTTGTGCTTGTAATAGGGAATATGCATGAAATACAAAACTCTTTTTAATTATGAAAAATGCCTTGTATTGGCACATAAAAACATTGGTGGTACACTTGTTTAAGTTTCTAATACATCACTTATTTTACAATGTACTGTTTTATGTAGCATGTTTTTGGTGAAACGGAACGCACTCTCAAAACGCATCGTCCTCGATAATGCTGGTATTGACGTCAAAGTTCATTCTGTCAAAAAAACACTTTTATTTGAGAAGTGCTTAATGTTTCACTAAAATTTTATTATAATACTGTTATTGCAATTTTTGCTTGAATAAAGCACATACAATTACTAAAATTATTTTATTAAGGTTAAAAAAATTTGATGTAAACAAGGCAGACTGTGGATAATGACGTCACATCAAGGCCGGACGTTTGAACTGTCGTAGAAAATTGCAGGATTCTAATATTATTTTTGTGCGACAAGCAGTAGTTGAACTTAACTTTTAATACTTTTCTTGATAGTACTGTATTGTATTAAATTAAATGAAGAAAAAGTTACGTGTATATTCACTATTGTGTAGTCTCAGATCATTATAAAGGCTATTACGCTTCGTCAAGTATATTATAGGGCTCAGTAACATTTATAAGTTGATTATAAGATAGTTATAGTACTAAACACTCCTATAACTGCGCCCAAATCAATGCTTGTATTGCATTATAAGCAACTTATTAGTAATAAAAAAGAAGTCTTGAGAGCTTTATAAGTACTGATTTTGCTAGTTGGGCGTGATCGCAGGTATTTCTTTTTCTTAATTGTGTGCATCCCGTCTGCTAATATTATAAAATAATAACATCAACAATCAATAATATTTTGATTAGATTTTTATACATTAGTTTTTATTTATTAATTATTCACAAAGACATTAAATCCCAATTTAAATACATAATTATTTAAACTTAAAATATTACAAAATTGCATTAGAAATCGTATCATAAGACATAATAATTCAATAACATTAAAATATTATAAATAATTTAATATTAAAAACAACTACTCAATTAATTAAAACAGATACAATACATTAATTATGGGTTTGCAGATCAGATTTTAGAGGTTGGCAAATGAATGGAGAGGGAGTGGAGGTAGAGATCAAGTTCTTTTGCTTTGTTTAGTTTAGACTGCCCGTAGATAATAAATATTACAGAGCACGTGTAAATATGTAATTTCATAAGGAAACATAAAGCCAACAAGATAGCTGGTATGTTGTATTTCCCAACTTTTCTTTACAATACTTCTGCATTAGGCGTAGGTACAATCTAACTAAGGAACATACCTAGCCGGACATACGCCGAAGGCACGTGAATAGATAAAAACGGACTCGACAGTAAGAACCTCCGCACATAGCCGGCAGATAAATAAAACTCCTTTTATAGTCGCTACTGTAATTTTATAGTCCCGTTACATCGAATGTAATTAAAATTCGTTCCGTTTTTTACCGCATCTTGGCGTTTTTATTGCCTCGCTCAGTTTGTTTTATATATTTTTGTGGTTCGCTGCAAAAGCGTTATTTATTCCATATTGAATCATGGGCACATTAACTAGTTTTATTTCGGGTAAGAGCGTTCTTATTGTTTTTGGTCTTAGTGTGTTTTACCAAAAGGTTATAATTACCTACCCGTGAATATTTAAATTTCCAGCCATGTATATAATAAAACCGGACCTGCACCCTCGGACCCACACACTGTCCCTGTATGTGGTGCAGGTAGGTACCTACTGAAAATTTAATTCATCGAGAAGTAATAAAAACGAAGGTAGGAACCGTGGGAACTTAAGCCTTATTATGCTGAAGCTGTGGGTAAACGACAACTTGTAGTATATTAGGTACATTTTGGAATTACGCATTTTTAGGAACAAAAAGTATGAAAACTTCCCTCTAGTTTTGTAACGACTCTATATGCCTATTTGACTGCAGTTGAAAAATATAGATAATTAAACATTATAATAAAACTGTTGCAAATGTCGGGCATTATTTGTGTGTGAAGAAGAAGTTGCAAATGTTTATAAAACTGAAAATTAATAGATACCATGTTCAAAAGTAGTTTTCAATTATTTATTTATTTAAAACTTCAAGCACAAAGTACAGAGGCGTACATAGAGCCATAGGCATTTCGATTGTTTCAACAAAAGAATGGCCATATTTATGCAAGCGAATATAAATAAGCAGCACATACATGGGGATCGTTATTGTGGTTATATCTCATACCAGTACTACGTCTTAAATCCTGAAGTATTCCATTTGCTACTATAAACGCTAAAATTCGTATAGGCAAAGTAAAATTGGAGTTTCTCAGTAGCAGCCCTTTTTTTTTTTTTTTCGGGTGGGAAATTATCAAATGACTTCTCCCGCTCTGGGCGGAGCAGGAGGGAGTGTCAGACTTTTACTGACTAAAACCCATCCATGTTCCTTTATCGCCCTTTGTGTTCCGGGGCCACGGTATCTCTTTCGAACAGTCCCGCGACCCAGGCAGGCAGTAGCAGCCCTGGAGTCTGGATTTGTGTCCGGTTAGGGACTCAAACATACCTGGCAAAATGTGGGTCGGTACAGTACCTACTGTACTATACTGTACCGACCCTCATTTTGCCAGCTGTGACTTATAATTAGAAGACAAAGCGCCATCTATTATAATGCGTACGAACTTAGTCACCGGCTACAAGCGACCGTGGCGCCACTGTCGAGTAAAAGCGCTACGAGATTTTGTTGGTTGGAATGTCATTGGCCTTTCTTTGGTCTGGTTGTAGTTAGTTCAGAGTATATGCAGAGGTGCTGCCACCTAGCTCAATTACCAAGTTTTCACAATTTACTGAATAGATGGCAGCACTATGAACTTTTTTTGTGCATGGAGATTGCACATTGGGATAATGGCAGGATATGATGGGTTAATGTGCAAAATATTGTAAACGATGCGTTGCGTGATAAGCTACTATACCATTGTAAGAACTTCTGTAACCATATTTATCGTCAAATAAATCTTTGACTTTGACTTTGACTTAAGTCTGGAGGTTCATAGCAAGGATAAAAATTAGAAAATGTAAACGAGTAGGCACCACGGAGAACATACAAAGACAGAATGTGTGATCCCCAGGAAGTAAGGAGCAAAAAAAAAACAGAAGACAACACGGGATAAACACTAAAGAGACGACCTACATAATGAAATGTTTTTCCACATTTTGACGCAATGTAATAACCCTTCACCACACATACACACCATTTTCAACAGCTGAACGGCCGAACGGCTCAACCCATAAAACAAACTTCCGGAAACTTTCGATACCAAATACGACATTATAATCTAATTAAAGTTAATTGAGTTCCATTAAGGAAGTGAATTAACTTTCCACTGACCTTTGGTAGTAGGCAGGGTATTAGGCCTTTGGGCCGGCGGCACTCGGTTGGGCGCAGGCTTTCTGGGCGAAGGGGGTGGGGCCAGGGAAGTGCGTGCGCGCACGGCCACCGGCGATGACGACAACTTCGGCACCACGCCATTCTTCTTAGCTGAAACATATTAACAGAATGATAAATAAAAAATCTTTAACATTAGGATGACATTTTCTCTTTTAATATTAACCTACAAGACGAAAGACATCTGCAATGCTGCATACTGAATTTACCAAGAGTATAATATTATTCAAGATGCATTTAGATCGATTTAGTAATGTTCAAATGTTCAAAGCAAATATCAACATAATGGGACAACGTGAATATCGTAGCAAGTAACCATCAGAAAGCGAACGGAATGATAAGGAAACGACCCAGACTCTTGATGCAACAATGCGGAGTCAATGCAAATCAGTGATAAAAATAAACCGTTGCGAAATCACAAGAAATGGCTACTAGACGACAGTTATAGACGATACCGATGCCAATATCGTTTAAATTGATTTAATTTTATTGTAAATAGCAGACATCATTAAGATGACAAGTGGATGCATCAGTGGGATTCAATGATTCCATTACCTACTTTTGAGAGATTGAAGAATAAAAACGACAGACACATTGAAATTATTTACGAATTTGAAAGAATTTGGGAATTATCAGGTATAACTTGTTTTAAATACATACAATCATCACTTGATCAGCATGTTAATGAAACAATCTCGTGCGTAGTGACGCGTGGCTCGTATATTCTAATGCGCTGGAAGTGATCGGGCCAGTTACCATCTGACACAGTTTTCAAAGGACAACCTCTGCCAGACGCCATTGTTTATACTTCAAAGATGTATTGCGTAACAAACTTACGAAATTGGTTTTGTATGCAGAATATTTTGAATTTGTTTAGTGTATTGTTTTTGGTACGGCCTGTTCCTGTCTTGCTCATTATTGCTTTGACAAGGAAGGCAGACGTGTATTTAAATCTCTACCGAGTCAAAAGCTTACAAATTAACTCCAACTTGTCAACACCCGACAATATTTTCAACGAAAACTAATTTTTGAAACTCAATATTAATAGCTTTGACGCCGACTTATTGTTTTATCTCCAGTCTATAGATAGCAGTCATAATTAAAACAAATTGGTTGATATTTAGTACAGGTCTGTTTTCCAATGCATTTGAAATATAAGCCGTGCCAAATTGTGTTAATTTGGTCAGATGGCTGGAGCTAATTTTAACTCGATAATTGGCGCCATATGAAGATCATAGTGAAGGGCATCAATAGATAATGTTTCGCTTAGTTTCAATCCCTCATTAAAGTGTACCTACATAGTTGTTAACTTGATGTATTTAATTATAGGTTTCATTAAGTCTGGTTATCCGCTCTGCTGGTTGTCTACTATCTCATTAAGCAGTACACAGCGCATGTTTTATGTAACCCCAAGACACTTGACTTCCTTCCTGCCAGCACCTGCTTATGGCTACATGGATACTCGTCAAGTAAACCTTTATGTCTGCCAACACAATATTAATTAAGAGTTTAGGTTCGTCTTTCGTTAATCCCATTTAGTAGCTTGTTAGTATGACTTTGTCTAAGTGGATTGGCTACTAATTAATCCCTTGGTAATAACCTTAGAAATTCTTGTTATATAAAGGGTCAGGTGATGGACGTCATTAAACTTTATTTCTTCGTCTTTGTTTCCCGGAAGTAGCACAATATACGTTTCCATTTTGTTTGATTTCATTGAGCTCAGGTTCTATCTAGTGCATATTTTCTCGATATGGTGAGTCTACAAAGCGTTTCAGTTCGACCGGTCTCAAGCTTAACGCTTGGCTTGACGCCGTCTTGCTGATTAGTTTTACTTCCGATACATATAACTAGCACCTATGTTCATGTATTTAGCCGGATGATGGTAGTGTAAACTATAAATGGCACCTTTCACGACTCTCGCGGCCGCTACAGCCGTGTGTCATCAATCTACTTCACTGTCAACCACTGTTGTCTTGTCATTAGGCTGCAACTTGATACTTTTTTCGGCGAACGCTAGCCCTAACGACATGTGTCTGTCAACGTTTACGACAATATATTCAAGTGCTTCTTTTGCACCCTGTGTTATAAGGATATAGGTACCTACAAATAATTATGTCAATGATTCAGACGATGACTCACCTTGAACAGCTTGGGGTTGTGGAGGGGTGGGCGGAGGGCGCGCGGGGGTGGTCGGCGTGGGGGCGCTCTCCCTTTTCTTGCCGTTCCCTGGAAAAGATGGAAAACACTTATTAGTATAATAATATTATGTATCTACGCACTATGTTAAGATACGTTATTTGTACATAAACATTAGAACCAGATACAATAAGTATAATGGGTGTAAAAAACCTCTTAACGAAGCCGAAAGGCACTTGCTCTCCCCATCATTGCGATCATTTTTTTGTTCTACAACATACCTACCACCAACCTTCTAGTTACGGAGGAGGTATTGGGGGGTCAAAGTTCCAACTTTTTGTCAAGTTTTTTTTAAACACAAGTTTATTGCAAGATTTTTACTTTAAACACCTCTACGACCCCCGTACTACTACTACAATCCATCCATCAGCACAATGTTTTAAGTGCGTTACATTGAGTTCTACCACCAAACATGATTTTTCACCCCAAAAAAAGTCGTTTCCCAGTGTCCCAGTGTCCAGTTTTTTGTAAAGTTACTTAGTTTGATGTACAGAATGCTTGGTTGTCGGCTTCGTGATGAGGTTGTTTACACCCTGTAGGTAGTTCTTTGTTTTTTTTTTTACTTCACTACTATAAGACGTAGTCTTTACGTCAGCTATTCAGCAGAAAAATTGCTGACATGGTATTCTTATTCAATTTAGCTAATGGTTCAACTGACTGTTCCGAACTGTTGGGTAAAATTGGGCTGCGTGTTCCATCCTTCAATTTAAGGAATCATCAACCTCTCTATGTTCCCTCTGTGCGGTGCATTTATCGACAAAACTCATGATAAGAGCTAGCAGGGCTTACAACTCGATGTGTCAGAGTGCTGATGGTCTTGATTTATTCTCCACCAGTGTTCCTAAACTTAAAAAAATACTATGTAAAATCTTCTTTAAAGTTCACTAAAATCTATTCAACTTTTTCTTAATTCTCTCTGAATGCTTACTTCTTACTTTCTCTTGCCTGTCTACTGTCTCTTGTGCAACCCTTATAATGTGAAAACTTTTAATTGACCTTCTTTCACTAACCGTCAACTATCTGTATCCTGCACGTTTTCTTAAAAAAAAAAAAAAAACGTAATTGTAAATTCAAAATTAATACAAGAACTTTAAGATTTTAATAGCATTATTGTTTACCTTTTGGTCATAGTAAATGACTGGCAAATCTAAATATAAGTATGCCCATTCCAGCATCATTAATTTGCTTAATGGCAAAAAAGCGTGCAAAAAAAATCATTTTGGTACACAAAAAGTTCACCGAGATAATAACATCGAACTAATAAGTTGAAATTACATAAAGTAGCCTTCCAAAAATTAACTTGTGTGCCTGCATTACCATATAATGTACCTACCTGTTTATTATCTGCATCACGAATCTCGTATCGTATAGCTATAGAAGATACCGTGGGAAGAACAAAGTCGAGAAAAATATGAGATAAGTAAAAATGCATGGATACTTGGAGAGAAACCTTTTATCAGCTTATCTCTGTACACGTCGTAATATGTATTGTAATGAACACTGAAACTTAACTCATGTCAGCCATGATGAATGCATTCTTCAAGAAGAAAGAACAAATGACAAACCTAGTCATTGTTTGCAGCATTTTATTTAGGTTTACGTTTTTCTCCTTCGTGAGCAGAACTCAAGAAAATATCTCTAATACCATTATATGTGCGGTTACTTGTAAGAGGCCTGTGGTTAAAACTGTAAGTAGCATCGTGGGGATTGGTTGAATCCGCCATATCTTCAATTACCAATAAGCGGTATTGCTAACATATTGCGTATTCATTGATCTAATCTCGACAGGTATATTATCTAGCTCGGGTATAGTTTTTCCGCCGGTGATGTGTGCGGGAAAGTGTCTCGCTCTGGGTTTCTACTATAATCTGATGAATGTTTTCATGAAACTAAACCAATTTCAGATTTCTTTTTGAATTGAACCTAATATCAAGTCGACATCATTTTTCACCACAAAGTAATTTGATCACCAGCCTGTCACCCTGTAAATTAAACTTGTTAGTGGCTGATTATAGTATTTTCCCTTTAATTCTTTCTTAAACCGCTGATGTGAACAAAACTCAAGAATGACTTCAGGAAATCAAACTGTAAACAATAATCCATTTGACGAGGGTGGACACAATGGCAATCATTGATATAGCAAGCCATCGAACAGGCGTCGACAATTATTGCTTGTTTTAGCAGTTTAACAAACAGTACCACAGCTTTACAACAGTTCCATAAAACAATTATAATTCGCGTAGGTCTCATTTTACTAGAAATGCGAACAGTACAAGTAATTCCAGTTAATACCGAGAAATAGTAAAGTAAACAGCTGTGCCATTCCCTGCTCTGATTTCTGTATGTGACGAATCGTAAACGATAATAACATAATTTCATTTTTCCTGTATCTGGCTGCTATTGAGGTGGACGGTTTCTGCACTGAACTAAATCGGTAATTGTCCGTTACGATTGCGACAAAATTCACGTTAACCGTTAATAAACTTAATTAATTTAGCAGTCGCAGCAATTTACCTTGAATGGAACATTTTGTGGTAATCTTTGGTAATATCATACTGTAGAATGTTAACTGCAAAAGTTTCGTGTTTAAGGCATTAGCACTGACTAACACTAACAGGTACTAGGGGTTCAGTTTTAAGTAGAACTCATTAGCAACCACCCACACAAATTCAGCGAGGTTAAGGCCAAGTTTATGTTAAGATACAGATTATTTATTGACGTCATAAAGTTACTAGTTCGTGCTAATCTTTATCTCTAGCGATTATTATTTTTCCAATAGTGTATTTCCATAATGGCGATTGATAACCTTTAGTTAAGATCATATGCATCTTGTGTAACGAGAACATAGATTATTTTAAGAAATTTCACATGAAAATCTGAATTTGACGGTTGAAACCAAAATACGAACTTCCATATAATTCATTCATCATGACCTGCATAGTCTTCTTCCCTAATTATTGGGGTCGGCTTCCATTCTTACCGGATGCAGCTGAATACTAGTAATTTACACGGAACGACTGCCTATCTGACCTCCGCAACCCAGTTAGTACTGGGAAATGCGGTACCCCTAGGTATGACTGGTTCTCAGACTTTTGGGCCACTGACTACCTGTAAAGACTGTCATTGACAGCCGGGTCCAACGGCATAACGTGCTTTCCGAGGCACGAAGGAAACTCTATATTGTGATGACGTTACGGGTCCCATCCAAGGACCAACCTAGGCAAACGCCGCTTAACTTAAAGATCGACCCGAGCGGCTGTTATTATTTAGCCACGAGCTTCTCACATGAGGGATGAAAAAAATCCTTAGTAGTAGTATCTTCGTAATTCATAACATACATGAAGGTTAAGGAATTCTCTTTAAGACCCACTGGATTCAGCCTTTTCCTATGTAGAGAATAATATAATAATAGATATTCATTGGCACGTGACGTATATAATACGGACTAAAGCACGTAAGGCTTCCACCTGAACCTACACCTGAACGCACATATGGACAAGCCGTCTTGATTTACCTCGGATTTGTCGTCCCGTAATACTTTGTCGCTATTTTTATTTTTAGGCAGACCGGAATCTGCCACTTTGTTACCGTTTTATTTGAATAGCGTCTTAAAGTTTAACACAGTTATAGTCAGCTCTGCAACAGTTTGGACTTTGGACCCAGAAATTAATTTTGACTCTTCTAAGACATTGGTTAATTTTCGTAAGTCTATGCACGTAACCAATCAGCATATCTGCTACTGAATTCTTGTGTAAGATCTCAAATGGCATTTTTATAAAGCTATTGGCTTTACTATTTCTACCCGCATAATTAAGGCTTACAACCTAGTAGCCAATTTCCATATTTTTTTCCTTGGGTGCTCTATTCAGCCAATTTGGGTACGAAACACCAAAAACTTATGCTAAAATAAACGATTACGTTTCGTTACGTTAGGTTACAATCTTCTTCAACACCAAATAAAAAGCGATCACGCAATTTATATTACGTGATTGTTTTTTTGTTTTTTGTTTACGACTCGCTTTTAGATCAGTGTACATTCGCAAACAGCGTTTATACGATTATGCTTGCTCCTAAAGGTCGTTATTGAGGCAATTAAATTGTTTCTGGTCTGTGTAAACAATGTTTTATTGATCCGCCAGCAAGATTACTATCCTGACTCGCGTCTTAGGTTGCACTTCTTATACCTACCTAAACCGTAAGCTTTGCAAGTAAGATTTGTATTTATAGGTGCACTTTACCTCAATTTATCATCAATTACGCTGACAGCTACAGTTAAAACATTTAACTGTAACAGGTCAATGGTATTTCCAAACGATAAACTTTTCATTTCATACTGAAACAAAGTGTTCAGGAAGAAACAGGTCAATAACTTGTAGAGTATTGTCCTGTATTTACCTGTATGACCAATTAATGATGTTCATTATACACCACCAGGTATTTAATAGGAGCACCTACCTACTTATATGTTGTTAAACTTTATTAAAATACTCAAACGTGTTTTCGACCCAGGTGAAGGAACCTAACTTTGAATCACATCTTCGAAGAACTTTTTGTTGTTATTTTTCAGCGTCCAACCAAGCCATTAACTCAAGGTCAAAGGTGTTTCACCCGAACTTACGCAGTTAGTGGAACACAGTTTTTAGAAACCATAAATCATTCAGCATATCAGAAGTGGACATTGTAACAATGCAATTCTACCGAAATAATGTTGACTCATTTGTACCTAACTTGAACGTTATTAAACCTAATTCTCCTGGAAATTCGTTATGCTTGAAGTTAAGCTACCTTTGGTAGCTACATTGTATTAAGCTTTAATATGTCGGTATGATGAAGAGAAAGCCATTACAACCTAAATAGAAATAAGGAATGGTTAAATGTCCATCAACAATAATATAATTAAATTGGTCGGTTATTTTTCCAACGCTACTCACCTCTGGTTCCAAAAGACCCGAATCTCTCTCGATTTACCGCTATCTTATACTTTTTGTCATTCGGCACCGGCAGCTTGGACGGATATTTCTCGGAGTTACTTCTGTATAACTTTTCTTTGGACCCGTGTGCCCCCATCTTCAATTTCTTCATTAATAGTCAAAACATTATATTATTTTTCCATATCTCACTATTATTGTAATTAAGCACTTTTAGGAACTTCGTCAGACTTTTTTATCACTTTAAAGTCACATCATAATTGTTTTAGTATCATATTTTTTAGAAGTTATTGTCGTCATTTATATTGTTTTGTATCTCTATAATAGTAATAGTTATAACTAATTAGTTTTTTCAAAGATCAATTAAATTAGAAGTTATTTCAATCTCATAGTTCAAGTTATGATATCTCAAATAGGTTATTTTGTTATGAAAGAGTATTTGCAACGACTTGACATTTTCTTATATTTATTCCTAACGAACTTAAAAGGAAAGCCGAATTATTGTGAGTAGGCCTTATAAAAGCACACACGTGTTTGGTTTACGGTGGTCAACAAAGCCCATTCGCTGATATAATTATTGCAACGCTTTAATCTATTTCTGTAGGCGACTCACTACAAATGTGCCAGTGTAACAGGAGCTCCCTCTCTGTTCTCGATTCTTTTATGGGCAACTAATGAGACTTTAATAAGCGAAATCTGAGAGCTCTTCATAAAATGGTAATTTCACGTGTTCTGTTTAAAAAGGATTTTCTCTAAAGAGCTACATTTGTCATTCAACGTTACATTATAGCAGCCGTGTTTTCTGCGCACAATGCATTTAGCG